>CAMZMU010000109.1:3256331-4456331 GCA_947311845.1 Poa pratensis | reverse complement strand
TTTATGATAATCCATGCTATTTCGATAAATCTTATGATAATCCTTTATTTGTGCCCAATTTTGAAATGCATGGTAATGAGAAAGTTTGCTTAGAAAATGTTTATGATAAAGCTCTAGATGATGGTCCTATGTTGCTTGATAATATTATGTATTCTACTATTGAGAGTGATAAATCATCTTGTTTTAATATTGTTAAAAGTGGATTTGAAAATTTTGATCCCACTATCTTGGAGCTTGATAGAAATTATGTGTGTGTAGATCATGAAAAACATGCTTTATGTGATAATTATGTTGTTGAGTTTGTTCATGATGCTGCTGTAAATTATTATGAGAGAGGAAAATATGGTTGTAGAAATTTTCATGTTACTAAAACACCTCTCTTTATGATGAAAGTTCTGAAGCTATTCTTGTTTTATCTTCCTATACTTGTCACTTCGTTCTTCATGTACTTATTTGTTTACAAGATTCCTATGCATAGGATGTGGGTTAGACTTAAGTGTGTTTCTAATTTGCTTCTTGATGCTCCCTTTTGCTTCATGTTTCTATTCTTATGTGAGCATCATTAAAAATCTCAAGCCTAGCTAAAAGGAATTAAAGAAAAGCGCTTGTCGGAGGCAACCCATGTTATTTTTGTTTTCTGTTTTCTTTTTGTTTTTGTTGAGTCAAGGATTTTGTTACCATTGTAACATATCCTTTGTATCTTTTTGTTTTCGTTTGTTGTGCCAAGAGTAGCCTCTAATAGCAAGATAGTGCTAAAGTTGGGTTTGCTGCCAGAAACAGATTTCTGAACGTCACCGTTTAATTCGTTTAAAACCAACAAAGATTCTTTTTGATCTGTAATTTTTTGTTCAGAAGCCTGAGTTATGGACCTATCTTTTGTTAGTCTATCATTTTCTGATTTGAGCAACGGAAGTGCCTCGAAATAATTCATCTTTACTGGCTGTTCTGTTTTTTGACAGATTCTGTCTCTGTTTTTTGCATTGTCTCTTTGCGGGTTTTATGCGAGGTTCTCTAATATGGAGGGACACAAATAAGCTTAGTAACTGTAGATGATATTTTATTGAGTTCTAGAAATGTGTCTCTACAGAACCAAAGTGGATTAAAGTTTTTGAGTACTAACCCCTCTAATGAAGTTTATGAGAAGTTTTATGTGAAAGAAGTTTTCAAGTATTAAGAGAGAAGGATGATATAATAAGATAAAGAAGAGTGAAGAGCTTAAGCTTGGGGAGGCTCCCTTGGACCTCCCAACATATTTCAAGAAGACTCAAGCGTCTAAGCTTGGGGATGCCCAAGGCATCCCCTTCTTCATCAGCAAATTATCAGGTCATCTCTAGTAAGACTATATTTTAATTTCTTCACATATTATGTGCTATTCTTGGAGCGTCTTGTGTGTTTTATTTTCTGTTTTGTGTTTGTTTTGTTCTCTGATCATATCAATGTTGGATCCTAACTATCTTGTTTGGGAGAGAGACACGCTCCGCTTTTTAATAGAATATTCCTGTTCTTCACTTATACATGTTGAGTATTCTATTTTTGCTCTTTTAAGCTTCTAGCTCTTGTTTTTCATGTATCTCTTGTTCAGAGCTATTAGTTTCTTTTATAGAAAGAACTCTCTTGCTTCACTTATATTTGTTTGGAGAGTAGGTTAATATGTTTGTTCAGAAAATGTCATGCATGTGGTTTGTTATGATGAAAAACTTGCATAGTCTTGTAGATCACAGTCTTGAGTAATTTGATACTTGTCAATTGTTTTGAGTATCCAAGTAAGTAATGTTTAAACTTGTGCATTATGTAAGTAAAGGCTATTAATGAAGAACTACCGTAAAGCTTGTTGATGTTCGGTTTGTATCATTGGTAGTTCCGAAGGTCTAGATATTTTCTAATAAAAGGTTTTGGTTAACAAGGGAGACAATGTGGAGTCTTATAATTTTTCAAGTATGTTTGTCATATAAGTTTTTGCTGTACCGGTTGACAGTCTGTGTTTGCTTAAATAACCTTGCTAAGCTAAACTCTGTACTAAGCGGGAATGCTGCTTGTGCATCCAAATCCTTGAGCCAAAATCCATGCCATCTGTGTCCACCATAACTACCTATCATGTGATATTTTCTTGCCATTCCAAGTAAATTTTTTCATGTGCTACCTTTAAAATATTTAAAACCGTTACTACCTTTTTGTGTCACTGTTTACAAGCTCATGAGGATGTGGTAGATGGTCTTTATTTCACTTGTTGATCAGACTTTACACCTGGACTAGTGGCATATACATCCGCTTATCCAATAATTTTGTAAAAAGAGCTGGCAACGGGGTGCCCAGTCCCAATTAATTACAACTTTAACCAAAAATTCTCTTCACATCTTTTTGCCCTTGAGAAATCAGTCAAGCAATGTTCACAAGTGTGTAAACAAAAGAGAAAGAAGGATGATCTGCCAGCTTGGTAGAAATAGCGTCCTTCATGGGAGCCGCTCTTGTAAGGTCTGGTTGGCTTGTGACTTAATGTATTATCTATTTACTGATTCGTTGACCACTAACACACACCTCTCAAAATATATTTTTATGCTCTCTATATGCTTTCAAAAACTTAAAAAGCTCTACCACATGATTTAATCCCTGCTTCCCTCTGCGAAGGGCCTTTCTTTTACTTTTATGTTGAGTCAGTTTTCCTACTTCTTTCTATCTCCACAAGCAAACACTAGTGTCAACTTTGGTACAACAATTGTTATATGCTGATATGTTTGACTTATTATACTGCTTTGCCTTGACAATATCCATGAGATAATTATGTTGAAGTTGAAACAATTGCTGAAAGTTAAATCTTTCTTTGTGTTGGTCAAACACTTTTACTTTGAATCTATTGATGGGCGAGCTAACTCTTATAGCTCCAATGTCTCCAAAGTACTATTCATGAAAGTTTTTACTTGTATGATTCAGTTTGTTTACTCCTTGTTTACTTGTTAGCAAATTATAGACCATTGACTTGGATCACTTCATTCAGTTCATGTACTTTACACTGTTATTTGATCAAGATTGTGTTGGTAGCATGTCACTACAAAAATTATATTGTTTTATCGTTTACCTACTCGAGAACGAGTAGGAACTAAGCTTGGGGATGCTGATACGTCTCAAACGTATCTATACTTTTTGATGTTCCATGCTTGTTTTATAAACATTACCACATGTGTTTATTATAATTTTATATCATTTTAGACATTTATTGGACTAACCTATTAATAGCGTCAAAAGTGCACAATGTTCTTGTTTTACACTTTGATGTGTAGAAATTACTTGGAAATTGACAAGAACACAAAAGATGCCTTGTTGGAGTTGGACTCTGATTCGCAGGAATCTGTCCCACCAGACAGTTTTTAAAGATGTCCACGAACCGACCTGACGACGACGTCAAATGGAAAAACTCTAGTCGCGAAAGTTGCAGAGAATTTTCCGCCGCACGATCTAGACATAAAATTCGTCCCCATCGGAGTTCGGATGCGGCCTGTGCAGACCGACAAGTCGGCTGGCCCAGGGAAAACCCTAACCCGCGCCGAGGGGTGGTGTGGCCGCCTCGTGCACCGCCTGGCGCCGCCCTTTGGACCATATATTTCCCCCGCGGAGAAAACCCTAACCCGAGGAGGATTTTACGAGAATCACAACAGAGCTCCGCCGCCACCAAACTTCGTTTCGGGGGTCAGAAGATCTCGTTCCGGTGCCCTGCCGGGACGGGGATTGACCCCTGGAGCCATCTCCATCGACCACGCCGCCTCCACTTCGACTCTATGATGGTTTGTGAGTAGTTTCCCCATGGACTACGGGTCCTAGCTGTAGCTAGTTGGTACTCTGTCTCCCATGTACTTCAATACAATGATCTCATGAGCTGACTTACATGATTGAGATCCATCTGATGTAATTGGTGTTGTGTTTTTTGGGATCCGATAAATTGTGGAATTATGATTAGTTTATTCATCATGTTATCATACTTATGTTTTATTTAAGATCTTGCATGCTCTCCGGTACTTGTGGTTACCCTGATCAAGTAGTTGACTGTATCTCCAAGAGGGAGTATTTATGCTAGATAGTGGGTTCATGCCTCCAGTAATCTGGGCTCGAGTGACAGAAACGTCTAAGCTTGTGGATGTGCTGTTGCCACTAGGGATAAAACAATGATGCTATGTCTACGTGTCATTTGCATTATTTACATTACACATTTTGCTTAATGCAATTATCTGTTACTTGCAACTTAATACCAACGGGGGACACGGATGTTAACCTGGCGGTGGATTATTAATCATAGATGTAGTTGGATAACGGTCTATGTATTATGTTGTAATGCCCAATTAAATACTACAGTGAACTTTATCTTATCATAATATGCATTGTCATGCCCTCACAATTTTATCAATTGCCCAACTGTAATTTGTTCACCAACACATGCTTTGTTTGGAGAGTTACCTCTAGTGTAGATATCTGGGAACCCGGTCCATATTTAACCAGCAAGTATTTTCTGGTGCCATTGCCTCTGTCTTAGTGTTACTGCTACTACGTTACTGTTACTATTGCTCTCATATTACTGCTGCTTTCACATCACCCCTGTTACTAGTGCTTTTCCAGGTGCAACTGAACTGACAATTCATCTGTTAAGGCTTATAAGTATTCTTTGTCTCCCCTTGTGTCGAATCAATAAATTTGTGTTTTACTTCCCTCGAAGACTGTTGCGATCCCCTATACTTGTGGGTCATCAGTTTCCATCTCCTTGTAGTATTCTTCAACACTCTTCAAACCTTACTTCAACTCTTGCAACTTTCTGTACAAGTCTCTAGTGTAGTGGGATGACGCAAATCGCGTGTACATGGCTTTCTTCATCTCAACCCAAGGTTCAATTGGATGTTGAGGGTTGTCTTCACGCATTGCTTGAAGTTGTTCCCACCACAAGAGCATAATCCTCAAACTCCATTGATGCCATTGCAACCATCTTGTTATTGGATTAGTTGTGAATACGGAATATCTTGTCAACCTTGAGTGCCCATGATAGGTAGGCTTCTAGATCACCTGTTCCATAGAACTTGGGCATGTTGAACATGAGGTTGCTCAAATTTTCCTTATCTTGTCGTTGATTTGGATGTGAAGGTGCACGCTCATGGACCCTTTGATGAAGACGGTCTTGGCTTGAGGCGCCATCACGATGTCTAGCTTTATGTGGAGGCTCTTGTTCTCGATGGTGACCTTGGCAATGAGGTGCACATTCCCCATGAATGCTCATGATCTTGATGGTGATGTCACGGCCTTGGTGGGCGTCTAGGATGACGGTGTTGCTCATAGTAGTCATTGGCACCCGTTCACCATTGTCATGTGGGATTGGTACTCGTCGAGCTCTATTTTGAGGAGGTGGTGGTGGTGGTGTGTGGTGTCACCGACGGTCTTCATGCCGTGGTTGCTCTTGGCGATCATGGTATTGACGTGCTCTTGGTGAAGGCAGAAGGTCAAGTTCATGGCGGTGTAGACCTTGTTCATCACGCCTTGGATGTACTTGGCTCTCATGGTGGTGGCTCGTTTTCTTGTTTCGTTAAGCATAACGAGCTAAAAACGTTTTCATTAAGAAAATGAGCCGAGATTAAACGAGCTGAGCTAAGGAGCGCACATGGGCTTTTCTGAGTTTCGAGATTGTCCACCCCCTACTTGTGCATAATGCCACCACCACTGGTAGAAAAAGGGCCTGTGGTCCCGGTTCGGCTGGGCCATCAGTCCCGGTTGCCCAACCGGGACTGGCCAATCGGGACTAATGCTAGTCCCGGTTGGGCCACGAACCGGGACCAATGGGTGCCCACGTGGCCAGTTCTGGCTGGGCGTGGGGGGAGACTCATTGGTCCCGGTTCTTGTTAAGAACCGGGACCAATGAGTGTTTTTTTTGTATTTAGGGTTTAGGGTCTCCCTCTCGCCGGTGCCCCCTCTTGCGGTGCCCCTCTCCCTCTCGCCGGTGCCCCCTCTCCCTCTCGCCGGTGCCTCTCGTCTCCCCCTTCTTCGCATCGCCGACGTGCTCTCCATCTCTCACTCGCCGGCATATCGAGGCCAAGCTTCGATATTTCTGTGCAGGTACTACTCGCCGGCTCATCTCTCACTCGCCGGCTCTCCATCTCGCACTCAATTCGATGCATGGTACTACATACACAATGAAGGAACCACTATTACACATCATCGTCATGAATATATTACACACAGCTCATTCGTCGTGCTTGGTCGAACATATTAAATGTACACACGAGTTTCATGCATATATACATCTCTTTTACACTCCCATTTTAACCGGCCATAGTATTCTCCTTTGGATCTAGGACCTCTGCATCTAAGAATCCCGCAATTTCCTCTTGAATTGCGCGTACGCGATCTTGTGGTAGAAGACCGTCCCGCAGCCGTTCGATCTAATTTAAAGAAGGGGTCATATATATATATGAATGAAACTAAACACAATTGATGGCAATAAACTAAAATTGTGAATATTGTTTACGTACTTCAAGTTGTTCTAAGAACCGGCTCTTGGATCGCTCTTGGGTCGTCTGGCGAATGAACTCGCAAACGTAGTATCCACATAAATTATTCCCATGTTCCTGCCTCAAGCACTTTACGAGAACAGAGTTCAATCAAAATAATAATCAAGCATGATAATGGTATTGAAACTAAAATCAAAGAGATGCGCGGAATAATAATCAAGCATGATAACTTACACTTATTTGTTCAAATGTAAGCTTCGGCGCCCAAATACCCCTAGCCTTGGCGGTGAACCGTTTCCAAGCCCTGTCCGGCAAAGAAAATGAATAAAGGAGTTATATATTAATTGCTTGCTACCAGGGAATGAACGGAAAGTTGCCGATATAGTGCCATAATGATTGAAATTACCCTTGGAGGCATTCCTGCATGTCCGCCCACTCCTCAAGGGGTTTACGTTTCGAGTCCATGACAAGTACTACTCCTTTGTCAGGTTTAATGATTAGCAGAATAAAGTGGAAGCTGCGCACGCATAAGTCATCAATTATACACTTAACATCGAGTAAGCGAAATAGAATGTGTACAAGACAGTAACACTCACCCGTAGTTGTAAGGAAATAGTATTTCCCTTTTGGTTTCGTTAAACCTTAACGCCCTTACCAAGTTATCCTCTGTGTCGTTGTAATGACGTTTGAGAGATACTTGATGAATGTAGTATGGGTCAATGAACCCAATGTCATAGATTTGTCCTCTTTTGCATTGGAGAATCTTCATTCTGCATAATTAATATAGTGATGAGTAAGATTATACATGCAATGAACGAGCTGAGCTAGCTAGAGACTTAATTACAGAAATAATACTTACAGACAATAGGCACTGAGGATAGCTTTGTCGATGGCGTCTTGTTGGTATAACTGAAATAATTCAGGAAATTCAATCATTACCACGCCATTTCCATGCCCGTAATGCTCGTTTCTATAGGCCACGTAGATCCAGTTTGCCCCTTCCTCACAGGCTCGCATGTACCACTTATGCAATCTGCGCATTTTTGTTGGTAGATCGTTGACTAGCTCAGGTTTGACGAGACTATTCCCGTACTGGTATTGGTATGCTACTTCCTGGAACTCTTGTAATTGCGCTAAGTAGTCCGGAATAGACATGCCATGAGCAGCGGCCGCTTCTCCGTATATTGCAACAAACTCAGGATCGATAGCGACATCACCTGTGCTCGACCCCTCGGCGGTATTGGAAAACACTTTGAGCGGGGGGCACGACTGGTTTTTCTGTTCTCCGAGCTGGGGAACTGATTTCCCGCTTGCACTACTACTCTTCGACCGCTCCTTATTTGCCTGAACCGACTTGCGAATCTGGCGGTCATAGTCTGGTGTCAGCCTTGGCGGGGGTTGTTCAAGGGTCTTCAGCATTTTGAAGACGGCGGCTTTTTCTGCTGGGGTGGAGGGGAACTCTGCCGCTTTCGGCTTCTTCAGGCTAGCCAACCACTCTTGATGTTGGGCATTTACGTCCGCGGCATTTTCCTCCACCGTACGGTCATAAGGTCTGATGGGAAGATTCTTATGAGGTACTTTTGGGAGGGGCGACCTTTTACGTTTCGGTGATCGCTTACCCCTCATAGTACCAGCGGTGGGCGGAGACGGCTGAGGCGGCGGCGGAGACGGCTGACGCGGCGGTGGAGACGGCTGCGCTGGAGACTGGTGAGGCGGTGAAGAGGACTGTTGCGCTGGAGAATGCTGAGGCGGTGAAGAGGACTGTTGCGCTGGAGACTGGTGAGGAGTCGATGGCCTTGGCTGCCAGTTTGGAAGCACGATGAATTCCTTTGGCCATAGAATGGTCCCTTTCTTGGCTTCTCCAAGTTCAAGCACCTCCCCATCTTCACCTGCAGGGTGTTCCAGCTTCAGCTCCTCAAAATCTTTCATCACTTCATCCACCCCGACAACAGCGTAGCCATGTGGAACCGGAGAGAAATGGTAAGTTGGATTAGGTCCAATTGGTACGGCATAGCCGACCGCCACCTTCATGGTTAAGTTAAAAACTTTCACATGCAGCTCACAAGGTGTGCTCTCCGTGATATCATCCACTGGGTAGCGACGAAGAGGAGCCACCGTCAGTGCATCATCAGTACCATCCTGGAGCTCCGTGGAAGCCACGCTGCTTTTCCGATTCGATGGGCCGCCGGTACCATCGCATGCAGCTTCTACCATGTGCCGCTGAGATTGGCCGCTAGTACCTTGCTGGCTAAGTGCGGCAATTTGATCCTTCTGCCGCTTTAATTCTTCTTCTATATTACGCAGCCGGTCTGCAGCAGCGCGTGCTTCCATTGCCTCCCTTTCCTTTCTCCTCTGATGGCTTCTATCAGGAAATTTCTTCCTGTGCTCGGGAATCGCAATTGTCTTGGGCTTGGAGCCTGGTACGCCTCGTGTTCGTCCGTCGTGTTCCTCATTCCCAAGGGCGCGTGTGAGCTCGTCATCCTCTCTATCGGGAATGAACCGTCCCTCTGCAACATCCTTTACTGCATTTCTAATGCCTTCGATGGGTAGTAGGGGCTTATCTTTGTGTCTTCTGTTATATATGCACTTCCCTTCTGCGTCCAACGTGCCCCCATGCCCGTAAAACCAATTTCTTGCCCGTTCGATCCATGCGAGTGGCTCTGGAGTGATCCCTTTAGCCAGCAGGTCCGCCTCAAGTTTCTCCCACTTAGGCATGCTAAAGGCGTAGCCACCAGGCCCCATAGTATGGTGGTAGATCTTTTTAGCAGCATTTGCCTTATTTTTTGCAGACTTTTCCTGAGCTTCCTCCGATTTCTTGTACGCCACAAATTCTTCCAGTCGTCCCTTATCTTCTCATACCCTTTATCGAAGTCCGGAGTCTTATTTTTCTCGACAAACTCGCTGTTCAATCTTTTCTTCCAGTTCTTGAATAGCTCGGCCATCTTCTTAAGAGCCCAGTCCTTGACTTTTTGCTCCATGTTTTTCCGGGCAATCTTTTCTGCCTCATTTGGATCCTCCTCATCTGGATCCACCTCTGGCGCCGGCAGGGTGAAATTAAGCATGAGCTTTCTCCAAAGTCTTTCTTTGCCCACCTCGCCGACATATCTTACTCCTCCCTCCTTTGGCTCATGCCATTCTCGAACGGTGATCGGGATGTAGTCCCTAACAAGAACTCCGCATTGCTTTACCATTTTATTTTTAACATCAGGGGGAGCAGTCGGTGTGCCGTCTTCAGCGACTTTTTCGATCCTGTACCTTTCTTGGTCGCCCAACTTTTTGGCTGGGCCTCGTTTTGTCCTTACAGAAGATTTGCTCGATCCGGAGGGCTAAAAGAAGAAAGAGCGTTAATATATGTATATAGACAGCAGAGGCTTAATTAATACAATCTTCGGCTTCATTAATATATGTATATGCACCTCGCCGGAGTTTGCAACATTTAATGTTCCACCGGAGCCTTCGGCTTCTCCCTCGTCGGCTTCTCCCTCGCCGACTTCTCCCTCACCCCAGCCGTCGGGTTCTACCTCACCGGAGCCGTCTCTTCGGTTGAGAGACTCATCTCCCTCACCAGAGTTGTTCAGAAACTGCGAGGTGACATCGCCAACATCTTCCGGCCCGCGGATTATATCCTCGAGGATGTTTTCCTGATTTTCGTCTCGTTCCATTTTCTGCAAATTAAGAACAATGCACAAAACTTTAGTTGGGTAACTTTGCATACAAATGTGAATCGGATATGTGAATGCAAATGTGAATACAAAGTTAAATTTGCTAATTTTGCTAACACCTTAATTTGCTAATTTTGCTAACACATAAATTTTGCTAACACTTAAATATTCTTAAAATACATTGGAATCGTATGCAAATACAAGAGTGAAATACTTCGAAATCATATATGGGCATAAGAGGTTATGCTTGCCTTGTTCGTCGGAAAACAGATCTTGTTCTTCAACTAAAGCGGGGTCAACTTCCGAACCACGATCTACCGGGAAGAACAAATACCGGAAAAGAACACAATCAATACATGGCATTGATGCAATGCGCAATATGTATGCATGATCAATTTAATGCATTGACATGGAACTCTAAATCATGTTTGAAATGTTATTAGAGGTCAAATTGCAATTATGAGCATTTAGTTAAATTACTTCCATAATTAAAGAAAATGCATTTAAGTTATTCCCAAATATTCACCAAATTTAAATGTTCCAAATTATTTGTATGTTGACATAATTGGTTAACATTTATTTTTCTGAGAATTTTGATATATTATTCATATTTTTCTGATAAACAGATCAAAAGTTATTGAATTTATAAGATTTAATCAATTTCTGGAATTAATTTAGCTGGCTGGGTCCCACCTGTCAGATATTTAATAATTACCGAAAACATTTTCAAAAAGAATAAAACCCTGACTGGCCGGGCCCACATGTCATCGACATAGGAGCACCCGGCGGCTCTGCTCCGGCGAGGCTCGCCGGAGGAGGCCGAGTTAGGACGGGCGAGTGGGCGCGTTGGATGCGCGTGTGCACGGGAAGTCATTTAGGAGCGGCGCCGCCAGCGAATGGTCGCCGGAGCGACGGCTACGGCGCGGCGGAGCGACGGCCGGCGGCGAGCTTCAGCGCGTCGACGCTACAGAGCACAATAAATCGAACAGAGGGATGCTACGGCACCGTATGCTCACCAGGAATCCAATAGAGAGGACGGAGAGGCCGGAGGAGCTCGGCCCGCGGCGGCCGGACTTGGAGAAGACGCGGCGGCTCGAGTTCGCACGAGTTAGACCAATGGGCGTGGCGCCGGCGTCGAGGGCGCGGCGGACGTCGACGGCGGTGGCGTGGGGCGTCGAGGGCGCGTCGAGGGCGAGGTCGGGCAGCCTGACGGCGACGATTTTGCTCCGGCGCGCCCGCGTGCGAAAGTTGAGGATTTGGGGATGAAATGAGGAAGGAGAAGGGGTAGACAGATATACCAGCACTCATTGGTCCCGGTTCCTGCCAAGAACCGGGACCAATGCCTCTTTGGTCCCGGTTCGTGGGAGGAACCGGGACCAATGAGTTGGTCAGTTAATGCCAGATTCGCGTGGCGCGTCCATGGACTCATTGGTCCCGGTTCTTCGTATAAACCGGGACCAAAGAGTCCTTTTCAAAATTATTTCGAACTTTTCAGTTCTGAAATGTTGTTTCCTGCCTTTTTTTTTTCTTATTTAGGTGTTTGAATATGAATTTCAAATGGTTTTGAATCTAAAAATACTTTCAACATGAAAAGTGTTTAAATTTGAATAAATAATCCAAAACCATTTTCTATGTTTTCAAATTACTTATCTAAATATCGTCTTTTGTTTTTCGTTTGTCAAAAATGAAATTTTTTGTGAAGCAAGTACAACAAATATGGTGCAAAATGGCACCCATCCAATTATCACACAAAGTAGACCATATTTTATGGATAATCCACAAATATTGGTAATTTTCTCGGTTTCTAGCTAATTTCGCCTACTTAAACGACTTTATGCCTATTTTTCGAAAGTAATCCAAATTTGAACTACAAGTGTGTGATAGTTTGCTCTGAATTTTTTTCAAAAATGATTTTAAGGTGCACAAGTACTGGTTATATCACAGAACCGTCGATAGTTTTGGATAATTCGACCCCTTACAATGAATAGAAACATCGGCCATTTTGACCGTTTTTTAAAAAAAGTCAAAGAAAGTGAAAAAATACTCAAAAAATGAAATCTTTTGGCATGGAGTACTTTCATGTGTACTAGTTGGTAGGATAAATGATAAACTTGAGTTTTGACATAGTTTACAAAAAACTTCTTCATAGACTTGGAAATGCAGAGATAAAGAATACATTTTACACGATCATCGTCTTAGCTAGACCAGAAGTAGTTAATGACAACAATCTTGGGTACATAGACGAACCATAGTTAGTCATACTCCTGCCTAGGCCAATAATACTCGTCCTCGTAGTCGTCGTAGTCGCCGCCGTCGTCATCGCTGTCGTCGGGCGGCGCTCGCCTGGACTGGAAGCGAGGGTAGCGCAGGCGGGGGTTATCGCCGGCCGTGATGTAGTTCATGACGCTCTGGAGAGTCCGGCCGCTCCACCACAGCCGACGGCCGGCCTCGTTGAAGTTCGAAGGAGGCGGGCCGTCCTCCTCGTACCTGGCGAGCGCCCTCTCACGCCGATTGATGAAGAAGGCGTCCCAAGTCGGGCGGTAGTCGGGATGCCAGCGGGGATCCATCCGCTGCTCGGAGTGAGCTCGAGGTAGTAGTGGTTCGTGATGGCCCCCGGCGCGCCAAACCTTGAGGGACAGGAGGGACCGGCACGCCTCCGGTGCTCAGCCTCCAGCCGGCGGGGACGTCGTAGCCGGGCGGGCAGGGGTAGTTCGAGGCGCAAAGCGCCTCCGCCTCCGAGTAGGTTAGAGTGGGTACGGTGGAAGCCATGGGAGAGTGATGAGGTTGCAGATATGAGTTTAGATGTGCTATGCCAATGGAGGCCATGCATGACTACATATATATAGTGAGAATCCCACCAATAAGGAAGAAGCACACGGATCGTGTGTTTCTTTCGAGCGCTTGTGAGCCGTTGGATCAGGGGTGTGTTTCTTTTGAGGCTTGTGAGCTGTTGGATATCACTTTGTGAGCCACCACCCGGGACTAAAGGGAATCCCACCAATAAGGAAGAAGCACACGGATCGTGTGTTTCTTTCAAGCGCTTGTGAGACGTTGGATCAGGGGTGTGTTTCTTTTGAGGGATTGTGAGCTGTTGGATCAGCAGTATCACGACCACTTCGTGAGCCACATGACCCGGTTGGTGTTACCAACCGGGACTAAAGAAGCACACGTACCCTATATATAGCCCCCCTCCCGGACATGTTCAGCACTCAGTGTCTACTCATTGTACTTCATTTTGGCAGTACACGGGTAGCAGAGAGCAAGATTTCTGAGAGGCAGGAGTTCCTAGAGCGGAGGCTGAAGGTGAACCCTCCCCTCGGTCGGATCCAAGCAGCGGCAAGGCGCTCTGATGATTAGCAACACTTGTTCGGACGGTTGCAAATCATCAGAGACGTCTTGCCGCTGTTTGGATCGAAGGCCGATTTGCCGTCTCACGAGCCACCGGTGGGCTGTATGACGGGGAAACCGTGTGTTTTGGGCGTGTTTTTACCAAGGTGCTGCCCTCTCCCTAGGTGTTTGATCAAATTCCCCACTCATTTTTTCAGATCTCGGCGACGATGTCCCGGTTGGTGGATGGTTCTTCATAGGGATCCTTCTCACGTGAGTATTGACCCTGTGATGGTTCCTGCTCTTTGGGTGCGCAGCGCCGGCCGCTCAGCACCCCGTGGCTTAGGACCCGACAAAAGTTAGTGATATTATTCGTGATGTATTATGGTTAAATAAAAATGGACCCGAGCTATGTATTATGGTTTTCACCACATAAAGGTTTAATACATTACTACACATCACATAAAGGTTTAATACATTACATTGATTTACATAAATGCCATGAACCCTTCTTCGCGTATGTCCCTGGCCTATGATCGCTTCGGCCGTAACCATGGAGCATCTTCATTATTTAACGGGATGCTTGGGTCAGTTTTCACTGTGAAGGGCGGAATTTCATCAAACTTATCATAATCTGCTGACATGTCTGTCTTGTCCTCGACTCCCACGATGTTTCTTTTCCCTGAAAGAACTATGTGACGCTTTGGCTCATCGTCTGATGTATTCGTTTGCTTATTTTTTTCTTTTTTTCGGTCTGGAGGACATGTCCTTCACATAGAAAACCTGAGCCACATCATTGGCTAGGACGAATGGTTCGTTCCTGTAACAACCAAGATTCTTGAGATCCACTGTTGTCATTCCGTACAGCTGGTCTACCTTTATCCCTTCTCCTTCATGTTGACCCAACTGCACCGAAACAAAGGGACCTTAAAAGTAGGTCCATAGTCAAGTTCCCATATCTCCTCTATGTAACCATAGTATGTGTCCTTTTGCCCATTCTCGTCTGTTGCATCAAAGCGGACACCACTGTTTTGGTTGGTGCTCTTTTTATCTTGGGCGATCGTGTAAAATGTATTCCCATTTATCTCGTACCCTTGGAAATTCAATACAGTCGAAGATGGTGACGCGGCCAACAAGTAGAGCTGATCTCCGACAGTGGTGTCATTCATGAGCTGTAATCGCAACCAACTGCCGAAAGTCTCCATGTGTTTTTCTTTAATCCAGGAGTCCCCCCCGGGTTCTTGGAGCGTACATAATTCTTGTGTTCCTCGATATACGGAGCCACGAAGGTGGAACTTTGTAGAACTGTGTAGTGTGCTTGAGTTAAAGAATGCCCGTCCCTACATATCAGTGCTTTCTTTCCTAGCGTGCCTTTTCCACTCAGTCTCCCCTCATGCCGCGATTCAGGAACACCAATCGGCTTAAGGTCAGGAATAAAGTCAACACAGAACTCAATGACCTCCTCTGTTCCATAGCCCTTTGAGATGCTTCCTTCTGGCCTAGCACGGTTATGAACATATTTCTTCAAGACTCCCATGAACCTCTCGAAGGGGAACATATTGTGTAGAAATACAGGACCGAGAATGGCAATCTCGTCGACTAGGTGAACCAGGAGATGCGTCATAATATTGAAGAATGATGGGGGGAACACCAACTCGAAGCTGACAAGACATTGGACCACAGCCTTCTGTAAACTTGGTAGAGTTACTGGATCGATGACCTTCTGAGATATTGCATTGAGGAATGCACATAGCTTCACAATGGGTACTCGAACATTTTCCGGTAGAAGCCCCCTCAATGCAACCGGAAGCAACTGCGTCATAATCACGTGGCAATCATGAGACTTCAGGTTCTGGAATTTTTTCTCTGCCATATTTATTATTCCCTTTATATTTGACGAGAAGCCAGCCGGGACCTTGATACTGCTCAGGCATTCAAAAAAGATTTCCTTCTCTGCTTTGGTAAGAGCGTAGCTGCTTAAGTATTGACGCCCTTTATCCGTCTGCTTGTTGTATGGGTCTTTCATACGTTGCTGGTCCTCCCGTGCTTCTGGTGTATCTTTTGTCTTCCCATACACGCCCAGGAAGCCTAGCAGGTTCACGCAAAGATTCTTCGTCACGTGCATCACGTCGATTGAAGACCGGACCTCTAGGACTTTCCAATAGGGTAGCTCCCAAAATATAGATTTCTTCTTCCATATGGGTACGTGGTTGTCAGCGTCATTCGGAACAGATAGACTGCCAGGACCCTTTCCAAAGATTACTTCTAAATCCTTGACCATGTCATATATAACATCACCATCAGGGAGGTTAGGCTTCTTCCGGCGATCTGCCTCACCGTTGAAATGCTTGCCTTTCTTTCTTACGGCATGACTGTTCGGAAGAAATCGACGATGCCCCAGGTACACGTTCTTGTTTCCCAAATGTATACTTTCAGTCTTATCTAAACAGTGCGTGCATGCATTGTATCCCTTGTTTGACTGTCCTGAAATGTTACTAAGAGCAGGCCAATCATTGATGGTTACGAACAACAACGCTCGTAGGTCAAATTCCTGTTGTTTGTGCTCATCCCACACACGTACACCTGGTTCGGACCACAACTGCAAAAGTTCATCAACTAATGGCCTTAGGTACACATCAATGTCGTTGCCGGGTTGCTTCGGGCCTTGGATGAGCACTGGCATCATAATGAACTTCCGCTTCATGCACAACCAAGGAGGAAGGTTGTAGATACATAGAGTCACGGGCCAAGTGCTATGACTGGAGCTCTGCTCCCCAAAAGGATTAAAGCCATCTGTACTTAGACCAAATCTTAAGTTCCTTGCGTCATCTGAAAATGTCGGGAACTCTCTGTCGATTTTTCTCCACTGGGACCCATCGGCGGGGTGTCTCAACTTCCCGTCTTTCTTACGCTCTTCTTTGTGCCATCGCAACAACCTGGCATGCTCTTTGTTTCTGAACAGACGTTTCAACCGTGGTATTATAGGAGCATACCACATCACCTTAGCAGGAACCCTCTTCCGGGGGGGCTCGTCATCGCCCTCAACATCACCAGGGTCATCTTGTCTGATCTTGTACCGCAGTGCATTGCATACCGGGCATTTATCCATATTCTCGTACTCCTCACCGCGGTACAGGATGCAGTCATTAATGCATGCATGTATCTTCTGCACATCTAATCCTAGAGGGCAGATAGCCTTCTTTGCTTCGTATGTAGTCTCGGGCAATTCGTTATCCTTTGGAAGCTTCGGCTTCATTATTTTCAGTAACTTCTCAAATCCCTTGTCAGAACAACCAGTCTCTGCCTTCCATTTCAGCAGTTCCAGTGTGGTACCGAGCTTTGTGCTGCCATCTTCGCAATTTGGGTACAGCAACTTTTTGTGATCCTCTAGCATGGCCTCCAACTTTAGCTTCTCCTTTTCTGTATCGCATTCTCGCTTTGCATCAGAAATGACCCCACCAAGACCATCAGCGGGCTCATCTGATGCCCGATGTTCACCTCCTTCTTCTTCAACGTCTTCCATTACAGTATCACCGCATTCCTCAGGGAACATAGGATAGTTGTCATCATCCTCCTCTTCTTCATTGTCTTCCATCCTAACCCCTCTTTCTCCGTGCTTGGTCCAACAATTATAGCTGGGCATGAAACCTCTCCGAAGCACGTGGTCTTGAATGGTTTTCGGGTAGAGTACTCCCTGACGTTCCGACACTTCTCACATGGACAAGGCATAAAATTATCCACTTTGTTTGCCTCAGCCACTTCGAGAAATTTATGCAGGCCTGCAATAAACTCGGAACTGCGTCGTTCGCCGTACATCCATCGCATCCGTGCATCCATCTGCATCATATAATTAAGTTTATCAAATACCATTACAATAACATCTTGAATAGTGAAATGACCACCGTACATCGACACGTGCAATATTTCTGTATCAATTACAGATGAAAAGGATAAAGTTGCTAACCTCGGCCGAGGATATCATCTTGTGTGAACTTAAGTGTGGCTCGGGCATTTCATCGAACACATCTTGTGCGTGGCAAAGGAAAAAAAACTAGCACCCACTTCCCACCAATCCAACCAGAAAAAAACAGAGGAGAGAAGAGAGGGGGTGGGTTATTTATAGGCAGGGGAGGGGTATTGGTCCCGGTTCGTGCCACGAACCGGGACCAAAGCTCTACGGCACGCCACGTGTCCGGCACTGGAGCATTCAACCGAACCGGCACTACAACATGACCTGCCCTACAGCAACGCACCAATCTGTATCTAAAAGTCGATATAAGCGTTGCAAGTGCATTTACCAACGGAAATTTATCTGTTGCCTTATCGGGCGTTGCAAAGATATAAGGCAACGGATACTTGTGCGTTGGTAACCAGAGAAATAAGTGTTGCAAGGCAACAACGGAGTTCAAGCAGCATTTGCATGCGTTGGTGCAACCTATACGGATTTAATATTTTTTCTAAATAAATATTATTTTCTGAGCTGAATAGTTTGAGGGGTTCGAACTATGGTCGTATTTGTATCCGTGTGACAAAATATACTTTAGAAAAGACATACCACAACACACAATCACATAATAGAAATGGATCATGAAGATACAATTCAATCTTTATTATTAGAATCACCATTCTGTACATGAAAACAATAATAAGAGTACACAATATATCAATCTGTTCCATAATATAAGCCATTTTACCTAGCTCAAACAGCTAGCCAAAATGCCTTATATTGTGGAACGGAGGGAGTACATTATAATCTTTCTTCAAAATATGTTCTAACTAATCCTATGGAGATCTCTTCTAATATTCTGCCTTCAGATATGCTCGGAACTGATATAAGTCACTGCTGGTCTTTTGGAGAGTACACATCTTTTCGGCCTGTGAGAAAAAAAATCAATTTTACTATGGACAAGGCAAAAAACAACAAGGGTTGATTGATACTGTATAGTAAGTACATGAGGGAAAATCATAAATATGCTAGTTGTGACATGGTTTCACCTTTGCTAGGCACAGTATGAATCGATATATTGTCACAGTAAGAGATACTTTACCACATTTTCATATACTGTGTCACAAGTGTGAGCAAGTAATTGTAGTTTCTACTCTCATGCAGTTACAAATCCTGGAAAGTTCACAAGCTGAAAGGGAAGCAGTTAAGGAAAATAACACGTACATCATATATATTCTTATATATTTTTCATATCTCCGTGAAAGACCATCCTTACATATTCATAGTTTATTTTTTCAGATACATGATTAACTGACTATACAAAGACAAAGATAATACTGTAGTGATTGGCCGATACCTTGACTTGTTACTTCCAGACCATGCACTGGCATTCTAGCAGCCTTCTTTGCGGCCTGGTTTGTACTCGGAACTGATTTCCATCAAGATTTGACCTGCTTTCTGCAAGAATACTCTAAGAAACCGAAGCAGCACTACAAAACCAAACATAACATACTTATCTAATAGATGATCTAGACTCAATAAACCGCTGATTTTACACGGAGATATGAGTCATAGCGACTGACATCTAGAGACCCTGAACCAGAAAAGATTAAGAGATATTTACCTGGTGATGCTCATTATCTAGCTCAGATTGATAATCTGAATGACAGGCTTGTCCCACCTTTGATGAAATCCTGCAGTAATGATTCTGCAACAACCGCAGCAAATGAGCTTATTTACATATGGGAGTACAAAAGGCAAAAAGGCTCCAGCTCGACCTCAACTACACAAGCCAGCAACCAACTATTCTGAATTGGAATCGTACACAATCTTAAAAAATCACTAGCTCCGGTCAGATTTAATTATTGCGGACAGAGTACTGCGCTAGGACAAAATACTACTCCAGCTCGCGATCAGAGGGGTAGCTATTTCCACTAATTCCAGCCAAAATTTAACAAGATTGTTCCGTCAAGATGATGCAACCTGATCCTGGAACGAGCAAAAAGTGTATGCATAGTGACAATGCGGTACTGCAATTAATGAGCGTCCATGTCAGGCGATGCAGCTAGATTGCACAAATATCTTAGAAAAAATATTAACAGATCAAGAGGAATCGAGAGAGGAATCTGGAAGGGGAAAATAGAAATCGCACCTTGGGATTGCCGGACCACCGTCCTGGCCGAGCAATATGACATCCTTTTGGGACCGCAACTCTCTTGAACACGGCCACACCTTGTTTGACGTACTCGATCGTACGATCGGACGTGGGGGTTCTTCCGGTGGCTTGGCCTCGACGAGCAGGCAGATCGAACTTGTAGATCGACGATGGAGGCCAACAATCTAGGCTTACCTGGGTGTAATGATTTAGGAACTGGATACATAATACGGATTTAGGAACGGAGAGGCAAATCATACACGAGGTAGGATTTAGAGCTTAAGCGGCGGAGCTAGCCGCTGCCCGGCAGTAGGAGACTGGATCGGCGGCGGCGGCATGAGGAGACGAGGAAGGAGATGAGAGGATATGAGCAGTTTACGCAAGGGGATAAACTTGGTGGGTATAGAGGCCTATTCACATGCCAACTTCCCCAAAAAACTCGCCCACGACTCTCCACCCTTAGCGCCAAAACAAAACAAAATGCGCGGGCAGTAGACCAATTATTTCCTCATCCAACGAATTGTTCTGCAACGACTTATATGTGTATCTACAATAAAAATTTACAACACATGTAGATGACGTTGCAAAGTATCTGTTGTTATAGGATGGTTCTTCTTGTAGTGCGGGACCAATGGTCCACGGGGCCCTGGCAGCTCGAACCGGGACCAGTGTCAGGCATTGGTCCCGGTTTTTCTATGAACCGGGATTAATGGCTGGTTCGGCTCTGGACGAAAGGTGGTTTTTCTACTAGTGCACTTTCTGTGGATACTATCTTCGCCAATGTCCCTACGATTAGCCATTCATCCTCATTTGCTGACATTTCGTAGTCTAGGTGATGGCCAGGGGGAACTTTAGCATGTGACGGGTTGTGTATATAAAAAACGAGATTCAATCTAGACGTTAAATTTTTGGAGGAAAAGCCGATCTAGAGGCAGAAGATAGGAACTAACCTGGGAAGATCATGATAACGATCCCATACCTTTGATTTTAAGTAGATAGACTTAGAAATAACTATTTCTCAATAGTCTATGAGATAGCAATATTGTTATCTCTTTTTTTACGGGAATATTGTGATCTCTCTTAATCAATAAAGCTCGCATTTTCAAAGAAATAAGAAAGCTACAGAAAATTCAAACTCCGTGACTGAACTCTGAAGCGGCAAAACAGATCGAAAGTTACAACCGTTTCGATTTGCTGAGGTGTACATGAGCTGACGATGGCTGACAGATGCAAGACGCATGATTTTACTTATTACTTATTCCAAAGCTGTACCCTATAGAGAGTAGTACTAGCAACAGTCATTAGCAAAAGATGCATATGCTTGCTGGCTTACAAATTAAATTAAGATCATCTTTTTTAGCTACATGGTGATGAATATATGGTTAATCATGGGATAAGTAAACATGACATGCAGTTATCATACATGCATGCAGGCCAGACGACAGAAATCTTAGTGCGGGTTCCGTGGATCATGACGGCCGTTGGCCCCGGACCCCGGGTAGTCCTCCGTCTGCAGGTCCACCCTCCTGGCCATCATCTCCTCGTCGTCGGCCAGCAGCAGGGGAAGGTCTCCTCCCGCGGCCACCTCCTGATCCGGCGTAGTCGGTACCTCCTGCGCGCCACCGGACACGACAACGACCGCCGGGCCTTCCCTCGACAGCAGCATCTTGCGGTTGCCGCCTGCCACCGCCGCTGCAAGGACGAGAAAACACAAGGCAAAGATGAGGAGCATGGCCTCTGGCGAGAGGTCCGGCTAGCCGAAGAGCTCGATCAGCCCGTACAAACCGTGGACGAGGAAGATGCAGGAGAGGAAGGCCAGCAGCACCAGCACGAGAGGAACCGAGCAGTTCGCCCTCCCCATCTTCACCATGCGGCGTAGCAGGCCGGCCTGCCTAGCTTATCACTAACTAGCTAAAATAGCAAGCAACTGAACAGCTTCTTGGAAAGCACCGGTGAGGACGTGTGTGGCGTAGCTTTGGTCTCAGCTTGTGATAGACGGATCGCCATTATATAGCGTGAAGTGACGAGGGTCACATCCAGCGAGGTCAAAGAAGCACACTGCTAGCTTAGGTGTATGTGGCTTCCTTTGCACTGAGCACCAGAAATGGGCGGGAAGAGGCAGGGCCACGCATGCACGTATAGTCTGTGTACATGCACTGGCATCCACTACCGCCGTAGTACTGTTGTGTTGCGCCATGATCTCGATCGATCAATCGAATAATCCAGCGGTCCTGCTCCCTGCGTGAGTGAGTGAGTGAGTGCGCAGATATCGGCCTGGACTACACGTTCTAGGGCGGCAGGTTGATGGAGCTGAAATCTCGTTTTGTGATGTGAGTTTTGACGCATTGACAGAACTAGTGCGCTAAGCCCTAGCTAGATCAGGCTGCCACCTGTCCAGAGAATTCATGCAAAAACACCAGTCAAAACGAGTTAATGCAAAAATACCAAACATGTTCATCAATAGTCTTCTTTTATGGTTGTCATCAATAATGGTCGATGGCGATGATGCATAGTCATGCCCAACAAAGCTCAGGTATCATTGCTCACATGTGCACTTGCACGGGTATATATGTCTGTATGAACTTCGTGAGAGTAAATCACAGATTTATTTCCTGCCTTCGTCAATTCTAAGTGTGTGTTATAAGGATTAGGAGTCTACGTGCCATGCACGTACATTCTACTATATATAAAAGGGGGAAGAAACCGCTGCCTCTCAGCCCTCCACGTCGCGGGTGATCCACGGCCGTCCGATCCGCGCGACGGACGGCCGGGATTCGACCACGTCGCCCCCAAAACGCCTGGCACTGTTCACAGTCCATTTTTGTCCAATCACGAAGCGCCACGTACACCCGGTCACCCGCCGGTCGCCCACCCGGTCGCCGCGCCGTTTTGCAAAACAAACCTTCCATTTTTCCATATTCGCATACTTTCCACGATTTTTCACTGCGGGGGGACCTTAACGCAATTTCCACAGAACACAGGGGCTTATCCGCAAAATCACCATCGAGCTCTCCTCTCCCCGCGCGACGCCGTGGTCGCCGCCGCCGCTGCCGCGGTGCGCCGCCGCCACGGCCCTCCCCTTCCAAATCGCCGGCCACGGCGAGACGCGCCGTCGTCTCCTCCGCCTCCTGGCCGGACGCGGCGTGCCGGGACGCCGCCGCCGCGCCGGAATCGCCGCCGCCGCCGCGTAGGCTTCCGCCGCGTTCCGCGCGTCCCCGGCGGCCCTCCGGCGACCATCCAGGGGCGACGCCGCCACCATCGAGTTTCCCGCGACGGGGCGCTTCGGGTGCGCCCAGGCGCGCGTGCTGGAACGCGCCGGGGCGCCGCCGGCGAGGTCGGGGCCGCCGCGGGCGGGGCGGCCAGATCTGCCCACTGTGACGTCAGCACGACGTCACAGTGGGCCCACCATGTCATTTTTCATTTATTTTTTTTTTTGGGAAAAAATCCCAAATTACCCATATAATTTTGGAAAAAAAAAACTAAATAGTGTATGTCAAAAAAAAAAGACAAATATGTCAACGTGGTCACATAAAAATATATATGCACGACCAAAATTCAAAATTTCAAATTGCCATGTGCCTTTCAAATGCGTTAAGCTATTAAAAAACTAATGACTTGCGAATTTGAGCGATTTCCAAAATGCGCACAATTTTGAAACGGAAGCCTCAATTGCATTTCATTAATTCCCGAATCTGCGCAATTTTTTAGGTGCGGACACTTTCAAAATTAAATTTAATGGGCGGATAAAATATGACAGAAATGTAAACATGGACATAAAAAAAAACCACCTACCCACAACATATGATCAAATTGCACGTTCGAATAATTCGAAATTTCAGGCAATTTTCAAATCTGCGCACTTAATAAACGCAATAAGAATTCAAACACAATACACGTGCCAACGTAACGACACAAAAAAACCGTTCTTAAAACAAATATGACAGAAATGTCAACATGGACATAAAAAAAACCACCTACCTACAACATATGATCAAATTGCACGTTCAAATAATTCGAAATTTCAGGCAATTTTCAAATCTGCGCACTTAATAAACGCAAAAAGAATTCAAACACAATACACGTGCCAACATAACGACACAAAAAAACCGTTCTTAAAACGTAAAACCAACTACTTGTGTGAAAGAAAGCAAACACATTTGAGAAATTCAAATTTCCTAACATTTACAAAAAAAAATACGAAGGAAAGAAAACCATACTGGAGCTTTCCAATCCAAAATCCACGCTTACAAATATTACAAATGGATCATGACCACAAAATCTAAGCATTTAATAAACGTGAAAACAATTCAGAGATATGACCAGCTTCCCAATTTGACCATTTCAAATATTTGAACGAAACAATTCAGAGATATGACTAGCTTCCCAATTTGACCATTTCAAATATTTGAACGACTTCTCAACTTACACAATTTTTGGAATTTCACCAATTTTACGGTTGAACAATTCGAAATTTTAGCCCACGGGCGCGGCGGAGTCCGCGCTTAGTCCCCTAGTTTCCTATAAAAAGTTTGTGCTAAGGAGTAGTAATATTTATGCAATTAATTTATGGATGTGTATATGTGAGGAATATGTGAGTTGTTATGATTATTATAGCAAGTATATATGTACAGCTAAATCATGCGTTTATATAATCTCAGTGTTGCGGCTATCTTAGCTTCCGGCCGAGCTTGCACTATGTACGGCAGAAATTAGACAGTGCCGTCCGAGCACAACGCACGCGCGCAAGTGGAAATATGTGATTGCATGATACTCACTCCGTTACAATTTAATTGACTTGCTATCCATCACATATGGATGTATCTAGACATGTTACATGTATAGATACATTCACATTTGGTGAATAGCAAGTCAATTAATTTGGAACGGAGAGAGTATA
The DNA here is from genome assembly GCA_947311845.1 of Poa pratensis. Lineage (NCBI taxonomy): Eukaryota > Viridiplantae > Streptophyta > Magnoliopsida > Poales > Poaceae > Poa > Poa pratensis. The sequence continues at coordinate 4,431,868 of CAMZMU010000109.1, read as the reverse complement.
TCACATCATATTGGCCAGTACCTAATTTCTTTCGGCCACACAAGACGTTTCATACAAACAGAATCGACCAGAACTTTGTCAACTCCTAGCTAGAACCCCCACTAACAAGCACATCTACCCATTGCTTTCTTTAGATAGAGGTTGAGCTAGGCAGCTAAACTTCATGTTGTTCTAGCCAAACCACACTCGATCGGCACGTAACACGTGGGGAGAGATCTAGAGACTGCATTAAAATTGGCTAAACTAACTTTGTTCAAGTCAAAGGAGACACGTACGCGCGGGTGCGGCGGCACAATAGTGCTATACGCAAAAACAAACAGCGTACAAGATTCCACATGCATGATGCATGGCAAGTGTCGTGCCCACTAATCTACTGGAGATTTTGGCAAGTGACAAGGTGAGAGACATTTTCTTTTCCTTTGCATGGGTTATACGGTGGATGCGCTAATCACTCGATCGCACTGTTAGCCACATGCGAGCCTGGCCTCACTGGTCACTGCCATCAATCAACTTGCTTGCCTCTGCAAAAAAGAATATTCGGTAAAGAGAAAAACACTTGGTAAAGCATAGTGCACTTGGTAGACCCATACTCGGCAAAAACATCTTTGCAGTGTTTTTTTTTGGAGACACTCAGTAAATACATCTTTGCCTGAGTGTTCTGGACACTTGGGAAAGACCGAGACCAATTACGATTTTTTATCAGATGACGGGAAGACGACGGAAGCCGATGTACCGACTGTTTTCTTAGTGAAACACTTGGTAAATCATGTTATTGTAGGGGAACCAACCGTTGCCAAGTGATATTATTTGATGCGTGTTTTGTGAACAATGTACTATTTAAAGTCCCTAGGATCAGTGGCGGAGCTTGGGCCAAAATGTTGGAGGGGCAAATGGGCTTGGGGGGGCAAGAAAACTTGAATTTGGGCCGATTTTCCCTGACATATGCGGCAATTAGCTAAGCATACCTAGCAGATTTCTCATGGGCTGGGGGGCGACCGCCCCATTCGCCCCCATTAAGCTCCGCCTGTGCCTAGGATAGTGACAATGAACTGTGAACGCTTTGCTTACACTATTCTTCCTCTCTCAAACTCTTCTTTGATCATCTCAGGAAGATGGGGGTCTAGCTCCTTCTGCTTGCATGACTATATCATGATCAAGTGAAGGACGAGAATTAATAGACGTCGCCTCCTAGAAAGAAGAGGGAATTAACATATTTTATGTCATCACAAAAAATGAAGCAACAATACTGAAATATTTTCCATCAAGTAGACGACCTAGGTCAAAGAGAGGTGCCGAGAGGACCAAGAGGGAACCTTGCACTAGCACAGAACCAACTATTACACCCGGTCCACATCCATAGGCCTCCGCGGTTTTACTACCTGACTCGGAGCAATAATTGACGATAATTCAGCCGATCGGAGCCGGTTTTCCTGACCGACTCAGAAACTAGCCCCTTAGCCGGGTTTTAAAACGACCCGACTCGAAAAATAGGACCATCCGAGGTGGGCGATTTTCGGAGCCGCCTCAATGGACGGAGGTGGGCAGGGTTTACAACCGCTTCTCGAGCGTCGGGCCGTCCGGATTTTTTCGGACGCCCAGGTAGTGTAGAGTTGATCATGCATAATAGAAGCCCGCACTACAGTCGGTTCCGGACCGTCTGGGGTTTTCCGGACCAGCGTTCGCGTCGGCTGTGTCAGCCCGGACCGTCCGTTGTTTCACGGGCGATTGGTTTCTCGTTCCTATCTGCGTCTGCGTTATTACAGCCGGTTTCAAGACTGTCTCTCATTGTGGTGGCGCCCGGCTGTCCGGGGATAACACTTCTATCGGTTTCTGCTAGGCGTAGGCCATATAGCTTCACATGGACGGTAACTCAAAGTTTAGTACAATTATAGTGCATACACCGAAATGTAAATGATTCAAATGGGACGGCAAATCCACAACTAAGACAACACCTAGACTAGGAGAAGTTTGAAAATCATGCGTCTCTAACCACAAACATCTTTCACTGCCGTCTGGCTGATGAGCCATCACCTTTTGAACCATGAATTCTGCCATCTCCATAAGGAGCTTTCATAGATAGGTGGCCGGCAGTTCCTTCTCCTCGAATTCCGGATGTTGTAGATAATGTTCAGAATTCTAATGATTATGAGCAAGTATACAAAAATAAGAATATGTTAGTATAAGAAAAACAAAAGATGGTTTAATACCTCGCCTCATTTTACTCCCAGCGACAACCAAGCCCTAGATGTAGGTCTAAAGAGGACATGAGCTATGAGTGGATAGGATGAGAGATCTAGTCTTGCAACGATGGTGGGTGAAAATATTCTGGTCGTGGTACCCTCCCCAAGGTAGAGGAAGGCCTTATATAGGTGTCCCCAAAATATAGCCGTTGCAGGAGAACTTACCCCTGTGTCTCCGGTCTGGAGAGACCAAAGTCTCCGGCCTGGCTCGGAATATCTGTTCCAAAGGGGATGCAAACTCCGGTTGGACCAGAGACTTCCAAAGTTTTCGCCCAACTTTCTGGCCAGCTTCCGGACAGGGATTGTGTATGAAACACCAATCGACGCAACGCCGAGTCCGGAAGCTGACCGAAGACTTTGGATGCCTTGAGACCAGAATCTTCGGTGTATAGACACCAGAGTCTCCGGCGAGGCACTCTGGAGTCTCCGGGCCATTTACCAGCGGCCACTAGAATATTTGGGTAACACATCACCATTGATCATAGGAATGATATGGGTGCAAGCATATTTTGTGTACGTGATTAATTTCTCCATATCTTTCATTGAGTAAGCACTCTTGATAGAACGGTTGCCATATGACTTAAAATAAACTATTAAAAACTATGGGATCTTTTATCCTTTTTGAGAGGTCGATCACCGTCTTGTGCAATTCATCAAATGAATCTAAAACACTTAGCACACGGTAAGATCTCACTTATGTTGTTAACAAACACTCAAAACATGCCCTTTGAGCAGTTATCTTCAGAAGCTACCTAGCAAGAAGGATAATGTAATATGAACTAATTTCATAACAGATAAGCCTGCACACGGTGCTTGACAAGACGACGCTTGCGATGATGAAGGAGGAGTCGGTTCTTGTGAGCGCAAGCCGAGGACCCGTGATCGACAAGGTGGCGCTGGTGGAGCACCTGAAGGAAAGCTGATGTTTCGTGTAGGGCTGGACGTGTTTGAGGACGAGCCGTACATGAAACCACGGGCGGAGGTACGTGCAAGTAAGCCCCCCCCCCCCCCCCCCAATCTGTAAAAAATAGGCTTAAGTTTGCAGTCTCAGCCCATTTCCGCCACTGCATGAAACCCCCCAACCCGGGCTGGCTGAGATGAAGAACGTGGTGGTAGAGCCTCACATTGCGTCTGCGTCCAAGGTGAGTACTTCTGTATATATGATGTACTATATGAAGTGGATTGAGTTGATGAAATCGTTCATCCATGCATGCACCATGTATGTAACTGATCGATCTCTTGGTTGGTGTTGTTCAATGGACGCGTGAAGGGATGGCGACACTTGCTGCTCTGAACGTTCTTGTGAGTTCCAATGATCTTTCATATCCCTTTTTGCGGGGAAGTTTATTCGTAGGTTGATGAGGTAGCTAGTTAATAATAGTTAGTGATGAGTAAGTATGTATGGTGTTAGCTTAAAATCAAGGGGTATCCGGTGTGGGGAAACCCGAACGCAGTGGTGCCCTTCCTGGACGAGAATGCTACGTTGCCGCCTGCTTGCCCAAGCATCTTCAACTCCAGCAACTCGGTAATTCACTAGCTATCTAATTGTCAATATTAGACAAGTATTCACTAGCTAGCGAGATCATTATCTGAATTCTGATGGACTGTGCCGTGTGTGTATTGCAGGCCTGCATCTTCCAAACTTTAGACAGACATAGATGCCGATGGATGCTGGATCGATCGATCCTGCTTGCTTGCTATGCATAGCCGCTAGTATATATATAAGCGAGTTAATAGCACCAGCGGTCACACAACTCGTCGCGTATGTACACTTAAGTCACACTTCTCCAGAACGTGATTATTTGGTCACACAACTCGACAAGTGGGTGCACGCCGGTCACTGGCCCCACTTGTCAGTCCGTTTTCCGTTGGAGAGGGTCACGCGCGTGGCACGAGAGGCTGACGTGGACGATTGTTTTTGCAAAAACACCCCTGTATTAATATTAGAAGTGTGACTTAAGTGCACATACGCGACGAGTTGTGTGACCGCTGGTGCCATTAACTCTATATAAGCACGCACGGAGTAGCAAGAGCTTCGGGCTTCGACCTTAATCAAATTATGTATTTTCCGTAGCTGCGAGAGGTAGGATCAGTTTGGTCATGTAGTGCACACAAGAAAGATTTCTCGCCCTTTGGCGGGGTATTGATTCAGATGGAAAAGGAATACACCATACTGCAAGTAACGATCCATCCTGTTAGCCGTTTGACAGTGTTGTGCTGCAGTTCCACTCTTTTGACTTTGAATAACACTTGATATTATTTTTGTTTCAGAGTCCCTGAACAAATATGGATCAGAGTTCCAAACAAACTGGTCCTTCGATCGAGCTGGTGCAAATTACCAGAAAACCTCTACTTAGGTTCTCTGCAATCCTTCTAATGTGTACGGCTCATTATTTCTATAAATTGCAAGGTTCAGTCTTGAATTAGTAATAGCTCTATCGGTCTTGAATGAAACTCTGCATTTTCGGCAATTCTGGTGTGTATTGTTGTTTCTTTGAAAAGGACTGGGACAGCATTCAGCAACATGCATGGCCGTTGACGTCGAGTCAACACAGCCTTCAGCAACAACCTAGACGTCTCCTGAACTTGCAGCTCAAGCGTGCCGGATCGTAGCATTTCCTCAACTTGCAGCTCTTGTCCTTGAGAACAAAGCTCTGCAATTCCAGTGTGTGCCTCTACAAGTTCTGTAAATACAAGGCTAGCTCGGTCTTGAATGACTACATTTTCTGAAATTCTGGCGTGTACTGTGCTGCTTGCTGTTCTTCCTGTGAAAAGAAGGGCTCGGCTCGGTCTTGAGCACTGACAGCCAGCTCATTCAGTATGCGGTAAACACACACCTGTATCCGATACATTAAATTAGTGGTAAACACTGCCATCTTCAAAGTCGAATTCAGAAAACAGGCGTTATGCGGACCTTCAGATATTGCAGAAAGTTGGATTCAGAAAACGAGCCATATTTGAGTTTGCAGTCTCACAGCGCAAAGTGCACATCCAAGATGCTTTTGGTCTCCAACACGTGGTTTGACTGACTGTATTTTGCTTCATCAGGGTTGTCCTTACTTCTTAGTAACTGCAACATGTCATATATATATACTAGGTATCACAGCGCGGCAATGCCGCGCCCGTTTTGATACATGTATTGCATGTTTTTAGATGGCATATATGATGAGGCTGTAAGTAACCTGGGAATCAACCCTATAATAGCAGAAAAAATTTAAAAACTTAGGTACATCAATATTGAATACTACAATCCTCTCTTATGGATCACTGAAGTTAATATAAACACCATTACAATATTTAGAACTGTGTTTCGTTTACATCACTACAAACCTATATATGCATGTAAATCAACAACAAAAAAGGGGAATAATGGGTCCTATAATATCATAGTATCCTGGAGCAGTTCCGACTTGTTTATTTTTTTGCCTATCAAATAAGTAGAAATAGCAAAAAATGACCAAGAAGAACTCTACAATTCTTTATGGCAGACACATTTAATCACGATTGACAATTTTGGACTACTGTTTTGCTGATAAAGAAAGTTAGAATATGTAAAGAAAAGTCGCCTTTGTGTCCAATTAACCATAAACAAATGAGTTATATTCCAGAGAATGCGTTGGGAAATAAAACTTTGCATATAACATAATATGAAATAATACACCACTGTGTGAGCAATAGATGAAAAGAACCGATGGAAAGAAACAAAAGATGTAAACTGTCTATAGGCGTCTAAAATGTCTATACACATTAATTGTTGCAGCAAAAGTTAGTACAGAATGTTGTAGGGAAAGGATTTATTTACCTCGGTTGGAAACTTAAGTTAGCATGCATAGCTCAAGAATATCACGACCTTGGACGTTCCCCTCCCCGTCTACAGTGCAGCGGAGGCGATTTCTGAATCCCACCGAAGAACTCCACCTCGCCGGCGCGATTCGTTGGATCCCTCGGCCTCCGCCGGCCGCCTCGGCGGCGGGAGGCCGGGGATCCCCGTCTCGTGTCCTGTATATAGTGTAGGCGTTCTTTGGTTGCAGGTCGTCGGCGTTCTGGAGGTGGAGGCGCGGCGGCTGGTGTTTGCGGGCGGTGGATCTCCTCTCCGGCGTCGGCGTTCTGCGGAGCGTCGTCTTCGATCCACCGCCACCTGCGCCCTCGCATCTCCGCGGAGGTGCCGTGGGCGTCTTCCCCATGGTCGGCTCCGAGGGCGGCGGAGCATCCAAATCGGATTCTCGAAAAAGGAGAGGCGGCGCATCGGATCGTCCGCGGCGGTGCTCGACGGTGTAGGTCTTCCGGGACCGGCGCTCGGCGACTTCCCGCTCGCCTGGGGACTGCCTCCGATCCAAGGCATCAAGGGAGGCAGCGGCGGCGGCGCGCCACCGACGGCAACGACGGGTCGACGACGCGGTCAACGTGCAGAGGGACGGATCTGTAATTTTGTGTTTGTTGGGGTCTTCTCTGTATTGTTCCCGATGTAATGCTTATCCTTCTCCCGCAAAAAAAAAAAAAAAGCATGCATAGCTCAAACTTTTTTTTCAAGTGGTTGCACAGCTGAAACTGAAGTTTTGTGGATTTTAATACCATATAGTTACACATTCATGACGATTTAAAGAAGAAATCTTGCACTTTAATTGTTGAATGCAAAGCGATAAATGTATGTAGCAACCTACAGTGTAGCTATCAGGAAGTACCTTAGGGCAGCTATCTTTTTGACAGGAAGTAATATCAGGATAGGAGGCAAGGTATTTCCACTGCTTCATCGTGGCACTCAGCATTCATAGACAATTCCATTTAATAACTCTCACATCTGATACATATCCTGCACATAAATCATTGTAACAAAGAAGAAAAAAACAACACAATAGGAAGGAAGCAGACAACAAATCAGTAGCTACATCAATAATAGACGACAGTACTGTGGTATCATCTAAAGTTCAGAATGGCCATTGTAAATTTTCAGGTTTACTTGATCATGAACCAAAGATGACGACGCAAGCACCACAGTTCTTTAGCAGCAAAAGAACTATTAAACAATAGCACACGCTATAGGTAAAGCAGGCAACTATCACTGCAACCTGGAAAAGGCAATAATACATGTAGGAAACAATATACCTTGGAGCTGAAGATCGACCAGATTCACCGGACCCTAGCCTAGGTGATATGCATTAGCCTGAGGACAGAGTAGGACTACTATCTAAATTAGCTTCATTTCCAGAGAAAAATTGAACACCACGACCATTGTTTGTGCTAATGATCCTCTCTCTTCATTGGCTTGTAATTTCAGGAAAAAAAATTTACTCAAGACAAATGAATACAAACCTGAAATGGAAAAAATGAATGTTTTATAAGAGAACACAATATATCAAAAGGCAACAATGATGAGACCTAGCAGGTTATAATTATCACTGTAGGTCAACAGACTTTCTTCTTGTGCATTTAGACCTTGAGATATTTAAATTTCAGGCAGTCAAACCAAAAGTGCGTGCAAAAAGAAGAACACATGAAGCAAAAGCAATTAATCGTTCCCCTTTTTTAAAACATAGCCATTGTAACAGAAATGATATAATGTAAATGTAGTGAAACTATACATTTATCAGTAAACTCATCTGCTGGAGCAGAGAAAAATTGAACACCACGACCATTGTTTGTGCTAATGATCCTCTCTCTTGATTGGCTTGTAATTTCAGGAAACAATTTTACTCAAGACAAATGAATACAAACCTGAAATGGAAAAAATGAATGTTTTATAAGAGGACACAATATATCAAAAGGCAAAAATGATGAGACCTAGCAGGTTATAATTATCAGGGAACAACTGTAGGACAACAGACTTTCTTCTTGTGCATTTAGACCTTGAGATATTTAAATTTCAGGCAGTTAAACCAAAAGTGCGTGCAAAAAGAAGAACACCTGAAGCAAAAGCAATTAATCGTTCCCTTTTTTTAAAACATAGCCGTTGTAACAGAAATGATATAATGTAAGTGTAGTGAAACTATACATTTATCAGTAAACTCATTTGCTTCTTCTAAATTGATAGTAAAATAGGCAGTGGTACATAACTTACTCAACCTCCTTCACCTTATAATATTGGTTGTTAAATCTGTCGTTAGTCACACCCAAATGACCAATATATGCCTACATAAGTGCATGATTTGTTTAGCAATTTCCATAGCATCCTCTTGCTCAGTAAAGAAATCAGTATGGACTGGTTCTAGCTCAATTTACAATTTGGAAATATCACCGTCCATGATTTGCTTCCTATTTCGAAGCTATGTGCAAATAGACGGGTTTGTAAATTTGGTTGTCCAAGATGGGAATGCATGGGAAAGAGAGGTGATGGGATGTCTCACCGGCATCGGCGGGCGCGGCCTTGTTCTTGGCGAATCCAGGCGTCGCGGCAAGCTGCTGCAGTCACGGAAGAGAAGTAGAGGATGCTCGCCTGCCGAGGCGCTGCGCCGAGCTGCTGCAGTGACGGAAAAGAAGGGGAGGACGCTCGCCGGCGTCCAACAGCAGCAGCAACGCGCTTCCACTGCCGCGTGGTTTATGGCCATCCTTGCGGTGTGTGGCGGACCCGTGGCTGTCGTCGCCGCCGCGGCCACGTTCCTTCGCCTGCAACAGACGCGCCGGACGGCGCCGGTGGAGGCGGCCTGGATCTGCGCCGTGGCGATGGTGAAGATGAGGTGGCCGGTGGCGTCGGCGGTGGAGGACGGAGAGGAGGAGGAAGAGGGGCCGGAGCGGGGCCGGAACCCTAGTTGGGGTTGGGGTCACGCGCGGCCGCAGCTGGAGAGGAAGGGCGAATCGCCGGGGTAGGGAGGCAGAGGACCGCGGGGCGCATCGTTTGCGACACACCACAGCGGCGGAGGTGGCCGGACCTCGCCGTAATCGAGGGGCGACGGCAGCGGCGGGCAGCGCCGTGGGAGCGACAGAGAGAGGAGAGGAGGAGGGCGTGGAGGAGAGTGGGGGGACGTTTCCATAAAATTGGGAAACTTCAGGGGGTTATTTGCAAAACGGTCACGCGAACCGTCCGATCCGTCGGATCTGGATCGGACGGCGCGGAGGCTTGTGACCGGATGACCGGGTCGGCGCGGGGAGGTGACCGGGCGACATGTCGGGCGCTGATTGGTAGAAACTCGGGTGCTACAGTGATGCACGATTTGGGGGCCGACGTGGCCGCATCTGGAGCGTCCGTCGCGACGATCGGACGGCCAGGAAAATTTCGGTGACATGGCTGCGTGAGGAAGAGTGGATTCTTCCAACTTTCATATATAGTACTATGCTGGAAGCAACAGGTCAAAATTATGTAGGGTCATTATGTAATTCCTGATATAGAAAGATTCAGAACAAACTAAAACTAAGTATGACTCCAACGGGCCGACGCAAACGGACGCGCATTTTGTCCGTTTGGGTCACGAAACGGACGTGCGTCCGGTCCATGTCCGCACCTTTCCGCCCACTGCACCCAACGGGCCGACGCATTGTGTCCGTCCGGCCATTTTTTCCAAACATTTTTTTATTAATAATAGAAACTTACATATTGGGAATTGAAAATACATAATAAAAAGACCTAAATCTAGGGCTTCTGGCCGTCCTCACTCGTCGGACCTAAATCTAGAACAAAATATATAATAAAGGACCTAAAAACTAGCTTAGAAATGCAAAGAAATTAATAACCGACCACTGGAGCTTGGTTGCTCATGGCCGGCATGGGGAAAGATCAGGGAGGGGCTTCGGCCTTGAGGAACTTCAAGTCGCAAGTCTGTTCGGCCACGGACTTGCCGGCTCTTCCTCCGTCATGGCCGGGGCCAGCAGCGGACTAGCTGGCTCCTCCTCCTTGCTTGTTTCGTAGCTACAACATACGTAGTGGCGCCGACTTCTTTACAAAATTGGCTGCGCATAGGCGGCCACGCCGGCGGGGATCTGGCATCAAGTGGAGCTGCCTGCTCCCTTTGGCGGCCGCCGCGGCGTCCCGGTGCCGTTTGCGCCTCGCCGCGCGCTTTACGGACTCCTCGGCGCGGCGCGCTTGCTTCATTTCGTCCTCCTGAGCAGCGTCGGCACAGGCGCGCGCGGCGGACATGAACGCGGCCGCCCTCTGCGCGTTCAGCTGCATGTGCGACGCCTGCATCGCGGCTTCCTCGGAGTCATGGACGCCGTGGATCCCCTCCTCCAATCCACTGCCCCAAACACCCGCGACACGGGCAGCGTAGACTTCTTCCTCGTGATCGATGGTGTCGGAGTACGCGGCCTCCACCGCCCTCCGCTCCTGCTCCGACAATTGCGACCGCGATGGGTGCAGAATCATGCCGGCCCAGGCCGGACTGGTCACCATCCGGCGAGAAAAGCAGCCGCGATGGCGGCCACACGCACTCAGGCGCGCTCGCTCGACCTGGTCCACGAGATGTTGTGGCGGCGGCGGATCTATGGCACGGCTTCGATCTACTAGTGGAGGTAGCAGACGCTGTGGCTGGAGGAGATAGAAGGGCTTTGTGCCCTAGGGTTTGGTCGGCCGGCGCCCATTTAAAGAGCTGCACCGCCCACATTTAATGTGGGGTAGGTGGCCGCTCTAGCCGTTGTAGTCGCAGACACGCGGGGCCGGGGCAGACACGCGGGGGCAGGGCAGACACGCGGAGGACATAGGAGCGGTCCGCGCGCGTCCGGGGCTGTAATACCCTGAATTTTGAGTAGATTAATTATTTTTGATTAAGTTGTAATTAGCCTTTGATGCTTCTAATTTTGCTAATCTGTGGTGTTTGATTTATGTGTTATTTTATGCATGCAAGTTAAAGATAGATAAGTTGATTGGGTTGTTTTACTTGAACATATTCCACTAGCTAGGGAGCATTTTTGCATCCGTCGATGGATTGGAGCTGGTAGTACGTGCATGCATGCATAAACGATCTGGCCCATGCATGCATGACGTGAGGGAGTGTGTCAGCTAGAGACCAACGTGGCTTCATGCTAGTGGATTAGTCAGCCTTGTTTTAGCCTTCGTGTACAAGTGCATGGAAGTCAGCCTGTGAGTTGAGGACACGTGCACACGGAGTGATCCTTCACTCGCCTGAAGGGCCAGCAGCTAGACGGTTTCTCCCGGCAGCTCGAAGCGGCAAGCGGCTAGATATTTTGCCTGGCAAGCGGTCCATCGGGTTAGATGTTTTTGCTAGCGATCCCTACAAATAGAGCAGCTCAGCTGCAGTCCCTCACACCGGCTGATCGGTTGATCTGAGTGAACCGTAGATGAGTAGCTAGAGAAGAACTAGTGAGAGAGAGTGAGCGACAAGGAGATGAAGCAGGGGCTGCTAATCCTACTTAGTTGACGGCGGCGATTCTAACGACGGCGGCGAGAGTAATCTAGCCAGCTCGGCTGGCATGTCGGTAGGCGCCGGCCAGTGGAGTGTTTGGCAGATGGTTGCCGGTGGTATTCTTTGGCTACTATACGGTGCTGGCGTATGAGCTTGTACGCGGATCCTCTCTAGTAGCTGGAGTATTTGATAGCTACAACATAGCTAACCGAGGCAAGCTCTTCTTTCCACTCTCATAATATTTTGTAGAGTATGCTTTGATTGATTTTGAGTGATACCCTGAGTGGTAAGAGCTATGTGTTGATATACGGGTTAATGCGCTGGTATCGTTACGGTGATGGATCCGTAGGAGCCACCGGTACGAGCCGGGCTTAGCACGTATAGTTGACATGGAAATGAACTCAACGTTTTTATAAACAAAACTTGGTGTTACGAAGGTGATCGTATTGTACCGGTCGCAGTACAGGTATGGGACTGTCTGAGTTCTCCGCAAGGGGCGGCCTCTGAATGGAAAGTGTCGGTGATGTATCTGTAGGAGCGATCGACATGAGTAGGTCAGGGTGTCCGGTGTCCGAGCGGGTAAAAGGGCTCTGCTCGTTCTGGAATCCTGTGTGGTTCTGGGCGAGGCTGTCGATGTCGGAGTACCCCTCTCAAGAGTGTAAAAGTGTGGAATTTCACCCCTGTGATTCCCGGGTAGGGAAACTCACTTTCATGTGTGGCACCATGCTTTTTAACCTGATTAACAACTTAACCACACAAATGATTTACTTGTATTTCGAAAACCTAGTGTATTTTACAAAGTATATGAAGTGTATGAATTGTTTGCTGAGTATAACTCCTGTTGTACTCACCCTTGCTTCTCCTGTTTTTTTTATGTCATCAGAGTTTGCAGCGAAAGCCGTCATCATCCGAGGAGTAGGCTGGACCAGTTGGGTGGGTCGTGTAGGGAACTTTTCATTCTTGTACATGTAAATAATCTTGTAAAATGATTAGTTGAGCTGCTTGAGATCCACTGTGCTGGTTTATGCCTGCTTTTCTAGCCTTGCGCGTGTATAGGCTTTTGGGTCTATAGGCGCGCGGCGGCTGTCATTTTTCCGGGCCGGGTCTCGGGGCGTGACAGTTAAAGTGGTATCATAGCTCAATGTTTTAGGATCACGGGAATTAAATGGATAGAATCGTTAGTTTAGAGTTGCGACTAACATTGTTTGACGTTTGCTCGTGACTAACAAAGTATGTTTTCCTGTACTAACTTGTATGCGTGTGTTTTATTACTATGACTTTTAGATATATTTGCTAGATGTGTGTTTTATTGCATGGTAAAATCTTTTGTCTTGATTAGATAAAATCTTACTTGTTAGATTAAATTTGTAAGTGGTTTTTTGTGTGAATTTCGGGGACCAAATTCTTATAAGGTGGGGAGGATGTAATACCCTGAATTTTGAGTAGATTAATTATTTTTTATTATGTTGTAATTAGCCTTTGATGCTTCTAATTTTGCTAATCTGTGGTGTTTGATTTATGTGTTATTTTATGCATGCAAGTTAAAGATAGATAAGTTGATTGGGTTGTTTTACTTGAACATATTCCGCTAGCTAGGGAGCATTTTTGCATCCGTCGATGGATTGGAGCTGGTAGTACGTGCATGCATGCATAAACGATCTGGCCCATGCATGCATGACGTGAGGGAGTGTGTCAGCTAGAGATCAACGTGGCTTCATGCTAGTGGATTAGTCAGCCTTGTTTTAGCCTTCGTGTACAAGTGCATGGAAGTCAGCCTGTGAGTTGAGGACACGTGCACACGGAGTGATCCTTCACTCGCCTGAGGGCTAATTTGGTAGCGAGGGTAATTAAACCCAGGGTAGCAAGTCCCCCAGGGGAATTTCTCGCGCGCGCCTGATTCCCTGGATTAGGCGGGCCCGATCTCCCCAGCCCTGTGCTCGTTTGGCTGCACGGGGAAAAGCACGGGGGAGAGGAAAGCACGTGGGGGGCTAATCAGCATATAGATGATCAGCATATAGATAGCTACTAGAATTCGTACCAGAATATTCTAAAAGAATAATACTGTAACAGAATATAGATAAATTATGTAATCAAACAGAATAAAATGCAAATATTCGAAATAAGTTGTGATTCCACATCAGATCATGGGATCACATATTTACACGAAATAACAATAAATCACAGATTTAATTCTTGAACACAAATGAGAAGTGAAAACATCCTCATACATTAATCCAATTCCAGATTCGATGGAGCATATAACAATTATTGCATGTTAAAAAATACAAGCTTTCAACCTCCCATACATTAATCCAATTCCATAAACTCCCATACATTAATCCAATTCCATAAACTCCATACACCAACAGCCACTGCCCATAAACTGAATGTTGGCATACCTTCGCCAGCTTCTCTTGTTCCATTTTCTGCAGAAATAGTTCAACATGCATGTTATACTTGGTACAATCAAAATGGTAATGCTAGAAGTTTTCATGTGACATAAAACCAATCAAAATGGTAAGTTCACTTCTCCTAAGCAATTCAAAGAAAGAAAGACGAAGATGCTTGGTCATTTTGTATTGCAAAGTGATTTTTCTGAAATCAAAACTTTCTTTGACAACCTTGGCTTCCTTTGATGAAAATATTCGGTCATGACCATATCTACTTGCCTATGACCATACCACTACCTTTTGTCCCCGTTATATCCTCTTTACTTGTTCTATGAACAAGCTTCTGTCCAAGCACAGGAATAAGCAGCTAAAGAAAATTACTAATGCATGGTACTGCGAGGAGTACAAAAACAGAGCAATGTGCGTGGAAAGATGCAGACTTTGACGTAATACTTTGTTTTCAATGGGAATGCAATTGGGTAAGAAATCTATCTTGACTGAGACAATTGGGTAAAATTTATCTATAGAACTAAAGTGTAGTTCCTGAAAAGGATTTAACTGTATCAGTATGTTGTATACAGTCAACTAGTTGTTTTCCATTTCAACTATCAGAGAGAAATAACAACTCTAGTTAAGAACAGTGCAAAATAAATAAATTACCAAGTTTATCTGGTAAAATATTGCAAAGTAAATAAATTAGAAAGTTTGCAAGAAACTACTCTGTTTGCAAAACTCTCTGAGCTATCCAGCTGCATCAATATATTAACATTACAATGCTTGGTTGAAATTTTCGCTGAGTTAAATTACAGATAAAAGAATGCATGCCATAATCTATTAACTTAACAAGCTAATCATGTTGAGACATCAGATTGACCATAAACTGAAAATTTTGATTGCACATGCTGTTGATAAAAAGAACTAGAACAAACAACACGAAGTGAAGTGGTGGAACCAGATAGTCGCTCACCAGGTCCAAGCGAAAGGAGAAGTTTCCAATGATTTCAAGATGCATCAGCTGCAACATATGTACTTGACCTGATGTGGTGACATTAAAAAACTGACGCCATCGGCAGTCCGACCAGCGGATCTCATTTTTCACAGGAAAAGATCACACCGGCATCAGGCGGCCACACCATGCCGCATCAGCCCAGAAGCCCATGCTGGACGTCGTGACCACCGGCACACCAGCCGGCCGCCATGGAAGGCTTCGTGCCCCAACCACCCGGGCTTCAGATCCAAGAGTCACCTCCACCGGCCCTCTGCTTGACCTGAGGCAAGTATGCAACCCGCACGCGCAAGATCCACGGCCGAGGCGCCAGATCCGCCGTCTCTCGCGCCGGGCAGCCTCCTCACCTCGCCGGCCGCCACCACCGCAGCCCGGGGCCGCCGCCCAGGCGCCCATCGGAGAACCTGCTCTAGGGTTGGCGCCTGGCGTGCCGCCCGAGCGGGATGACGCGGTGCGCGGAGGGGTGGTTTTGGATGGAGCGGAGGAGGCGCAGAGGGATCGCCGCTCGGTCGCGAGAGAGACACGCGGGTTTCCTCCCCGACGTCTCGACCAGGGGAGCCCTAACCCGGGGAAAGGTCGCGGAAGGGCCGAATTTCCTCGGCCTAGATTCGCCCGTGGAAATTTCGCCCAGGGAAAAGGCAGGGATCCTGGGCTTTTCCCTGCTACCAAATGAGACCTGAAGGGCCAGCAGCTAGACGGTTTCTCCCGGCAGCTCGAAGCGGCAAGCGGCAAGATATTTTGCCTGGCAAGCGGTCCATCGGGTTAGATGTTTTTGCTAGCGATCCCTACAAATAGAGCAGCTCAGCTGCAGTCCCTCACACCGGCTGATCGGTTGATCTGAGTAAACCGTAGATGAGTAGCTAGAGAAGAACTAGTGAGAGAGAGTGAGCGACAAGGAGATGAAGCAGGGGCTGCTAATCCTACTTAGTTGACGGCGGCGATTCTAACGACGGCGGCGAGAGTAATCTAGCCAGCTCGGCTGGCATGTCGGTAGGCGCCGGCCAGTGGAGTGTTTGGCAGATGGTTGCCGGTGGTATTTGGCTACTATACGGTGCTGGCGTATGAGCTTGTACGCGGATCCTCTCTAGTAGCTGGAGTATTTGATAGCTACAACATAGCTAACCGAGGCAAGCTCTTCTTTCCACTCTCATAATATTTTGTAGAGTATGCTTTGATTGATTTTGAGTGATACCCTGAGTGGTAAGAGCTATGTGTTGATATACGGGTTAATGCGCTGGTATCGTTACGGTGATGGATCCGTAGGAGCCATCGGTACGAGCCGGGCTTAGCACGTATAGTTGACATGGAAATGAACTCAACGTTTTTATAAACAAAACTTGGTGTTACGAAGGTGATCGTATTGTACCGGTCGCAGTACAGGTATGGGACTGTCTGAGTTCTCCGCAAGGGGCGGCCTCTGAATGGAAAGTGTCGGTGATGGATCTGTAGGAGCGATCGACATGAGTAGGTCAGGGTGTCCGGTGTCCGAGCGGGTAAAAGGGCTCTGCTCGTTCTGGAATCCTGTGTGGTTCTGGGCGAGGCTGTCAATGTCGAAGTACCCCTCTTAAGAGTGTAAAAGTGTGGAATTTCACCCCTGTGATTCTCGGGTAGGGAAACTCACTTTCATGTGTGGCACCATGCTTTTTAACCTGATTAACAACTTAACCACACAAATGATTTACTTGTATTTTGAAAACCTAGTGTATTTTACAGAGTATATGAAAGTGTATGAATTGTTTGCTAAGTATAACTCCTGTTGTACTCACCCTTGCTTCTCCTGTTTTTTTATGTCATCAGAGTTTGCAGCAGAAGCCGTCATCATCCGAGGAGTAGGCTGGACCAGTTGGGTGGGACGTTTAGAGAACTTTTCATTCTTGTACATGTAAATAATCTTGTAAAATGATTAGTTGAGCTTCTTGAGATCCACTGTGCTGGTTTATGCCTGTTTTTCTAGCCTTGCGCATGTATAGGCTTTCGGGTCTATAGGCGTGCGGCGGCTGTCATTCTTCCGGGCCGGGTCTCGGGGCGTGACAGGGGCCGACGCAAACCTAGCCCAAATTTTGAAGGAGATATGCCCTAGAGGCAAATAAATATTAAGTATTTATTACATTATCTCATTAAGTTTATAATAAGTTTTATACCGTGCTATAATTGTGTTAAATGAAATTGTTAATACACGTGTGGTATGTAAACAAACCAGGGTCCCTAGTAAGCCTCTATTTATAAACTAGTTCATTAGTCAATAGATGATCGAGAATTCCCGATCATGTATATTTATATAGTTGATAATAAGGTCATTTTATTAGTGGAATAAAATGATGGACATACCCAACAAAGTATTGCAAAAGGATCGTGTCACAAAGTTCATTAATGCAATAGGAAAGTAATATGGTAGCTTATTGATACGTCTCAAACGTATCTATAATTTTTGATGTTCCATGCATGTTTTATATCAATTGTCACATGTTTTATATGCACTTTATATCATATTATGACATTTATTGGACTAACCTACTAATAGTTGCCAAAGTGCACAATGTTCTTGTTTTACACTTTGATGTGTAGAAATTATCAAAATTGGGCAAAGGAAACCTTGTTGGAGTCAAATTGGGACTTTCCAGAAATCTGTCTGAAAACTATTTTCAAAGATCGTCACGTTCGGGCCTGAAGACGACGTCAAATGGAAAAAGTCTAGTCGCGAAAGTTGTTCGGAATTTTCCGCCGCACGTTTATACAAAAGGTTCATCTCCATCGAGTTCGTATGCGGCCTGTGCAGGCCCGACAAGTCGGCTCGGCCAGGAAAACTCTGACCCGCGCCGAGGCCGCGTGGCTGCCTCGGGAACCTTCTGAAGCTGCCCTTTGGACCATAAATAGCCCCCGCGGAGTAAACCCTAACACAATTGACGAAACTCCCGAATACATCTCCGTGCTCCGCCGCCACGAAACTCCGTTTCGGGGGTCAGAAGGTCCTGTTCCGGCACCTTGCCGGGACGGGGAATTGCCCCCGGAGCCATCTCCATCGACGCCACCGCCTCCATCTTCATCGCCGTTGCTGCCTCCCATGATGAGGAGGGAGTAGTTCTCCCCGGGGCTGAGGGCTCTACCGGTAGCTATGTGGTTTATCTCTCTCTCCCATGGTGTGATCTTTATGTGATCATGAGCTTTGTAATCTAGTTGAATCCATAGATGTACTCTTCATTATCTTATATGCTACTCAAGTGGTTTTATTAATGTAATCTCCGGAGTCACCTTTGTCCCACGGTGCGAAGTTGACAGTGTGCGCCCCGTGTGTGGCTCTTAGGCTAAAGATAACAGGAATACTTATCATGAGTTATTATTTGCGTTGGATGTCTCTATGAAATTGCGGTGTTTGTCTAGTACCTTTAGGGCGCTCAAGTTGACAGTGTGGGGTTAACTAGACATGGGAATGCGACTTTAAGGTGTGCTTTTATAGCCCTACGCGGTGGATTGGTGTTCGTTATCCAACGAGAGAATAACTCAGAGTAGCATAGTGAAGAGGAAATATCTATGTATTCAATTATATTATTATTGTTGAGAGTGTCCACTAGTGAAAGTATGATCCCTAGGCCTTGTTTCTAAGCATTGAAACACCGTTTACAACAGTTCTGCTACATGTTTGCTTGCTGCCATTTTTATTTCAGATTGCAATTACCACTTATAATCATCCATATTACTTGTATTTCACTATCTCTTCGCCGAACTAGTGCACCTATACATCTGACAAGTGTATTGGTGTGTTGGGGACACAAGAGACTTCTTGTATCTTAATTGCAGGGTTGCTTGAGAGGGATATCTTTGACCTCTACCTCCCTGAGTTCGATAAACCTTGGGTGATTCACTTAAGGGAAACTTGCTGCTGTTCTACAAACCTCTGCACTTGGAGGCCCAACACTGTCTACAAGAATAGAAGCGTGCGTAGACATCAAGCTATTTTCTGGCGCCGTTGCCGGGGAGGTAAGGTAAAAGGTACTCACATCCTCCAGCTACTTAGCTATTTTCTAGCACTGTTGCTGACGTGTGAGTGCTCGAAGGTATTTCCTTTAGATTCTGCAATTATATCTTTTTGTTTCTTGTTTTTATTTCACTAGTTAGGCTTAATGGAAAACAACAAAAAATTAGAGAGCTTATGAAATTTATCTTGAATTAGGACATGATGCTTTTGAAGAGAAAATTAAAAAACCTATGGAAAATTATTTGCATGATGGTAGCAATGTTATTACTATAAATTCTTTGAACACCATTATTGCTAATGCTATGGAAAATCTAAGCTTGGGGAAGCTGGTTTTGATGAATATGATATTTTTAGTCCCCGTTTTGAGGAGAAAATTTTCTTTGATGATACTTTGCCTCCAATTTATGATGATTATAATGATAGTGGTATTTTGGTGCCACCTACTATGGAGGATAAAGTTTATTATGATTATACTATGCCTGCAATTTATGATGATTACAATGATGGTTGTGATAGTTTTACTCCCACTATTACTAATAAAAATTATGCTTATGTGGAGAGTAATGATACTTTATGCATGTGGATCATGATAAGAATGCTTTATGTGATAGCTATATTGTTGAGTTTATTCATGATGCCACTGAAAATTATTTTGAGAGAGGAAAGTATGGTTATAGAAATCTTCATGTTACTAAATTTCTCTCTTTATGATGAAGGTTTTGAGCTTTCTCTTGATTTGCTTTTATTTGCTGGTACTTTAAGACCTACTGGTCCTTATGAGAGAGGGAGACACGGTTTCATATATCTCAATAATATTAAGTCTCCTCTCTTTATGTTGAAAGTTGAAGTTGCAATTGTTTTGCCTTCCTATGCTAGTCACTTTGTGCTTTTGATTTATTTTCTTACAAGATTCCTTTGCATAGGAAGTGGGTTAGACTTAAATGTGTTTGATATTTGCTTTTATGCTCTCTTATATTCAACTCTTATACATATGAGAGCATCATCAAAATTATCATGCCTAGCTAAAAGGCTTTAAAGAAAAGCGCTTGTGGGAGACAACCCATTGTTTTTATTTCTGCAATTTTTTTTTTTTGAGTCAAGGTGCTGTTTACTTCTGTAACAATGCCTTTGTATCTTTATTTTCTTGCATTGTTGTGCCAAGTAAGGCCTCTAATAGGAAGATGATGCTAGATTTGGATTTCTGCGCAGGAACAGATTTCTGCTGTTCACCGTTTTGCTTCTGTAAAATCACAGAAAAATTATTTAAATCTGAAATTTTTGTGCGTGATCCTCAGATATGTATGCATCTTTCGTTAGTTCAAAGTTTTTCGATCTGAGCGTCGTAAGTGCCTCGAAAAAATTCGTCTTTGCGGACTGTTCTGTTTTAGACAGATTATGCCTTTTTATTTTGCATTCTCTCTTTTACTAGTGTTGAGTGAAATTCTTTTTTGGGTGGAAGAGCTTCACATAACATCAGTGGCAGTAGCTAATGTTTAAAGTAACAAGTCATATTGCGTCTTTATAGAACATGTGAATTTTTGATTATGCACTAACCCTCTAATGAGATTTGCTTTGAGTTTGGTGTGACGGAAGTTTTCAAGGGTCAAGAGGAAGAGTGATATAATAGGATGGAGAAGAGTGAAGAGCTCAAGCTTGGGGAGGCTCCCATGGATCTCCCCAGCATATTTCAAGAAGACTCAAGCGTCTAAGCTTGGGGATGCCCAAGGCATCCCCTTCTTCATCGGCAAAATTATCAGGTCATCTCTAGTGAAACTATATTTTAATTCTTTCACATCATATGTGCTTTTCTTGGAGCGTCTGTGTGCTTTTATTTTCAGTATTGTACTTTTATTTTTGCAATAAGCTTGATCACAACATTCTTGATTGGGAGAGAGACACGCTCCGCTTTTTCTTGGAATACTCTTGTTCTTCACTTATATCTGTTGAGTATTCAATTTTCGCGCTGTTTAGCTTCTAGCTCTTGGTTTTCATGTACCTCTTGTCAGAGCTATTAGTTCTTTTGTAGAAAGTACTCTCTTGCTTCACTTATATTTGTTTGGAGAGTTGCTTGGTTAATATGTTGGTTCAGAAAATGTTGCGTGTGGTAGTGGTATAATGAAAACTTGCATAATCTTGTAGATCATTGAACTTTGATAACCTGATTCCTTGCAAACGTTTTGAGGTATTAAGTAATAGATGGTAAAGCTTGCTGGTTAATTAAGTTAAAATCATTAGTGGATTATTGTCTTTAAGCTTGCACCGTACTACAAACACTAAAATTGTTGAAGGTGTAGTTGGACTTGATAGCTTTCCATGTCTGAAAAGTGGTTCGTAATAACTAGGTTGTGTGTGAAGGTCGAGGGATCTAACGGGGTACTTGTGCCGCCGTGAACGGCCCTCCTTGGGGTAAATGTTAACCATGCGCTTAATGTTGAACCTGCTAGTTGTTTGCAATAAACTTGTGAGTTCTTTTTGACTAATGTTAAGCTACGGTTTTGGCACTTCCACCATCCAAATTTGCTAGCCTCTTCGGTGCTGTGCATTGCCCTTTTCTCACATTGAGAGTTGTGCATACTTCGCCAGTACATCCAAAACCCGTGGGAGGACTTCCTCTTGTTCTCCTACACATAAACCCATACATCTTCCTCAAAACAGCCACCATACCTACCTACCACAGCATTTCCATAGCTGTTCCGAGATATATTGCCATGCAACTTCCATTTTACATTACATGACTTGTTGTCATTTATCATTTATATATTGCTTTGCATGATTCTATACAGCTGATGTGTGGTTTACCCATGTTACGCTAGATCATTGCACATCCTGCTACACTGGCAGAGGCATACAGTTTTATACATCATGTTTTGTTCATTATGAGTTATTTGTACCAAAAAGTTTGTAATCATATTAGAGTGTTGCCCCTGCTAGAAAAGAGCCATGGAGGCCATCGAAAAGTGAAACAGAAAAAGAAAAAAAAAAGAAAAAAAAAAGAAAAAAAAAGGGGGGCAACACTACTATCCTTTATCAAAGTTGTGCTCATGTTTAGCACTTGCAGTATTCATAGTCATCATTTGTGCTCATGTTTAGCACCTATGCTCCATTTGAGAGAGTTTTCATGCTTTACTAGTATAACTATGTGGGGAATATTACGTTATAGAACTTGGGTTGTATATTCCAATGATGAGCTTCCTCAAAAGTGCTCTAGGTCTTCGTGAGCAACCGAGTTGGATGCACCCCCACTAGTTCCATTGGAGAGCTTTCATACACATATAGCTCTATGTGCATCCGTTGCATGGCAATCACTACTCCTTGCATAGCTTCGATTATAAGACTTCCTCTTGTCTAATGATCACTTATAGCTTTGTGAGACTTTCTTCCATTGGCCTTCCAAACCCCCATTAACGTTCTCTTTGCCATAACATCCTGGTGCCGATACTAAATGCTTACGCTCACCGGTTGAGTAGACCTCGAAACAGTGGATTCATGACGTTCATGTTTACTTTTACTTGACTGGATCCGTTCTCTATGTTATGAAAAATTGCTTGATGCTTGGAATTGAAGGATAGAACTCCTACACTGGATACTTAAAACATCTATAATGAACCTTGTACGGTTTCATGTCTTAAAGGCCGTCATTCATGAAAACTTTTAGCTTGTTTAACTATCTTGCTTTATTATCTCTTATTTAATATCAATTATAGACATTTGCTTTGAATGATTTGATCTCAGCTCACTTACCATTACATCATTATTAGATCAAGATTATGTTGGTAGCATGTCACTTCAAAAATTATTGTTTTATCGTTTACCTACTCGAGGACGAGTAGGAACTAAGCTTGGGGATGCTGATACGTCTCAAACGTATCTATAATTTTTGATGTTCCATGCATGTTTTATATCAATTGTCACATGTTTTATATGCACTTTATATCATATTATGACATTTATTGGACTAACCTACTAATAGTTGCCAAAGTGCACAATGTTCTTGTTTTACACTTTGATGTGTAGAAATTATCAAAATTGGGCAAAGGAAACCTTGTTGGAGTCAAATTGGGACTTTCCAGAAATCTGTCTGAAAACTATTTTCAAAGATCGTCACGTTCGGGCCTGAAGACGACGTCAAATGGAAAAGTCTAGTCGCGAAAGTTGCGGAATTTTCCGCCGCACGTTTTATACAAAAGGTTCATCTCCATCGAGTTCGTATGCGGCCTGTGCAGGCCCGACAAGTCGGCTCGGCCAGGAAAACCCTGACCCGCGCCGAGGCCACGTGTGGCTGCCTCGGGAACCTTCTGAAGCTGCCCTTTGGACCATAAATAGCCCCCGCGGAGTAAACCCTAACACAATTGACGAAACTCCCGAATACATCTCCGTGCTCCGCCGCCACGAAACTCCGTTTCGGGGGTCAGAAGTCCTGTTCCGGCACCTTGCCGGGACGGGGAATTGCCCCGGAGCCATCTCCATCGACGCCACCGCCTCCATCTTCATCGCCGCTGCTGCCTCCCATGATGAGGAGGGAGTAGTTCTCCCCGGGGCTGAGGGCTCTACCGGTAGCTATGTGGTTTATCTCTCTCCCATGGTGTGATCTTTATGTGATCATGAGCTTTGTAATCTAGTTGAATCCATAGATGTACTCTTCATTATCTTATATGCTACTCAAGTGGTTTTATTAATGTAATCTCCGGAGTCACCTTTGTCCCACGGTGCGAAGTTGACAGTGTGCGCCCCGTGTGTGGCTCTTAGGCTAAAGATAACAGGAATACTTATCATGAGTTATTATTTGCGTTGGATGTCTCTATGAAATTGCGGTGTTTGTCTAGTACCTTCTAGGGCGCTCAAGTTGACAGTGTGGGGTTAACTAGACATGGGAATGCGACTTTAAGGTGTGCTTTTATAGCCCTACGCGGTGGATTGGTGTTCGTTATCCAACGAGAGAATAACTCAGAGTAGCATAGTGAAGAGGAAATATCTATGTATTCAATTATATTATTATTGTTGAGAGTGTCCACTAGTGAAAGTATGATCCCTAGGCCTTGTTTCTAAGCATTGAAACACCGTTTACAACAGTTCTGCTACATGTTTGCTTGCTGCCATTTTTATTTCAGATTGCAATTACCACTTATAATCATCCATATTACTTGTATTTCACTATCTCTTCGCCGAACTAGTGCACCTATACATCTGACAAGTGTATTAGGTGTGTTGGGGACACAAGAGACTTCTTGTATCTTAATTGCAGGGTTGCTTGAGAGGGATATCTTTGACCTCTACCTCCCTGAGTTCGATAAACCTTGGGTGATTCACTTAAGGGAAACTTGCTGCTGTTCTACAAACCTCTGCACTTGGAGGCCCAACACTGTCTACAAGAATAGAAGCGTGCGTAGACATCACTTATTTCTCAGACTGTGAGATCATATTAATTGCTGCCTCCGGAGGGTACTTTGAGTGCATCAATCGTCAGTCCATAAATGGGTGACTATAAAGGTGTGACACTTGGGTATTCAAAAGGGGTACGTTGAGGCATATGGATCAAGAGCGAGATTTGTTCATCCGCGTGATGGAAAGATACTCTAGCCCACTCGGTGAGATTACATCTATGAAGTTGTGCAGCGTATGACTAGGTCATGGGGATGTAATATCACAGAACGAGTTAAGTAGCCCTTGTCGATAACGAGATAAAACAAAGCATAAGATGTTCACGATCGTATCTCGGACAAGGATAGTATCGAAGGAACAAAAGGAATGAATATCCATATTTATGGTTCAACGACGATATTCGTAGAAATGCACAGGGACCGTCATAGCCATCCAGGTCTCCCTGACGGTCATTGGCGAGCGAGGGTTCTCGACCATGTCTGGAGTATTCTCGAACCGTAGGGTAACACACTTAAGGTCTTGACGACGCTTGGAGAACGTTTTGGAATTAGCAGAATAATAGAAATAGAGAGAGAGAATGAACCGGAAAGGTTCCGGTGGAATCGGAAGGGTTCCGGGGAAGACCGAAGAAAGTTCAGAATAGTCCAGAAATTGTTATGGAGCCATGGGAGATTAAATAATATGCAAATATATTAATTAATGAATTATATATATTTAAATATTAATTTAATATTAAATAAAAAGGAAAAATGGGGCAGCCCACCTAAATGGGCCAAACCCCGGAGGGAAGGCCCATATGGGGGCCGAACCTCCAAGAGGAGGTGGTGCGGCTGGGCCATGTGAAAGAACATTTCTTGATCCCTTGTTGGTTTTGTGTGTTAGGCAACAACACTAGTGATAATCTAATTATAAATCAAGTGGTGCAGGTTTTAGGTGATTAAATCATATAAGCATCGAATTCCAAAAAGATAAGTGAAAAGAGCTTGCGAAGTTCTCTGGCTAATTCAGTGTGCAAGTCTCTGTCTAAACCGGAGATTTGCACCGGATATTTCATCTGGAGGCCGGAGAATTGAAATATCCGATTTCCATTCAAGAATTCGCCTAAGGACCTTTTCCAGAGAAGTGTGCAAGTCTCTTTCCAAACCGGAGATTTGCACCAGATATTTCATCTGGAGGCCGGAGAATTGAAATATCCGGTTTCCCTTGAAGATTTTGTCTAAGGACCAATTTCCAGGAAAGTTGGCAAGGCTCTGTCTAAGCCGAAATATTGGGGCCGGAGTTTTCACCTTTGGACCGGATATTCCGGCCTCCTGTTTTCTGCCTGCGTTTCCAAGGGCTACATTTTGGGAAGCGGTATAAATACCCCTCCACCTATCTCCAGCCAGCTAGCTCGCCCAAACTTGAAGACACCATTATTGTAAACTCAAGAATCACTAGATCTTCCAATCCCTCCACCCAAACTTGTTGATCTTTGGAGGATTGAAGGAGAAGGCCCTGATCTACATCTTCACCGAGCCGGTTTTCATTTCCCCCTCATTCACTTAAGGGACCAATTGCTAGGGTTTCCCTTTGGAAAGCCTAGCCCCTTGTTGTACTCACTTGTTATTCTTGTGACATATTGTACCTGTTCGGGAGCCCCCAATTCGGTTGTGGGTGTGTGCCCCGAATCGTTGTTGTAAAGGCACCGGTTTCCGCCTCGAAGGGAACCGATAGTGGAAGGTGAACCAATCCTTTGTGGTGCGGTTCATCGAGAATAGGGTGAGCCTTTGTGGCGTTGATAGCCTGTGGTGGCGAGCTCACAACCCTCCAACAAGACGTACTCCCCTAAAAAGGAGAAACTCGGGAATACATCCTTGTCTCCGCGTGCTTTCACTTCGGTTACGTCTATCCTTGTTTATCGCCTTTATCTTATTAGTTGCTAGCTTGTCATATAGGTAAATTCATCGTAGTTGCATATCTAGAGAATTTACCTTTTGTGTCAAGCCTAATTTGAAAAAGTACTAAAATTTGAAGTAGCACCTATTCACCCCCCCTCTAGGTGTTATACGATCCTTTCACCATGGGGCCCATGGCCACCACGGCCAGCCCTAGGTGGCCGGCGCACCACCCCCTCCTCCTTCCCTTTATTAGTCCCACATGGGAAACTTAGGGAGAGGGACATATTAATTGTTTTAATTACACCAAATACAATTAATTTTGTATGTCGGCCGAGGATGCCCCTCCGCCCACATCCTCTCTCTCTCCACCTCTTGTAGAGCGCGGTCCCCTGTAAGGACTGCGCACACGTGAAAAATCTATACCGCAGTACGCCGTCGTGCTACGGGATTCCACCCAAAAGTTCTACTTCCGCTATCTCGGCTGGATCAGAGAGCCTGGGAGTCATCGTCAAGATTCGCACATGTGCGAGTACTCGGAGGCCCCACACTTGGGGCGCCAGGGCGTCATCGTCGCATCGTCTTCGTCTTCGTCGTGCCAAGTTCTTCGCGACCTTGAGGTCGGCTACGTCGTCTACATCGACAATGATTGTTGCGGGAGCGTAATCCCCACGTTCGGTCTACAAGGGTATGTTACCGCATTACTAGATAGATAGATCCTTGGATAAGTTTTTGGCGTACGGTAGTTAGTAACATTATTGTTTTCTTCTACGAACCCCTTCAAATTTGGGCCGGGAATGGGTCACGGCGGACAGAAAAACGGACCGCTGTCCTTTTGCGTCGCCGCGTTGGGCCTTGATTTTTGCTCGCGCGGATAGGAACGGACGCGCACAGACTCGATTCGTTAGCCTGTTGGAGTCATCCTAAGAGCTGATCAAGAGCAAATGATGGTTGTACGGTTCTTCAAGTTAAGCCAGAGGATCAAAAGCCCATTACGAGTACAACACTACCAGAAGAACTTACACCATGTTAAAAAAAGTTTACACTATTTATCCATTGAAACACCTATTTATAAACTTAACAACAACAAGCACGGCGTGTCGCCGCGTCATGGCCTATTAGTTATATTTGTGCAGCGACCTAGAACTGTTTAATCACGAGGTCGATCGTCCGCGCCACTACATCCCCATCTTACGTCCCACACGTTCGGAGCAACCAGGTTGGAGTCTGTTTTTGACTTTTTGTCTCCTGCGGCAGTTGTTGACATGTGGGACCACACCACTTGGCAACGACCGACTAGTAGAGGTGCGTAATTTTAAACTTCGGGAGTTATACCAAGGGACATAAAGAGAAACACTACCATTCCCCACTTTATCATGGGGAAATTGATTTTGTTCTCATATATCGCTCTTTTCCTCTACCAATTCAATCGGCTCCGCTCCACCAAGTAGCCGAGGAATTGGGTTGTGCTGGTACTCGCCGACGCGCTACATGAGACAGAGGTGCTCTCACAGCGGCTCGCTCGTCGGTGACCTCACCATCATCTGATTTCTCGGGGTCTCGTTTGTCGTTGTCGTTGGATCTGTGTGATTCACATGGTGTGGGACTTCCGATGGGTTCATCAGTAATTAAGTTAATAGCATAAACCACTACTTTGGTAGATAGTTTTACCAAATGGTACCACTTTTGATTTTTGGGACAAAAAATCACCATAAGTTTATGAAGTTTTCAGCAAAAAACCTAAAATCGTGGCATTGGATCTGAAAAGAGGGACCCATCAGGGCAATGACGTGGCACGGGGGTGATGGCGCTCGTATCCGACCGTCAATGGGCGGTGAGGCCCGCCGTCAAATTGAGCGGACATAACTGCATCACGCCCCCCTCCCCCCGAATAACCACTCATCTCTCCAATTTTCTTCATCGGCGGGTCGGCGGCAAGTAGTAGTGTGGAAGGCAAAAATAGGCCAGTAGAGAGTATGAGAACATGCCTATGATGTCGATGTGGCAGCGTCAGATAGGCTAATACGTATCTCATTTATAAATTATAGATCCAGTTACAAGGCACGTAAAAATCGACCTTACAGAACTGAAAGATAGGAGAAACCTATGTGACAAACCAACACCTATGCCTCTCCTTCGGCACCACCGTAGCAGTCACAAACAAGAAGAGTGACAGATCACCTCTTCACACGAGCTCGACGCGGCTCCATCGCTGATCAGCACCATTTAGGACATCCAAAGTAGTTTGCCATAGGACAAACCATTGTCGTTGAAAGAATCAGATTGAGGCAGCACGACCCCGGACACGCCATCGAACTTAAGAACTGACACCCCCACACAACGAAGTCGTAGTAGGGAACCAGAACCGTCAGCCTCCAACCATGAACCCAGCACAAAATCCACCATCTTCCAGCTGTCACCAGCACACACAACCGTTTGCGCGTACTCGTGGAGAAATCCTCTCTGCTCCACCATGCCGCCGGAGATAACGCCACAACAACGGGGACATAGCAAGAAGAAAGACCCATCTGATGGAATCGCCGCCGCTTCCTCGCCGACACCATCCAAGAACCCTAAAACCACCAATCTAAAGTATCGGTAAGCACACAATGCCACAAACATCGAGACGTTGCCATGAAGGACAACACCGGTGTGGGATTAAAGTTAAGGCAGTTATTTGCCCGGACGCCGCTCCCACCACCCCAATGATGCACCACGCCAAAATTATCCTAACCCTAACATCCATGTGATGCGTACATTCCATATAACATTTTCTCATTGTTTTTCATATATTTACATTGGATTTTTGGCATTATTCTATATTAGTTTCTACCTTTTTATGTTGATTCCATCTCTAACCCATTTTCCAATGATCATTTTGCAACCGTAGTTTTTATTAGGATTTTACTTGTTTTCCCTTGTGTTTGTGTCTATGTATGTGTAGGTGGAATTTATAGAAAATGATGATTAAAGGAGATGAAAGAAGACAGAAGAGGAGACATCAGATGCAAGCCATGTGGAGTGTTTTATGAATATTATTTTTCCACAAGGCCAAACTGAATATCTAACAGTGTGAGGTTGTGCTCCTCATTCATACGAGCTCAACGAGCCCAAGAACACCCAAAACGGAGTTCGTATGAAGAAATGGCGTCCAGTACAAGTTAAGGATAAGCATCACCTCGATACGTCCTCGGAAGAAATCGATTCACGTCAGAAGGCGACCGTACCACGCGTAACGACCACTGGTACGGTGGTAAATGACCGTACCAGCCACCGTACCACACGGTTTCGGATCCGTGGCGTCAAAACAAGCATCTTTTGCGAAGGGTTGAACCCTAATTCGGTACGGTCCGTTCAGAAAACACCGAACCGACCTACATGCCAATATAAGGAGGGGAAAACCCTGGCAGAAGATCAATCCATCTCCGCAGCCTCCTTCCGGAGGGCTGCCGCCGCACCACTGCCATCTCCACCATAGAAACACCACCTCACCATCCTTTGGATATCAAGACAAGGCTTGGGACGAGGAGGCCAAGGCATCTACATCAACACCATCATCGTCTACGCTACCGCAACCATAGATTCATCCATCCATCTCGTTGTAATCTTATACTTTATTGTAGATTGCTTTTTGTACTCTTCGTACCACTCATCCATGATTCATATGTTGATGCTTATGATGTCTTGTGCCTCCATACTTGAGTAGTTTATTTGGGGATATGAATGAACCCTAGTTTCTCTATTACTTGAACAAAAGATTTGTTAAGTCTTAAATTGTATGTTGTGTAGAAACAATCTCCATGCTATTGTGAGAAGTGCAATATATATATATTGCCCGCGGGCCATGCAAAGGTTGTTAACGTTGGTGTGAGGCAAGAGGTCGCACTAGGGTATACAGTGATAGAAGGTAACCTTTCCTCCTTGCTGATCATCAATGTGGGAGTAACGGGATCCAAAGTACCTAAACCGCATCCACAGGGAGACCCTTAATTATTACACCAGTGAGGCGCATCGTTTATGATCTGGGCTAGTAGTGGTTGTGCGTGGTGTGTTGCCTAGAGTAACTCAGGGCACACCTTTATATGGGACTCCGCTCGTATACAATATACACTAAAGAATAATAAACCTTCCAATCATTAATATGAGTACTAGTGGTGATTTCAGACTCCCCTATAGCGTCTTTGTTAAGTTCTCTTCGCTTTACTAAGTTTTGTTTTACTTTGTTTAGTTCACTTTTGTTCTTGTTACTAGTTACTTTAGTCGCTCTTTTATTATTATTTCCATAGCAACTTATAGAGTAGACTATTTCCAAACTACGGTTTGGGTGCGAACGTGACTGCGGTTGACAACGTAGTTGCGGGTCTGTTAGCACCAACCAATAGTGCTCTCCGTGGGAACGATATAAATCGGTAGATCGTACTTCCACGAATTATGCAATAACGATCCTGTGCACTTGCAGGCATCACCATGCCGGAACAAAGGAAACGGAGTCCCCGCTCTCTCCTGCCGCCCAAGCAGCAAGTGGAGGGAGAGGGGACCAGCCCCTTCGCTGGTGGAGATCGAAGGAGGAAGGTAGAGTCGCTCCCTGCGCCTGGCGGCTAGGTCAGGGACATGCAATAGTAGTTTGATGTTTCTGATGGGGAAGCCAGACTAAATATTGTCTACTATTGATCTACCCAACGGGTAACCAGTGAGTAAGGATATCTACCGAGTATGGGTACAGATAAAACTTTATATCCATTGGTACGGCTATGGACAGAATTTTATACCTACGAGTTATATGAGTATGGTATTGGTTTACTCTAGCCATGCCCTGGCCATTGTCATCCCTATTCATGTGTGCCCTTTCCGCCGTCACTATACAATTAAGTCGTGTTGTATGCATTTAATTATGGGGTGTGTTGTACATCAAGTTGGTTTCCTGATGTATCTCTAGGAGATATCGAATTGATCTATAATCTACCACATTCACTTTACGGAATATTTTATCTTGAACAGAAACTTGATACGAACTTTTTATATGGACATATTTAGATCCACAGAATAAATAAATGACATAGACCTCAATTTCAGAAATTGGAACTTAACTCTCAACTCTTGGGAAAAAACAAAACTGTTTTAATCTTATGCATCCGGCTCCTCCGTGTATCCTTGCATCCAAGTTTTTTTTTTGAACGAGAGGGGTACAAACCTGTGTACAATCAGAGGATACAAACAAAAAGAACAAACGCAGATTCATACAAAAAGTGCTCAGCACAAAGCACTACAGCAGCGAAGAACTGCTGAACCACCAGAGCTCCTCTACGCCGACGATCACCAGAGAAGAAGAGAGCAAACCTCGAACCGCCTGGAAGAAGGAGGACCTCCAACGTTGAAGAAGACCGCATGATCCACTTGCCGCAAGCGACGAGATCTTGACGATGAACAAGCACGGCCAAGCCGCCCCCACAACCAGCTCCAACACCACCTGCCGCCGGGGCAGCCAAGCCGTGCCAGAACCACCACCACCGCGCCTACCTTCCCAGCGCCAGTGCCGAGCACCAAACCTCTCCGCTCCGGAACACCACCTCCAGAAGACTCCACCCCTCGCCACCACGGCCGGCCGGAGAAGCCACGAAGAGACAGAAACCGGAGGAACCATCAAAAGCAAGCGCGCCACCACCGCAGCTCCACCCCTCGCCACCACGGCCGGCCAGGGGAGGCAGAGGCACACGCCAGCAGCACCAACTCCTGTACAGGGCCCAGAACCTCCCGACGATGCCGGAGGCCGCACCGCCAGGCCGGCGAGGAACAGGCACAATATCCAACGCATGGTGGCCGCCGCTGAAACGACCACCATGACCGGACACCGAGCATCCAGCACCACCGCCAGTCCTCGCCAAGGAGAGCACCAGCAGAAGGACCAGAGCAAGCTTATTCGTCGCCGCCTTCTCCGCCATCGACAGCAGAGGATACCCGCACGAAAACTTAGGCTACCTAGCTACCCTAACTAGAAGCAGACAGATCTCGCCGGTGATTCGACCCCCTCCCCCCACCGCCGACAGCAAGCCGACGGGAAGGAGGAGGGCGGCGGAATCGCCGGCGGGAACACGGGATCGCCCTCCGGTCGCCTCTCCGATTTACTGTAGAAGGGGAACGGGGAGGGGATAACTCTACTCAACTCCGATTTGGATTATTTCTCCTGGACACGAGTTGTCTTTTCTTCTTTTCTCTCCTTGCATCCAAGTTTCTATGGCTGACCGATCTAAATGTTAATGATAGAGATGCTTCCGTGGTAATCTTCCAAAAACATGACCCATCTCCGTAATTTAGCCCTCGAATTTGCACGGGCACCCATCGCTATTCGGCCACTATTTGCCCCCAAGGATCGATTGCAGTTGCAGGTTTCCGATCGTCATGGCGGCCACCCGTAGCTGGAGATGGAGAGCTCGTCGCGTATCCTAATCTTGAAGCCTGAAGTACAACCAGAGATATGTAAACAACCAATAACTTGTCGAATCACCACAAAAGTATGTCGTAACGTTACGACAAAGATTAACAACAAAATGATGTGATCATCGATTGATACAGAGGTCGGGACTCATCCCCATTTGGACAAGAAAAAACGAAAAGATTAACAGTCACGTTGGCGAGCCACTACAGGAAAGCCACAAGACGCCGACGGCCGGACGCCGTCGGCGTATGCACGAATGCTGTCGGCGTATGTATACGCCGACGGCGGCCGTCGGCGTCCCGAACTGTCGGCGTACCCAAACTGCCGTCGGCGTCTGCGCCCGTCGTCGGCGTACGCTGTGGTGGGCCCCACAACACGGCATCCCCACGTTCCGTTAGCTCCTCATACGCCGACGGCATTGACGTCGGCGTATGGGTGACCATATGGTCCGCTTCGGGCGACGTGGCGCCATCCTGTGCGTCCGCGATGCACCCTACGCCGACGGCAATGCCGTCGGCGTATGAGTGACCATATTTTCTTTTTTTTTTGCTGATTGTTGCTGCTGTTTCCAGCACATTTCAAATACACAAATATAATTTGAATTCATACACAAACATCACAGATATAATCCAAACCATCATACAAATTTCAAATGACTCAAACACAATTCGAATTCATACAAACATATATACAAACTCCAGGAAAGACACAAACAGAGTTCGAATTGATCCAAACATTCATACAAACACACCCGGACACATCCTACATCTCCTGAGAGCTCAAGGTACCCATTTCTGAACGCGTGAGCATAGGCGACCGACCACGTGGGGCAGCCGCCGTCGAATCACTCGCGGAACCCGGCGAGGCACCCGGCGAGGCACGAGACGGTGTGGTCTCGCGCGGCGAACTCGACGAGGCACCACCACCGCCATGCTCCACGAGCGCGCGCGTCGAAGTCGGCGAGGCAGAAGCACGACCAAAGGGTGCATTTCTGGAGCATCCCGATCCCTACATGTTTGAGTCCAAGTTAGCAACTTGGAAAGCACAGTACGGCGGTAACAACTGGTTTGGCAAATAACTTACCGGAGTCGTTGGCTTGTATGTGCGAGCGACCGCTTCCCTCGATGGGCACATGGGCGGCATCCCCACCCTGGGTGGACGCGGAGGCAGCGGATCCCGCACTCCAGTGGCAAAAAACTTCTCGGTCGCCTACAAGATAGTTTAGATGTCAGGAGTTGTTGAAAAAGAAGGTTCAAACTAGAGGAAATGGAACTTGCCATATTTTGCAAATATAAAGGTTGTAACTTACAGCATCGCGCAACTCTTGCCACTCGTCATAGTCCGCTCTCGCCTGCAGCCACAAGTGATACTCCGCCTCATAGTCCGCGTAAGCGGCATCGAAGGCCGCCTCGAAACCAGGCTACAATTTCAAAATAGAACGAATCTCGTCAACTTAGCCACTTAGCTAGGAACGAATGCGGAAAGAGAATGAAATTGAGAAAAACTTACATCGGGGCGAGCTCGGGAAGGCCGTCGAGGAGGCAGGACAGGGGGGTCGTCGGCGGTGAGTGTAGCCTTGATACGCACGAGGCCCAGCTCAGGAGTACGCGGGATTACCGCACTAAGACAGGGCAAACGGCCATGCACCCAACCGTGCCCGGCCAGGACCATCGCTCTCTCGTCGGTGTCATGCTCAAGAGGTCTATCCACCTCCGGATTAAGACCCTGGAACGACTCGACGTACCTAGCTATGTTCTCCTCGGCACTGCCGAAGTAATCGGGAAACGAGGGCTGAGGCTCGGATAGATCGATCTTGTTCATCTTCATCCTCTCCATGCTTGCATGTTCGACACAGGCTCCCCGATATCGGCCTCCTGCATTGCCAAAGAAGTGTTATGCGTATCAAGTAGGAACATGAGGGGAAATAAATGAAGGTTGTTCCATGTATATATATATATACCAGCTTTGCCTTGAAGCGATCATGGTTGCGGGTTCCCACACAATGTGTCCCCCCGCTCCCACGGTTTGCCTTGTTCCGCTCGCTCAAGACTTTGAACTCGGCGTTCTGCCCAAGCCACCTCGACGCCAACGCCTCCCACGCGTCTGCCTTACCATAGGCCCATGTGGGCATAACCTGAAAAAACAATACTCATGTGAAGAACAGATAATGCAATTGCAACTTAGCAGCAACATGTAATCTCATTGACAATTTACTTACCGACATGTAATCCTCCATGGTCATATCAGGTGGTTCCTCATGCTTCGGCGTCGTCTTGCATAACTTCTCAGAACTGTAATGATTGACGGAGGTATGCTTTACATTGTAGAATTGCTGTCGTGCCAACTTCTTGCAAGCCCCCTCCAAAGTCTTGTCCGCCTTAACACGCTCCTCAGGAAGTACCCTATAGAATTTCTTTAATCATGCACAAAAAACAAACTGTGAGAGCATGGTGGGGACATCAACTATGAACGAAATTCGAAAAGTTCAACTTACCCAAAACTTGGTGATCACGCCGTCAGAACATCTCCCGAAGCCCGGGTGATGGGCGGCCTGATAGTCTACCCAATGGGTGGCTAGCTTCCTCTCGCCGTTGGGGACCGTACTGTACAAGCCCGGCCAAAACTTCCTAATCAAAGCTCCAATCATGGAGTTAGGCGCACGGGCTCCGTGTGGATATGTCCAATTGCTGCACAAATAATTAAACATTAGTACATGTCAAATTGTACTGACCACAATGTAATTACCATGTTCAAAATTAGCATAGTCACTTACTCAATCCCATTAGGCACAATGAGGATTTTCTCCTCCTCGGTAGCAGGTTCCTTTGACTCATCAGGGACCATGGATTCCCCACGAATCTTTGGCTTCTTCTGCGACGCGGAGGCCCCCGTCTCCTGGTCTCGAGACTCCGTCCCCTCGTCTCGAGACTCCGTCCCCTTCTCTCGAGACTCCGTCTCCTCGTAAGCCACGTCGCCAGAAGCGGAGGGTATGTCCGAAGACACGTCGCCCCCACCTCGTGCCCGTCCTGCACCTCGCCCTCGTCCTCCCTCACCTCGTGCTCGCCCTGCACCTCGCCCTCGTCCTGCACCTCGTCCCATCGGAGGAAGTGCATCGGCACCTCCCCCTCGTCCAGCACCTCCTCTCTCACCACTGTCAGACAGGTAACGCGAGTTCGGAATAGTCTCTCTTCCACTTTTAGTAACTTTCCTCTGGCGCATCGTCTTCACCAAGGAGGCCGATGATTCCTTGCCTTGGCTCATCTTGGTCAATCACCTGCAGGAATAGATCTAAGCATTCAGTTCAATCCTCAAATGCATAGCAGTTAATCAATCTAATCCGTGAAACACAAAGGACAAATAAAAATGTTAGGCAACTAAATTGTTCACATGTCGTGCAGAAATATGCCTCATATACTAGATTGGACACACAAATTCAGGGATGGAGTAAGCGAAACCAGTAGGATGCATAATATCTATATTCTTGCATATTACAAGTTTCACTTACACCACCCCTGAATAACATAGTGTCACCTCATTTTAATCATCGGCATTGTAAAAAAATAAAGTAGGGTAAACTTAGAGAATAGATTCAAAAAAATTATGCCTCATACTTAGAATATTATTGGAAACACACAAGCAATCCTGATAGCTTCGTTGAACCAAGTAGGAGGCTGAAAGGACATTTATTAATCCCTTGTGTTTTGTGTGTTAGGCAACAACACTAGTGACAATTTAACATGTGAATCAAGTGATGCAGGTTTTAAGTGTGTAAAACATCTTTGCATCGAAACCAAAAAGGGAGTTGAAAAGAGCCAGTTTTCTTTGCTGAAGTAAACCGGATTATCCGATGTTGAAAATATCGGATTATCCGATCTGAAGATTTCGCTGAAATTCTGCTAAGGACTAGAAGAAATCTCGCACTGGAGTTGGTCGGATTATCCGAGTTGCAAAATATCGGATTATCCGATGATCGAGATTTCGCTGGAATTCTGCTAAGGACTAGAAGAAATGTCACACTGAAGATGTTCGGATTATCCGAGTTGGAATTAATCGGATTATCCGATTCTCAAGATTTCGCTGGAATTCTGCTAAGGACTGAAAGATTTCTTCACTGACGCTGTTCGGATTATCCGATGATGGTATGATCGGATTATCCGATTCCATCGGATAATCCGATGATGACTTGAATCGGATTATCCGATTTGCCTGTCTGCAACGGCTAAATCTGGGAGCAGTATATAAAGACCTTCTCCTACATTGGAAAGGTACCACGACCAGAAATACTCCCCCACCATTGTTGCAAGCTTAAACTTGGTAGATCTCTCTCCCTAGCCACTCAAACACCTTGTCCTTCTAGGACTTGGGAGAGTTGACCTAGATCTACCCTTCCACCAAAGCGATTTGATTTCCATATCCATTCCTTAGAGGAACTTGTGCATCTTGGGTTCATTGGAACCCGAGACGGTCGTTGGTCGTTCTTGTGGCTTTGGGAGCCGCGGGGACTAGCCGGGAGCCTCCAATTCGGTTGTGGAGACGTGCCCCGGCCTTGTGATTCTTGCGGCTTTGGAAGCCGTGGGAATTGGTGAGAGCCTCCAATTCGGTTGTGGAGTGTGCCTCATCCTTGTAAAGGTTTGTTGCCGACCTCGAGGGCATCATATAGTGGAGGAGATACGGTGTGCCATATCACGGCTATTCGGGGATCACTTGTGACCCCGCACCGCTCCAACGAAGACGTAGCTTCCATTGGGAAGTGAACTTCGGGAATCATCTCCGTGCCACCGTGTGCTTATCCTTTTTATATATACCTTTACTTGTATTGCTAGCTTACCTTGCTTAGTATATCTTGTTAGCTAGCTTCTTGCTCATCATATAGGATTGTTCACCTAGTTGCATATCTAGAGAACTTATATTTGAGCAATTCCTTAACTTGTTGAAAAGAAAATTAAAATTGGTAGTTGCCTATTCACCCCCCCCCTCTAGTCAACCTACTCGATCCTTTCAATTGGTATCAGAGCAAGGTCTCTTTATTAAGGGCTTAATCGCCTAAAGAGGAGGATGGCTAGTGCGGAGGAAGTACAACGTGCTAAAGATGAGGAGTTAAAACTTGCTAAGGAACAAGAAAAACGTGATAGAGAACAACTTGACAAAGAACTAAAGAAGCGGGAATAATCCCTCCCGAGGGTGATGCCCCAATCACCATGAAGTCCATGATTGAACTCTTTGGGTACATGAAAGGCAAAATGGTGGAGGAGGTGTATACTCGGGTATCTAATCAAAATAGCTCCTCATCATCCGCTAGCCCTATTAAGGGTGCTAGTGACAAGGATAAAAATGATAAACCTAATGAGAAGCCTTCTCTTAACTTTGCTCCACCTAGCTCTTATCTCACTCAAGTTTCACTCACTCAACCTCATATAACCAACCTTGGTAGACCCCCTCCTAAGCTTGATAATACTCGTTATTTCACTTGGAAGAAATCTATGGAGTCTTATTTTCGCAGCTCATCGGTGCATCTTTGGAGGGTGGTTCTACATGGTTTCAACCCTGTTGATCCCAACAACTTGACCAAGCAAGAAGAGATTGATGAGCAACTTGATGCAAATGCTAAGTTCATTCTTGAGAGTGCTATGACCGCACATGATGAAGATCATGTGCGGAATCTCAAAACTTGCAATGAAGCTTGGCTCCATCTTGAAACTGTGTATGAAGGAAATGAGGGCATTCAACGCTCCAATGCGGCCGTCCTTCAACATCAAGTTGACAACTTCATCATGCTAGACGAAGAGACTCCGACCGAACTTTACCGAAGACTCTACAAGCTTGTGGTGACATGTCGGGAAAATGGAAAGAAGGATATGGATGATGAATGGGTCAAGGCCAAGTTCCTTCAAGCAATTATGCCATATAGTGAAACTATGGTGATGAACCTCCATGCAAGAGCGGATTACACAACAATGACTCCCAATGACATGTTGGCTCAATTTGTCACATATGATACATTGAAGTCCACATCCAAGTCTTTCAACCAAGTCCGTGGCCCGAAGACTCTTGCTTTGAAGGCTCGTGTGGTAGACCATCCAAGATATGAAGAAAGCCCGGTCCATGAAGGTGAAGAAGACTTGGAGGGTGAGCTCAATGAAGTTCTTGCACTTGCCGCCACCCGGTTTTGGAACAAGAAGAACAAGAGCGTCAACCCTCCACCAATAAAAAGAATGTGCTTCAATTGTGGAAAGGACACTCATCTTGTGAAGGATTGCCCCTATGAAAGAAGAGAGGATAATGGTGGTCAACTCATTCTAAAGAAGAACAAGTACCACCCCAAGCCTACCTACATGAAGAGATCACCTCAAAAGGCTCTTGTGGCATCCCATCAAGAGGAATACGAGTCCGGAGGTGAGGAGGATAAAGAACCAAGTGAAGAAGTAGGAATGGCGGCTCTTGCAATGGGCACCCTTCCTCCATCATTGGCCAACCTCTTCT
Source organism: Poa pratensis (assembly GCA_947311845.1). Lineage (NCBI taxonomy): Eukaryota > Viridiplantae > Streptophyta > Magnoliopsida > Poales > Poaceae > Poa > Poa pratensis. Next base: position 4,392,806 of record CAMZMU010000109.1, on the reverse strand, counting down.
CATCTCCAAACGACGACAAGATCTCCAAGCCTATGTGCCTCATGGCCAAGGAAACTAAGGTGAATTCCCCACCAAAAATTACTATCTCCTCTAACCCATCACTATTGGATTGTGTTGAGGATGTAGGGAAAATTGAAGAAGAGGATAAAATTTCTATCTTTATTAGCAAGCTCCAAGGTCCAACCAAGAAAATGGTTGAGGCCCTCATGTATCAATATGGAGAAGCCAAGCATCTTCTTAATGAGAAGGATGTTAGGATTTGTGAGCTCGAAGGGCATGCATGTGATCATGCCGACAAAATTGGTGAGCTAGAAGATCAACTTGTTGAGGAACAATGCTCCGTGAGCAACTTGAGGAGACACATGCCATGGATCTTTCCAAGGCAAAAGAAACTCGTGAAACCTCTATTCAAATTGCTATTGATCTAAAAACTAAAAATGAGGAACTTGTAGTGAGTCATGACAAGCTCTTTGAGGGTTTTGAGCAACTTAGGGAAACCCACAAGGTGACCTCAAGTGAGCTCACTACACTCAAGGAGTCATATGCCAAACTACAAGCTCAATTTATCTATGCTAGCTTCACCACCTCTCATAATGATAAAGATGCAAATGCTTGTTCCACTAACCCTTTATGTGTCAAGGCATCTCTTATTGAGGAAAACACTAGGTTGAAGGCCCAACTTGAGAAGGGCCTAGCCACTTGTATCCAAGGGGAAAAGAACCTCAATGATCTTTTGAGCAATCAAAAGGGAGTGGTTGGCAAAGAAGGAATTGGGTTCACACCCAACTCTAAGAAGGTCAACAACAAGAAGAAGAAGGCGACTCCCCCTTCCAAAGATATTGTTTTTGTGAAGGAGGGGGAGTTAGCCAAAGCAAATGACAACTCTATTGGGAGTGGTAATGTCACTAGGGGCAATGCCACTCACAATAACTTTGCGGGAAAATACAACCCCTCATATGTTCTTTTGAAATCTACAAATGGTTGTGTTTTTGCTAAATATGTTGGCTCTTCATATGGAGATGATTATCACTATGCTATTTGGGTTCCAAAGACCCTTGTGACTAACAAAAGAGGACCCATTCCAAAATGGGTACCTAAATCAAAGATTTGATTTATTGTAGGGTTTCTCTTCCGGTGGATCTTCATGGCTCATTGATAGTGGATGTTCATCCCATATGACCGGAAGCAAAGAACTAGTAAAGGACTTATTGAAACAACTACTCTCATTCTCTCATGTCACCGTTGGCAACAATGCAAGACTCAAGGTAGTGGGAGTTGGTAAAGTGGTGATCACTCCGGAGTTATCCATTGAGAAGGTCCTCCTTGTCGAATCTCTTTCATACAATTTACTTTCCGTTGGTCAATTATGCAATGCCGGTTACACCGTTATTTTTAATAAATACCACGTGACCATCCTTTTCACTCAAACACTCAATGTCGCCTTTGTTGGATTTCGTGAAAACGGTTTGTATGTGGTTGATTTCTCAAAAGAGACCACTCAAATCGCTACATGTTTAATGGCTAAAGGCGACAAGGGGTGGCTTTGGCATCGCCGACTTGGCCATGTCGGTATGAGAAATTTACAAACTCTTGTAAAGGGTGGACACGTGGTAGGACTAACCGATGTTAATTTTTCCAAAGATCGTCCTTGTAGTGCTTGCATAGCCGGAAAGATGCATGAGAAGAATCACCCCAAGACGACCATTATCTCCACTAAGAGGCCTTTGGAGCTCCTTCATATGGATCTTTTTGGGCCTCCCACATATGATAGTCTTGGTGGCAAGAAATATTGTTTGGTGATTGTGGATGATTATTCAAGATATTGTTGGACTTTCTACATCAAGAAGAAGAGTGAAACTCAAAAGATATTCATTGATTTTGCAACCCTAGTTCAACGCCAATATGACTCCAAGATTTTGGCAATTAGAAGTGACAATGGTACGGAGTTCAAGAATTACACTATGGATGATTTCCTAAGTGGGGAGGGCATTCAACACCAATATTCCGCTGCATATACTCCCCAACAAAATGGTGTTGCCGAAAGGAAGAACCGCACTCATTGATATGGCAAGAACTATGATGGCCGAATTTAATTCCCCATACAACTTTTGGGCCGAAGCCATCAACACCGCTTGTCATTACTCAAACCGGCTCTTTTTCCGTCCTCTCAAGAACATGACACCATATGAACTCCTCACCGGTAAAAAGCCAAATGTATCTTACTTTCGAGTCTTTGGATGCAAATGCCATGTTTACATTAAAGGTTGCAAAATTGCTAAGTTTGAATCTAGATCTTTTGTTGGTATATTTGTTGGATATGCCGCAAAGTCTCATGCTTATAGGGTCTACAACATATCCACCGGGTGTGTTGAAGAATCTATGGACGTGGAGTTTGTCGAGGATAATGGCTCCCAAGCGGAGCATATTGATCATGATGATGTAGGTGATGTTGCTCCATCTCAAGCCATAAGAACTATGGGGATTGGAGAACTAATTCCTATTGAAGGACCTACTCAAGAAGAAGGAACAAGTTCTACCCAAGTTGAGCCATCTACCTCAACAAGTGATCAACCAACTATCAATGATCAAGAACAAGAACATGTAGATCAAGAAATGGTCAAGACCCACCCAACTCTAGTGGTGAACAAGAACATAATGAACCCACAACCCCAAGAACTCCACTTCGGGTTGACCATGAGCAAAATGAAGGAAATGATGAAGATATTTGTGTTGGTGAAACAATTGGTCAAGCCTGGAACGCCGGGTCATCCGGCGTGCATCAACATTGGATTACCAACAACACTTCAAAGAAAATATCCTTGGAAGTATCCGTAGAGGTGTGTCCACACGCAATCAATTAGCTAACTTTTGTGGTCATGTCTCTTGCTTGTCTAGCTTAGAACCTCTCAAGGTGTATGATGCCCTTGAAGACATGGATTGGGTTGCGGCTATGCATGAAGAGTTGAACAACTTCGAGCGCAACAAAGTATGGTCTCTAGTGGAAAGACCCAATGACTCCTCCCATAATGTCATTGGAACCAAGTGGATATTCAAGAACAAGCAAGACTCAATGGTCAAGTCATCCGCAACAAAGCAAGATTGGTTGCACAAGGTACACCCAAATCGAAGGAGTCGACTACGGTGAAACCTATGCCCCCGTTGCTAGACTTGAATCCATTCGCTTACTATTGCTATGCATCTACTCATAATATTCTTATATCAAATGGATGTTAAAAGTGCTTTCTAAATGGTCCACTAAATGAAGTGTATGTAAACAACCACCGGGTTTTGAAGACCCAATTTCCTAACCATGTCTACTTACTACATAAGGCTCTTTATGGGCTCAAGCAAGCTCCACGTGCTTGGTATGATCATCTCAAGGAGTTCTTAGTAGACCGTGGCTTTGCAATTGGGGTAATAGATCCCACCTTTTACAAAAAGTAAATGGAGATTTTTTCGTATGCCAAATATATGTTGATGATATTATCTTTGGTTCCACTAACCATGAATTTAGTGATCAATTTCCAAGCTAATGACCAAGGAATTTGAGATGTCCATGATGGGAAAATTGAATTATTTTCTTGGCTTTGAAATCCATCAATTCGAGAAGGAACATTCTTATGTCAAGCCAAGTATATTAAGGACATGCTCAAGAAATTTGATATGAACAATGCCAAGCCATATAAGTTTCCCATGGACTCCAAGGCGGATCTTCACTTAGATCCGGATGGTAAGGAAGTTGATCAAAAGCTTTATCGTTCTATGATTGGATCTTTGCTTTACCTTTGTGCATCTAGACCGGATATTATGTTTAGTGTGGGTATGTGTGCAAGATTCCAATCAAGTCCTAGGGAAAGTCATGAAACCGCGGTCAAAAGGATTCTAAGATATTTGTTGGATACTCCCAACTATGGTCTTTGGTATCCCCATGGTACAAGCTTTGATCTTGTTGGTTATTCGGATGCGGATTGGGCGGGTTGTAAAATGGATAGAAAATCAACTTCGGGTACATGCCAATTCCTTGGTAGGTCCCTTGTGAGTTGGTCTTCCAAGAAGCAAAATTGTGTGGCCTCGTCATCCACCGAAGCCGAATACATCGCCGCCGGTAGTTGTTGTGCACAATTATTATGGATGAGGCAAACTTTAAAGGATTATGGTGTCATTTGTGACAAAGTGCCTCTTTTATGTGACAATGAAAGTGCTATTAAAATTGCACACAACCCGGTTCTTCATGGCAAGACCAAGCACATTGAGATTCGGTATCATTTTATTCGAGACCATGTTGAGAAGGGTGATATTGCAATCAAGTATGTCAACACCAAGTATCAACTCGCCGATATGTTCACAAAGCCTCTTGGTGAAGCAAGATTCAAGGAGTTGAGAGGAGAACTCAATGTGGTGGACATATCCAATTGGATTTAGTGGATTTCTTGCATACCTACCCATATTAGACGATACTTATTTGGTTTAGGTGTAGGCATGGACATAGGGGGAGTGCGGTCCTAATCATTGGGCTATCCCTCCCCCCATTATGCCGATAGTAAGAACTCATTTTGTCTCTATATTTTCATTTCATGAATTGTGAGCTTAAATGACGAGTAGTGGCCGTGAACCCGAGATACATCTTCGCGGTGTCACACCACAAACTCATACATGGTGGCCTTGGCCACCGCCCTCTTCTTTATGAAGAGTTGGTTCTTCTCGGTCTTAATTGAAAATCATTTGGAATTTTGGTCCTATTGTTGGTTTTATGGGAAACCCACTCATCTTGGCATTTCCGTGTTCGATTTTTGCAAGTTTGAGTGTGGAGTACCAATGTCAGTTTGACAATCTTATCCCAAGCCTATCTTCCTACAAACACTTCATCTTATGCACACAAGTCTTTTTGAAACTGAGGAGAAGGGTGTAGCTGGGCAGAATTTCTAACGAAATCCTGAAAATCGGATTATCCGATTCTGACTTGCTCGGATTATCCGACTATCGGAATATCCGATTCAAGTAAAAATCGGATTATCCGATTTGGCGGTTTGTCTCCAAATAGAACAGGGGTCGGGGTGAAGGGCTCATTTGAGCATCTTTCTCCACCCCCGACCCCCTCTCTCCACAACCACCGCCCCCTCTCTCCCGGCTCCTCCCAAGCATCTCCGGCCGCCCCAACTCCGGCATTTGGCCGGATTTGGTGCTCCTCCTCCCCGGGAACACATTCACCGAAGCTTTTTCCTCAATGGACGAGGGTAACTTCTTCTCTCTCTTCTCCTAGGTGTTCCTCACCTAAATCTTTGGAAGAAGTTGTTTTGGCTGGTGTTTTGGTTCCCATTGATACTTAGAACACTAGGCTAGCCCCCCTTATTGTCGATCTACTGCTAGACCTAGGACTTGAATCACTTTGTTGCTGCCGATCCAGATCGGATTTTCCGATCCAGTCTGAACCGGATATTCCGACCCGTCGGATTATCCGATTCACACTGAATCGGATTATCCGAAATTGTTCAGTACTATTTTTCAGCCACATCTTGATTTGTCCAGGACTTAGTAGACTCAACTTAGGGATGCTCTTCTAGTGTACCTTGTACCATTCCTTGCTCTGTGACTTGTGTGTACTCATCTATGCTATCCATCTATTATTCTATCTCACAGGTGGTTCCGGCAGTCGTGATTCAGGTAGTCCTCCACAGAAACATGCTAGAAAAGGCAAGCAACCATGAAGAAGAAGCAAGTTGCCCATAGAACCAAGAAGAAGCTCAAGGAAACTCGCCCCAACTATTTGACAATGCCCCAAATTGACTATGCCCAATCCGTCAGTCCAACTGGTATACGAGTATGCCAAGAGATGATGATATTGAAGATCCCAACTTCTGGTGCATGGAGCAGATATATATATACAAAGACATCTACAAGCACTATAACCATCCTATTCGCCCGATGCAGCCCTACAAAATGCGAGATATCAAGGCCAAGGCCAGTTATGCTCAAGCTGCAGATGTGATTGAACAGATGGGCTTGGTTTCACTCATTGAGAAGCAATGCCCCTACAATGTGGAAATGATTCTGCAGTTTTTCTCCACCTTGGTGATCGAGAATGACCACATAAAGACCATGAAGTGGATGACGGTCGCACTCAGTGCACATCCTCCTTTGCTCGGTTGTCTACTCTTCTTGGTTATGCACCCTACCAGAGCAACCTTCCTCCCAATGGTTACATTATGCACACTACTGAGAAGTTCAACAAAAACATAATGAAGGATATGTATGGGGCTGGTGCAATTATTGGTGAAAAAAGGGCCTCCTACCCCTCTATGACCAGCTTGCGATCATCTTCCGCTCAACTATTGCTCCCAGTGGAGGTAACAATGACAATATAGTTGCTCCTCTTGCAAATCTGCTTTGCCTTGCTAAGAAAATTGTTGAGAATGAAAACCCTGAAGAGGATTTTACAGTGGATGTGATGCATTTTATCTTTCACGAGTTCTGGGACTCTTTTGTCAGTGGGCTCACTATTCCCTATGCTCCTTACATCATGATGCTCATCAAGGACACTCTGAAGAACCACAACTTCAACCGGTATGATTTGGAGCCTCATACATACAAGAAGGTTTATCAGAAGAGGAAAGAGGTCATTCCATCTTCTGCTGCTGCAACTCCTGCCCGTGGTTCCTTCATGGGTGATGCTCGTCGTGGTGCCACTGGTCCGTCTTGGTTCCTTCCTTTGCTCCGCCCAAGAAACTCAACTGGTTCCAGAGGAACATTCTGTGCATGAATGCTGACATCAGGAGGGGACAATATGACACTTATCTGCGGCAGGAGAACATTCTCAAGCACCTTCCTCGCCTCCCAAATGATCCTCCAGAGTCTGCTCCTCTCTCTTTTGCTCAGTGGAATGAGGGCTCTCAGTTTCCATGGACTCAGCTTGAGTCTCATCTGCTAGAGACAGCATCTGCCGGCCCTTCCCGTCCATCCTACACTCGTGCCCGTACTTATGAGACTTCAGACGGGGATGGTGATGACACTGATGATGATGATACCTCTGCCACGGAGTGATCTACTTGGGTCGTAGCATCGCTCTTTTCCCTTTTTGGCGTTTCGATGTCAAAGGGGGAGAAGTAGTTCTATTAGGTCTCCGTGTGGGATTTGCATGGGTTTCGGGCACAAGCATATGCTTTTACCATTCTTGTTGCGCTTGTGTCCATTTATGTCGAACTTATTCGTGAACTTATTTGTGTTGTGTTTTCATGTGGAACTTATGTGTGTGAACCTTTAAGTTATGAGACATATGGATTTCTAATGTGGTTATGAGTTGTATTCTTGTGCTAAGGTTCATTTCTACTCTATTATGCACAAGGTATAGTCCTCTATCGCAACTCAACCTATTTGATATGTCTCCATCTAGTTTCCTCAACATTTGGAAGTTCCTCCTCCCATATATTGCATTTGTATTCCAATGCAATTTAATTATATGCACACATTCAGGGGGAGCTTCTCATGACTTAAGCTCGGGAATCTAGATAATATATAACTATGCTTTCCTTGCAAATCCTAGTGTTGTCATCTAACACCAAAAAGGGGGAGATTGAAAGGACATTTATTAATCCCTTGTGTTTTGTGTGTTAGGCAACAACACTAGTGACAATTTAACATGTGAATCAAGTGATGCAGGTTTTAAGTGTGTAAAACATCTTTGCATCGAAACCAAAAAGGGAGTTGAAAAGAGCCAGTTTTTTTGCTGAAGTAAACCGGATTATCCGATGTTGAAAATATCGGATTATCCGATCTGAAGATTTCGCTGAATTCTGCTAAGGACTAGAAGAAATCTCACACTGGAGTTGGTCGGATTATCCGAGTTGCAAAATATCGGATTATCCGATGATCGAGATTTCGCTGGAATTCTGCTAAGGACTAGAAGAAATGTCACACTGAAGATGTTCGGATTATCCGAGTTGGAATAATCGGATTATCCGATTCTCAAGATTTCGCTGGAATTCTGCTAAGGACTGAAAGATTTCTTCACTGACGCTGTTCGGATTATCCGATGATGTATGATCGGATTATCCGATTCCATCGGATAATCCGATGATGACTTGAATCGGATTATCCGATTTGCCTGTCTGCAACGGCTAAATCTGGGGCAGTATATAAAGACCTTCTCCTACATTGGAAAGGTACCACGACCAGAAATACCCCCCACCATTGTTGCAAGCTTAAACTTGGTAGATCTCTCTCCCTAGCCACTCAAACACCTTGTCCTTCTAGGACTTGGGAGAGTTGACCTAGATCTACCCTTCCACCAAAGCGATTTGATTTCCATATCCATTCCTTAGAGGAACTTGTGCATCTTGGGTTCATTGGAACCCGAGACGGTCGTTGGTCGTTCTTGTGGCTTTGGGAGCCGCGGGGACTAGCCGGGAGCCTCCAATTCGGTTGTGGAGACGTGCCCCGGCCTTGTGATTCTTGCGGCTTTGGAAGCCGTGGGAATTGGTGAGAGCCTCCAATTCGGTTGTGGAGTGTGCCTCATCCTTGTAAAGGTTTGTTGCCGACCTCGAGGGCATCATATAGTGGAGGAGATACGGTGTGCCATATCACGGCTATTCGGGGATCACTTGTGACCCCGCACCGCTCCAACGAAGACGTAGCTTCCATTGGGAAGTGAACTTCGGGAATCATCTCCGTGCCACCGTGTGCTTATCCTTTTTATATATACCTTTACTTGTATTGCTAGCTTACCTTGCTTAGTATATCTTGTTAGCTAGCTTCTTGCTCATCATATAGGATTGTTCACCTAGTTGCATATCTAGAGAACTTATATTTGAGCAATTCCTTAACTTGTTGAAAAGAAAATTAAAATTGGTAGTTGCCTATTCACCCCCCCCCCCCCCCCTCTAGTCAACCTACTCGATCCTTTCAGAGGCACACAACTTATATGTGTGCATGATACAAGGTTCAACAAACTATCAGGATATCATATAGTGCGCCACATCATTTTAATCATCGGCATTCTAGAAATTAAGTAGGGTCAACTGAAAAGCATGCCTCATACTTAGACAGGACACACAAATTCAGAGACGGCGTTAGTTAGATCTAGTGGGATGCAGAAAATGTGTATTCGTGCATATCACAAGTCTCACTGACGCCGCCTCTGGATCACATTGTGTCACAATGTTTTAATCATCGACATTCTAGAGAATACAAAACCACCCGCATCCGGATCGACATAAAAATAACATAAAGCAACTTAAAAACTATTATAACATGAAATCCCCCACAAACTGCACATGGATGTGAAACTTGTCTCAGGTTTATCGGTTTTATCGGCAAGGTTTTTTTAAATCTCAGGTTTTCCTAACCGAAATAATGTCAAATATGCTATATTACACACACACACACACATGAAAAATAAATTGTGCTCTAAGCCTTAAAAAATATGCTATAATAGTATATTCAATATTTACACACCATCTGGGCATTTACATGACCATCTAGGCATCTATTCAATATTAGTCTAATTGAATCTGAAATCAAGCAAAATCGACAGAAAAATTGCTGGAAGAAGCTTGTCTTACCTTGGGACAACAATGGAGGGCGGTGGGTAGCGAGGAGATGCGGCCAGGGCGACGAAGGCGAGGGCGGCGGCTCTTGCGGCGGAGCAGCCAGAGGCAATGGAGGCGAGTACTGCGGATCCGGCGACGGAGCGGCCAGGGGCGACGGAAGCAAGGCCCGCGGCCGACGGCAGCTAGGCCCGTAGCTCCGGTGGCTGAGCGGCCAGGGGCAACGGCGGCGAGGCCCGCAGCTCCGTCGGCTGAGCGGCCAGGGGCGACGGCGGCGAGCGGGGCAGGGCGACCAGAGGAGAGGACCTGGCAGGCGGGGCGGGGCGTGGTCACCGGATTGAGCCGGCGGCGCTAGGGTTGGGGATTTTCTTGTGCGCGAGGGGATCGAGCGGGGAGGCGTCGAGTTTGTTTTTCCATTCCCGAACAGGTGGGGATATGGGGGCAAAGTCTACGCCGACGGCGTAGCCAATTTTTTTAAAATTTTGTATTTTTTAAAATTAAATTATTATTTAGTATACAAAACATTACTATTATTTTAATAGTATGTATTAAAGCATCTATACTCTCTTTACGGCGCTCAATTTTTTTTTGAATAATTATTTATAATTTTCCTATTATCTATTTATTAATTCATTTTATTATACTATTACTTCTTTCCTGCCTCGGGGTCCCTATAAAACTTGCATGTGGCCCTAGCACATGTTTAAGGGTGTGGTGGGAGGATGGGAGAGACAATGACCACCTCAATTGCATGCATGACCCAAGACAAATGTATAACCCAACTATTGACAAGATTCCCTCCGGTTCGTCCGATTCGGGACTTTCACGCTATAAGTCGTGAAACACGCTAGAGAGAAATGGATGTCTGTGAAGCAGGTCACACCCGGAGTGGAATCTTTGCCATCCAAAACCTAGGTTTGTGTGGGGTTCCGACGCTCCGGGGCCCCGCTTCGGCAAAACCCTGAATCCGCTGGAAAAACCCTAACGTTTTCGTCTACCCCCATAGACGTGCGTCGAAAGGGGGTAGGCCAGTGGAGTTTTTTGCTTGGTTGTGTTAGGTTAGGCCATAGGAAGGTGAGAAACCAAAGTCTACACCAAATCAACACAAGATTCCATCCGGTTCGCCCGAAAGGGGAGTTTTCACCTCTAAGTGCAGAAACTCACTAGAGAGACAGTGAAGTTGGTGAAGCCGGTCACACAACGGAGTAGGATATTGCACATTTACAACACACAACACACTTGTATACATATGGTATGGCACAACCTAGGTTTGGGTGGGGTTCCGACGCTCCGGGGCCCCGCTTCGGCGAAACCCTGAATCCGCTGGAAAAACCCTAACGTTTTCGTCTACCCCCATAGACGTGCGTCGAAAGGGGGTAGGCCAGTGGAGTTTTTTGCTTGGTTGTGTTAGGTTAGGCCATAGGAAGGTGAGAAACCAAAGTCAACACCAAATCAACACAAGATTCCATCCGGTTCGCCCGAAAGGGAAGTTTTCACCTCTAAGTGCAGAAACTCACTAGAGAGAAATTGAAGTCGGTGAAGCCGGTCACACAACGGAGTAGGATATTGCACATTTACAACACACAACACACTTGTATACATATGGTATGCCACAAAATAGGTTTGGGTGGGGTTCCGACGCTCCGGGGCCCCGCTTCGGCGAAACCCTGAATCCGCTGGAAAAACCCTAACGTTTTCGTCTACCCCCATAGACGTGCGTCGAAAGGGGGTAGGCCAGTGGAGTTTTTTGCTTGGTTGTGTTAGGTTAGGCCATAGGAAGGTGAGAAACCAAAGTCTACACCAAATCAACACAAGATTCCATCCGGTTCGCCCGAAAGGGGAGTTTTCACCTCTAAGTGCAGAAACTCACTAGAGAGAAAGTGAAGTCGGTGAAGCCGGTCACACCTAGGAGTAGGATATTGCACATTTACAACACACAACACACTTGTATACATATGGTATGGCACAACCTAGGTTTGGGTGGGGTTCCGACGCTCCGGGGCCCCGCTTCGGCGAAACCCTAAATCCGCTGGAAAAACCCTAACGTTTTCGTCTACCCCCATAGACGTGCGTCGAAAGGGGGTAGGCCAGTGGAGTTTTTGCTTGGTTGTGTTAGGTTAGGCCATAGGAAGGTGAGAAACCAAAGTCTACACCAAATCAACACAAGATTCCATCCGGTTCGCCCGAAAGGGGAGTTTTCACCTCTAAGTGCAGAAACTCAATAGAGAGAAAGTGAAGTCGGTGAAGCCGGTCACACCTAGGAGTAGGATATTGCACATTTACAACACACAACACACTTGTATACATATGGTATGGCACAACCTAGGTTTGGGTGGGGTTCCGACGCTCCGGGGCCCCGCTTCGGCGAAAGCCTGAATCCGCTGGAAAAACCCTAACGTTTTCGTCTACCCCCATAGACGTGCGTCGAAAGGGGGTAGGCCAGTGGAGTTTTTTGCTTGGTTGTGTTAGGTTAGGCTATAGGAAGGTGAGAAACCAAAGTCTACATCAAATCAACACAAGATTCCATCCGGTTCGCCCGAAAGGGGAGTTTTCACCTCTAAGTGCAGAAACTCACTAGAGAGAAAGTGAAGTCGGTGAAGCCGGTCACACAACGGAGTAGGATATTGCACATTTACAACACACAACACACTTGTATACATATGGTATGGCACATCCTAGGTTTGGGTGGGGTTCCGACGCTCCGAGGCCCCGCTTCGGCGAAACCCTGAATCCGCTGGAAAAACCCTACACTACTAGGAAAACCATTATAGGTAGGTTGTATTCTGTGGCGCACCCCTAATTGGTGCGCCACAGAAATGTGACTTTCTGTGGCGCACCAGGCCAGGTGCGCCACAAAAAGTTATCCAGGGGGCAGGTAAAAAATTGAAAAAAAAAATTCTGTGGCGCACCAGGCAGGTGCGCCACAGAAAGTTGACATTCTGTGGCGCACCAGGCAGGTGCGCCACAGAAAGGTCACATTCTGTGGCGCACCAAGCTGGGTGCGCCACAGAATCTCATTTTTCAAATCCCACCCACCCCCCCCCCCCCCGCGTGGATCGCCTTTTTTAGTCTTCCAGGAATTAAAAAAAATGAAAAAAAATTCAAAAATTAAAACCCTTTGACATGTGGCTAGGTATGAGTGTCTAGTACGTGTAGAAATTTTGAAATATGAATTTTGACCTTTTCTGCAACAAATGAAAAAGAAATCTTTGTACGGCCATAACTTTTGCATACGACGTCGAAATAACGCAAATAATATGTCAAAAAAATCGTGAGAAAAATCTGAGTTCGAATCCACCGGGTTTACCCGGTAAGCAATTCACAGATTCCTCAAATTCAAAAAGAAAAAAAAGTTATTTGAAACAGACGATTTTTCGCAGCAAAATCAAAAAATTCAAAAAATTCAAAAAAATTAAAAAATTCAAAAAAGACACAGAAATATATAACAAAGAAGATTGTTGAATGTTTTTAAAGTGTTTTGACTTTTTTGGATTTTTTGAGTTTTTTGAATTTTTTTTGAAGTGTTTTGACTTTTTAAAATGTTTTGACTTTTTTGGATTTTTTTAAGTTTTTTGAATTTTTTTGAATTTTCTTGGATTTTTGAAACTTTTTAAATCATTTTCAAAGTTTAGAAGTTTTTAAAAAATCTGAACTTTAAAAACGCACATTTATAACACATAGGTAACATGCACACATACAAGACTTAAGAGGATTCATATGATATATATATCAATAAGAACTTGAGTAGCACAAGGGTAGGTGAAGTGGGTGGAACTTAGAAGTTAAGCGTGCTAGGGTTGGAGCACTTTGAGGATGGGTGACCTAGCGGGAAGGTATAGTTCAAAAGATTCAAAAAATTTGAAAATAATTCCAATAAATAGGATTTTCCATATTATTTCATATTTTGATTTATCTGATTTTTTTTGAAACTTTTTTTGCAGCTTTTGAATTTTTTGAATTTTTTGAGAATTCTGTGGCGCACCAGTCAGGTGCGCCACAGAAATCCGCATTTCTGTGGCGCACCAAGCTCGGTGCGCCACAGAAAGTTGGTTTCTGTGGTGCATCTGCCTGGTGCGCCACAGAAATAAAAATTTTGTGGCGACGATTCTGTGGCGCACCAGGGATTTCTGGGGGTGCGCCACAGAATCCCTTTTTGGTGCGCCACTGATAGGGCTTTTCCCAGTAGTGCTAACGTTTTCGTCTACCCCCATAGACGTGCGTCGAAAGGGGGTAGGCCAGTGGAGTTTTTTTGCTTGGTTGTGTTAGGTTAGGCCATAGAAAGGTGAGAAACCAAAGTCTACACCAAATCAACACAAGATTCCATCCGGTTCACCCGAAAGGGGAGTTTTCACCTCTAAGTGCAGAAACTCACTAGAGAGAAAGTGAAGTCGGTGAAGCCGGTCACACCTAGGAGTAGGATATTGCACATTTACAACACACAACACACTTGTATACATATGATATGGCACAACCTAGGTTTGGGTGGGGTTCCGACGCTCCGGGGCCCCGCTTCGGCGAAACCCTGAATCCGCTGGAAAAACCCTAACGTTTTCGTCTACCCCCATAGACGTGCGTCGAAAGGGGGTAGGCCAGTGGATTTTTTTTGCTTGGTTGTGTTAGGTTAGGCCATAGGAAGGTGAGAAACCAAAGTCTACACCAAATCAATACAAGATTCCATCCGGTTCACCCGAAAGGGGAGTTTTCACCTCTAAGTGCAGAAACTCACTAGAGAGAAAGTGAAGTCGGTGAAGCCGGTCACACCTAGGAGTAGGATATTGCACATTTACAACACACAACACACTTGTATACATATGGTATGGCACAACCTAGGTTTGGGTGGGGTTCCGACGCTCCGGGGCCCCGCTTCGGCGAAACCCTGAATCCGCTGGAAAAACCCTAACGCTTTCGTCTACCCCCATAGACGTGCGTCGAAAGGGGGTAGGCCAGTGGAGTTTTTTGCTTGGTTGTGTTATGTTAGGCCATAGGAAGGTGAGAAACCAAAGTCTACACCAAATCAACACAAGATTCCATCCGGTTCGCCCGAAAGGGGAGTTTTCACCTCTAAGTGCAGAAACTCACTAGAGAGAAAGTGAAGTCGGTGAAGCCGGTCACACCTAGGAGTAGGATATTGCACATTTACAACACACAACACACTTGTATACATATGGTATGGCACAACCTAGGTTTGGGTGGGGTTCCGACGCTCCGGGGCCCGCTTCGGCGAAACCCTGAATCCGCTGGAAAAACCCTAACGTTTTCGTCTACACCACGGAAACAGTGATGCTCGTGAAGCCGGTCACACCACGGGGCAGGATAAATTGAGCCATCTATTTAATATTTATGTTGTAGGTGTATATTACGTGTGTTGTTTTTATTTATTTTACATGTACTAGCAAAATGCCCGTGCGTTGCTACGGGCTGATGAAACAATTTAATGACTTTTTTTCACACTGAATAACTCTCTAGGTTCATCCAAATATGGTAAGAGTAAGGTCACTATCTTGCCAATAGGTGCATATGCATGTATCTCATAGAAGTGTAAGATAAGTAATCAGCTATACTTATCAGTATGCCTCCAATGATGATCTCATTTTGCCTCCAATAGATCATGGACATTTGATATTTCTTTTTCATTTGGTTAATGGTTAATTGTTGAACTACTACATACTAAAAGGGAACATGCAAGTGAACAATATAGAATTCATAGGATGTAGTGAATGAGTTTCACATGCTACAAAGCCAAGAATATGTATGACTTGTGACCTAAGTGGACAACTGGTCAAACTCAGCACGGGTATTAGCCAACATAAATAAAATCAATATAGTATATCCACTGTTCTGAAGACAACAAATATAGCACAAAATAAGTTCTTATATCCGTCAATGTGGAGATGGAAACAGGCCATGTTAGTCTACGCAAAAAATTCAGAACATGAATGCATCAACTACTCGGAGCATGCACCAAGCAATATCCTGCACACCAATTTTTGAACGCAGTCTTGCACATAATATAAGCATGCTTGAAACACTGAAGAAAAGCCACCGTCAGGATTATGGGTCCTTCATGATAATCTAAATGTGTAATGTCTAATATCTTCTAAGAAATGCTTTTCTAATATATAGGAATTAGGGAGGAATGGCACTCACGTCCACAAATGGCCCAGGTGCATGAGATGAATGTGGGATGCTTGTACTGCAACCAAATCCAGGGTCGTATTATGCATTGGCAATTAACTTGCACAATTAAGGGAAAAAGTGGAGCCTTTGGCATCATCAGTAGCATATCAGTCTCACACTGAACGAAGTATCCAATAGCACTAAATTCATATTTGCAGAAGAATTATTGTGCCTCACATATTTTAACAGGAAAGTGGGAAGAACAGTACACCTCAATAGGACTGAATTAGATGCAGCCAGAGACCAGTCGAAAGTGGAATGTAAAGATACGTTGATCTGGTACAGCTTAATCCGAGGCGTTTGTGCCTTCCGATCTTGGGAAAACTGCTCCAGGACGTTGTTGAGCTAGCCGCCGCCACCGCCCGAGGCGTCCCCGTGAGGCTATCGCTGCCCATCCTGCGCTACTCGAATCGAACACGGGGTGATGCGCGAGGGGGAGCTGGTATCCGTGGAGATATGCGAGATGGTAGAGGTGGCGCCGGTTGAGCGCGAGGCAGGGGAGCGGCGGCCCGGCAAGCTGTATGCAAGGGGTTGGAGGGTGGCGCCGACTAGCTCGAGGCAAGGGAAGGGGCATGCGACGAGCCACCCATGGCTTCGTCCCAAGAACCGGCCGGCGCCAGCGCCGACGACGACAACGAGGAGGCGCCGACGACGGCTGAGCCGAAGCAGGGCGCCACCTCTTCCACGTCGCCGTCCTCCTGCAGCTCCTCCTCGTCCGCCTCGGCATCCGTCGCGACGCCCGGAGGCGCGGAGGTGGTCGACTGGCCCGACCCCGTCGACCTCTTCCAGGTCGACGACCTCATTGACATGGACTGGGCCAGCGTCTTGTCCAGCAGCGGCGGCTGATTGCGCCGGCAAGCCCCGGGACCGCGGCGCATCGCCTCCCTCGGCCAGCCTCCATCGCCTCCCTCGGCCGGCCTCCATCCGCTGCACGCCGGCAAGCCCCGGGCCCCCGGCGCATCGCCTCCCTCGGCCGTCCTCGTGGTCGATTTGATTTGTGCACGGGAGAGAGAGGATAAGGACTGCGGGTTAATTTCTCATAAACTGGAGGGGCAAATTGAAAAATGACCACGACGTACGACCACCACGGTTATCTATATTATATAGTAGAGATATGTTGTAGGGTTGGGTTCCGGAAGACTCAAACCGTTATTTTATGCGGTTGGGATACCGAAATTGGGAGGAAAATGCTAGATCCAATATATATATAAATTATACCTACATTAAATATTATTGATCCAATTTATATATAAATTATACCTACATTAGATATTATATAGAGAAATAAATAAATCTAAATTAATTTATAATTATACGCCGACGGCCTGTTATACGCCGACGGTAGCCGTCGGCGTCTCAGGGCAGCAAAAGGCCTCCCGTTCGAGCACCGTCAAGGATGGCGTTATACGCCGACGGCCCTTTGTACGCCGACAGCAGCCGTCGGCCTATGTAGGGCTACGCCGACGGGGTTCGCTACGCCGACGGCCGCGTTCGTGGATCCCCTATCTCGCCTTATACGCCGACGGCCCCGACATTTGGCCGTCGGCGTCTTGTGGCTTTCGTGTAGTGAGCCACCATCCTAATATAGGAAGACAATTGCTCCAACAGCGTGGTACCAATTCAATAGCCTTGCTTGCGAATGCTGGACATAAGTGTTGTTGAGGTATGTTGCCCACCTTTTTTTTTTTTTTGCACTTGAACTCAGGGTCTTTATTCAATCAACGACAAACGATTACAATCTGCTCGAAGGCTACTAACCAGAAATGACGGCATCCTATGAAACCAGCAGTCTGAAGTCTGAAGACGACAAGCATGCTTAGCACACAGATCCGCAGAGGCATTAGCAGTCCTCTTTACATGAATAATGCTAAAAGCTGTAAAACTAGTAATAATCTCCCCAATCTCATCTAAGATAGGCGACACAACCGAACGAGTCTTGTGTCGCGAAAACCAGAGGTTCGCCACCTCTAAACAGTCTGTTTCCATGACGACTTGAGTATACCCCCGTAGGCGTGCAAGGACAACTCCTTCCCGCAAAGCTAGGGTTTCTGCAATGAGAGGATCAGTCACTCCATGGAATGGTTTACTCCAGGCACCAAGAACAGACAAGTGAGATCGGATTACTCCTCCCCTCCTCCATTCCGAGCCTCTGAATCAATGGCACCATCAATATTGATCTTGATCCATCCAGGATCGGGAGGGCGCCAGCTCTGACCAACTGTTGCCTTTCTCGAAACTGAAGGAAATTCTAGTAATGCTAGGTCCTCTTTAACCTTCGCGATCACATGCTCCGGGCTGAAGCTTTCCTGATCATGTGTCCACCTGTTTCTCGCCGACCAAATGCTATACATAATAGAGATGATTTTGCATCTGTCTTGGTCAGAGAACATTTTGTCCAACAGTATATCTTTGGACCATGTATTTCAGTTCGGAATTCTCAATGAGCATATTGGTGTACGCAATTCAATACGTATCATATTTGTCAAGCGCGTCTATCTATTATACTCCGTATAAGGTATATATATAAGATTGGATACAAAATGTTCTTATCCAAAACAAAAGTGTGATCACCGTGGTGTGGGAATGGTAAACTTCCTGCACACCCGAGATGTAGACCATATGCTCCGTGTTGTGCATCATCTCGCCGACGAGGGAACCGTCTAATTCGCCAGGCTCTTCTTTTTTTTACAGTCTACCTGGCCCGTAGCTGGCACGACAAGAAAATAATTGTGGAATTGCTTTACCACGTTACAGTATTTTTTCAAACGAGGCAAAAAAATTACCTTTTCAATGATATACTCCATGGCTTATTCTCGGAAAATAACTTGCACATTTTGTTGAGCAACAAAAGCACGGCAGCAGCAGCCAGATTCGTTGCCGACTCCATGGCTCCGTCGATCTTGCTTTGCATCTCCGGCCGGGTGTAGGAACGATGCCCGCATGCGCATGCATGCCGCGCAAGGCCGAGAGACAGCCAGCCTTTCTCAAATCAAAAGGAAAGAAAAGAAACAACGAGACCTGCTCACCGCGCGGTGGGGGTGACGACTCCAGTTGATGAGGGGCATGCGGGCGAGCGCGAAAAGCTGCTTTACGCGCACTTGTTTTGTTTGTAGCGACTTTCTTTTGCCGGTCGCTTTTGCTTTCTCCTACCGTATCTCGGTCTGCGGGTCCGAAAGGTGACCTGATCAGATCAGACGTGCAGCCTCACGTGACGACGGTGCCACACACACAAAGGACGGCTGCACTGCACTAGCCTGCAACGGGGTTTGCCATTTCCCGTTGCTAATTAACAGAATCTCCAGCTCACCCTCCAAAATTTGTCCAACATCTCCTAAATTGTGTCCAACATCTTCGGGGTGTTGACACTTGTCCGACACAATTTGGGGTGCCATTAACAAAAAGAGGCCTCGTCGGCGCCATTAACCCTACTCCTCGTTCTCGTCCCGAGGGCGCCACAGTCGACGCTCTCGTTGTCATCATCGTCGTCGTCGCGGTAGACCACGTGGTGGACGAGGCAACAAGGGAGGTGGAGGCGTCGTCCAGAGGCGCACGCGAGATGGAAGCGCCGCCAAAGAAGCAGACCATCTCGCATATGGACAGGCAGAAATTCGGAGGGACGAGGAGCTCGTACCAGCACAAGTCCCACACCTCGCAGTGGTTGAGGGTGCGCCCGCCGCAGTATGGCTTTGTAGTTGTTCGCGCGAGCATGCGGGGAGAGATGCGTAGTGAGATTGCGGGCGATGAGGCAAGCTGGGATGCGTGGCGAGCGCCTTACATCGGCCGGGGTGGGCGGTGCGCCGACGTTAATGAAATGTGTGGGAACACATGGCGCCGTCCTTAATGCGGTCGTGTTGCAGAGACACTGTCATCGCGTCCCCTCGCGTCGCTTGGGAATTGTGCGGCGAAGTGCGAGCCATTAAACGATAGAACAACCTCTTAATACGACCTATTAATCGCGGCTAACCAAGTGCTTGAGTATAAGCATGCAGGCCAGCCTGTCGAAAGCGTTGTCCAACATTCCGAAGACCGTTCCCAAGTTTAGAGCCCACTCAGATGTATTGGACAGAAATTGGGTTGAACCGGACAAATGAGGTGCCGCTGTGACAGTTTTCCGTGGCCAACACCCACAATAACCATTTCTTGTTGCGGGGGTGCCGCTGGAGGTCCTCAGGGCTCGGGCATACTCTAGTTAGTAAGTAAATGTGCGATGCTAACCAGAGTACGTGCGTGCTGCCACCTCAGCTCTGAATGGTGGGTCCCACCTGTCAGAAATCGTGTCAATTC
This sequence comes from Poa pratensis, assembly GCA_947311845.1. NCBI lineage: Eukaryota > Viridiplantae > Streptophyta > Magnoliopsida > Poales > Poaceae > Poa > Poa pratensis. Next base: position 4,372,806 of record CAMZMU010000109.1, on the reverse strand, counting down.
GCGTTTAATTTGTGATCAGTGCACATTGCAACAAATTCTCTCGAATACCGGTGGGTATCTGCGATCAAAACACAAAGTGGTGGTTTTTTGAAATTTCACGTGGTTCTATGCTAATAACTCGTCCAACGCAGAACCTTCTCGAAAGTGTGCAGGCGTGTAGAGCAACACCACAGTCCACAGCGAGACACGATACAAAAGATAAGATTTATAAATGGGCGGAAGGCTTAGTCCAAGCGGGGCCCGTTGCATTTGCTGAAAAGCTTGCCCTGCACCGCCTCGCAAAAGGCGCCGGATGACGTGGATCCGCCACCAGCGAGGGGCATATGCGCCACCGGATGCACCCGGTCAGTGCTCTCTGCATCAGCGTCTCACTGTTCTGAGTAGCGATCTTGTATGTAGGTACCGTACCACGATACCACAAGTAGATGCAATGCCAAGTTAAACAAACACACTTGCATATGCAATCACCCAGAACTTGGAAAATTTATTGGAGTTGGCAAAGCCACTTCGCATTGCATGTCTTTGATTTTTATAGGTATGTAGTCCATATTGGAAAATACATATATCTTGGCAGAAGACTCAAATTTTGATTTCCTGACCTGATAGAAATACAACCGGGGAGTGGTCGAGCCTAGTGTAGCTTTGCTTTTACAACCATGTCACTGGTGTACCTTGCAATATTATTCTTCGACCTTTGGCATCCCTTTTTTTTTTTGGCAATTGGCTAACACATCATTGCTAATATGACAATGTTTTGTTGTTCCTTGCTATCACTAGAGTTCCTCCTTGGTCGTGAAAATGAGTGGTACAGAGATTACTATTCCCTTTGTTCTGAAATATTTATGAACTAAAACCACGACAACTATTCAGGAACCGAGGGAGTATTACATTTCCAAACTACTATCTTAAAAGAATTAGGTCTCTTTTCCGCGGTACATAGTCCAATCTTAGGGTCTCTCTGATTCAAACGATTTTCATAAGAATATTGGAGGATTTAAATCGTTAACATTTTTCTATGTTGGGTATTTGATTTGTAGGATGGAATTACGTAGGATTTTTTTACGGAATCCTTCGCATTAGTAGTTAGTACTCCCATGTTCCAAATTAATTGTTGGTATCCGCGAAAATTAATTTGGAACGGAGGGAATACGTTTTGTAGGAAATCCAGTATCCACTCAAGCCTCTTTGTAGAATCTTTTGCTTTTCATGTGATGGAATCAGATCCATAAAACTCTTGTAGGATTAGAATGGACATGGCATTGCAATTCTGCATTTTCCCGTCCTATATTTCTGAAATCATACGAATCAAAGATAATGGGTTAGTAAAAACTAAACAAAGGTACACACGTGAGAATAAATCCGCTTTCATGTTAGAAGAAGAATGACTAGTTTGAATTTTTAGAACCTGGAATTCACTTTTAAACACTTATTAGTACTCCCTCCGATCCATATTAGTGGGTATAGCTTTGTCTAAATTCATATGTATCTAGTTAAGTATTTAAACTAGATACATGTGTATCTAGATAAAGTTATGCCCACTAATATGGATCGGAGGTAGTACAAATTATATTTTAAGTTTTAAAAATTACTTAAAAATCGGGCATGTAAAGAAATCGATACAAGTATGTGCATGCACCAGGCCACAAAATTGAAACTTAAATATTCCCTCCGTCTCAAAATAAGTGTCTCAAGTTTGACCAAAAGTGGATGTATCTAGACTTGTTTCATATATAGATACATCCACTTTTGGATAAATTTGAGACACTTATTTTTGGACGGAGGGAGTATATGTGGTCTTGTGTTTTATGCAGTTTTCGGAAATGGCCATAAGCGATTATGAAAATCAAGAAGAGTAATTTCTATCCTATGGCTATACCTATGTGTAACTTTTTTCGCAAGTCTTTAAAACTTTGCAAAATCACTATTTTCGTGTAGTTCATAAAGATTGAGTTCATACGTAACCGTTGATGATTTGTAAAGAATGACTCCGGCTTTAGCGTGAGTGCATCCCCTTGTGACTTTACCGGCCACCCCGGTGGAAAAGGGCAAAAAGCCCACAAAGTTCGTCCTCTCCCAGCATCCTCTCTCTCCCTCTCCCTCTGCTCTGCCCCAAAAGTAGCCTACACTTTTTGCTCGCGCATCCACGCACAATTATTTGTTGGACTTCGATCCCCTTCGCCACCACTTGCTCGCCGGCGCCCCGCGCGAACTCGAACCAGCCTGCCTGAGCCCCAGTGCCATTGCCATTTCCCCACCTTGCCGGCCGCCCACCACCCTCCCACGCGGCGGAGATCAGGACCTCGCCATGGCCGCGCTTAGGGGCCGGCGTGACACCGCCATTAAACTCTTCGGCCGCACCATCCCGCTCCTCGACGCCTCCGCCGAGGTTAGTGAGCATTTTAGGTGCAAGCCTCGGACTCAGTTTTTTCGATTTTTTTTTTCTTTGCCGGGGAGCTCTCCGGTTCCCTTTCACTTGCCTTTGCATGCGATTCGATGCGTTCTTCTTTCTTGGCTGCTTTTGCGCTGTCAATGCGCGGTTGCTTCTGCCGGGATTCGCTTTTTTGGTTTGCAGCTTCGGTTTCCCCTCTCCTCCAAGGGAGATGTGTTTAAGTCAGCGATTAATTATTTTTCTTCGAGACAGATGTTGTTGTTAAGAACTGTTTTTTTTCGTGAGGTGGTGTTAAAAATTGTTATTTTACTGCCATGCTGCTTGATGCAATTCTGAACAATACGTGAGCCCTTTCCTTCTTCTCCTTTTTTTTGGTTCCAAAATCACTCTTTTGGATTGATCATCCTTTGTTAAAAGAGATTTTGCTAGTTCTCTCTCTCCCCTGTTTGGGTCTGGAGAGTAGAGATGGTCTCTCTCTCTCCCTGTTTGGGGAGTCTGCTTCGTCCCTTATGTTTGATTATGCTCGTCTTTTCAGTCCAATTATGTTTCTCGGTCTCTTAATTAGGGTTCATGGAATTTATTGGACTGTCTTTTCCCGTGCACTATGAGCTTTCTTGATTTGACAGGATGTAGACAGTAGTACCTTGAATTGGTATGTGCTACTGTACGAGATTGTAGTCTCAAAGGTGTACTAAAAGGGAAACAGTTTCGTATTAAGAAAGGAAATTGGTTAAATATGCATGGATTTTATTAAACATTTTCTTGCCAAATGATAGTTAATCTATGATAATTAATCTCGAGTGGATTCGCATTGAGTTCCAATTCAGGTTGTCGACTCCGTGTCTGAGATTGTTAAGATAGAGTTCATCTTTTTAAAACTAAGCCGGTCATTTCACCGGTAGCTAAGAAAAACCAACATAATCTAAATGCTTAATTGGGGTCCTAGAAAAAGCGTTGGTTATACTCTTATTTGCAAGAGGGAAACTTGGTTTGTCAACAGTACCTTTTGGAATGCCAAAGCTGTTGATCATGAAATTCAGCTATGGTTCATGATAGAACCAAAGCTATGCCAAGTTGCCAACCAGTTGGAACTATTGTTTATACCAAGATTATCCAAAACATTGGTGATAGATTAAGCACAAACTCGAATTGTGCCATACATGCCATTGCTATCAGAACAAATTTCTGTTTTAACAATACAAAATTTGAAACTGATTTCGAAAATGATTTTGCAAGCTGCCCTATAAATGCAAAGCCTAATCATGTGCATATTGCGTCACAGTTAAGTGCATGCACAGAAGGGAAAATATCGGTACTATTAGTCAATGCTTAACACCTCCTGAACAAATATAGTGAGGCATTCATAGATAAATAAAGTGAGGCATTCATAGATTATCGGTACTATTTATATGGCTGTAGCAATTTTCAAAAAAATAACAGTAACATGATCACCAATAGTTCTTTGTAAAGTTGTAACTTCTATTTTGTTTCCTACTACCTCCGTTCCAAAATTGGGAACTGAGATAATAGTTTTGTAGCTAAATGAAGTTGAATTGTGCTTGACATTTCGCATTTTATCTGTTGGCACGGACTAAGATATGCTATACCTATTTGAATTGTCAGTTTGATGCATGTTAAATTGTACTTTTCAGGTTGTCACCAAGCTAAGAAATGATGCAAACAACAATGATGTCATGCCATGTGTCCCAGACAAGCTTTTGAATGTGGAAGTGGAAGCAACTCCCTACTGTTCCAAGAATAGTGAGCAGAATGATTTACAAGCTATCAGCAAACATGTCGGGAAAATGGGAACTGATTCTATGTCTAAAATTAAGACTGAAATTGATGGATCAATCCAAGAGAAGGTAATCAAGAAGCCTGATATGATTGTGCGATGCCCTCGCTGCAATAGCATGGAAACAAAGTTCTGCTACTTCAACAATTACAATGTTAGCCAGCCTAGGCACTTCTGCAGGAATTGCCAGAGGTATTGGACTGCTGGTGGAAATATTAGGAATGTTCCTGTAGGTTCTGGAAGACGCAGAAATAAGAATGCAGCTCAATACCACCATGCTATGATGTCGTGTGGTAATAATATGGCTGCTCCTGGAGATGTATCCGGTGCGATTCACCATCTAGCTCTTCCGCTTGTACCTCCTGTCCTTCCAGGACCTGTTAAAGAAAATGAAACGGTAAAGGAAGTTAGATCTGAAGTGCCAGTTTCACAGTCCACGACTTCAATCCCTAATTTTGGGGAACAGAAAGATACTCACCTTGTTTCCTTGGCCTCTGGTGATAATAAGGAAGAACAAGCATCTCCATCTTCTGCACTATTATCAGATTGCTCAAAACAGATGACGGATAGTGCAGATAAAAATGAGCCCAGCAATGTGTCGGGATATTGTAATGGTGTCACATTGCCTCACCCTCACGGGCCTGCTTTGGTGTTTCCCTGGGGTCCTGGATATAACAGTATTGCTTTGATGGCAGCTACTCAGTGCTCAACAGAGCCTGTTCATGGGTCTGAAATCGTGAGGCACGGTCTGCCTTCGTGGGCGCCTCCACCGATGATGGCAGCTCCAGGAATTTGCACACCTGTCGTTCCCTTTCCTCTGATGCCACCACCCCTCTGGAGCTACATTCCTGGCTGGCCGAATGGAATGTGGAGTCCACCGTGTCCTGGAATCAATGGCTCTCCAAACAAAACAAATTGTCGAGAGGACAGTTCTCTAATGCTTGGAAAGCATTCAAGAGAAGCAGACCCGCACGAAGAAAAAAGAGCGAAAACAACATTATACGAGTCCCTAAAACTCTTAGGATTGGTGACCCGGTCGAGGCAGCGAAGAGTTCATTCTGGGATGCTCTGGGCATGAAACCTGATGAGAAAGGCGTGATCAAGTCTCTCCCGCCGAAGGTTCTAAAACATGACAAGCCACCGGAATCTCCCCAGGCTCTGCAGGCCAATCCAGCAGCCTTTTCGCGCTCTCAGTCGTTCCAGGAGAGGAGTTGAGAAGCTTGATGTTTTGTTTCTAACCAACGTCATCAACCGCCACCAGGGTGCTGTCCAAAGAAAGGGGGATGTTCCACAGTATGGTCAGTCTTTTTGTCTGGTGTTGTCTCGAGTTGCTAGGCTGCAAGCACTTCTACAGCCAACTCAAATCGGTTGGAGACCTACCAGTGCTCAAACTTATTGGTTAGGTTGGTCAGATGTTTTTGCTTCTGCAGGGAGCATTTATGTAAATCATTAGGCGAGTTCCCCTGGCTCTGGTCAAGTTTGAAAGTCATCGTACTGTGATCTGCTGGAAGGCGTGCTCCATCTGCAAGCTAACAGAGACCTATAGCTCTTAATGCGAGTCAGTGTTAGAGGCGAAAAAGATATTTGCAATGTTCTCTTCCATGTTTTGGATGATTAATATTCTGATGGTTGTACCTAGCTAACATAATGTTAAGTTTATCTAATGTTTGCTATGCTGACCTTCTCCAGTTGCTTAATTTGGGAGCCAAAATGGAATTAATTCAGTTCGGACATAGATAAATCTGAATATGTTCTGTGATGTCGGACATGCGAACTCATGTGCTCATTGTAGGCTCAACAGGCCAGGTGCATTTTCATATAAAGATAGACAAGAAAATACGAGCACAAAATATATTTTTCAGATGTAGTAAGGGATAATATACACCACACTATTCACCCATTCACCATAATGGCTGACACCAGGGTGAGAAGAGAATTCTCTAGGTCCACAATTTCTCTTTCTTTTTCAATAAATATTAGATGAGACACTACATACATACACCTGGGAGGCAAAACTACCAACTTACAGTTAATAAATGAATGACCCGTATGGACAGTGAAAGAACAAAAAGAACAAGAGAAATAAAAAAATGGAAAGCTATACAATTTCCCTGCTAGGGTCATGAAAACGTTCTCATTGGAATTTCCGAACGGTTCACCGATTTAAAGCCTCAAACTTCTCCATCTCTCGGGCAATTTGAATATCACTCGGACCAAAGTACTCCGTGAAAGCCTTGATTACAAAATGCGGGACCATTGCTGCAACAACAATGATAAGCAGCAGCAACCAAAACAAACCTGTCCCCATTATATGAAATATGGCCCTGAAATCGTTGTTTGGCGTTAGTTTGTTGCATCTATAGATAATTACAAGTAATTGCAAAAAGTTGCACTAAATCCTACTCAAGGAAACATGGACACATAATGCATACTACTGTAAGAAGCACAGAGATGCTTGCAACAAAAAAAGTAAGGTGATAGTTGTATACTAAAAGAAATAAAAAAATGTTATGCATGAATGGAAAAAAAGAGAGCAAGAGGATGAGCACTGGGGTACAATGTTGCTTTTGCTTTATTATCACATTAGAAAGGCAGAACCTCAAATGAAGTAAAATAGCTCAAAATGTATATTTTTCTTCAGACGATTCATAGCCGACAATACAAGTATATGTTGCAGGATACTTGCAATCTTCTTACATGTACAATGGTGAAAGAGTCTGAATACATTTACCATTTCTAAACTAATATGAACATTACAGCAATTGCATGGAATATGAAAATGTGGCAGGGAATTCAATTCATATAAGTAATAAGATGTGGAGATGAAGTACTTACCCATAGCCAGGAAGAATCCATATGGAATCTATCACAAAGAGGCAAATGGCAGTTGCTGCTATTGTGCCCCATACAAACGCATGTATAATCCAATTCCATCGAATGATGTCCATGGCCAATTGCATATTCACAATGATGACAGATGCAAGTGCCCACAAATCTCCAAGACTAGACATATCTATTGTACTTTGTCTATATGCAAAATACGGTATGTAGAAAACAACCAAACTCTGCCAAAGTGCTTCAAGCATATTGAGGACAAACAAATTCACATTATACTTCTCATTTCTTTGGCCAGTTCCATATAGCTTTGGGTAAGCTAACAGTGTTGACTTGCTAAGATCCTTGTCAAGAATGCCAACAACGATTGTCGGAAGGGATGTATAAAGCACAGTATACAAGAGGCTACTCCATTCAGTGATAGCAGTAGTCAACGTGAATGCTGTATACAGCACATACCTGAGATCACAGCATAAGTATATCTTTAGTAATTGTCCATGCAAATATATGAGAAATAGAGAGGTGCTTCTTAACAATTTTTCGATAATTCAGTTGGATATAACTAGGAACTGTAGTCATAAATTTATAACGCAAGGTATGCATCTTATATATAAGGCCTGAACACTAGAAAAATGAACAAATCTCCCCGTTTTCCCAATTAGATTATACCATGGAGGATTTGAGTAATATTTCCCAAGTAATGAAGTATTTATCCTCCATTAGAATTCTTACCAGAAAAGAACCAATACAAATGTGGCATTCTTGTAAAAGTTGTAAAGGATCATGTAACCCATCCTTTGATAATTCCAGTGACCATGGACTAATAGAAGAGGAACCAAGAATCTGAATTGTCCCATCGAAAAATCTGATGCCATAACAGCCTGTCCTCCTTCTTGGCCACTGATGCCAACCCCAACATCAGCCATTTGGATCATTGAAACATCATTCGCTCCTGAATGTCACAGGTTATGTAAAAATATATATCAACTGTGCATATATTGTCTCCTAGATAAAAAATATATAATGTACCCAGGAAACATGAGGGAATACCATCACCAATTGCTAAGGTCATATCATCCGTCCTGTTTTTGATAAGTGCAACTATCCCTGCCTTTTGTAGAGGAGCCACTCGACAACATAAGACGACGCTACATTCTGTGGCTACTTTGAAAAGCTATTACAAACAAAATAAGACGACCATGTGTCAGTTGCAACATCTTAATAAGATGAGCTTATTACCGAGGACAAAAGGAAAATAGTACAGTATTTTTTTTAACACAAATAGTACAAGGATGAGTACCTCTTCTTGCAAGTCTGTCTCAAGTATGTAAACAAGGCTGTTCCCATCTACAATCAAAGCAAGAATTACACCAGAAGATTCTGGATCCAGTGTGCCAATTGAAGAAGCGACCCTGAGCTCCTTAGTTGTTGCAAGTGCTTCCTCTAGACTTTTCTTGCAAGACTCCTTTGAACTATTATTTATCACAATTTGTCTCATGTCGTTGGTCAGTAGCTTACAAGAGTAGCCAATAGATATTGCAGTCTCCTGCTTATCTCCTGTTAAAATCCAAACCTTCATGCCTGCTTGCCGAAGAGATTCTATTGCTTGTTTTAATGCATATTGCTTGCCAGAGCTGTAATCAACGCCGTGAACCGATGCACACTGGAACTCCATCTTGTTCTCTGTCAGGGTCCCTGTCTTATCAGAGAAGACATACTTAATCTGCCCGAGATCCTCATTTATATTCAGAGCTCTGCACTGGAACTTGGACCTTGACGATTTGTCATACAAGTCTAAGTCCGCGCCCATGAAATATGCTTGCCCAAGACGTACCAATTCCATTGATATATATAATGAGATAGGAATGATGACCTGATACACTATCACAGCCATGAGGAAGGTAACGAAAATCTGCATTCCGATGCCATAGTAATTGTAGTTCTTCCCGGTTGTGTAATCCTTCTCCCTAAAGAATTGAGTGAACTCAAGCTCGCCCCGGTGATTCAGCAGCCAGATCCCAGCAAGTATAGATGCTGTCGTGCACATTCCAATGAGCATAATGGACAATATGACCGTCTCACGATTCAACTGAGTCTCCAAACGACTGCGCTTGGACGGCGGCCCAGAGTTGTTGAGCATGACCTTGGTGTCCTTGCCAGCATAAACCACGACCCCTATCGCCCAGGTGGTGTTCTTGAGCTCACAGCCACGGAGCACAATGTTGGATGGTCCGAGTGAGACGCGCTTGCCATCAATCTCCAAATTCGCCTGGAAACCATAGATGTTCCTGTTGGGCCGCTCGCAATGCAGGACACCACCAAGGCCACCGTTGTGGGAGAATTTCAACTGAGTCTCCTGCTTGGCATACCTTGTCTTGAGATTGGTCTCCCCGTCAAGATTGACGGTCTGGACGTGCGCGACGCCGGTGGGGTCACTGGTGGCGAGCAGCACTATGTCGGCGGGGAGCGTCTCGCTGGAGGCGACGCGCACGATGTCCCCGACGCGTATGTGCTTCCATTTCTTGGGCGGGAACTCGCCGGCGGTGTGCGGCGCGAGGACGGCGGCGAGGCGGTTGTTCTCCCTGCGGTCGGAGCGGTGGCGGCGGAAGTCCTCGTAGGCGTCCTTGACGGCGGTGACGAAGAGCACGAAGGCCAGCGGAGCACGGACGCGCCCCGGCCGAAGACGGCGACCTGGGGGAGCTGGTTGAGCACGGTGATGGCGAGGAAGTAGACGTAGGAGAGCCGCCGGAACTGCTCGAACAGGTTGCGCGGCAGGAAGGTGAGCGCGGAGTACTTGGCCGTCCGGATGGCGTTCCCGGCGAACTCCGCCGAGGGCTCCCCCACGGCGACGGCGCGGGACTCGACCCCCTCCTGCTGCGACGCGGACGGTCCGGCTGGTCGCGGTCGCGGCGGTACGGGCGGAAGGGTCCGGTACCTCGACGGAGAAGCCCTGGAGGTCGGCGCGGACGGGAGGCTCCGGCTGCAGCGGCGGGAGCTCCGGCGCCGCCGGCGGCGGAGGCGGGTGTGGAGAGGCGGCGACGATGAGCGGGCGCTCGGACGACATGGGGCAGGAGGTGGCGGCGGCTAGTGGGTGGCCGGAGCCATGGGCGGCGGATTTGGGGCGGAGGCCGGCGAGGTGAAAGCTGACGGAGGGAAGCTTGGAGATGACGCCTCTACGGGTTCGAGAGCTTTCCGTTTGGATCGTTTTTTTTTTGAAAATAAACGACTTTATTGATAGGCATAAGAACATTTTACAAGCACCAGTCTAAGTGGTGAAACACTTTTTTTTTTTTGATTTAAGTGGTGAAACACTTGAGACTGTGATGACAGTACACACAGGGTATTGGCCCGATCCTGATGTCAAACATCTGACACTAGAAGAAGTGGTTCGAAGGGCTAGCCTAGATTAATGGGTACAAAAGATAACCTACTTGGATGAAAATAGAAAGATGCTCGAACTTGAGCAAACCTGGCCAACGGGCCAGCCCGGCACGGCACGAGCACGTTTAGCTCTTCGCGGGCCTGGCACGGCACGGCCCATGTAGGCACGTTTAGTAGATGGGCCGTGCCGTGCCGGCACGTGGGCCTGGCCTAAAGGCCCAGGCACGGCACAGCAGGTAAACGTGCCGGCATGAGCACATTTAGACCCGACGGGCCGGATTTGGCCCACGTGCCTATTTTAACTAAATAATTAAAAATAATTTAAAAAATCAGAAATAAAGAAAAAATGTAAAATGTTTGCAAACCAAAAATATGTACGTGCGTGCTAACTAAAATGTATACGTAAATACCTGCGTACGTGCACAAGTGCATACTAAAATGTGTGCGTGCCCGCACATGTGCTAACCAAAATGCTGGGACCTGAATAATATCCTATCCATCTGCTCTTTGTACACGAGAATGTAAGAGGTATACTGGTTAGCACGGTGTGTCCAGCGAGTCAGCGACAGAGGTCGCGAGTTCGAAACCCAGTAGGCACGAATAAAATTTGTTTTGCGTGGCTGGGAGGTTAAACGGCCCAGGCACGGCCCCAGACGTGTCGCGTGCCAGGCACGGCCTGTTTAGCCGCATGTCGTGCCAGGCCCCTGACGGGCTGGGCACGTGAATAAAATTTGTTTTGCGTGGCTGGGAGGTTAAATGGCCCAGGCACGGCCCCAGACGTGTCGCGTGCCAGGAACGGCCCGTTTAGCCGCATGTCGTGCCAGGCCCCTGACGGGCTGGGCACGTGTGCTCACGGGCCGGCCCGCGAGCACGGGCCCAGGTGGCCAGCTTTGAACTTGAGATACTGTGGCCCTAATCTGCCAAGGTCCTTCAGATACATTTCGATTAGACTTAGTAGCCAAAGCAAGGACCTGCGAATCTGTGAAGAAGTAAGCATCGTGAAGTTGAAGGGCTTCAGCCACCTTCACCGCGAAGAACAGAGCATAAGCTTCAGCCTGTAGTGGAGAGCCTACTGGAGGGACAACGCTGCAACATAGATGCTATCGACATGGTATTGATGAAGGTGGATGTGGATGCCCAATCTTGCTTGCTGCAGTTGACCATCAGGCGAAGGAGTCCAAGCTGCATCTGAATATATCTGTACGTCTGTACCTGCAAAAGAAGTAGGGTGTTGTAGCATATGATGTTGTTGTCGACACAACGTCTGATCGTCGGCTGGTAGCTGTCCCTGCAGGCGTGCGTCAAAAATCTGAAAGTCCTGCAATAAAGCTGAGAAGATAGCAAACACCTTTTTGGATGAGTTTTAGCACGGTTAAAAAGAGCATCGTTTCTTGCTTTCCAAATACACCAAAGCATGGTGTAAAGATTTTTAACTGACATAGAGGGATGATTAGAGTTTAGCAAGAAATTAAGGATGTCAGGAATAGAGTTGTGTTGCTGTTGCAAAGCATCAGTGTTAATAAACCAAGGCTGTAAGAACCAAACAGCTTTTGCAAAATGACATCCAAAAAACAGATGCATCCCATCTTCCTCCAAATTACACCTCGAGCAAATAACTGAAATATGTCTGAAAAACGACCTGCTCTTTTACCTGTGGCTAGGGCTCTTCTTAGAAGTCTCCAAGCAAAGTTTTGAACCCTAGGGATCATGTGCTTCTCAGCCCAAACATGATTTAGCAAGTTACTAACCTGCCGAGTGATGCATCCAAAATGCATCTACTTTTCCAAATACTTTGCCTCATAATTTGCTCCGGAATCTTCTCATATTTGAATAAAACTGCTGAATCTGACGCTGTTTTTAGCAAAGTCTCTTCTCTGGCTATTTTTGCAGGAAATTAAATCGGGGAAAAATACCACGCCAATTTTTATGGAAAAGGAAGGCAATGGACCAAAGATGGACACAAGGAAGCGCTCGAGGGCCAAAAGGGGGGTCCCACGCGGCCCCTGTACCTGGCCGCGTGGGCCCCACCCAAATGGGCCTCGGGCACCGCCTCGCCTTCGGTCTTCGACGTACCCCCTCATATATACAGAAAAGTGCGTGCCCTAGAAGGAGAGGAGTTTTCGCGAAACAGAACGCCGCCACCATCACGATCTTCGTTTCGGGGACAGATTGATCCAGGATTTCTCCTCCGGTGGAGGGATCCGGAGGCCGTCTTCACCGCCTTCATCACCGCCTTCATCTCCATCGACCATGAGCCCCTTCACCATCACCATGTGTGAGTAGTCCGCTGTAGGCATGTGAGGTGGATGGGGATTGGATGAGATTGATCATGTAATGCTACCCGTTGTTCGGGATTTTAGGGTTTTATCTTGAGGATACTTTTGTATTGTGTTGATGCACTCTTGCTATGTTTAATGCTTGCTACTAGGGCCCGAGTGGCATGATTTCAGTACTGAACTTATATTGCCCCATCATATATTTGAGTTTGGTATTTATCTGCAAAGTGTATCACCTGCTATTATGTTGAACCTGCGAACCCTAAACGTGACATATAGGGAAAACAAGGGGGAGATGTTTTAGTTTGAGGATTCTATGTGTTCATGAAGTGTTAATGCATTGTTCCGGTCTATTCGAAAGGGTAGACCTTAATTACCTGTAGTTCCAAGTTGGCCCCGGTGAAATGGGCAGGTTGGACAATAGATGTTGTGCAAATTCTCTTGGTTAGTACGCACAACTAAATATGGAACACATACCTACATATATCGGAGTTAGAGATAGGTCCCATTGTTATTTGTTTCTTATTATATGATCAATCTCATTCTTGCAACACCCCGCTATCACCTCATGCCTACGTTTTAAATCTCTGAGTTACACTTTCACTTTTCCGGTGAAAACTGGGAAACACTTGTTCACTGCTACTGTTCTGCTTGTTACTTGAATCATACTACTGCCATCACTATTACTGCTGCAAGTTATTGATATACAGGTGTGGTTGAGAGTGACGCCTCAATTGCCAAGGTCTTATTGATATTCTTGTGTTCCCATCGAGTCGAACTATAAATTTGGGTAATACTTCCCAACGAAGACTTCAGCGATCCCCTATACTTGTGGGTATCAAGACGTTTTCTGGCGCCGTTGCCGGGGAACCTAGCTTTATTGGTAAGACAACTTGTTATCATCTATTTGCTGCTTTTGCTTGTTCCTAACCATGGGAAAGGAAAAGACTACTCCGAAGGAAGTGAGGCCTTCAACTACTCGCAGAGGTACGGATTTGCCAAGTAGGCCAAACTTTTCACCTAATGTTGCTTCTGCTGTTGCTCCTAAGAAAAAGGAAAGGTTTTATCTAGTTCACCATTGTCTAAAATGTCTACTAGTAATGAAAATGATTTATTATGTGGTAGCATAGACAAAGAAGTGACACCTGAAACATCTGAGATAACTGAAACACCTGAAAATCTGGAATCTTCTACTAATGAAAATGTGGAATCTGAGTTAGAAGATAATGAATACTGTGATGATGAATTTGAAACTTCTTCTGAGGAAGAGGAGGCATTTACTATGGCTTTTATGAATTCTGACTTTGATAAATTGGATAAACTTGATAGCTATAAAAATTCTCCTCTTGATGGATATTTTCCTATTACTGAGAAAATGAATGCTCCTGCTATTAAAATTAAAGATAAAGATTATGAGTTTAGTGTTGATCCTGAAATAATTGAAAAAGCTGAAAAATATAAGTTTTATGGTAGAGAGGATGAGTTTCCTTTTGAACACATTGCTGTCTTGCATGACTTATCTGTGTTATTTGGTAAAGATGAAATCCATCAACGCTACTATTTCTTAAAGCTGTTTCCTTTTACTTTGGGAGGAAGTGCTAAAACTTGGTATAATCGTTTAGAACCTGGATGTATTACTAGCAAGGAAGAATGTTTGCAGGTATTCTATAATAAGTATTTCCCTGCTGATAAGATTCATGGTTTGACTGTTGCGATTAGCAGCTTTTCACAGAAAGAGAAGGAGGATTTACCCCAAGCTTGGGGGAGGTATAGTAAGATGGTTAGGAAATGTCCTACCCATGGCTTCAAGAGTAATGAAATACTTGATATATTTTACAATGGTCTAACCGAAAACACCAGAGGCTATCTTGATGGTATTGCAGGTAATGTTTTCAGGGAAAGGACCGTTGATGAAGCAACTGAGCTATTGGAGACTATCTCTAGGAATTATGAAGACTGGAATATTGAAGAGATATTTCCGGAGAAGAAAGGAGGCATGCTCAAATTGGATAACGAAACAATGAAAGAAGCTTCCAAGGCTATTAAAGAGAAGGGAATTAAAACCTCTCATCTTAAGGAATTATCTGAAATGGGTGTTAAACTTCCTGATGATCAACCATGTTTTCCAATTCAAGTCAATGCTATTAGCTCCATAAAAGGTAATGAAAAGGTAACACCTCCTGTTGATGTATCCTACATGAATGATTTTGCTTATCATCATAATCCTGAGGAGCATAATATTAGAATGACTATTATGGAGAACTCTCACAAAATTAAATCTCTTCGAGAAAGTTTACATGCTAGTGTGGGAGAGGTAAAAAGAATTGTTAAACACTGTGAGATGATGAATAATCAAGTTGAACAAATGGTTTCTCTTCAAAATCAATTGTATGAAAGTCTTATGGTGAAGAAACAGGTTTGTGGAGTTAACACTAGGGGAGGTGCAAGTACTCAGGATCCTGATTTTCCTGAAGGCCATCCCAAGAGAAAAGAACAAGAAGCTCTCAAGAAGAAATCTTCTGCAGGAAAATCTCCCAATGAAAACAAGGACATTGATGACTCTGAAGAGCAAGATAAGGATATTTCTATTTCTGATGCTGAGACTGAAGATAATAATAATGAAGAAGAAGAATCACCTTCACCTGAAGAAGAGCCACAAGAGGATGAAAATATTGAAGAACCTGAACCTAATGATAAAGAAGACCCTCCACCATCTACTGAGAAGAATAAGAAGAAGAGCCATCCTAATCCACAAAGAGGTAAAGATAGGGATCCGTGGGTACAAAAACCCATACCATATCCCCAAGAGGTAATAAAAACTTTGGATGATGCTAGATTTGAGAAATTCTTTGAGTTGATTAAGTCTTTGTGTTTGCAAATTCCTCTTGTTGATGCTATTAAAATCCCTCCATATTCCAAATACATGAAAGACATTGTGACTAATAAAAGAAAGATTCCTACTGATGCAATAACTGCTATGCTTGCTGAATATTCCTTTAAAGGGAAAATGCCTGAAAAACGTGGTGATCCTGGTATTCCAACTATTCCTTGTCATATTAAAGAAACTTACGTGAAATATGCTCTATGTGACTTAGGAGCTGGTGTTAGTGTTATGCCTTTTTCTTTATATAAGAAACTTAACCTAAACAAATTGGTTCCAACTGAAGTATCATTACAAATGGCTGATAAATCAACTGCTGTGCCTATAGGAATATGTGAGGATGTCCCTATCTCTATTGCTAATGTGTTAATCCCTACAGACTTTGTTGTGTTAGAAATGCCTGAAGATGATAATTTGTCTATTATTCTTGGAAGACCCTTTTTAAACACTGCAGGGGCTGTTATAAATTGCACTGAGAGCAAGGTAACATTCAATGTCAAGGGAAATGAGCACACTATCTATTTTCCTAAGAAGAAATCTGTTACTATGGTAAGCCAGAGTGTGAACTCCATTAAAAGGAATACTCTTATAATAGGAAGCTTTGAGTTTGCATTGCCACCTCCTGAACCAAAATATGCTATCTTAATGATTGGAACTATTCCAATCAAATATGAGGTGACTTGAAATTGCTCAGAAACATATAAAATAAAGAATCTTGTGTTATATCTTTTACATATTATTAATGAGACTTGATCAACCTCATTCTAATATGAAATGATGCAAACTTGATTCCCATAAAAATTTATTGCATTTTTAGTATTCATTATAGAATTTTAGATTAATTACATGGATATAATTATTTCAAAGTGCAGAAATTCCAGCAATGAAGTTTGAAAAATTCTGTTCAGAAATTTCTCTAAAAATTCCAGAAAAATTGGAGGTAAGTTATTTTACCAGAGGAACTAACAGCCAAAAGGGAGACACCAGAGGGCCACCAGGGCCCAAAAGGGGGTGTCCCACGCGGCCACAGTACCTGGCCGCGTGGGACCCACTATTTTGGCCCACAGAGGGGGTTAGGTGAGTATCCAGTGCCCATCTCCTTCCCCTCGACAGGAAACCAGCCCCAGGTATTTTTCCCAAATTTTCTCGAGCTCTCTTCCTGCTATCCTTGGATCTCCAAGTTTAGGGCAGATTTTTCAAATCTGTTTGGTGGGATTGCTCATTGGTATGTGACTCCTCCACTCATCCAATTACTTTTTGTTCTTATGCCTCATGCATGAAGTATTTTGCTGCACTAGGTGTCACCCTTTTATGCTTAGGAAATCCATAGATTCAAGTTTTTAGTTGATATTGATGCATGATATTGATGTGGAGACTATTTATGGATGGCTTAATGTTGTTTTAAGGTGTTACATCTTGATTTTTGTTGAATATTGTTTTTGGGCAGCAAGGTATCATGTTTAGCAAGGGCAAGCTTGCTTGGGATGAGCCAAGACCAAGAAGAAGAGTGCAAAGTCTCCCTCAATTATGATGACCACCATCTTGGGAGGATGATGCATTCTTTGTAGGGGAGAAGTTGAAATACATACAACAAGATGGCAAGATCCCTATGTTCTTGAGCAATGGGGATCAAAGAGGACTTCGACACCTTCGCTGCTACAACTGGTTTACTTCGGTTTCTCAGAACCCCAAGATACATATGAGAACTCTCTCGGGAATTCTCTCTACATTCAGATTTGAGGGCCCGGAGCCCCAAAAGCACAGGAAGAAAGTAAGGCACCCTCTTACCTTTGTTTGCAAATTTACTATGAGAGGTGAGCGCCTTGTTATGTCTCTAGGGGAATTTTGCAATGCTATTGGTGTAGAAAATTCAGGGAGTTGGAGTGAAACTCGTGCTGATACCAACCATGAGCTTGTTGAGTTTTGGCATACTATATCTGTAAACTCTCATGATAGATTAAATAGGGGTAAATTTACTCATATACAGCACCCAAGTTTGAGATATTTTGCGTTGTTTCTTGCAAGAGGATTTCTTGCTAGGGATAACAATTCTGCTTGCACTGGACCAATGGTTTATCTACTAAAATGTGCAAAAGAAAATACACCGTGTGAATATAACTTGGGAGTCATACTTGCTAGATCTTTGCATACTGCTGTGAGTAGAAATATTACTGATCAAACTCCTATTTATGCTGGTGCTATTGCTACTATGGTGTACAATTACATTAAAAACGAGAGAGGATATGGTGATAACATGGGTACTCTAGTGCGAGAGTCCAAATTACTTGATTTTGCTTTGACTACTCGCATGGATATAAGTACGTTGTATGGGGAACATTATCTGTATAACTATTTGAGCACTAGTGGGCAGCGAGTGTCCATTAGGCTCCCCCGTACTGACCTTTTTGACAGGAGTACCGGAAAATGGATAGTGGAAGAGGCGCCGCCTCAGGAGGAGCCACAAGCTCCAGGGGTACATACCTCAGGCGGAGCCCCTGTACCCAAGCATGCAAGGCTACCCATATAGTTACTACCCTGGAAGTGGAAGTGGATACGGCAACTACCCAGGATACTAGCTTGATCGCAAGCTTGGGGGAGTACTTCTCTTACTCTCCATTCATTGTTTTATATCACCGTTATATTGCTATGATAAGTTTCTTGAAAACGCAAAAACACAAAAAGATTTTATTTGTTTCTTTTACTTCTGGTTGTTTGTCTTTTGTTTCTTAGAACGAAAAATAACAAAAATATTTTCGTTTTCTTGAAACAAACGCAAAAACGGAGGTGCAGAAATTGCTGAAATCTGCTCGCTGTTTTATTTTTCATTTTTTCTCTGTAACTCCGATTGAGCTGAAATTTTAACCACTGCTGCAACACATCATAACCTACACACACGTAAAATATGAGATTTTTCTGAGGTGTCTAGGTAGGGTAAAAACAGTACTGTATGCAGTGACATTTTCCGGCAGATTTGAGTTTTTATTGCGCAGTTCAAGATGGGAGAGGAGAACAACGATGATGAGTTGATGGTGCATGAAGTGGATGAAAGGTATGACACCTTTGCCGTGTTTATGTGGACTTTTAATAACAGCAAGTGTGCACATCATAATTTCTTTGACATCTAGTAAAGTGGTAGCAAACGTTTATCTTTTCCATGTTCTAGTATGTTATATGATGATGCAAGTGAAATAATATTAGTGACAATACTTGGTTATGGATTGATTAATTGTGGTTAAACAAAGGTCTACGCATCCCATTGTGCTTACTAAACTTGCCAATTAAAAGAGAGTAAAAGAATTTTCAAATGTTAAACATGAAGTCATATGCTTGACAGGCTTAGTGGTTGAGTTAGCTGAAATGTGCTGACACATGGAAAGCTTTCAACATTGCACTAAATTATATTCAGTTGATATCATGTA
This sequence comes from Poa pratensis, assembly GCA_947311845.1. Taxonomy (NCBI): domain Eukaryota; kingdom Viridiplantae; phylum Streptophyta; class Magnoliopsida; order Poales; family Poaceae; genus Poa; species Poa pratensis. Next base: position 4,353,830 of record CAMZMU010000109.1, on the reverse strand, counting down.
CTTTTGTTATGGATGCTATCATGTGCGAAATAAAGCGGAAACTTAGTAAGTTTGTTGAGTGAGAATATTGGCTAGAGAGACGCCTGGGCCGCCAACTAAGCCATGCATCATTCATGGTGGAAATTTACAGCATACTATAGTGAACATTCAGTGATGCACTCATAATAAAAAGCTACACAAATAGTAAATAAAAGAGTGCTGAGATTGTTCATTGTCTGTTTATCTTGTTGTTTGGACATGGGTTTTCCATGTCCTGGGATAAGAGGTACCCCAGTTGACGCTCTTGATGACGCTTTTATTACTTGCAATGACTGAAAAACTCGAACTACCTAGTGACCCAAGTTGAGTAGCCATGGTGTAGGTACTCGTATTCACGGGGCATGAGACTTTCAACCATGAGTTGGTCAAGCATATGAGTCATATTAATGATTCAAAGGTTTGATAAAACTAAGAGCAAGGTTGTAAGCACAATGATTTTACTAGTCAACAAAAGAAGAATCAAAAGATCTCAAAATCTTGTCATGATCAATCAATAGCGATGCAAGAACCTTTGTTTATTTCTACAGTTGAGCAAACTCATCCAAGTATTGACACTACATGTTATTCCTCTTGCAGCAAATATAAATGCTTTAACATTGACTAGATATACCTTTGCTAGCATCTTGTTATTTGTTATTGAAGCTATGTTTGAATGCTTGTTGGTATTAAACGTGTTACATATGCAATGCAAAGTTCTTGTCAAAGTCTTTTATCGCTTCTGCACTATGTTTGAGTTGTTCGAGGACAAACAACGAGCTAAGCTTGGGGGAGCTGATGCATCCAAAATGCATCTACTTTTCCAAGCACTTTGCCTCATAATTTGCTCCGGAATCTTCCATATTTGAATAAAACTGCTGAATCTGACGCTGTTTTTAGCAAAGTCTCTTTCTGGCTATTTTTGCAGGAAATAAATCGGGGAAAATACCACGTCAATTTTTATGGAAAAGGAAGGCAATGGACAAAGATGGACACGAGGAAGCGCTCGAGGGCCAAAAGGGGGGTCCCACGCGGCCCCTGTACCTGGCCGCGTGGGCCCACCCAAATGGGCCTCGGGCGCCGCCTCGCCTTCGGTCTTCGACGTACCCCCTCATATATACAGAAAAGTGCGTGCCCTAGAAGGAGAGGAGTTTTCGCGAAACAGAACGCCGCCACCATCACGATCTTCGTTTCGGGGACAGATTGATCCAGGATTTCTCCTCCGGTGGAGGGATCCGGAGGCCGTCTTCACCGCCTTCATCTCCATCGACCATGAGCCCCTTCACCATCACCATGTGTGAGTAGTCCGCTGTAGGCATGTGAGGTGGATGGGGATTGGATGAGATTGATCATGTAATGCTACCCGTTGTTCGGGATTTTAGGGTTTTATCTTGAGGATACTTTTGTATTGTGTTGATGCACTCTTGCTATGTTTAATGCTTGCTACTAGGGCCCGAGTGGCATGATTTCAGTACTGAACTTATATTGCCCCATCATATATTTGAGTTTGGTATTTATCTGCAAAGTGTATCACCTGCTATTATGTTGAACCTGCGAACCCTAAACGTGACATATAGGGAAAACAAGGGGGAGATGTTTTAGTTTGAGGATTCTATGTGTTCATGAAGTGTTAATGCATTGTTCCGGTCTATTCGAAAGGGTAGACCTTAATTACCTGTAGTTCCAAGTTGGCCCCGGTGAAATGGGCAGGTTGGACAATAGATGTTGTGCAAATTCTCTTGGTTAGTACGCACAACTAAATATGGAACACATACCTACATATATCGGAGTTAGAGATAGGTCCCATTGTTATTTGTTTCTTATTATATGATCAATCTCATTCTTGCAACACCCCGCTATCACCTCATGCCTACGTTTTAAATCTCTGAGTTACACTTTCACTTTTCCGGTGAAAACTGGGAAACACTTGTTCACTGCTACTGTTCTGCTTGTTACTTGAATCATACTACTGCCATCACTATTACTGCTGCAAGTTATTGATATACAGGTGTGGTTGAGAGTGACGCCTCAATTGCCAAGGTCTTATTGATATTCTTGTGTTCCCATCGAGTCGAACTATAAATTTGGGTAATACTTTCCAACGAAGACTTCAGCGATCCCCTATACTTGTGAGTATCACCGAGGCACTTGCTTAGGCGTCTGGTTCCGTGGCAACTGCAATTTTTTAAACAATGCCTATATGCACTTTTTGTAGAAAACTTCCCAGCAGGAGTCAGTTTCCAAACCAGCATATCTGGACCAACATCATGAATGATAGGAGTGTTTAAAATGGTTGTGGCGACATGAGGATCAAAAAGAGAGTTAACTAGATCATGGTTCCAGGCCTTAAGATTTGGCAGCCACAAGTTTTTAATAGTTGCAGGGTAATTAAAAGGTGGTTGCTGGATGACAAGATTATCATAAATGTTTTGCCAATGATTAAACCAAGGTATTATCCAAATGGATGAGGAGCCATCAACAATTTGAGTAAAACATGCAGATTCTAAAAGAGGTTTTACCTTTAAAATGCCAGCCCAAAAAACAGATTTTGGACAACTAGATTTAGCTCTCCAAAAAGATGTATCGGCATGATATTTTGACTTTAAAATAAGAGCAAGACTACTATTTGGGTCCTGAACAATTCTCCAAGCTGCGGAGAGAATCAAGCTCTGATTCAATGCCTGCAAATTCCTAATACCCAGACCGCCACTTTTCTTGTCAGTGCAAATATCTGCCCAAGCCCTTAAGCAAAGGTACCTAGTAGCATTATCATCTTTTACCCATGTCCACCAAAATCTCCTAATGATAGCAGTGATACTAGCAAGAAATTTTTTGGAGAACAAAATATTTGACATGTAATAAACAGGGATAGAAGAGAAAACAGATTTGATAAGAGTAAGCCTAGCAGGGTGCGACATTCTGTTTGCCTTATACGTTGTAAGCTTAGATTTAAACTTGTCATAAACAAAGGACTAGGCAACAGATCTATTTTTAGCAGGCAATATGAGAGGATGTCCTAGATGGATAAAGGAGGCATCAATATCAGGGACAGGAAACAAACCTTTAATTTCTTGCCTGACCTGCAAATCCACAATAGCACTAAACATAATTCCTGACTTTGCCCAATTTGGGACTTGACCTGAAAGGGAGCAGAAATGATTTAATATCCGTAGGATGGCTTCAGCTTCCTGCTTTGTTGCTGCACCACACACCAATAAGTCATCTGCAAACATCAAGGAGTGAATAGGAGGGCATTGGGGACCCAAAGTTATACCTGAAAGTCTGTTATTATTTAGAGCATCCTGCAAAGCCAAGGATAGTTCATTAACAGCTAATATAAAAAGAGAGGGGGATAGAGGACACCCATGTCTTATACCTCTGGAGCTCTTAAAATTGCCAAAAGGCTGCCCATTGATAATAACTGAAAACGTAGAAGTAGCTATGCAAGCATGGATCAACTTAATGAAATGGGCATTCAAACCTTTACGAGCTAAAGCAGTAGCAATGAAATGCCATTCAAGTCTATCAAAAGCTTTTGCAAGATCAATTTTTAGCATGAAACATTGTTGCTTGAAAGATTTCAAACTAAAGGAGTGCGCAATCTCCTGGGCAGCAATGATGTTATCACTAATCCTTCACCTTCTATAAAAGCCTGGTGAGAAGGATGGATGTAATCAGCTAGAAGAGGCTTCAATCTGTTGGCCAAAGACTTGGAGATAATTTTATAAACAACATTACAAAGACTAATTGGCCTGAAGTCAGAGGGCAGGTGGCAAACAAGCTTTTTTGGAATAAGAGCTATATGAGTTTCATTAAGCTTTGGTGGCATATTACCAGTTTCATAGAAGGTCCTCACCAATTGTGTTATATCTTCCGCTAGGCAACTCCAAGCATTCCTATTGAAGCCGACATTAAAACCATCTGGACCTAGAGAAGCATCTTTCTTTATGTCTTTTATGATGCTCCAAATCTCATCTTTGTCAGGTATAGAATTCGAGAATTCCTGCTCATCATGGTTAATAATAGAAAACACAGCAGGTCTACCATGTGAAGGGCAACTAGATTGAAAGATATTACGGAAGTAAGTGACAAATTCGTTGGCTATATCCTGAGGATCAAAAATATCTTTCCCTTGACTATCTATAATGGAAATAATCCTATTTCTTCTCCTCCTCTTGGTGACCGCTTGATGAGAAAAAGTTGTGTTCCTGTCACCTTGTGTGACCCTATGCTTTTTGGCTCTTTGCTTATAGAACTCATTTAACTTTGTCATGCTTCCTTCATATTGGGCAACGAGATTTGCTTCAAGAGCATGATCCTGCTGGCTTAGAGGCTGCATCTGAATATCAGTGATTTGATTTTGCAGCTGATCGAGTTGCTGCTGAAGTGGTCTTTTCTTTTTGCACCAAACTTTGAGCGTGCCTGCAAGCTGATTAGTGCGCACATGGAACGGTTTTGTAGCTGTAGAAGCCCAATCATTTTTGCAACAGATTGATAGTCTTCTTCTAGAGGCCACCAATTTTCAAATTTGAAAGTGAGTTTAGGCCGTTTAAATTTTGACTCAGTTGAGAGTAAGATAGGAGCATGATCACTCAAACTATGAATAATGGGCATGTTGAAAACATTCGTCCTAGGGAACAAGGCACACCAATCAGCATTAGCTAGACAGCGATCGAGACGTTCGAAAATAGGACTTGAAGAAAATCTCATGTTAGTCCAAGTGTAAGCAGGTCCTGAAAAGCCGAGATCGAACAAACCACACTGCTTTACATAATTATTAAAAGCTCTCATACGATTGTAATTAACATTAGCTCCATAAGATTCTTTTTTATGCATAATATTATTCAGGTCACCTAAACAAACCATAGGCTTTCCCAAGTTGCCACAAACAAAATCAGAAATGTGGTTCCATATCATATCAGTACTACTATGGTGGGGATCGCCATACACACACGCAAGCAGGAACTCTACCTTACTAGGAATATGCACAGCTAGAGCGAGAATAAAATATCTAGAAGAAAGCTTGATGTCAAGATGAATTTCGTCGGACCACATCAGCCAAAGCCCCCCGGAGAGGCCAACTGAGGGCACAACAAAGCTGGCATGAGTACTGAAATGATCATTTAGATCAGCAGTTGTACACTTAGCAGAACGAGTTTCAGAAACAAAAGTTACTTGCGCAGCTGTTGATTTCATCATTTTTGCAAGGTATTCCATCTTGTTTGAGTTGAAAAGGGTCTTACCTTTACCTCGGCAATTCCATCCAATGAATTTCATGGCTGTTGAGGGCGGGGCAACAATGCGACCATCTCCCCTAGCTGGAATCAGACCAGACCCAGCTTGAGGACCAGCAGTACCATCAGAAACAGCGAGCCTTCGCCATGTGAGGACCATGGTGGAAACTCAAGACGTCGAATAACCAGCACCCCGAGTGAAGGTTGATTCTCAGCACCAGAAAGAAGCAAGTGATTCTAACTTTTTAGGAAAGATTTGGGTCGTGGCTTTTGGATCTGTGGCTTTTTTTTGGTTCGTGGCTTACTAGGAAAACGAAAGGAGAGGGGAAACCAGATCGATGGGAGGTCTCAGAGTGAGGAAGGAGAGAAAAAGCAAGGTATTCAGATCCTGGGAAGAAATATTGGAAGAACTAATTTGGGGAAGGAGAGATCGGCATATCGCCGGCTAAGGCATGTTGCCAGTCGCAAGAAGTCAACCCGAGTTGGAAGAGACCACAACCTCCGTTTGGATCGTTGGAGACGCGATTTTGGGAGAGACGAGCGGGTCGGTGTTTCCCAAATTTGGGTGATGGAATGGAATTCCTTCTCAAATTGCCAGATTTCGAATTCCTTGGTTGGCGGCTTGTTCCTTCAGGTAACGACACTACGTAGCAGCAGCACAAATAGCAGAATATCCAAATTCGCAGGAAGGATCTTTCCTGTTCCTTTTTCCTGCAAACAAGCTCTGCATTAGTTCAATCTGGTTGGCGGCGTTGATGGAGTTGTCCGTCCATGTTTGTGGTGTGCACCTTGGTCTCGCCGGTCGACCATGTTTACGGTAGGGTCCGAAGCTAGTATCGGAAGCCGGGTTAGCGAGTTTCACCTCGTTCCCGTTTAACACCCCTCCCTCTCTTTGGGGATTTCGGCGGGTGGCAAACATATGACAAAGTTTTTTTTTCGAGATTGTCATATGACCAAGTTCATAGTGTCTAGGCCTTGCTTGGTCAGATGAAGATGAAAGTCGAGGTCCTCTCTGTGCTGGTTTTTATCATGCAAATCTTTGTCGCATGGTATGTGTTGTTGGTTGGTTTGTGGTGTGTGGCTCTGGTGTTGATGTGGTCGATGTTGCTGTTGGTGTTGTTTCATTTGTTCTTGTGTCGTGTTTCGGCATGTGCCGATGTACTAGCTTTGCTTAGGTGTTGTATAGTTTTCAGGCTTGGTTTTCATTATAAATTGAGCCACCTTTCTTCTTATGATCAATGAATCGTGGCGCTGACTGCTTTTCGTTAGAAAAAAATCCAGATCCGCAGAAGCGACTGAGAATGGCTTTGTAACCATGTTTTTTGGCTTGCTGATGCCACGGCTGTCTCTGTCATTGACAGCAGTGTGGAAGCCATTTTCATTGTAGAAGAAGAAGTTGAACGTCAATCAGTGGTGGGTGGTGTGCGTGTCAAGTTAGCGATTAGTTTCGGTATGCTTTTCCAAAGTACAATTTGCTTGACAGGAATTTTTAAGGGAGCGAGCGCAGGCTTAGTTCTGCACATCCTTAAGTAATAAGCGTAATTGTTTTCTTTTGCAGCGAGAAGTACTTCTTTTTCCATGGTCAAAATATGACTCCTGAAATGTTTATATGGCCAATAAGTTACGCTAAAAAGTGATAAACTCTGGTCCACATGACAAAACATTAGCTGTGAGTTGTGACAATTAATTGTCGAATATCCTTTTCAAAGGGGTGATGATAATGTTTACTAACTTGTTCCTTTCCTTGTCACAAGCATTTCTTTATTGGAAATTTAAATACTATTGTACTTATAGTTGATACTTACTCGATGGATGAGGGATAGTGATAAGTCCTCTCAAATTATTTGACCTAGTTGTCTTTTTGCAGAATCTATCTACAAAGTTATACATGTGATAACATAAAGTACTAAGATATTTGCATGTCTCTACGTTTGGTATGTTTGCGCGTTTACACTAAGTGATACACCCAATCAGTGACCACATAGCTCACTTAAATCAAAGACGTGCCATGTCTTACAATTTAGAAAGCCGACAAGCCGTAAATGGCATTTGAATCTTCTTTTTGTCATTTAGAACACATGATGTCCATTTATTTATTTTTATCAATTGCTAGTAACATACAAGAAGTGTATGAATTTGTCCTGTGAAACATTATGGCTTGATAAATTTTTTTTTGGAGAGATTATGCATGGTTTAGAAGAAAGAAAAATGTCAACAGGACCAGATCGCTGTATTAGATGACACACATGATTCCATTAATAATGTGTACCAGGCATTTCCTCTTTACTTTCTGCTTGAGTTGTTGACTGTGGTGGCATGGAGACAATTGGTTGCCAAGTGGACAACTTTTTTTTTGACGGGCCAAGTGGACAACTATACATGGAAAAGAAAACTGAAAATTGCACGAACGCGACGGGAGGAGACAAGATCCCACAGCGACGGTAGACAATTCCCCCGCTTCGCACTCCAGTCGCCTCCCTCCCAGATCTCCATTACACGGCGAGGAGCGGCCGCGAGAGACCGTCAAAGGGGACGGGCCACCTCAGCTCCGGTACCGGCGGTGCGTGGGTGGCGGAGCCCGTCGCGCGTGGGCGTATCGGGCGATGGACGCTGGCGGTGGCGGCGGGGGCTTGGGCGGGTTCAAGTGGACCGCGGAGGAGGCGTCCACGATCGGGGGCATCGCGACGGTATCGCTGCTGCACTCCTTCATCCCCACGCACTGGCTCCCCTTCTCCATCGTCGGCCGCGCCCAGCGCTGGCCGCTCTCCCGCACCCTCCTCGTCAGTCAGTAACCACCCCGCCGCCCACCTCGCCCCATTTTTTCTTATGTTTCCGCGGTTGCTGTTTACTCTTGTTCGCCACTCCCGGATCTAGAGCATAGGTGCGATGCCCGGTTAGGGTTTGTTTAGCGCAGGGAAAGGGGGACTGTTCGCTCTCCGTGGTTGAACTGAATTAGGTCGTTGTAGCATAGAGAAATGATGGAGTTGTGGACTTGTGGTGTGCAACATTGAAACCTGAGAGCATTCTGGGGCATTCTGATGGCCTTGTCTGGCCGACGCTTGCCTCTTCAGGCTTCCACAGAAGACTAGTTAGCATCTGAATTGATGATAACTGTTAGATATGTAAGCTTTGTTTATACCCCGACAGGGTGCAGGACACAGGCCTGCACTGCTGTCCATTCCATGAGGATCCCTGTTCCATATTCAGGAAATTCGGAAATTTGTTAGTAATGGTTTTGTCATGTTTTTGTTCAGTGTGGGTTGTTATACCTTCCTTAATCCTTCACACTGGGAGGTGTTGTGCCATCTGCGTTGGTTTAGAGTCTCACCCTCACGTTCTCGGCTGTTTGATACTGATACCCACAGAGAATTGATGGGATTAGTGTACATTCTAGTAATATAAGCCCACAATGAAAAAAAAACATGGCAGAGCTGGCCTTAGTGATTAATCTATATTGCAGCTACCATATTGGATAGGATGAAATTTGATTTAGGCACCGTAGCCGCACTATTAATCTATATATGGCAGCAATATGAGAGTTATATATTGGAATACTGATGAAGGGTATATTTTTGAACAGAATATCCATTCGAAATTAATGCGGCTATGGCGTAGGCTTATTTATCAGAAGTACAAGCATATTTTCTATATTCTTGAATGGGATCTTTTCCTGTTTACATTTGGGAAGTTGATCATTATTCTGGGACGTTGTTTGTAGTGCTTTAGTTGCATGTGCATTGTAAAAACCTCTTATTCACCGATCTTGCGTGACTGTTGTAGTCATGAGTTGGGATATAATTAGTGATACTCATGAACTAACACACCACAAGCACTTCAGTTTGTTATCTCTGTACAACTGTATAACTGAGAGTGCATTTTGCAATGACTAGACTATTTGTTTCATAGTTCTGTCTTGTGGTGCATAGTATATGAATTCTATGGCCGATGTTCTAAATGCTTATAAATTAGACTTTTGCTACTTCATTAGTTCCCTGTTCATGACTTAAAGCTATGTTATTTCACTTCACCCATGGCAGGTTACTTGTCCGTTACGTTACCTTTATTTTTTAAGTATTATCATACTGTGTTTTATGTGTACATTAGTGATGGTACTTTGTCATTTGGCGAAGACTTGCTTTCTTTTTGCATGTACATTATTAGTAAAATATTCCCAACTTTTGCAGCTGCATTTGGAGCTGTCCTTCATGTTGTATCTACCGCTCTTCTTGGGATAACCGCAGTTACTATGGCAAATACAATAGCAGGCGAGGAAACAGTGCATAAACTTGCCTCGCTGTTGCTAATTTTTCTTGGAGCAGGTTATATTGTGTTGTTTGCATTGGGAAAAGGTGGTCATAGCCACGCTCATAATCATCCAATGGAGAAGATGGCAGTCGCTGGTCTTGTACTTGTACCTGCATTATCACCCTGTGCAACTACTCTTCCAGTGTTTCTTGCTGTTGGCAACTCATCCTCAATGATGATTCTCGCGATCATTGTACTTCTCTTCAGGTGATCAACTTATCCTACTGTTTTCAGTTGTTTTGGCTTGTGGGCACTCGACATTTAAAGAGCGATGTTTTATCATTGCGCTAAAATAATAGGCAGGCCTCTAATAAGATGCTTAGTTCAAGTTTTTTTGGGACCAATCACGAAAGCATCACCTAACCTTAGTTGTACTTATACCGAGAGCATGTTCGGAGAAAAAGGAAGAATTCAAAAGATAATTCATTTCAGTATGCTTTATGTAGTGGTGAAGTAGAAAGAGAAAGCGTTCATTGTTTCCATATGTAAGCTTTTCTTTTGAGACATTTCTCTACCAGCTTGACCTATTTATTATTAGCTAATGCTTCTGCTCATAAGTGATTCCGGATTTAAGGTACATGCTAAATAAGCTGATCATAGTATATTTGTGGGGTGTGGCTACGTAACATAAGTTAGTTCTATTTCTGGCCTCCATGTTGATGTGTAATGTACTAATGTTTCCATAAATTGCAGCTATTACATGTATGGATAGTTGAATACTATAGTATTGTTTTATGCAATTTTTAAGCCTCCACCAATGTGTTGAGACTGATCGAGTCCGAAACTTAAAGATAGCTCTGAAGCTTTAGCTGTCACTACTCACTACCTTGAATCTTCAGGGAGCCATAACAGCCTTAGGCATGGACTAAACGCTCCATCTTGGATGGGATGCGTATCATCTTATATGCCTGTGAGCTGTGAGCATGGTTTAAACTTTGGACACCTGGAACACTGGAATAGACAAATTGAGCGTAAAGCTTCATGTACAGTACATGTACGATCAGTAAGATTGCAGAACTAACACAACCACTCATGTCTCATGGCGCTATGGCAGTATTTATTCAGTGGTAGGATTATAAAGATTTTCTTGGCATGATGGTACACTGATTGGTAACTTGGCTAGTGTAGTACCATTTGGATTTTAAGCTATTTTGATTAGTTGATTTATTTCAACTTTGTCGGTCTTCAAAACTGATGACAAAACTTTCTGAGGGATATGCAGTGTTAGTCATCATGATAGTGTGTTCCTTAAATCTTCTCCGTGAAGCTTGGTGTTGAATCAATAACACATGTGGAGTATTATAATTTTTATATAATTTTATCCTTTTTTTATCTCTGTGTTACTAACTTGCATTTTTCTTTATGCATGCAGTACTATCACGGTGATGACATCCCTGGTGGCCCTCTCATTCTATGGTGCTAGCCATATCAAGTTTCACTGGGTGGAACGCTATGACAAGATCCTCGTGGGCTCAGTGTTGTGCCTAGTTGGCGTTCTCACATATGTGTTCCATCACCACGATGGCGATGAGCATTCTCTCCATGCGCATGTGCACAGGAAACTCGTTGGTCCATAGAGGAATACAGCATAGTAGATAGCAAATGAAGTTTCCTATGTTTTCTGCGAAACAAATTGTCTGTTGACCTCCAAGGTTCTGACCGTTGTACACGAGTTGTTGTATAAAGATCTATCAGTCCATCTGTCGGTGATCCAGCCGCCTCTGGCTTTCCCAAGAATTCAGATTAGGTGAATATCTAGTGGAAATTGGTTGTATTTTGTATCTTTGTTTGTGCTGATGTAGTTAACTGCTGCAACAGAGGGTTTGAACTTTGAACTTGAGACATTGTTGGTTTTCTGAACATCTGCTGTGTTACTTTTGGATATACAAGTGGATGGTACTGACATGTTTCTTGGAAAATGTAAAGACATGTCGAACAAAAATTTCTGGATTTGGTGTCATAGATCAATGATATGAACTTTTTGGATGCCTGAATTGCTGAAGCTATGCACCAAGACAGGTTGGATGCAATAAATATCCTGGTCCATTCAGACTCCATGAAGGTTCTTAGAGATAATTCTTGATTTATCTTTCAATATTAGTTCTGTGACTCGCAATGTTTGGAATGCCAGTCTGTCTATTCTCTTTGGCTTTCTCCAAGTTACATGAATTTAGTCTTTCTCTAAGGAAGAAAGATAAGAATTAACTGTAAACTTATGTCCAAAGAGTTATTACTGCAATAAACAAGGTATACATATTGCTGTATCGGATTCGAATTTGAATTCGTGTACAAATAATACTGGTGCTCTTCAATAGTCGCCCGTGTCTCGACTCCAATCCATACCCTCTCTCCTCGTTCACCGACCAAACCTTGGACAGGAAGAAAAGTGCGGAGAGCTCGCTCCTAACGCGGCGGCGGCGGTGGTGATGGGGGACCACTATCAGACCCTGGGGGTCGGGCGCCACGCCAGCAAGGACGACATCAAGAACGCATACTTCCGGCTCGCCCATCGCTACCACCCCGACCACCACAGCCACGCCGACGCCGCCGCCCGCGCGGAAGCCGCTCGCCGCTTCCGCCAGGCCAAAGACGCCTACGACGTCCTGTCCGACTACGAAAGCCGCGGCGATTACGACCGCAACCTTCGTCGCTCCTCCTCCTCGGCCTCGAGTGGCTACAGGACCTCCTCGTCATCGTCTTCCTCCTACTCGTCTGCACACGGCGGCACAAGCTCGTCCTCTCGTGGCGGCTACCGGCCACCTACGCCTCGCCCGAGAGGGGGATCCAAACTCCAAAACTTCTTCGCGGGGTAAGTTTTGCCCATCCATCAGATGAGCTTCTGCAATGAAACCTCATCCCCAGCCAACACTAATTAATTCAGTCTTTGAATTCCGATGGCTTGTGATGTTAACTTTGTACTGCAGTGCATATATTGTTTTGGTGGTGCTGGGATCTATCGGAGAAGCCGTAAGAGACTATCAAGCCATGAAGCGAGACATGGAAAACATGAAACGACCATGGGGAAAGAAGAATCCCTAGGTAAGTACAATGGCCGGGGGTCATACCTTTATCCACCTCCTTTTTGAAATATAAGTGCATATTGCATCTAGCTAGTCTAGTAGTAGTAATTTACATATGCCGTGTCTTGGTATCGCCTTGGTTTGATCAATTTAATTTATGTTCGTCTAAATAAATCTAACCAGCAATACATTTCAACAATTCAAACCCACGCTTGCAATGTTAATATTGTTTGAGGGACCATCTCACCGTAGCATAGATTTTTGTGCATCATGGCATCATCTCTGAATTTGGTGGGATGACGCACTGCAGCGTATAAACGTCTTAATTGGAGTGATGTTCGTACCAGTAATGTGATGAACTCGCGTGCATTGTGTACTGTGCAGAAGTCATGGATGAAGCCCAGAGAGAAGGAGAAAAAGAAGAAGTGGTGGATGGACATCTTCAAGTCTATAACTATGCAGTTCGTAGCCAGATGATAATTTAACATGTCTTCGTGACTTCGTCTTTCTCAACAATTCCTCTTCTACTAACAAGAGTAGACATACATAATTTGTATCTTTGGCCTAACCGTTCTAGCTGTTACTGAATAGCTTCCTTCAAGAGGATTTCCGCGTGCTAGATGAATGTGTTGCTAATATTGTGAAAGTGCATCGCTAGAATTATTGATTTGGCCATACAAATAGACAACAAATTTCAAGCATATAATCTTGTCGAGATGCTATCTTGAACTTGCATATCTCAATCATGATAAAAATCAACCACTTGATGTCATCCTATAATTGGCGACATTAAATCTTGCGTTTAATGCAACCTCATGCAAGGATATCTAAACCTTGTATAGAAACACCAAAAACAAAAATCATGAGTTAGTTCGCAAATGGCAATTGACAAATGCTTACCGTGCCATGAGACACTTGACCCCCACATGGTAAATCTTTGTGTGTTGATCAATTCAAATCAAATTTTGTGCACTTTGTCTTGATAAACCTTATATGTTTTCTTCTCTTTTCATTATGTTGATATCTTGAAGATAAACATGAATGCTCACTTTCATGACCAGTTTTGGGCGATCACACTTCAACATCACCTTGGTCATCACTTGATCGTTTTCATGCTCTGTCACAATCACTTGAGATAAACAATGAATTATTCACTTGATTGCATGCTCCAAACCTTATCAAACCATGGCTCACCCATGAGTCCATCATGACAGTGACTTAGAGACACACCGTGAACTCTTCTCTTATTTTCATATTCTCAAGATATTGATCCTCCATGGTTTAACTCATAAGGTAGAGTAAGACAATATTTAGTTTCCACTCATATGAAGTACATATGGTCTTCAAGAATTTCCTATGGAGCACCTTTCAAATCAAACTCAATGAACTCATTAGTACATACGATTGCCATTAATTGCCAATACCATACATGAGGGCTCCATGTACTTTCAAATGTGATCCCAAAATAAGTATATAAATGTCGGTGAGTCGGCCTGAACAACACGGAATTTCCAACATAATGTGAATATGAAAGGTCAACTATGTTCTAAGAAGAAAACAAATATGCACAAGTGTAAAGTCTTTGACATCTGTTTCCACCATGAAGGGTACATATATGCCCTAGAATCAGCCAAGTTGTGTAACATAAGGCATATATAAAAATGGGAAACTGCAAGCACATTTTGGAATTCAGCAACTAAAATTAGGAGAAATCTACATCACAACAACCCATGGATCACCCTTTGCTTCATCAGATCATGCGGCGAGGCACGGGAAAAATTCTACAGTTGTACTCGTATAGGAAAAACACTAAAATAAGAAGTACTGAAAATATATCGATAGCCTTGCATTACAAGAGGACACAACCTGATCATTGAAATGAAACAGATGGCACGTCTTGAAATATTTCAGTCTTGCATAAAATTTTGACATATCTCCAAGAGGCTTTTTTTCTGTTAAAAAACACCAACAAAACAAGCTGCGAGAAACTGAAAATCACTAAACAATCAACAGTTCGGACATATTTATAACTGTTTAACTAAGCTTATGAAATTGACATTATTGACATGTCGCTTGTTATGTGCATGGTTAGGGATGAAAACGGAGCGGATGCGGACGAAACTGGGTGGTGCCACATTTGTTTTCATATTTTTTTTGCGGAAGCAGAAACGAATACAGAAACCCGGAAACAAATACAGAAACAAATATTGTCGGAAACAGATACAGACCGAATACGGTGCAGACACGGAACAGGAAGCAAATGTTTGCCAGAACCAAACGTCCCCTTGAATAATGCAGGAAAACTCAAGCAAACCAACAAACTTATCAATTTAATAAGATGAAATAAATTAAAGTATAATATAGTATTTCTAGGTTATCAACTTTGACAAAAAAAACCTTCTATCGTCCCTAAACCAAGTGCAACACTGAAATGCCGAACCGGGAATGCCTTGAGAGGGAGATAATATGCAAGTACGTAGGGCCTAAACATGGTCACTTCATATATTTTACTTTTTTGTTTAGATCTTTGGTTCTGCCTCGGTGTTCTCACTAAAATTGTTAGGCCTGCTGCATTCAGATAGCACCACCTAGCAAAAAACGGAAAGTTCCGTATTGTCGGAAACGGAAACGTTCCGTCGGAATACGCTGTTCCATTTCCGTTTCCGTTTCCGCATAAAAGTTTCCGTTTCCATTTCCGTTTTGCAAAATTCCGTTTCCGTATTTTCGTTCCGTTTCCGTTTTTTCGGGGAAAAGTCGGAAAGTTTACGCTCTGTTTTCATCCCTATGCATGGTACTACACATAAGAAGGTGTATAATACAGTCTTTATAGAAGCTAGTACAAGTAAGGATCCTCCTGCCAGGAAGTTACCTAACATCTATTACTCATCCAATTCCACGACAATTAATATGAATTGGACGGAGTAGTTTCTTTTTGTTATGGATATGGTTAAGAATATTTATCTTTGTCATGGGTAGGAATGAAAACGGAGCGGAAACTTTCCGACTTATCCGCGGAAAAACAGAAACGGAACGGAAATACGAAAGCGGAAACGGAATTTGCAGAACGGAAACGGAAACTTTTATGTGGAAACGGAAACGGAACAACGTATTCCGGCGGAACGACCACGGAAATGGAAATTCCGTTTCCTGCAATACAGAACTTTCCAGTTTTTGCTGCACGGTGCTATTTGAATGCATGCCTAACAATTTTAGTGGGAACACTCAGGCACAACCCAAGATCTGAACAAAAAAAAAGGAAAAGTATATGAAATGACCATGTTTAGGCCGTATGTACTTGCATATCATCTCCCTCACGGGGCATTCCCGGTTCGGCATTTCAGTGTTGCACTAGGGTTAGGGGAGATTGTAGGTATTTTTTTTGCCAAAGTTGATAATTTATAAACGCTATATTACAGTTTAATTTATTTCATCTTATAAACTTGATAATTTTGTTGGTTTGCTTGAGTTTTCATGCATTATTTAAGGGATTGCTTGGTTCTGGCAAACATATGCTTTTTGTTCCGTGTCTGCACCGTATTCGGTCTGTATCTGTTTCCGACAATATTTGTTTCTGTATTTGTTTCTGTGATTTATGTATTCATTTCCGCTTCCGTAAAAAAATATGAAACCAAATGTGGCACCATCCAGTTCCGTCCGTATCCACTCCGTTTTCATCCCGAGTCGTGGGTATTCTGTCCATATGAAGCACTCTCCACATGCTATGAAGTTAAGCAATAATTAATAAACGAAGGTCATTTTCATTTCTATCCTCTTCTCTCCAAATAATAGCATTGTAGCCATGTATCGATCATTACAAGGATTGTAAAGCATGAAATGTTGGCGAAACATCTAACATGACGAAATGGCTAAATGAAAAAGAGTAATGTTACCTTTGGCCTTAATCTTACCAAATGTATATGTTGTTACTATTCGCTCTCTCTCCCCCCCCCCCCCTATGGCACTCAAGGTGTTTGAAAAAATTAAAAAAACATAGCACTAGCCTTACAAAGGAGCACACACAAGTATGTTTCAGACAACAAATGCCTTCCTTTTATATTTTTCTTTTGCAACGACAAATGGTACACAACTCAACAATAAATGCCTACAAATTTAGCAACCAACGCTTGCACTCAACAACACATTGTAGGACCTATTTATAAACAAGTTCAACTTGCTCCATGAACTGATTTGCCACAAAGTGACTTAGCAGGTTCAGCTAGTGCTGGAGAAATTCAAACTCAACTTGTGCTAGCTACTCTTTTCAGTTCACATCCTACAAACTTGACAAGCACAACTTGGGGACAGCTGCAAACACAGTGCAACATGCCTCATCTATTCACAACACAAGTTATGTGCACTATTCACACACAATAACTCATCTTCTGTGCCATGTTCACACTACAGCTTGCACACAACCTCTATGTTGTTTTTCACAGCATGAGAAGATTGTAGGCTAACATAAGTGAGATGATTTCCTTCACAATAAGAGCGGATAGAGGTGAATCTATAAAATATCAAGTAGCTATTAAGGAGGAGGGGTTCTCTTTGGTGCTTTTTAGCAACATCTCATTGCTTCGCAAGAGGATCTATCACAAGTTGAGAATAACCTGCCATTCTACTCCATATATAGGGGATGATGTTAACTCCTTGAGAGGTGAAGTTGGATGACATTTGAATCTATTATATCTCTGAAATATAATCCATCTTCAGCTTCTTTCCATGTGAGACCTGTCTTGTTCCAACTTGAAAGGAGCCTTTTCCTACAAAAGAAATATATAAAACAACTATTATCTTCATTAGAGTTTCATAAGAATAAGAGATCTACAATTATTTTGCTAACACCGGATCTTTGAATAGTGAACTAAAACATCAACCATCAAAGATGTAATTTGAGATGCATATAGCAGAGTTATAAGCATACTAATTACTGAAGTGGGTAAAAATTAGGTAAGTTTACGTGCCTACTTTGCATAGGAATTTGGGCTGAATCCATCCCTGGAAGTCTGAGAGGAAGCGGCATCAACGGATATTGCTCTAGGCGTGGCCAGAACGGCCGTCCTTGGCAGTGGCTCCCATCATTGCCATAACGACCATACCCAGCGGAGGCAATTTTGGATCACTTAGGTGCGTGGTCGTGGCTACCCGACTTGGAGAAGATGGTGGCGGTATGGGCACTACGGTGAGCAGAATTTCGCATCATGATGAAAGTAGTCATCGACACGACATTGGTGTACTCCTTAGCACCAAAAATCGTTCTGGGATGGTCATGTCATGGAGATCGATGGCAACAACAGTGTGGCATATGCGGCGAGGCTACGATAACCTAGGGTGGCAACAACTCGTCGTAGAACGCTCGGCTAGGGGTGCCCTAGGGTTACAGATGCAGCAGCAGATGAGCTGGCGTTGTGGCGCACAGTTTGGACAATGTCAATGTGCTCCCCTAGCGCTCGAGAGATTGAGTGAGAGAGTGATAAAGGAAAATAGTTTTTAACCGGGTAGAGATACAACGATAACCCTAACCAGGACTTGACGGCTACAAGATTTCGTGTTAGTTCGTCTATGATGTGGTGTTAAACACGGTTAAATTGATATTTCGATAAATTGGTTGAATGGGTAGGATTTATTGGCTCACCCCTTTTAGGTCTTTTTTTAATAGATTTTTTAGGTCTTTTTATATTAGCTGTGATAAGCCAAATTATATAAAGACAAAAGTAAGCCTAACAAAGAATCACACGTGTAATCTGCTCCGAGACCCATCCGGCTGTAGGCCCACCCTTGGGAAAAAACTTTATATCGAATTAAAATTGTTCCCGTTAACGAGAGGCCCCTGGACCGTCACAAAACCTTGGTCTCGATCTTGGACTTGGAGTGGGGAAACGGCGGTTTGCCACCTCGGCGGCGATGGGCGGGGCCGACGCCGACCACTACAAGACGCTGGGGCTCCGGCGAGACGCCACCAAGGCCGAGGTCAAGGCCGCCTTCTCCCGCCTCGCCCTCCTCCACCACCCCGACCGCCACGCCCAGGCCGACGCCGCCACCCGCGCCGACGCCACCCGCCGCTTCCGCCAGGCCTACGACGCCTACCACGTCCTCTACGACGACCGCCTCCGCGCCGAGTATGACCTCCGCACCTCCCCCTCCTCCTCCTCGTCTTGGAAGGGCTACGGGTTCGGCGGGGGCAAGTCCCGCTCCTCCCCGGCGTCGACTGGCTACGGGTATGGCGGGGACTCTTCCTCGGATTGGGGTCGCTACAGGTACCGGCACGGCGGTTTTCAGGACTGGCCATCTCCGACTCCGAGGGAAAACGAAAGTCTGGGCGTCTGGATGAGAACCAATTGGTACCCCTTGCTCTGCTGGTAAGCAAAAAAATTGGCCTCGGAACTTCGTTTCTTGCAGAACCACTACCAATTCTGTTTCTGGTAATATCGTTCAGTATCCCAAATGTGATTCCTCGTGATGATTAACTCTTGGCTGCAGTGCACTGAGGGTCGCAGAAGTTGTGATAGATGGCTGGAAGCTGTATAATTCTTGGGTAAGCAAGCAACACCTCAACCTCTAATATAGTACTTGTACTAGATGGGATTTGAGTTCCCCTCACTGTTCTTGTAAATACGTTTGGGCATTCTGCATGTTTCGATCAATTATTGCTCTCGTTATATGTCTAGTATCAAATGTAGTGTTCTGAATTCAGTTGATGGTCTGGAATTAACGTTCTGTGTGAGTAAATGCCATGTTATCAGTTGGATATGTGGCAGCTAAGCTAATCGGTGTGCTGTTCCCCCTGCCTGTTCTTGTAAATACGTTTGGCCATTCTGCATGTTTCGATCAGTTCTTGCTCCCGTCATATGTCTAGTATCAAATGTAGTCTGCTAAATTCAGTTGACGTTTGGAATTAACGTTCTGTGTGAGTATGTCATATTACCAGTTGGATATGTGGCAGCTAAGCAAATCGGTGTGCTATTCTAAATTTTTGCTGCAGAAGAGTTGGTTAGAAAGTTTTAGATGGGGTACTCAAGCTGAGAAAAGGGGTTAACGGAGAATTTGCTCATTTCTTCATTGCAACTTCTTGTTCTTGAGTGAATATCCAGCTTTGCGAAAATGGAAGTATCGTGTTAGCAAGCTAAACACATGAGCTTAATGGCCTATTGGGATATAATAAAGTGCGACCACCAACATGCTGAAGTTCCCCTGACCTACGGATAAATGCAACACTGAAATTATATCCTGCCGTTGCTGATGTTTTCTGTTTGTGCTTGCTGTTTGGCATGATACTAAAATTAAATGCAATGCATGAAGTCGGTGTGTGTTTGTTTACTGCAGAAATCATCAAGCCAGTCGTCGATAGAGAAGGAAGCAGCAGAGTCGGAAAAGAAGGAAGCAGCGGAGTCGGAAGAGAAGATGGACAATGAGCCCTCGGAAGAGGAAGAGGTAGATGAACTGGGTTAGGAACTGTCCTATGAGATGACCCACTAGCTAATTCCAAAGCTAGGCATGTAGTAGTCTAGTTTCACATGGCTGTGCAAACTGCAAAGCGTGATAAAACAATGCGTGCCGTGTTACTCTTCCCATTCTCTGAAACCCTGTGATACATGCCATGAGAGATGGAATCTCTTGTAAGTTGTGACTAACTAGATTCCGCTGGGCGGACATATTCTCGGTCTCAGACGATTTGGGAATGTTAGCGAAAGGAGTAGTACTACTACTATACCATGATCTGCCACGGGGATATACTTCCCATCCTGCATCCACCGCCTCTTATATTGCATTTGGATGTTCGTTGTCTTCTAAGCGATTTGAGATTACTGTTACGAGCTCAGAAAGCAATGTATGTCATGGCTGGGACTCCCTCACTTTAGTTAACATACTTGCATACTGAATTTGTTGCTCGTTAGAGGTTAGTTGTTTTGGGTCTTCCCTGTTGCAATAGGCTGTGTTGACATGCTATAAGGTCTGTGTGTGTTTTGTTGCATACACATGTGTAACAGGTTGCAATGATTATGGGTGCTTGGGTCTGAAAATGCTGTGTTCATCCTACAAAGTTGTTTTCCTGTTGCGTATGTTGGTTACCTGTTCATCCTACAAAGTTGTTTACCTGTTGAATACGTGGTGATGAATTTTCGCAACAATTTGTTGAGACCAATTGAGATTTGTTGCATAGGCTGAATTTTTTGCTAAATGGATGTGGTTGAACACTTCTACATATCTTCATCGGAATTGCTAGTTCTCTAAGTATCAATTAAATCTCAGTTGCCTCCCTAGTAATTAGATTTGCATTGTGATTTGTGTGATATGTGACTTGCAAGTGAGTAGCAACTTTGAGGTTCTTTTACTTACATGTGGGTTGTAACTTGGCCATTAGATTTGCATTGCTTTTCGTGTAATCTATAAGTTGCAAATGTGTTGCAACTGAGATTTTGAGTTGCAAGTGGATTAATTACAACTATTTTTTTTCCAGTTACACATGAGTTGTAACTCGCTAACAATTAGATGAACCCTGCTATATGTACGACACTTTCCCTATGATCCTAGACCATCGGACATGGCTGGGTTCCATCGTATTGAGCATCAGATGAAGCGTCGGACACACATCGTACGTAAAGGATCGTTCGTGCAACAATTCCAAAATTAGATTTGGATCGCGATTTGTCTGACATGGGTTGCAACTGACATTATATGAGATAACGTCATCCAAATGAGAATTAATTAAATCTCAATCACCCCTAGACTAGGTGCGCCCCATATCTTTATAGACCACGGAAAAAATATTACTACAATGAAGTTGCACACTTAAGAAAATGTGGCATGTGAAAGTTTCATGCTGCAATGATGCGAGGGTTCTCACATGTAACAATGATCCTACGGCATAGAAGACTGTCGATTAGGTTATAGAATCACCCGACCAAAGCCTAGCACGTGCCATGACAAAAAATGCACATTACAAGTTTTTTCATGACCAAGAAATGGCCGGAATCCACTAAACTTGGATAACGAAAATAAAACGTTGTCCAAACAGGTCCCCAACCAAGCGAAAATAACCCAAGTTCACTGCGACTGCGAGTGAATCAAGGGAAATGTGAAAAGGATAGAGGGGTCGAACATCGAAATGTCTAGCTGACGAGCGCGCGAGCGGTTGCTCGGCCTCGTGCAGGCGCAGCGCGTGGACGGACGTGGGTGGGTCCCACCCACATGGTCTTCTCCCTGCCCACGTTTCCTTCCTTCGTTCGTTCCCAATTTTCCTCCTCTCTCCACCCGCACGGAAACTTGATTCGGAGGGCGAGCACGAAACTTAGGGCTGGGGTGCGGGGGTCGGGGGAAATCGCATGAGCACCGCCGCCATCTTCATCTCCGGCGACGGCGAGCACGAAACTTAGGGCTGGGGGTGCGGGGGTCGGGGGGGAAATCGCATGAGCACCGCCGCCATCTTCATCTCCGGCGACGGCGAGCACGAAACTTAGGGCTGGGGGTGCGGGGGTCGGGGGAAATCGCAATAGCACTGTCGCCATCTTCATCTCCGGCGACGGCGAGGACGAAACTTAGGGCTGGGGGTGCGGGGTCAGGGGGAAATCGCATGAGTACCGCCGTCATCTTCATCTC
The DNA here is from genome assembly GCA_947311845.1 of Poa pratensis. NCBI lineage: Eukaryota > Viridiplantae > Streptophyta > Magnoliopsida > Poales > Poaceae > Poa > Poa pratensis. Next base: position 4,331,662 of record CAMZMU010000109.1, on the reverse strand, counting down.
CGGCGATGGCGACGGCTGCCGCGGCGGACGTCTTCCTCTCCTCTCCGGCGATGGTGGCTGTCGGAAATAGAACCTTTCCTTTTTTGGTAACCCAGCGCGCACGAAACTTGCCAAAAAAGAAATCCTCACCTGGTCGGAAACCGCGCGCAGGAATCGATCCTTGCGCGCGCGCGCAAGCTAGCCATCCCCGTCGAACATTGGCCTAAAACGTAGCAAGCGCCAGCTGTCTGATATTCTCCCTGGAAAAGAAAAGAAAAGAAAAGAAAAGAAAAGCTGCCTGATATCGTGGAGAGGAAGAAAAGGCGGACACACAGCTTGCCGTGCTTGCCCCTGTCGCGGCGCCGCTGCGCCGGCGGCGATGGTCGACCACTACGAGACGCTTGGGGTCGGGCGCGACGCCAGCAAGGCCGACATCAAGAACGCCTTCTTCCGCCTCGCCCACCGCTACCACCCGGACCACCACCCCCAGGCTGACGCCGCCGCCCGCGCCGAGGCCGCGCGCCGCTTCCGCCAGGCCAAAGACGCCTACGATCTCCTCTCCGACGACCGCCGCCGCGCCGAGTACGACCGCCAGTTCCGCCGCTCCTCCTCCTCGTCTTCGAGTGGCTCTAGGCAAGGCGGCTCCTCGTCTTCAAGTGGCTCTAGGCAAGGCGGCTCCTCCTCATCCTCCTCGTCTTCGAATGGCCACGGGAACCCGCACGGACACGCCGGCGGTTCTCGGACCCGGCCGCCTCCACCTCCGAGAGGACGAAGCAACGACAAGTTTGCCCTGCTCGTATGGTAAGCTAAATTGGCGTTAAAACTTGGTTGATCTGATCATGCCCTCCGTCGGATGTTTTATATTGTGGAATGGATGATTCTACGAGTGAGATGGGTTGCTCATGTTTCTAATTATGTCTACTGCAGGTCGGCCTTGTTCTTGATTACAGCACTAGCGGATTTCAGCGAAGAGAAGAGTGTAAGTATATATTATTCGTCAGCTTCGAATATTTCTAGAGTTCGCCTAATTTAGAGCACTGTGTCTCTTTCAGTCCCAAAATAACTACATGAGCCCCCCTTGGTTTAACCAATGATGATTCAAACATATATTCTTTGGCCAGTATGTTCAATCTCTGAATTCAGTACTTAATTTTGAATTGTTGGTCCATGTGAGCGTGTGGTCATCTGGATAGCAGGCAAGGAATTAATTAGCTGTTAATCTGGTTGTTGACTAAGAACTAAGCAACGATGAGAGTTAGTAATTAGTATTTGTTCGTAAGGTTTACTACTCCAGGAAGCATAGATAAGACGGTGAACAAGAAATTTTGCTTGCCAGTAACCATACAAGAGAGCAGTTCAGTGTCTTGCTTAGTTTTTTTCTTGGAGAGAATCAGTGTCTTGCTTTGGCTAAAGGAAGTTATCAGCATACTGAAAATTCAGTTGCACCGATTACTGGAATTCCAAAGTCTGCACGCTGGCAAATGCAGCACTGAGAATTACATTTCTGCGACAAATAAGCAATTTGTGCTGGCAACAAATCCTTCCAGTACAAGCTAACCAATTAATCAATGTTGATTTATGCTTGCTGCAAGTGCATCTTGGCATGTTAGTATGTTATTACTAGTGTAGGCATGTAATGAGTCTACATGTGTTATGTTTAATCGGCAGGAACAGAAGGAAGATGAGAGGATCAACAGTGTATGGAGGATGCCGATTGCAGAATATCGCTCTCCACCTACTAACATTCCAGTTAAGCTAGAGCAACTTCTTTCTTGTACATTTCTCCCAATCAATATCCACACGAGTTTCCTTAAATTTCATCACTTTTACTCCACGTTCTTACTTACACATTTGCCCAATATATTTCACTCAAGTCAAACCCCCATTTTTTGTCATATACTACTATCAAATGCTTGTGTATAGGTACGTCATCGTTGCTTGGAAAGACGTTTAGTGAGAAATATACCGATTTCTTCCTGCCATGTTGCATAGTTTTAAGTTGACACCTTTCATCATGAATACTTCGGGGGGACATGTGCTTAACATATGCTAGCAATAACTGATAAACAATAAGACCACGGGAGCACCAATAAACGAGAAATTCACATTAGAGCAGATAAATTTTTACACGAGACTTGATGGTATCTCGTGTAATCCGTCTTTAAGCGCCCATATATATAGTAACATCTTGCATTGCACTTGCCTTAATTCTGATTTATTCACTTATTTTGATTTATCATATGATATTGCTAATACGATGAACTGGGTGTGCAGAGAGCGATGGTGTCAGCTTGGGACATGAGAAACGAGCTCTCAAAAAGAAAATGGTGGAAGAATGCGGAAGGGAAATAGCTGAGGTAGCAAGTACGTTGTGCACGACTGCACGTTGCTGATGGGTATTCCAGTCTTTCGAATACGACAAGTGTTGACAGCATCACAATTTCTTTAGTCATGGATCTTATGTTGGATTTTATTGGGCTAGTCTCTCTATATGGGCCCAACAAATTCTAAAATCTCAAAGGCCCAACTGGCAAGGGTGCATATTGTGTATGTACAGAAAGTGGAATAAAACTAAAGTTTAGTCTCATACTGCTAGGTGGGAGAGAGTTGAAACAGCTTATAAGATGAGCTCTTCTAGTCTCACTAAGTGAGTCAGCATAGAAAGAGCTCACGCGTGCTCCTCCTCCGCCGCCCGCCTCGCCACGCCTCGCACGCGCGACGCGTCGCGTCGCGTCACGTTTCGTGAATCGAGTTCGAGTTAGAGCTCGTTTTTTGTGGAAGATTATTTTTGGTGCGCACCATCTGTGAGGTGTACGTGTCAACAACACGCATGTGCATGCTTGACATGTACCTTGTGCTTCCACCGCGTGGCACCTGGGTTCTCTGCCTATAGAGAAGAGGTCGGACGGATCTAGCAGATGAGAGCTCCACAATCTTCATGTCTCTACTGTGTAGTTCCTTTTGCTGTGCTGCTTCCAGGCTTCTCCACCCCGGCGACCGCGTGCACAGCCGTCCGGGAGAGCAGGCCTCCGAAACCCCGTCCGCTGAGATTCTGCATCGGGAGATGGACGATAAGGTTTTTTGGGAGCGTCTCGGCGCGACTGCTCGCTTCCCTTCGCCGACCGGTGTTTCGTCTGCTACATTGTCACCGCCATGGCCTACCTCGACAACAACGTTGTGGTGGAGACCTTCCCGATCAACACGTATGTGTTGATTCTCTCTCTGTTTGCACTACTGGTTTGTCCATATGCAGATCTGCTTGATATGTCTACTTTGGCGTATGTGATTAGATCTGCTAGTGCATATATGATGTTGTTTTCGGTAATTAATCTCAGAGGTGTTTAGGAAATTTTCCCCACTTGGATTTGCTGCTGCGTTGAAACCGAATCCGCCGTTTACGGGGACTTATTTTAAGAGATGGCAGAACAAAACCACCTTGTGGCTCACTGCGATGGGCGTGTACGGGGTTGCAGCTGGTCATCCCAGAGGTCCGCTTACTCTTGAAGAAGAGAAAGTGTTCAGGGAAGCCACTGTAGTCTTTGTAGGTGCCGCCCTGAGTGTGCTCGGAGACAAGTTGGTTGATGCATATCTGCATATGCGTGATGCCAAGGAACTGTGGGATGCACTGGACGCTAAGTTCGGTGCAGCTCATGCCGGAGGTGAACTGTATGCTATGGATAAGTTCAATGACTACAAAATGGTTGAAAACCGTTCTGTAGTTGAACATGCTCATGAGATATAGATCATGGCAAAGGAACTCGAACTCCTTAAGTGTGTGCTACCGGACAAGTTTGTCACGGGTTGCATTGTCGCTAAGCTTCCTCATTCATGGAGGAACTTTGCCACTTCTTTGAAACATCAGAAGCATGAGTTCTCTGTTGAGGATCTCATTGGCTCTCTGGATGTTGAAGAAAAGGCGACGGCGAAGGACAAACGCACTTCTGGAACCGAGGGACATTCTGGTGCCAACATGGCGCAGAAAGATACCCACAAGTCCAAGGAAAAGAATAAAGTCTCCAAGACTACCAACTTTAAGAAGAAGAAGAAGAAGAAGAAGAAGAAGAAGAAGAAGAAGGGGCAGAACAAGAAGAAAGGTTCCTGCTGGGTGTGTGGAGATGGTGGGCATTGGGCTCATCACTGCCCACTACGCAAAGGAAAGAATGATCAGCCTGGACAGAGCTCCAAGTCTGTCAGTATGGTTATTAGCAATTCTGGAGAAGAAACTTCGGGGTATGGTAATTTATTACCTACTGTTCTTTCAGTGTTTCAATCCTCAAATTGGTGGATTGATACGGGTGCTAATATTCATGTGTGTGCTGATATCTCCTTGTTTACCTCTTATCAGTCCCAACGAGGTTCCACGGTGATGATGGGGAATGGACAACATGCTTTTGTTCATGGTGTTGGCACGGTAGATCTGAAGTTTACTTCGGGAAAGATCGTGCAGCTGAGGAACGTGCAGCATGTCCCTTCTATAAAGAAGAACCTTGTTAGTGGATCCCGTCTACTAAAAGATGGGTTTAAGTTGGTGTTTGAGTCCGATAAATTGTACTGTCTATGTATGGAACTTTTGTTGGAAAAAGTTATGAGTGCGGAGGCATGTTCCGTTTCTCACTGGAAGACTTCTGTAATAATGTTGTGAACCATGTATGCAATGTTGGTAATGAAACTAATGTGTGCCATTCCCGACTTTGTCATATTAATTTCGGTTGCATGACGCGGCTAGCAAATATGAGTTTAATTCCGAAATTCACCGTTGTCAAAGACTCTAAGTGCCATGCTTGTGTGCAAGCAAAACAGCCTCACAAGGCTACGGAAGAAAGAAATCTGGCACCGTTAGAGCTCATACATTCAGATCTATGTGAGATGAATGGTGTGTTGACAACAGGTGGAAAGAAATATTTCATGACTTTGATTGATGATTCCACTAGGTACTGTTATGTATATCTCTTGAGAACTAAAGATGAGTCTCTTGATTTCTTTAAAATCTATAAGGCAGAAGTTGAAAATCAACTTGAAAGAAAGATCAAAAGGGTTCGGTCTGATCGTGGTGGAGAGTACTTTTCTAATGAGTTCAATTTATTCTGTTCGGAACATGGTATAATCCATGAGAGGACGCCTCCCAATTCCTCTCAATCCAATGGGATTGCTGAGAGAAAAAATCGCACTCTAACAGATTTGGTTAACGCCATGTTAGACACTGCTGGTTTATCCAAGGAATGGTGGGGAGAGGCTAACACTCTCCTACCTACGAACATGGGGTTGCTTGGCAAAAGTGAATGTGCTAATCAACAAGAAGCGTAAGCTTGGATCAAAAACCGTGGATTGTGTTTTTCTCGGTTATGCTCCTAATTGCATTGCTTATAGATTTCTTGTGGTGAAATCTGGAGTAGATGATGTGAATGTTGGTGACATCTTTGAATCAAAAGATGCTACATTCTTTGAGGATATATTTCCTATGAGAGATATGCCTAGCATGTCTAGTCAGGAATCTGATCCATTTCCTGAACCTGGGACTCCTATGGAGTTTAATGATAAATGTGATAGTGAGAGTTCAGAGGAGGATGACAATGAAACTCCCACAAGGAGTAAGAGACAAAGGACTGCAAAATCTTTTGGTAATGATTTCATTGTATACCTCGTGGACGATACTCCCACTACCATTTCTGAAGCGTTTGCATCTCCGGATGCAGACTACTGGAAAGAAGCGGTTCAGAGTGAAATGGATTCCATTTTGGCAAATGGAACTTGGGAAATCACTGAGCGTCCTTATGGGTGTAAGCATGTAGGATGTAAATGGGTATTTAAAAAGAAGCTGAGAGCTGATGGTACTATTGAAAAGTACAAAGATCGGCTTGTAGCTAAAGGCTATACCCAAAAGGAAGGTGAGTATTTCTTTGATACGTACTCACCTGTTGCGAGACTGACCACAATTCGAGTATTGTTGTCATTGGCTGCCTCATACGGTCTTCTCGTTTATCAAATGGACGTTAAGACGGCTTTCCTTAATGGAGAGTTGGACGAGGAAATTTACATGGAACAGCCTGACGGTTTTGTACTTGAAAGTCAGGAAAGAAAGGTTTGTAAGCTAAAGAAATCTTTGTATGGCCTCAAACAAGATCCCAAACAATGGCATGAAAAGTTTGAAATAACTTTAACATATGTGGGCTTTGTTGTAAACGACGCTGACAAATGTGTATATTACCGCCATGGTGGGGGTGAGGGAGTTGTCCTATGTTTGTATGTGGATGACATACAAATTTTTGGGACAATTCTAAAAGTAATTGAGGAGGTCAAGACCTTCTTATCTCAGTCTTTTGAGATGAAAAATCTGGGTAAAGCTGATGTAATCTTGAACATCAAGTTGTTGAGAGATGAGAATGGTGGAATTACTATTGTGCAAACCCACTATGTGGAAAAGGTGTTGAGCAGATTTGGCTATGCCAAATGTAACCCTTCTCCCACACCATATGATCCCAGTGTTAAGCTTCGAAAGAATCAGAAGAACACTAGAGATCAATTGAGATACGCTAAAATCATTGGATCGCTCATGTATTTAGCTTGCGCTACGAGGCCTGAATCTCATTTGTTGTGTGCAAACTTAGCCGGTTTGTGGCCAACCCAGGAGATGATCATTGGTATGCTCTTGAAAGAGTATTGCACTATCTAAAAGGAACAATGAGCTATGGAATTCTGAATTCGTTATACCGGGTATCCCAGAGTACTTGAAGGGTATAGTGATGCAAATTGGATTTCTAATGCTGATGAGACAAAGGCCACAAGTGGATATTTATTCACCTTGGTGGTGGCGCTGTTTCGTGGAAGTTTTGCAAGCAGACCATCATTACGACGTCAACTATGGAAGCAGAACTCACAGCATTAAACACTGCAACCGTCGAAGCAGAATGGCTTCGTGAACTCTTAGCTGAGATGCCTATGGTTGAAAAACCAATACCTGCTATCCTAATAAACTGTGACAACAAAACTGTGATTTTGAAAGTGAATAGTTCTAAGGATAATATGAAAAGCTCAAGGCATGTTAAGAGGAGATTAAAGACTGTCAGAAAGCAGAAAAACTCGAGAGTTATAGCATTGGATTATGTTCCAACAGCTAAGAATCTGGCAGATCCTTTTACAAAAGGTCTATCAAGGAATGTGATAGACATTGCATCGATGGAGATGGGTTTGAGACCCACATGAGTTGCCGAGGGGGTAGCCCAACCTATGTGATCGGAGATCCCGTGAACTAGGACCTGAAAAAACAAACCGGAGCAGCTGGTTGAGAGAACCTTTAACTCCCACTCCACTGCAGATGCAAAATTCTCTCATGGAAGACTGTTAGGTAGGCAGAGTTTTGTCTTAATGTGTTTTGTTGGGCTCTTGATGAGCGAAGATGCCGTCCTACAGGGCAATCTTGAAAGAACACACCTATATGAGCGACACTGCTGGTCACAGTGCATGGGATTTGGGTGAATCCTTAGTAAGCTCATGAAAGGCCGAGGAGTATGACTTATATGCTCCACCCGCGGAGATGTCTCGGCAGCCTTGTACCGGGAACGACATTGAGTGAAACTTGCTGCACAAGACTGGCAATTCAAGGCTTAGTCCATTGTACAGTTTTAGTTAAGCGTAGCTTCTTGTCTAGGTGGAAGTTCAACTTAACAGTCTCCACTGAACTCCAGGTATATCAAAACAGTAATATGGGACTTGAGTGCAACATTATGTGCCTTGAGATCTGGTGGGGGATTGTTGGATTGTATTGGGCTAGTCTCTCTAAATGGGCCCAACAAATCCTAAAATCTCAAAGGCACATCTGGCAAGGGTGCATATTGTGTACGTACAGGAAGTGGAATGGAACTAAATTTTAGTCCCATGCTGCTAGCTGGGAGAGAGTTTGAGCAACTTATAAGGTGAGCTCTTATAGTCTCACTAAGTGAGTCAGCATAGAAGGAGCTCACGCGCGCTCCTCCTCCGCCGCCCGCCACGCCACGTCTCGCCTCGCACGCGCGTCGCGTTTCGTGATTCGAGTTCGAGTTAGAGCTCGTTTTTGGTGGAAGATTATTTTTGGTGCGGACCATCTGTGAGGTGTACGTGTCAACACGCATGTGCATGCTTGACATGTACCCTGTGCTTCCACCGCCTGGGTTCTCTGCCTACAGAGAAGAGGTCGGACGGATCTAGCAGATGAGAGCTCCACAATCTTCCTGTCTCCACTGCGTAGTTCCTTTTCCTGTGGTGCTTCCAGGCTTCTCCATCCCGGCGACCACGTGCACAACCGTCCGGGAGAGCAGGCCTCCGAAACCCCGTCCGCTGAGATTCTGCACCGGGAGATGGACGATAAGGTTTTTGGGGAGCGTCTCGACGCGACTGCTCGCTTCCCTTCGCCGACTTCAAAACTGAAGCCGACGGTTCGTCTGCTACATTGTCACCGCCATGGCCTACCTCGACAACAACGCTGTGGTGGAGACCTTCCCGGTCAACACGTATGTGCTGGTTCTCTCTGTTTGTACTAGTGGTTTGTCTATATGCAGATCTGCTTGATATGTCTACTTTGACATATGTGATTAGATCTGCTAGTGCATATATGATGTTGTTTTCGGTAATTAATCTCATGTGGAAATTGCCTAATATTTCAACATCTTACAGTCCAGAAAACTATTAACACTAATTCCGTCGTAAGAAAATCCTGATCACTGATGGGGCGTAACGTTGCGACGATCTACAATCAACATATGTTGGCATGTACTAATAGGGATTGCAGACATGGACTTCTGGGCTCGTGCTGGCTGTTATGCAAACTGATTATCTAAGCCAGTCCTAGCACTTTGCTTTGCGTTGTAAATAAAGCCCTTTGCTTTGGCTTAGTGCATTTAATTTTGGCACGGTTTGTCGTGATGTATTGTTGTCCATAGGACTGATTCACTAGCGAAATCGACATTTTTTTTACGATAAACGACTCCTTTTATTGACTCCTAATCTATACTCTATACTACTATTAAAAGAGCAAACTTGACTTGTTGAGATACTTTAAATCTAGACCGTTCAATATCCGATCGAACAGCCTAGATCGTCCCAATGTTTGACAACTCAACATTGTCCAGTTTGGACCGTTTTGCCCTCCCACTAAATCACATAATACAACCAAATTGCCACAGTACCGGTTCGTTCTTATATTTCTCCTCTCCCAGACGGAACCGCTCTGCCTCACGGGCTACGACGATGAAGAACCTGCAGATTACGACGACGCTGCCCTCCACGACCCCTAGGCACCATCAAGTGGCACCTCGCCGCCGGCGAGCTCCTCCGTCGCCGTTGCCCAAGCATCTCTTCCGACCACGGGGGACATGGCGACGCCGCGCGCGCAGGTCAAGGGACATGGCGCCATGGCGGCGAACATGGCAGACACACCCCAGCAGTCCGCGTCCCCTACTCATGGGCGCTGCTCCAGGCCTCGCTCACGGCTCTCCGCCTTCGCGAAGCTGCTGAGCTTCTTCGTCAACGCGAGGCCGTGAGGCAAGGCGGACAGACGAACGAGGTGGCCGCGAGGCGACGACGGACGGACGCCGGTGGCACACCCGGAGGTCAGCCTTCTACGGCAACGCCGGCAGCACGCGCAACACCACCACCAGCACGCCCTCGGGCACGGACATCCCCGCCTGCACAACATTGCTGGACCACCTCGCCGTTGGTGGCGGCGCGACGGTGCCCCGCCTCAGCGGACGGCGACCACCAGGCCGCCCTCGAGCACGGCGTTGGCGTTGGCGGAGCCGTAGCGGACAGCGACCACCTGCACCTGGACGCCCTCGGGCACGGCGGTGGCGTTGGCGGCGGCGCGACGGCTCCTCGCCACAGCGGACGGCGATCACCAGGCCCGCCCTCAGGCACGACAGCGTTGGCGTTGGCAGCGGCGCCCCTGGGGAGCCCACCTTCCTGCTCGACGTGCCCGGCCTCTCCAAGTCTAACATCCAGGCACGCACTCAGTCATTTGGTGAATTTAGTTTTATGGTGTTCCCCTTTTGCCATACTTGAGCTTACGTGAATAGCAACTTTGCTTGATGCATTTGGTCATGTACTAAAGAGAGGATAGAGTATTAAGATCTAGCACAATTTGAGTTTGATTATGCGGTGTTGTAGAGCGAGAACACGGAGCAGCAGCTCTTTCATAGAAAAAATTGCAGCCCTCCCATCGACGACACTACCGAGCACGCCAAAGCCAGTGCAGACGCAGCGAGATATCACAAGCGACGGATCATCGTCTTCAGCCTACTACTGGACGCCACCGCGGTAGACCAGGCTATGGAGGCGCTGGAGCTGTAGAGGCTCCCCAGTACCTCTCGCGCTTCTAATTCTTGGACAGAGACGTCCAGTGCTAAGATAGCTGCCTAAGTGAGATTAGAATTGCCTTTGGAAGTTCACATAGTCTACTAGCGCATCACATTTCCTGAAAAATCTAGCATACACGCTTTTAATTGGCTTAGGTTCAGAAGAATAAGATCTTGTCAGTTAATTCAACTAATCATATCACTATTTCATAGCCTAGAGAAGTGAAAAGAAAAGCAATCGACGACTTTTGTTGCATGCCAGTGAGAGTCTATTGCTGATGAATGTAGTTTTGTAGTTTAAATCGAGAGAAACTGTTTTGAGCTGCTGCTTGAGATTTACAATTGACAAGAGATTAACTTCTCCACTGATAGTAAAAAATTACTACCTTTTTACAACAGAATATATTCCATCGGAATCTGATTCTAAGGATTATGTCATATAAAGGCAATGACATCTTGAAAATCCCTATACTTGTGATAATGATGGAGAAGAGCAATGTGACAGACTACCTAATCTGGGGTTTGAATTATACACGAACAACTAAGTTGCATGTGTAATGTACAACTCTCTTATTCTCTTTATTTATACACGAACAACTAAGTTGCATCTGGGGTTTGAATTGTTAATTGTAAAGAACTCATAGAAGATACATAGAGAACAATTAAACACCATTTTCGTTAATGAATCAACATCATCTATGTCTTTCTTTACAGCTGAGATCTTGTGTATTTCAGAACATTATTTAAGGCTGAAACCTTGTGCTTTTTTTTGAAAGAAGTAATGGAAAAGGGTGAACCACAGGTAGGGTTATACGAGTCTAAGTTTAATAATTGTGAAGACGTGAGTTGCACGTACATTTCAACTAGTCTATACAACTATTAAAAGAGCAAACATGTTGGGATACTTTAAATCTGTACCGTTCAAATATCTGATCGACGCTCCAGATCGCTCCAATGTTTGACAACTCAACAATGTCCGATTTTTCCCGTTTTACCCTCCCACCAAATCACATAATACTACTAAATTGCCACCGTATCGGTTCGTTCTTCAGCACACCTTTTCGTTTTCGAAAATTACATAGATTGCCATCGTGGGTCCTCTTCCCCGCCGTCTGTCACCAAGGCAAGCATGCCGCCGCCCGCTGCAGGACTACGAGCTGCTCGACCAGGCCGGCTCGGGGGGCCCGGGGCTCGCCTGGCGGATCAACACCGCGCGGCCGCGGGACGCCGGCGTACACGCCCTACACCGTCGTCTCCGTCTGGGTGCTCGACAAGCACGCGCTCTCCGAGGCCGGCTCGGGGGGCCCGGGGCTCGCCTGGCGGATCAACACCGCGCGGCCACGGGACGCCGGCGTACACGCCCTACACCGTCGTCTCCGTCTGGGTACTCGACAAGCGCGCTCTCTCCGAGGCGCGGGCGCGGGCGGGGCTGTCCAAGGCGGTCGAGGACGCCTTCCTCGACCTTGCGCGCGTTGACGCAGCCAGGCCTGTGCGCCTGCGCCATCCGGGCGTGCTCCATGAGTCCTGGTCGTGCAGGCGCTGGGCGAGACGAAAGCCGCCATGGCCATGGTCACTGAGCCGCTCTTCGGTCTTCGCATCCGTCTCCAACGCGCTCGGCTGCCTCGACAACGTCGGCAAGGTACCCAAGGACAAGGAGCTCGGGCATGGTACGGACATAACACTCACACTTGTACTACATTTGATTTCCATAGCGCCTTAATGTTGAGCTCTGGACCTTCGCAGTAAAGCTATACATGTAGGCTAGAGTTTGGGAAATTGGTGATTCGATTGATGTGAAATTGGTAGTACACCTCCGTGGTTTATTATTTAGGGAAAACTGGGATGCGTTTACATAGGAGATATACAGTAGAACCCATCTTTATGCTTCGAAGTCTTAGGTGAGGTTGAATAATTCACTGTTGCCTCCCTCGCGAGTACCCAACTGTACATATTTGTGGAGAGGCTACAGATGATTTTATAGTATTTTATTCAGCTGCGTATATGAATTGCAAATTCATCTCCAACTAATTCTGTACTTTACTTTTCCTTAAGTTTGTTTACTTGGAATCAAGATCAGTGTCTGTTTCGGAAACAGAGTCCCAATCAGAGGAGCTAATATTCTTTGTATTTCCACTGGACTATTTGTAAGGGGAAGAAATTATTGGTTTCATCTGAACAAACAGAGTCGCAACCATTATATGAAAGGAAAAAAATATTGGTTTCATTTAATTGATCTTTTTTTTATTTCCACCAGAAGAGGTAATAAAAATAAAAACCGATGTATATCTATGCAATACTGAAATGTTGCACCACATGTTAGCCTATTTTTAAGAGTTATTTTCACTTTCATACAGAGCATATTTTCCGGATGTTTTTATTCTCTCAACTATATCTGCACTTATCGACAAACTATGTGATGTCTTGAGTCCAGAGATAGTGAGGAGAAGGTGAATACATATACATCAGTATTCCTACATCCTATTTCCTGCATCCGAGTGGCATTAGCAGTCAGAAAACAAAACGACTCTGACGTGGTGGGAGATCTTCAGATGATGTGCTACCGTAAACAAATTGGCGATTCATCAGTGGACTCATGTCAAACGAGGCGAGCCCTTTGCACTCTGGTTGAATGCAGTAAGAAGTTTGGACGACTGAAAGTTGATGATTTCAAACTCCTTGTTGAAGGTTGATAATTTATTTTTTGTTTTATAAAGACGTGCGTTGCACGTGCACGTCAACTAGTACTATTAAAAGAGCAAACTTGTTCTATCAAACTCACATTAAATCTGTACCGTTCAATATCCGATCAAACAGTCCAGATCGTCCCAATGTTTGACAATTCAACATTGTCCGATTTTTCCCGTTTTACCCTCCCACCAAATCACATAATACAACCAAATTGCCACTCAACATACCTTTTCGTTTTGTGAAAATTACAAGGATTGCCACAGCTGAAAAGAAGGACACGTAACAAACCGAGTTGGAAAGGGGAAAAATCGTGAATCTGTCCTGCATGCATACGACTGGATCGATTCTGTCCTGCATGCATACGATTGGCTTTCACCTTCCAGTAATTATCTAAAACCAAGGGCCAGCCTCATCTTCACGTCGGCAGAAGTTTCCTCGCCCCGCAGTTTCTCGCAGCGCTGATCTAGATTTCGTCGCCCGCTTGGCCGGTATCAGAAGGATTTCGGAGAGAGGAGGCCGCCGTCTATCGCATGAAGGGGTTTTGTTGATCAACGATCACGACGGTGGTGTGAAGCAAAGAAGAAGTGCATATGCCTGGAGCGTAATGATGTCGCTGGAAGAAGCCACGCGGCCGACGAGCGTGCCTGCCATGATTCTAATCGATGACCTCAAAGCGACGTCGATCACGGTCCGACGAAATCACGAACACAAGGTGCCCTTCGTCTACCTCAAGCTCTTCGACGCCATGCAACTCCAGTTTGCATCAGCTGGCCTAGATTATTTACAGATCACGTGGACTAAACAAGTGCTGTACTCAAGTTTGTTGTTCAGCTTCATCGAGAAAAAAGTTCGATTTGACCACCCAATGCATGAAGTCAATTCCGATTAGATTACACGGTTTATCCTTCGACGCTTGCTCCCCTCTGGCAAGGCCGCAAGGGGTTCTCGACATTGCCGAAGTGTACAACTAGCCGTTCGCCTGTGTGCGACTTTGCCGTCGTCTCGCCGTTCTACGGACCATACCCGATTAGTAGCCGGAAACGGCATCGATGCCGCGTTTCCATGGCCCTCGGTCTGCCGGAGGTGCACTCAAGGTAACGGAATTTTTAGATGCTACAATCGCACAGGCGATGCCCCATTGCTCGGGGAGCTCGGCGTGTTCATGCTTGGCGTTCCTCCACCTCTCGATTCTTTTTTTGTTTGTCCTGATTTGCTGCTGCGCGACCGTGCGTGATGATTTTTCATGGTTCATGCTGCTGATTCATTGCTAAACTTCAATTACTATGGTTCTGACCAAGGTGGGCGATAGGTTGATTTTGGTGAGCTACATGTGATGTTTGCCTAGACGAGTTCACGCGATTAATTAGGCGTCTTTTTCTACTCTACTTTCAGATGATTTTTGGTTTATGTTGATTAGGCTATAATTTGGCTATACCCAGATCAGACCAGTCCAGGTCGCCACCCAATCATGCCCGTATCAGGTCAGGGATGATACTCTAGAACGTGTTGGAGCTGACAAGTGTGAACGTATGGATCCTGACGAATTTCAATGGTGACTCTTTTTTCTTTTCAAATTATTAGTGCAAAACGATGCAGAAACAATGCGCTTGATTTCTCGCTGTGCTGCTTTGTGATTTGGGACTTGGTCAAATAATTGAGACATCGGAGGAAGATTATTGAGATGGGGATCAGAACTTCTTATTGAGATGGGGATCAGAACTTCAAGGAGAACGAGCACAAGTAAGTACAATTATGCACAAATTATCCTTGCTAGCCATTAATTAAGTCCATCAGCACCTACGACCCTAACACTTTCAATTATGGGAGGAAGAACCTCCCGTTTTCTCCTTCATCTAATATTTGGTAAAAGATGATGATTGATGTGATTTCACAAATAAGTTGACTTCGCCTAAATAATGAATGTAACGTCAAGTTTCACTGATTTTTACCTTAAAAAAAGGAAACACGGTGAACATGTTACAATTATCAATTTACACACATCATGTCCATTAAGAGATTCTTATTGTTTCCAATAATATTGTCTTATTAATGAAAACAAATATGTATATATGGAAATCAACAAGAATTCACCTACATAAGTATTGTTCCCTATTATACGTGTGTTCCAACGTGCGTTGCACGTACATGCCAACTAGTGAGTAATAAAGCATTGAAGCATCAACCGGATACAAACACAATGAGCATGCACCTAGTGCATGATTACGATGCACATAGCCAACACCAATACATACACATACAAAAGATCACACGCGCAAAGAGCAAAGTAATTTAAAACCGAAGCTAAGCCTAGGCGAAAAAAAGGCCAAAGTAGTCTACGAAATACAACAACCATCGGCACCAACCATATCATGATAACACAATGACTACGAATAAGCTTCACCTCTATAAAGAAAACAACATGTGAGTATCGCCGGGTCCAACCAACAAAGATCATATTCTGATTTTTCACCCTCAAGATCAAGTCTGAACAAACAAAGAAACGACACAAATCGCCGCCTTGGTCCGGTATGACCAACTAGGGGTCAAACATAGGATTTTCACCCCCATAGTTCGAGACCGGGTACTCAAGAAGCACCACCAAATTTAAGTCCTCTTGTTGTTGCCTCCACTTTCTGCAATACCATCAGCTACATACACAAACGATCATACCCGCACAAGCGGGTGTCCCACGCCTCGCTTGTGATGGCGTTGAGAGGGCCGACCCTCTTCACCGCCGTCATCTCCTCCTGGCGCGTGTAGACCTCTATGTCGCGGGCGCCAGGCTCAGGAGCCACACCATCAGCAACCGATCTCAAACTCGAAGGCGATAGGTGAGGAGGGGCTATGGCGCCGGTTTAATGCCGCCAACCCATCGGATTAATGTTGCTGGCGTGTGCGGAAGCAGTAGTGCACGCCTGGGGACTGGCGAGGTGGCCGGACACCATTAAACAACGTTAGGCTTGCGTGTCAGAGTCCTACGCGACGGTTGTGTTTTAGTGTTTCCGGGTGTGGCCGGCATTTTCGAGCCGACACCAAAGGTTGAGAGCGGATAAGGGTTCGCTGAACATTTTTTCGACCCTTTTAACCAATGACCGACGCCGAAGGTCGAGAGAGGGTAAGGGTTGCCGAATTTGCGTGTGGTGGGGCCATTTTTTCCTCCGTTCGAACCAATTGGGGTGGTGGGGCCATTTGCGTGTTTGGGCCTGTTGGGTTGATGGGAAAGGTCACGAGTAAACATGGGTATTTTGCAGGCTGGGCCAAAAAAAACCGACGAGCAAACTCCAGGCCTGAGCCCGGCCCCACCTGAACAAGAAACAGCCCGGCTCGGCTGGGCCTGACCTCGGCTGAAATGCAGTTTTAGCAAGCCTGACCTAGCTTGCCGTTTGGCCTCAATCTGCAGGCATGAGCCCAGCCCTAGACAAGCTCGAGCCCGGCTCCGTCTGGGCTGGCCATGCTAGGTCTAGCCACGATGAACGCTTATGGAGAATTGGAGATCATCGGGCCTGTATGATGAGGTAGACCAGCCTCGGCCCGTGAATCTAATAGCCCTGGATATACCTGGGCATTTCTCGGGCCGGACCTAAAAAATCCTGTTGCAGAAAACCCAGGCCGATCCCGGCCCGGCCCGATAGTTGGGCCGTAGAAATCAGGCCTGAGCCCGACTAAGCCCACTCAGGCCGGCCCGGTCCTTCCTTTTTTTTGAGACACTCCCGTCCTTCCTAAATTCACGTTTTTTTAAGCCGAGCCCGGCCCAATGTGCAAGCCCGGCCGGAGATTTGCGGGCCAGTCTGTGTCGGCCGTCCGGGCCGGGCTGCCCATGGCCAGCCCTGGAGAACGCGCGGCGAGAAGAGCGGCCACGCTGCCGTCGTCGTCCCCTCCGCCTCTTCTTCCTCGGTCCCTTCGCGATCCATTCTGCCGGCGATACCTACCCTCCGCGCGCCATGGGCGACCACTACGGGACGCTCGGGCTGCGGCTCGACGCCACCAAGGCCGAGGTCAAGGCCGCTTTCCGCCGCCGCGCCCTCCGCGACCACCCCGACCGCCACGCCCAATCCGACGACGCCGGCGCCCGTGCCGACGCTGCGCGGCGCTTCCGCCAGGCCTCTGACGCCTACCACGTCCTCTCCGACGACCGCCTGAGGGCGGAGTACGACCTTCGCCTCCGCTCTCCTTCCTCTTACGGCCGCACATCCTCCTCCACCTGGGCCTCCTCCTCTGCGTCGTCTGGCTACGGGTACGGCTACAGCCATGCGCATAGTGGAGGTTCTTGGCGCCGGCCGCCTCCAGGACGTGGCGGCGCCTCGGTGGGATACGATTGGGGCTTGTTGCTCAAGGCGATGACCCGGCGAAGGTTCCTTATCAATCTCGGTTTCTCCAGGTAAAGTACCAGTGAGGCATGGATACTTTTCTTTCTTGAGTTGCTATGACATCGTGCAACTAAAGTAAAAGGGTTCTGGCGCTGAGTTTATCGTCTTTTCAAGAGAGAAACCATTGTCATTGTATGATTTATGCACATGATGGTTTTCTAATGCCTGGCTGAGCAAAATCAATTCGAACAAAACCCCAAATAGGCTTACTACAAGGGAGGATTTTCTTTTTACCAGTTTCAGGGTAACAGATGGTGATGTATGTTAGACTGCCATCTTTTATATGGCAAATTGTTCTAACGACATCTGGAGTGTTATAACCAATGAAAAAGATGTCACTTACTCAATTTATCTAAAGAATAGTTGCAGTATTGATGTAATTAGTCTAATCGTTTTTTCATGAATCAGTATGCATAGCAAAGCATACAAGTATTGCTGATCATATAGTATGGGAAGAACAAGACACCTGCATACAAAGCAACATGAACAAGGCAAATAAACTAGGTATCATGGAATAGATACACATGTCCGCTTCAAGAACTAATAACAGCTGGTATTAATAACACTAGGTCATTTAAACTCAATAGTCTAAGAGTGAGATTGAACAGTATGATGCACTTATAGGCTGATGTAAGTCAAATGGTTGCTCTGCCGATCCACAAAGAATCAACAAAGATGTCCTTCATGACCGGCCGACTAATGATGCATATGTTGCTGCACTTGCACTTGTTAATGTAACTCACACCGCTCAGCCAAGAGAAAGTCATAGAGGTTTCCAAAGTTCGACCAATCACTCTGTGCATTACCAAGTGTTCTGGTAGTTTAAGACAATGTTTGAGCAAGGGGGTTTGCATAATTTACTTTTAGTGTCATTTATTGTTCTAACGACATCTGGAGTGTTATAACCAATGGAAAAGATGTCACTGGCTCAATTTGTCTGAACAATAGTTGCAATATTGATGTAATAGTCTTATCGTTTTTTCATGAATCAACATTGATGTACACTAAACGGCAATATTGATGTAATCAGATGGTAAAGGCTGTCAGATAAAATGTCCTGAATGTTGCAAACTCCTGTTGTCCCCTTTAGTGTTTCATATCGTAAATCTGTTACAGTCCTAATGAATTTTAGTATTTGAAATATGATACCAGCAGTTGAGATTGATGGCTCATGATGATAACTTTGTATTGCAGTATTTTGTTGTCTGGAGCTGCTTTTCTTGATGGAAGTATTCTAGAACTCTGGAATTTGAATAACTCTGGGGTAAGTATTTAGCTAGTGAACTTCTAGTGCTTTATCTAGAATAGCGTTAATTTATATTATTTGTTTTCTTGTCACAGTGTCCACATTTGTTTTTTAGTTTAATCAGCACCCTGTTCTTTGAATATATTTCAATCAAGTGCGAATTATGTGTTGCTTGGGGGATTAGTTGTTTTGACTGTTGATGACAAAAGAGAAAACTGATTGAAACTAATTATATACAGTTGGTTATAATTTTTTAGAAGGGGAAGTTGATACAAGACTGAAAAATGTGAAACTTAGTCATTTTGATTTATTCATGTGATATATTTGCCTTATGTATTTGTGGTGATCACTAAAAATGGATCGAGTTTGTTCATTAAGCAAGAAAGATTGCAACTCAGTGATATTATGATAGAAATACCTTTTCCTTTTCCCTGGTTGGTAGTTTGTTTGGTTGGTAGTTAGTAGTGAATAATTATCGCCATCATGGTAAGGCTGCCAATAGAAATTAGAATGCTTCCATCTGGAGTTTCCGGTACCCTCCATTGTAATTATGTACTCTTTAGTCTTTAGACACTATGGTACAGCTTCATGTCTTTCAAAGCTTTTTTCCTATTGGTTAGAAAATGAACATCAGTTGTTGGTAATTTTTTTTATGTATTTCTGCTTAAACCTGTGAGGAAAAGATCGTTCTTGTTTAGGAATTTCACTACCATTGAATTATATATATAGACTAAATATTCTGCACATATGCACTTGGGATCTTATTGACTTCCTTAACAGTTAGCAATAGCGGCTATAATGAGCTTACACACTTTCTTCCTCTTGTTTGTAAGGTTGCAAAAATGCGTCTTATTTAGATTCTTATTGCAACTTTCACGCCATAGTACTACTGTATATCGTGCACACCTTTCTTCTTGCATACAGCAGGGATAGTATTGCTTGCAAGGTCGAGCTACTCGCTGACCGATCAATTTTATCAGGTGTGTAGCTTCATGCGTAGAGGCTTAACATGTACGGTAGGTTTTTTGGTAATTATCAGCAGGCTGTACATTGCGTTTGCACAAATGGTTGGGATGCTACAGTGCGCTAGCTCATACATTGAAAATCATATGCTACCATAGAAGAAGGATATAAAAACTTTTCAATTGTCTATTGATAAGGAACCCCTCATGCCTCGCAGTCAAGATGTGTTGTCAGTTATGCTGGGTAGGTTGAATGGTCAGATAAGTTGAGGTCCAAATAATCATGCAAGTAAAAAGCAAAGAGGAGGATTATATAAATAAAATTTGCCATGTTTTTCAGCTTACATGATATTAGTACTTACCAGTGACATGAACTCATGGCTTGTATATTTGTTGTGCAGAAATCATTTGAAGAAGCAATGGAGTCGATTGAGAAGGTGAAAACGGGTAAGGGTGATAGGTAGAACTAGAGAGAAGTTCCATCAAATTTCAGTACATAGAAAAACATGTGTGCATATTGTTGTTCAGATCCTCATGTAATGTAACATGTACATTTGTGAATCCCCAAAACAAATGTACAGTCCGAATAATATGTTGGTCACAAACTGATGACTGATTACCTGATCATTATATCTGTGGAGCTCTGCGTTCCCCCTAGAAACTTATGAGAATCAAGGTTGGATGAAAGTCAGGGAAGGCTTGATGGGCTGGGCTTGGACCTGGACCTGGGCCTGGGGAGACCACAGGGTTTCAAGCTATGGGTTAAAAGCGAAAACCAGATATATAGTGAGAGTTGGTCTTAGCTTACAACGAAATTACGTGCCAGCAGGTTGTCCAAACTACTGTGGTAGCATGTCGTTGACATAGTAACAGTTGGGCTGTATGTCAGCATGATCATGCATTGCAGATTTAATGCCGCAAGATCAGTGTTCCATCAGTGACTGTCTTCGTGAGTTCACACAGAGTAGTACCGTGGGCAATGTATCCCTGGGCTTTGTGTCGTTTAATCAGAATCCGGTGCATAGCAAGTGCCGTGGACAGGTCAGCTGATCCCACAGTTCTCAGAAACACCACAATTTTTTTTGATGGAGTAGTTTTGAGACCACAAAGTTTTTTTTATTTCACATAGAACTTGGCAAACAATTTTTTTTGAGATGGAGTAGTTTTGAGACCACAAAGTTTTTTTTATTTCACATAGAACTTGGCAAAGTTCGTAAAGAGTTTTAGGTGTGGCACCGCCACTGCCTCTGTAAAGTGGGCGTTATCAATAAGACCGGCATTTTCGCGGTCTGATGAGAAAAGCTACTAATAGTAGCATCAGTGCGTCATCGTGCGGCTGTAAAGTTGCTACAAACCCACGGTCGCTGTCTAAAATCTTGTGCACCGTCCACGTCGCACGATGGCAACGCTCCAAAGCTCAGTTACGTGCGTTGCTCCATCCATCTCCCTGTCAAAAACGAAATCTGAAAGGCATAGCACATTTAAGCCGTTCAACACAAACACAACACTAATGCATGTACTACTTGGATTAGACTAGGAGTGATTAACAACATCATAAACTACTTCCTCTGATCCACTTTACAAGACACCAGATTGAACCCCCTACAACGATCACAACAAAATAGAAGGAACCCCAACCATGATGATTAGCTAAATCATCATCCATCGGACGGACGAAAAGACGCTAAAACAGCTAGGAACAAGAGCTACTAATCCTCCGGTCAGTCAGATCATTCCCCAGCTCTCCAACGTCGGGAAGGCGGACACGGCGGCCGGCGCGCTCATCATCGCCTCCAGCTCATGCAGCAGCCGCAGAGACGACGACTCGTCCGCTCCAGCATCCGCCACGGCCATTCCTGCCGCAGTTCCGCCCGTCGTCTTCTCCTCCCAACGCTGCTGCGGCGCGCGGTCGAGCAGGAAGCAGGCGGAAGTGTCCAGCGTCGGCAGCACGAACGCGAGCGGGTCCGGCCTGCGCGGCGGGGCCGCTCCTGTGGCGGCGGAGGCGTACTCGGCGCCGGGGACGCCGAAGCCGGTGATCTCCTGCACCATGCGGCGGAAGTCGGCCGGGTCGGCGCTGATGTAGGTGGTGGGCGGGCGGCGCGACGCCCGGGGCTTCCGCTTGGAGACGCGGCCCGTGCACTGCCGCGCCTGAGGCCGGCCGGCCGGGCTGGGGCTGCAGGTCACCGGCGCCTGCGCGTGCGCGTGCGCGTGCGCGGGCGCGTCGTAGGGGACGGAGGTCAGCTCGGACGCCGAGGAGGTGGTCGTGGTGGAGGAGGACGGGGTCGGGGACGGCGGCGACGCTGAGGCTTGGGCGAGTGCGGAGGCGAGCGCGTCGTTCTCGAAGGCGGCAGCGGCGGGGAAGAAGCAGGCGGTGAATGGCCAGAGAGCCGGGGCTGGCGCGGGGAGGTGGGACCAGGTGGTGTCGAGGCTCGTGCAGCGGTTGGCCATGGCCATGGGAGGGAGGAGCTGCTTGGCTTCCTGGATTGGGGAGGGGTTGAGTGTGACCGATGCGGCGGGGATCCATTATTTATAGAGGAACGGCCATACGGGACGGCGCAAATGGTGAACGTACCCGGCTGTGCAGCCCTTGTATTTTTGTTCTTCGATAATAACATTGTAATGTTTATTTTGTGGGAGCAAGCTTGCCTTTTTACCTCCTAATGGCACAAGTGCCAGTGTGACATATAGAAGGAATTGTTCACCAATGTGCTAGATTTAAAACCAAAATAATCAATGTTGGTTAGGTTGCTCAGAAATTCAATCTTTTTTGTCGCCAATGTAAACTCGAATTCGACTCAAATCGAGTCAAATTCCAACTAATGTTGGTTAGGTTTCTGACAAATTCAATCTTCATTTCCTCTGCAATAAGTTGGCAAGTTTTGAGTGACTATTTGTACCTCCTAATGGCACGAGTGCCTTACTCCGAGGAATTCCATCAGTAGTTTGTAGACTTAAAACCTGATTATCAGCATTACCAATGCTAACATGACCGTCAAAATACACCGATACATCTAGTGGTGGAACCAGAAACTTTCGGAAGCCCGGACAAGCAAGCTAAAGACGCCAATTTTTGGACGAAATCACTATAGAAAATCGTAAAATACAAGCTTTGCACAGTCGGAGGGATGATAGGCCCGCCCCTGCATACATCGCCCTAGGATGTTGTGGTTCGCCTCTCGGGCTGTTTGGAGGCACACCCTATCTTTTGAACAACATAATCACACTTTTAGTATTGCAAGAAAGTTAGAATCATTTCTCCCAAAAAAAGTTAGAAACATTCTTCGGTTAATTGTCATGAAATAAGCCTTTTGACGAGGTAGGCACAAAAGATGTCACCTCAACTGTGAAATCAGACGGTGTCAATTATTGCATTTTGGTCTATATATTCAGGTGAAAGATAATTTTGAGCCAAATCTGAATATGATTGAAATTTTCAATTCTTGCATTTTGGTCTACATATTCAGGTGAAAGATAATCTCAAGCCAAATCTGAATGTGTTTGAATTTTTTTCCAATTTCACCCAAAAAATGGTTGAATTACCGTCAAATTACTTGGAAATTGGTTTTGGCTCCCGAGTTCCAGTGCTCCCTCCTATCAAAACAAAACGAAAATCATATTTGTGAATTTCAAAAAATTCTTTAACAAAAATTGGATTTAGCCAATGATGTATCTCACAAACTACACACGGATTTTTTTCAGAATTTTTGGAAACACGTAAATATGATTTTCGAAAAGAAAAAAAATTAATTGGAGGGAGCTTGGAGTAAAAAATCTCCACTCTTCAAATTCAATCATTGATTTTTTAGAGTCAAATGGTCGCTGCAAACATTTTCTAAGGGCATCTCCAGCCGCCCCCCCAGGGCCCAAAAAAGCGCCGAAATGGCCTGGGAGCGCCGTTTTTCACCCAGTCGCCCCCCCCCCCCCCCCAGGAGCCCAAATAGCGCCGGATCGACGGAAAATAGCGCCGGCGCTCCCAGGCCAAACCCAGCCCACCGGGTTCGGCCTGGGGGGGCGAAATGGCGCGAAAAAGAATGTGGGCCAGCGCTGTCAGCGAGATAGGCGAAATGGCGCGGAATCACGGGTGGAAAAACGCTTCGTCGTCATCTCCTCGGCTCCCGTGCTGGTCAAAAGCCTGCCGGAGTAATGGCTGTGGACTGCCGCGCCGTCCAGTCGGCTGCCACGCGTCGGAGTAATGACGCGCCACCGTCTCGCCTCCCCTGCGCCTATTTATTCCCCCCATCTCGCCGTGGCAAGGCACACAATTCCCCCATCTCTCCATCTCTCTCCTTCCCCGAGCAACAGCAATGGCCGAGCGATACCCCGGAGACGAAGCTGCGGCGAACGGCTTCGGCCGGCGTTTCCTGCACCCGGAGGAGGCCCGCATGTTGTACGAGGCCGGTACCCTACGTCGCCGGACATGCGGGTCCCCGGCGACTGGCGCCTGAGTGCCGGCGGCGTCCCCGTTCCGCCGCCGCTAGAAGGAGCGGATCGCGTCTACGCGATCCATGACGTCCTCGCCGGGCTCTCCGAAGAGCAGGCGGCGGACCCGCGCTGGGATCCGGCGAACTCCGCCTTCTGGACGGCGTACTTCCAAGAGCGCCACCGCCGCGAGCTGGAGGGCACCAACGACAACGGCCCCGTCGCCGGCCGGAAGAACGCCGGCGGGCGGAAGCAGTGGTGGAGCGGTCGAGGGCGTACCTCGCGTACGTCCTCGAGCACATCCACGCCGGGAACCAGCCCCGGCTCACCATGCCGCCGCGCCAGGCGTCGACGCCTTGACGCCACTTCACCTCCTGGCTGCCCAGGAGGATGGGGACGGCGTCTTCGTCGTCTTCCTCTGGCCGCTCTCCAGCGGGTCCCCGCACACGCCGGCGCTCGCTCGGGTCAAGCCCGAGCCGGAGGACACGCCGCGCGGCGTCGTCCTCAACTCGGGCGGCGCATCCGGTCGCCGCCAAGAAGGCCCAGCGGCGGGATTCGCATCAACGAGCGCCGCGCACCGTCGCCTCCCCGAGGCCACCTTCGCCTCGTCAGGCCCAAGAAGGAGCCTGTCACCGGCGGCGCCACCTCCAAGAAGAAGAAGGCGCCGGTGGAGTGGGTGGCGCCACCGGAGTACGTCCGGGCGGCCATCAAGGCGGAGGCGTCGGACGACGACGAGGAATTCCCCGGCGAGCAGAACGCCGTCACCGCCTCCATGCAGGACGTCGCGCCGCCCATGGTCGCAGCCGAGGAGTGCTCGGACGAGTTCATCTTCGCCTGGTCGCGCAACCAGCACGCCCAGGAGGAGATTGCGCTCCAGCAGCGCCTTCTCGACGAGGCAGCGGACAACCGCCGTCGCGCCGCCGCACGCCGGCCTCCTACTCCCCCTCGTCAGGCGAGCGGCGAGGTGATCGTCCTCGACGACGACGGCGCGCCAGGGTGGTTCGGCGGCGGCGCCAACAACAACGAGGCCGGTCCGAGCCACTTCGGCGGCGGCGCGCCACCGAGCGACGACGACGACGACGACGGCGACTACACGGCGTTCTACAGCCAGCTGGGCATGTAGATCGCCGTGTTTTAGTTTAAGTTTAAGTTTTAAGTTTATATTATGTAATGAACAATGCGAAATTCGCCTATATAGTATGAATTTCGCCTAAGTTTAACGAATTTCGCTTATGTTTAATGAATTTCGCCCAATTGTTTTTTTTTTTTGAATTTTTCGGCCCAAGTCTGGGTTTGGGCACGGCTGGAAAATCGCCGAACCCAGGGCGTCAAATAGCGCCGGCGTCCCCCCAAGCCGTCCAAAAAGGCGTCGTATTTCGGCCTGGGGGGCCGAACGGCTGGAGATGGCCTAAACCCAAGTATGCAACTTGCAGGCAGTGGCACAAGCTCCTTTCTGAACGCTGCCGAGGCACGAGCGGGCAAGAGGCAGGCAGCGATGACCGGTGACGGTGAGGATAGGCTGAGAAGGGACTCGATCGAGGGGTAGGACCGGTGGAGAAACCGCGTCGCGGCGTGGACCACACGCATGCAGCGCGGTGGAGACGGCGCCACACCCATCCATCCTGGCGGCTAATCATCCCCATCCGCCACGTCTGCCTCTTCTCCTTCTCCAATATCTCTCTTTGCGCCACCTTTTTTTTTTGCGCGGGTAACCACTGTTTCTTCTTGAGAAAGCCACGCCTTTTCTTGTTACTCCTTTCGAAAGGACAGTATCGGTCACCGTGCGAGTCAGTCACTCTTCTTGCTGTCCAAGCCAATGCCTTGCTCGGCTCGCCCTTCTGAACCCAAACGTACATCACAAGCCAAGCTAATTAAACTTGTATAAATACATTATTTGTAATGCGTTTAGAAAACAGAATAAACGATCCTGGTTGAAACCGGATAACCCAGATTCTGAATATAATTGGACAGAATAACCCAGAGTATGTAGTCACTTTGTGGCACGGTGTGAACAGCCTTTTGTTTGCTAACTTTGGATTCTATACTCCCGATAGCATCACGCATGATGGCGACACGGTCCTGACACAGATGGACTCTCTTCCTCCTCGTCTGGCTCTATCCTATTTTTTCCTCCCCTCGCTGTTGCTTCCACATAAAGAAAAAGAGTCGTCGCCTCGTAGACGGGGGGTCAAAGCGCGTTGTCAGACCCCGGGCCCACCCACGACGTGATGTCGTCCTTGCCTATACAGTAGCTTATCTGGCTCCCGTACGGAGGTCGGTTTCGAGCTGAGCTGGCTTACTTTCTCGAGTGACCAAAAGGATTCCATGTTCCTATATTCCATTCCCGTTATCTGCAAACGGTCAATCACATCGTTTGTTGGATCGGCTTCCTTTATAAACTGGGTCATCTCTTTCTATCTATTCGGGCGGTGGATACGGCCACCTTACACCTCAAGAAAAAAAGGAGCACTTGCGTACATTGTTAAAATCTCGTCTACTAAGAACTTGGCATATACAAATACATTATACCGACACAGATACAAACATATACTATCAGTATCAGGTCGTCAGGGTAGTACAGCGTGTGGTCCACAGGTCGACGACCTGGCTAGTAGAAACCAAAACGAGAATCATTAGGGGATCGAGGGAAATTAGGGGATCGAGGACCATGGTCCATGCATGTGGCCTGGGCGGTGGGTGACGCGCCCATGTTGACCCTCCAAGTCAAAGAGTCACAGTAGGTACCTCTGTTCTGTAGCGACCCAACAGATTATACTCGAGAATGTATAGTACTATCAACTTGGACTGAGTGGACTAGCAAACCTGCAGGATTAGCTTAATTTATGCTGGAAATTGATTGGGCAGGCGAGCTAGCTAAGCTCACATGCTGGCTCCTTGACGCTGGTCGCGAACGGATCACGTGATGCAGCAGCAGCTCGACGGCGACGTTACCGCAAACCGGCGATGTCACGCTCTCGTCAGTGTGACGTCCATTCCGGTAGCAGCGGAAAGTGCGAAATTCGACCTGCACGCTGACGGCACGGCTAGTTGATGCAGATCACCGGCGGCCGGTTTTGCCGAACCCGTGTGGTGTGGCTTCACATTTCCTTCCTCTTCACATTTGACTTTGGTGGATCGAGCTACTGTAGCTCTTCTTCTGCTATAGTGTGCGTCTAAACAGTACGTTCCATGATGTCCTGCTGGTCTACATTATCGAAAGTTGGCAACTCAATATATAGGATTTGTATACGAATCTTGGATGATCTAACCCTTGGGAATGTTACTTCGAAACGCACTTTGGATAATTGGATTGGAGTTCTCTCAAGTTTCCAAGAGAATGAGGTTATATGACCAAAGTTTCATGGCAAAACAGATATACTAGGTTTTGATCAAACATTTATTTTCTTCAAGACGTCTAATGCATTCTTCCAGTGTCTAAACAGTTAAATGCAACACTTGAAATACTATGTTTTGAACTCATAAAATGTTCCCTCTCTACATATCCTACACATTTATGAACTTTTTCAGAGATTTCTTTAACTTGTAGATATGATTTTATTTTCCACAAGAAAAATATGATTCCATCTACCGTAGAGGATTCATGGGGAGCAATGTTCAGAAAATTACTAAGTATATCAAAGCTGGCCAGAATCACGGCCTATCCGCGCTCCAAGCACTGTAGCAGCTACAGTGTGCTACAGTGTTCAACAGTGCGGTGGGCCCCACACGTCAGCCTCACATTGCTGGCGGTTTTACACGGCCGTCCCCGCAAAGAGCGAAACAAACCCGCAGTACACGTTTTCACGAGGCGAAGGACTTAAATGCGATTATGGAAAAATAGAAGGACCTTTTCGCAAAACCGTCATCACTTTCCCCTTCCTCCTCCTTCCCTCCCGTGCGGCCGGAACTCGCCGCCGGCGCCGCCGCGCGCCCCCGCCGCTGCGCTGCTTCTCCTTCAAATCTGCGGCCACGGCGGGCTCCGCCGTCCGCACCGCCACCTCCTCGCCTATTTTCGCGTGCCGGGACGCCTCCCCGTCGCCGGAATCACCGCCGCCGTGGCGCTCTTTCTCCGCCGCTTCCGCACGCCGCCGGCGGCGCTCCGGCGACCAAAAAAAGGCGGCGCCGCCGCTTACGGCTCCCCCGCGTCCACGCACACCCGACGAGCCCGTGCGCACGCCGCCGTTCGCCGCGTCTCCGCGCCGGCATCGGCGTCACCGCCGCGGCGGCTCCGCCCGCCGCTGACGTCAACCTGGCGTGACGGCGGCTGTGGGCTGGCAATGGGCCGCCTGGTGGGCCGGGCTGACCGCTGGGCGGCTGGCTCGGCCTTTTTTATTTTTTCCCCTTCTCTTTTTTTCCTGTTTTCTTTTAACTTCCAAAACTTTCCAAATATGCCTCCAAACAAATTCAGACTAACTTAAAAAAAAATGGAAAAATCAAAGCAGTCATTTCCAATACTTTGGAACCCTTTACAAATTACTGCAACTTTTAATGTTTTGAAATTATACATGAAGGCTCATTTCACACGTTTACGACATTTCAAAAAATATGTATTTCACAAATTTCTCTGCACTCAAATAAAATCCACAGAAATAATACCAATAATATCATTAAATATGACAGACCCAATAAAACAATTTGGTTCAATTATGCATGAAGGCTCATTTCACACCTTTACGACATTTCAAAAAAAATTGTATTCCACAAATTTTTTCCACACTAAAATAAAATCCACAAAAATAATATCAGTAATACCATTAAATATGATAGACCCAATAAAACAATTTGGCACAAACCATCCTGCCTAAATAGATTTTGCTAATTCGTTAAATACAATTGCCCATTTATATTTCAAAATCCGAACATTTTTTTTTTTGCCCTAAGCTTCCTTCGTATTTTAGTAATTTCCAAATGTGCACAATTTTAAAATATGCACATTTCCAAATATGAATTCTACCACGACACCGCCGTATACAAATTTAAATTTTCCAAAATTAAAATTCACACAAATATTCACAAAGGATACGTCGTGCCGACGCGCATGCATTCCCTACAATTAAATGGAGCTGAATTTTAAAAAAGAAAATACATATACATATCCTGCATTTCCACTGCTTATTTGCCTTAATTAAAAATGACAGAACACAAACATAAACTTATGTCAATTGAACATTTCAAATTGCAAAAAAAAATTGAGCCAACAAATTTCACAGAATTCTTACACTTTCAAATGAAAACTACTTACAACAAAATACATACATTTTAAAGCAATATGACTTGCCGAACATTTAAAGACAACCTAAAATTATTCCCTCTAATTAAATTGAGTTGAATTTGAAAAAAAAAACTTGATTATTGTATTTCCACTGATTATGGAGCTTTACTAAATATAGCAAAATATAAAGATAAACCTACATAAATTGAATCATACCAAAATGCTTAATTTTAGAGAAACTCATTTTCCAAATAAAATAAATATGTTTGAATAATTCAAATTGGGCAATATTTAAATACCTTTATGAAAAAAAAAACATACTCGAGCAACATAGAAACACGATTCATCATTTCAAGATGCTAAAATATTTGAGGTTCCTTCAACTAAATCAACATGCTTGAAAAAAAATGATACTTGCTAATGCCAAAATACAAACAAACTTAAGCAAATGAAACTACCTAATATTTGCATACATTGTAGGTGCACTTCACCTAATTATGGATTAAAAAGTAATAAATGCTCGCAAAATACGTTTTCTTTAATTATACAATGCAATCGAACAAAAAAAAATACCAACCATTATTTGCGCTACTTATGGCATAGTGCAAACATATTTCAAGATTTCACTTCACCGAATATTTGGACGAAATCCAAATTAATTCCATCCAATTATGGATTGAATTTAATAAATGTCCATATAATGTACTCCATTTAATTGTGGAGTTCAACTAAATTTTCAAGGTAAAATACAAACTTATTGTATGTCTAAAATTGTTTAATATTCAAAGACAATTTAGCTGAAACCTCTCCAATTATACACACAAATTTTAAAAAATGCTCCATTCACTAAATGTTCACAAAAAAATAAATACCCATTGCCTCTAATTATGTATTGGATTTAACAAATTCCAAACCTCTCCAATTATGCACACAAAATTTAAAAAAAATGCTCCATTAACTAAATGTTCACAAAGAATAAAGACCCAATTCCTCTAATTATGAGTTGAATTTAACAAATTCCCTTACAATGCATTTCCTCAGACTATGAAGTTAAATTAAATATTTCCATATTTATAACAAATTACAAAGATACTTGACCACTCCAATTTGTGGAATTAAAGCAATTCAACGCATGATGTTCATTTATAATAATACACATTTTATTACAAATATGCAGAGAAAAATAAGAAATCTTTTTCCCCCATTTAAGTGATTTTGTCACTTGATCTTTTCAATTCTAAACCATTCCTTTAATACACTTTAGACATATGCGATACTTTAATAAAGCATTGTTCCCGAAATATTACAACAACATATCGCCAACAATACAAAATTCGAAGTATAAACACTTTTTTAACATTAAACTTTATTTGCATTCCCAATTTTTCATAATCGATTAGTTAACATGGTGGTCAACTGTATTATAAACAGCACGAAAAGATCATTGCCTTGCGAAATTCTCTATCGATCCGTGACAACCAAAGAGCATGACACCAGTTATTGACCCACAACTCAGATTTCTTTTTTTTCGGCAACAATTCCAAAAATTGATAGAATTCTGACAAGTGGCCTACTTTAGGGTTTAGAGTTTGAATGTAGACATTTACAAATTTGAAGTTTTTCACAAACTATTCACAAAGATAACAAACATATAGGCATTGTCACAAAAAAAAAACGACTACTTACATCATTTGATCAAGATTCAAGTTTAAAATTGTTTAGGTTTCCAGTACCTTCCAAATCTTACTATCTAAAAACCACTAAAAAAAATCACATACAAACAACTTCTAACAATTTAGAAATTCAAACAATTTGTAAATGTAAACTTTTCCTTTCTAATGTCGATACATTTAAATGTAAACAAATTTTGAATGTGCGCAGCTTCAGGTTCAAATTTCTCCCACCACGGTATTCAGAAATACCACAAATATATCAACATTAACATGGAAAAAAAACGTTAACTATTTATGATGGTCCACAAAAATATAACGCAAATGCTCAAAAAAAAAACATACTCATAGCAAATTACAAACATATTACAACATTTCATTTTGGCCAATATTTCGACACCATACGAACGAACTTTCCGCAAATATAGAATCAAATTCAAATGGATTTTCCTGATTTCACTTAAATATTGACGTCGAAATGCAAACATTTTTGACCATTTCGATCCACTGAATATTTGAATATTATATACAATATATCCGAAATGCACAAAAAAAATGCTACCTATTCATTACAGAATAAAAACATGTTCCAACATACCAATTTAGCTAACATTTTGGTTAACAAAAAATATATATACTGCAAAAAAAAAACATTCAAATTTAGCTAACATATTTGCAAATAATAAAACTCAAATTCTCTCTAATTATGTACTTACACATGATTAATGAATTTTGATTTAACTTAATTTGCATGACGTACTCACTATAATTAACAAAAAAACATTTGATTAGATCAACAATTCGGTAAAATGCAAATTCACTCCCTCTTATTAAAGCTTCATTCCAAAATGAATTTAAAAAATGCTCAAAAATGTATTTCCTCCAACTATCAAGTTAAATTGAATATTTAACACAAACGCAAACATATCACACCAATTCAACTTAACCACACAAATTTAGCTAACATTTGCAAATATTACGACTTAAATCTCTCCAATTATGTACTAACATTAAAAAAAATGCTTTTCTCCACGGTTACATTTACTGTATTGAACAATAACGACAACTACATATCTAGGGAAATGTGTTTATGTACATAAATTTAACTCCTCGACTTCATCACCTCCCATTACAATAATTTACATATTTTAACAAGAATATTACATGACGGGCGCGCCGTGCCGACTCAACAAAATTCTACACTATATGAACAAGAAACAATTTAATTCGGCCAAAATTTGAAAATACGGAAAGAAAAACACTTGCTCCAATTATATGGACAAATAGATGGAGTTGAATTTCACAAAACAAACTCCCTAATTATGAAATTCAGTTCGACAAACGATCTTCCGCACCCACTATGGACTTAAATTACAATTTGACAAACAGACATAAACATTTTTAAACCTTCCAACTTGCTTTAAGATTGGACATACTCTAATATATATCAGATTTTTTTTCTTTTCAAAAACAATTTGAGGAACTGTTAAACTTCTGACATGTGGGCCTACCCTATTTAAGCAGATTAGAAACAAAAATTGTAAAGGTAAAATTCTTCTTCCAAAAATAAAAACGTTTAAATATAAACAACTTTTGAGCATATACATTTCCAAAAACAAAGTTTCTTCCCCAAGTATTCACAAATATGTCAAATATATGAACTAACACAAAAAACTCCCTTCCTCTAATTACGTGGAGTTACATATATTAAATGCTCACATAATGCACTTCCTCTACTGTGATCTCAAATTAAACATTTCAAATTGGTAAATATTTGGAAATAATATGCACTCCCTCTAATTACATGAAATTCAATTGAATAAATGTGCATTTCCCACATATGGACTTCAACTAACTACTGATAAAAAAATATAAACATTTTCCAACCATTTCGTTTTTAGATGTGCCAACATGCTTACAAAAAAATAAATATGAACTATTTAAGTCAACATACCAGCATTTTCATACATTTCCAATTGCTTAATATTCCGATATTCCACAAAATATAACACTAATGCTCAAAAAAACAACTAACTACTGACAAAAAAATAGGAACATTTTCCAACCATTTCGATTTTAGATGTACCAACATGCTCACAAAAAAAAAGTGAACTATTTAAGTCAACATACCAACATTTTCAGACATTTCCAATTGCTTAATATTCCGATGTTCCACAAAATATAACGCAAATGCTCACACAAAAAAAAACAATATACTCATATCAAATTACAAAAAAATATTACAACATTTCATTTTGGCTAATATTTCGACACCATACGAACGAACTTTCTGCAAATGTAGGATCAAATTCAAATGGATTTTCCTGATTTCACTTAAAAATTGACGTCGAAATGCAAATATGTTTGACCATTTAGATCCACTGAATATTTGAATATTATATACCATATATCCGAAATGCACACAAAAAATGCTACCTATTCATGACAAAAAATAAAAAAAACATGTTCCAACATACCAATTTAACTAACATTTTGGTTAACAAAAAATATATATACTGCACAAAAAAAAAACATCAAGGGCGTGCCGTGACGGCACGCCAAATTCAACTAGTTCCCTTCATAGCAAGCCGGATTGCCTTTGCACAAGTAAACACATTAACTGGAGATTGCCTTCCTGGCACCTACCTTACATCAATATGTAACAGCAGAGGTATCATCTGACAAGCTACAGGACGAGTAGTACTGTTGCTGTTCTAGCTGTGTCGCTTATGTGGGCCATGGCCCCTGTGTTGGGTTGGCGTTGGGCTAGGCCCACGACCATGCTGTGTGCGTGTGTTGCCGAACGTTATAACGGCGTGCAAGGAAACGGACAAGGCATGAATGAACTGAACTGAATTTTGTCTCCTTTCCCTATTCTTCTTCTTCCGCACGTCTCTCTCTCGATCCCCTTCTCTCTCGCAAACCCTAGCCGGCGGCAATCATACCGCCGGAGTTGGGACGTTACACTTTGGTATCAGAGCCTGTACGATCCACGCGTGCTCCGCTACTCGACGCCGTCCCAGTAACATCGACCAATCGGTGGCGAATTACTTCGGTAAATCGCCGTAAATCCGAGATTGGCGTGTGGGTGGTGTAGAGGGAGTAACCACGGCACCGTCCAAGGTATCAACACCCGCCGCACAGACTCGATTTGTGTTGGTCGCCATGGAGGATCTAAAGGTGGCGCTACTGGCGAGATTCGATGCGGTCGACACCAAATTCGGCGCACTCGAGAAGGTGCAGACACACATAGAGGAGATCGACAGCAAGCTCCACAAACACGCACAAGCGTTGGAGCAGATGAAGGTCAAGGTTGACCTCTCGATGGATTCGTTGGGCAAAGTTCAGGAGGAATAGAATCGGGTTACGAGTTCGCTCAAGGGACTAGGGGTCACTCCGCTTGTGATTCCGCCGTGGGATGAGACCGGCATCATGGGAGAACCGCCAGATCGGTGGACAAATCAGAAGCCACCACTCGCACTGGGAGCAACAACATCTGTGCCGAAGGTAACACTGCCACCTCCAACCCCAACACCTAGGTATGAGGATGTGGTTGGATCTAGTTCACAGCAGGGAAATGGTAACCGGGACCGCAGTAGTGAGGAGAATAGGCGTTCATGGATGCCTAAGATGGATTTCCCGAAGTTTGACGGCACTGATGTTCGTATTTGGATAGATACGTGCAATACATTTTTTTCATTTGTATAACATAGCAGAGGGATTCAAGGTGTGTGCAGCTACGATGTATATGAGAGATAGTGCAGCTCATTGGTATCAAGCATACAAACTGGAAAACCCTTGGCATAATTGGTCTACATTTTTAGTTGATGTGGTACAGGAGTTTGAGGGTAATGCTCTGCGTGATAGAACCAGAGAATTGCTCACTCTCAAGCAAACGGGAACCGTTGAAGAATATAAGAAGCAATTTGATAAGTTGGTGTACCAAATTCGGCTGTATGATCCTCACATGGGTGGTATGATGTTGGTGCAACAGTTTATTCTGGGGTTGAAAGAGGAACTTCGTGCAACTGTGGAAGTGCGGTTACCAGATAGTGTTGCAGAGGCAACATCTTTTGCTGCAGTCCAAGAAGCTGTATTGGACAGAGCAAAAACGGGTGTCACAAAAGGGTACACAAAGAAGTCTTACAGTTATGGCCACAAGGAAGACACAGGTGGAACTGGAACAGTTCAGCACAAATTTGAAAAAGGTGAATTATGGAAGGCTCGGCAGTTGAAAGATTACCGCAGAGCAAATGGGCTGTGTTTCAAATGTGGTGACAAGTTCGCACCAGGCCATCAATGTGCAATCCCAGCAGTAGCTCAAATCAAGGCGGTGGAAGCAAATGAGATTCTCTCGGATGAACTTTTGGACACTCTGGAAATGACTGGCTCAGAGGACACAGCTGACTGTCATGTTTCAGAGGTTTTGCACTATCGGGTTCCACAAAACCAGGAACAATTCAATTCAAGGATCTAGTGGGAAATCAAGTTATGTTGTTGTTGCTCGATTCTGGTAGCTCTCACAGCTTTGTAGATCAAACGCTGATCGACAAACTCCAATGTCCAGTGTCTAAAATTAATACACTGAAGGTGAAGGTTGCTAGTGGGGATTTCATGTTTTGCAATACCGTAGTGAAGGGTATGCAGTGGTGGCTACAAGGACACACGTTCGAAAACGACATGCGAGTATTACCATTGGGAGGATATGATGGTATCTTGGGAATGGATTGGCTAGCAAAGTGGGGATTGATGAACTGTAATTAGGAACAAAAGTGGGTGGAGTTTACATACAAAGAACAACTAATTCGCTTGACTGGGTTAGCCAATACTCGGCTAACTGAACTCCACGAGCTCTCAACAGAACAGTTGGTGAAATGCACCAAGGGAAACGACATATGGGTAATTGCAGAGTTATGTCTGGTGAATGATGAAATTCAAGTCATTGCAGCAGTGCCGTCAGAAATTCAAACAATTTTGGATGATTTTGCTGATGTTTTCCATGACCCCAAACAATTACCTCCACATAGAGAGTTTGACCATGCAATCAACCTGATACCAGGGGCCCATCCGGTGAACTGTCGACTGTATCGATACTCACCTCTACAGAAAGATGAGATCGAGCGCCAAGTGAAAGAAATGCTACAAAATGGCACGGTTATTCCCAGTGTTAGCCCATATGATTCTCCAGTCTTGTTGGTCAAAAAGAAAGATGCTAGTTGGAGATTTTGCATCGACTACAGAAGACTGAATGCTATCACAGTCAAAAGCACGTTTCCCATTCCTATAGTAGATGAACTTCTCAATGAGCTTGCCGGAGCAGTTATCTTTTCCAAGTTGGATTTAAGAGCCGGCTACCACCAAATGCGCATGGTACCGTCGGATGAGCTCAAGACAGCGTTTAAAACACACAATGCATTTGGGCTCACCAATGCACCATCTACTTTCCAGTGTGTGATGAACTCAGTGTTTGAACCTTATGTGCGGAAATCTGTGTTAGTTTTCATGGACGACATCTTGGTGTACAGTAAGTCAGCACAAGATCATTTTCAACATCTCAAACTGGTGTTTCAAGTTCTGCGACAGCATCAACTGTTTTCTAAGCTCAGCAAATGTTCCTTTGCCCAACACCAGCTGGAATATTTATGACACATCATCTCGGACAAAGGGGTGGCAACTGACCCAGAGAAAATTAAAGTGATGTTGAACTGGCCCGTTCCATTATCACTGACTGAGCTGCGAGCCATTCTGGGATTAACTGGGTACTACAGAAAGTTTATCAAAG
Source organism: Poa pratensis (assembly GCA_947311845.1). Lineage (NCBI taxonomy): Eukaryota > Viridiplantae > Streptophyta > Magnoliopsida > Poales > Poaceae > Poa > Poa pratensis. The sequence goes on along the minus strand of CAMZMU010000109.1, from coordinate 4,295,015 downwards.
GGTATGGTATCTTGGTTAAACCCTTGACGATGTTGCTACATAAAGCAAATTTCGTGTGGACCCCTAAAGCACAAGCAGCCTTTGAGGCTCTGAATATAGCCATGACCAATGCCCCGGTGCTGGCAATTCCGGACTTCTCTAAACCTTTCTGCATTGAGACAGATGCGTGCGCGACAGGCATTGGTGCAGTTCTCCTTCAAGAAGGACACCCTGTGGCTTATTACAGCAAGGCGTTGGGTGTTAATAACAAGAAGCTTTCCACTTATGAGAAGGAGTTTCTTGCTATTATGATGGTTGTTGATCGATGGAGGCAGTATTTGTCTCGCGGGCCATTTGTGATTAAAACATATCTCAAAAGTCTCTGTCACCTTGAGGATCAAGTGCTACACACCGACTTACAAAAGAAAGTGATGACCAGATTAGTGGGTCTCAATTTTTCTTTTCAGTACAAGAAAGGTGAGGACAACAAAGTGCTGATGCGCTTTCACGAGTGGGCCATGTGTTTTCTCTGCGTGTTGTGTCTGCAGGAGTTCCTGTGTGGATTCAAGAAGTACTCAACTCATATGCCGTTGACAGTGCAGCTCAAACACTTCTTCAAGAACTAGCTGTGACGGGTGCCAATGCAGATGGATATGAATTGCAGCAAGGGTTGATTAAACCGAATGGCAAGATCTGGATTGGGGCAAATGTTGGTCTGCAGACTAAGATCATTCAGGCTTTCCATGCTAGTGCACTGGGAGGACACTCAGGAATCCAAGCAACTTATCAGAGACTCAATAAGTTGTTCACTTGCGCGGGATTAAAGGCTGCGGTGCAAAAAAAATTGTCCAACAATGCACTGTTTACCAGCAAGCAAAACATGAAAATTGCAAATCGCCAGGATTGCTGCAACCTCTGAGAATTCCCAAAGGTGTGTGGCAGGAGATATCAATGGATTTCATTGAGGGGTTACCCAATTCTGCTGGATATGATGTGATTTTGGTCATTGTGGATCGTTTCACTAAATATGCACACTTTGTTCCGTTGAAGCACCCATTCTCAGCTCACACTGTGGCTAAAGCAGTTTTTAACAATGTTGTCAAGCTCCATAGTATGCCCATCTCAATTGTCTCTGACAGAGACAAGGTTTTTACAAGTCACTTTTGGAAGGAGTTGTTTGCTATGTTTGACACAAAATTGCAGATGAGCAGTGCGATGGGCAGACTGAACGAGTAAATCAGTCGTTGGAAATGTATCTGAGGCGTGCAGCCAATGAACAACCTAAGAAGTGGTACAGTTGGTTACCGTTAGCAGAATTCTGGTATAACACGTCTTATCACTCTGCTATTGGTTGTTCCCCATTAAGGCATTGTACAAGGAAGAGCCACATTATGGGATGCTCCCTGATATTTCCACAACTCAAAACACTGAAGTACAGACAACATCTAACATGTTAAAATACCAACTGGAGAAAGCACAGTTGCGTATGAAACATTATGCTGACAAGAACAAAACACTATGTGCAACAATCAGTGGTGCAAAGAAAATTTCCCAAGTTGTCTTACAAATTCTTTGGGCCATACAAGGTGTTAGCATGGATCGGACCAGTGGCTTATAAGCTGGAGTTGCCCACAACAAGTCAAATCCACCCAGTGTTCCATGTGTCTCAGCTCAAACCATTCAGGCCAGACTTCACAGCAGTCTCGAATGATTTGCCGGTACAAGTGCAACTGATGCAGAGGATGTGCAACCTGAAGAAATATTGGAACGTCGCCTTTGCAAGAAAGGCAATTCGGCTTATCTCCAGGTGCGTATCAAGTGGACTTCGTTACCAGCTACTGCTTCGACTTGGGAGGACTACGACGTGCTTCGAGCGCGTTTTCCATCTGCACCAGCTTGGGGGCACACTGGTTCTGGAGGAGGGAGTGGTGCAACAGCAGAGGTATCATCTGACGAGCTACAGGACGAGTAGTATTGTTGGTGATCTGGCTGTGTTGCTTATGTGGGCCGTGGGCCGTGTGTTGGGTTGGCGTTGGGCTAGGCCCACGACCAAGTTCATGCAGTTCTTCAAAAGCCAATTTCGCCACCACGGATACAGCTTATCCGTGGGCCACCTCTGACTGCATGAACCTTCTGACAATAAGCTGTATCCGTGGTGGCGAAATTGGCCAATTTCGCCACCACGGATACAGCCCAATTTCGCCACCACGGATACAGCTTATTGTCAGAAGGTTCATGCAGTTCTTCAAAAGCCAATTTCGCCACCATCAATAAGCGAAACAAAGATGACTCGGGACCAAAAGGTAGCTGTTCCTGTGAAATGGCAAGTTAACGTTGATCAGAAAAACATACTTTGTACCAACCAAGTACAAGTTGAAAGTCCCACGTAGCGAAGGACGAGATTCAGCTGCAATTCGGTGATTGTCACGCACAACTCCACTCCAGTCCAGCGACCAGCACAACGCTGTTGCACAGCACCAAACGAAATAAGTTGGCTAACAGCACATCCACCTGCACAAAAACATCAAAGGGAAACATCGACAGAGACAACAAACTGTAGGTAGAACAGCCTGATCTGTAGACAAGATGTTAAAAGACGGTATTTGTGTACACGGGGAAAGATCTCCCCTTTCTCCAAGACTATATCATTTCCACCCTTTAGCTAGCCAACAAGGCCATTACATCATTTTCCTTCTAACTTTTTAACCAATGAATTAGGTAAGTGATGACTGTTGTCCCCCTAACATCTTGGGGAAACAGCAATCACGATGAATGTTGCTGTACAAGCAAAAGGGATGCAGAGCTAAAACAAGTCAGTCCCCACCATTCACCATTCTGATACGGACAACAAAAGCTAGAGATTTACAAATGGTTTTCACTACAGCATGCATCGACAGAACCCTTGTTCAGCCTATGCAAGCTAAACTGAGTTTTCTGAGAACAAATTCTTTTTCCCAACGAATGGTGATTCCTAAGATGAAAACAAGCTGGGTATTTACAGGAAAGCAGACGCGCCTCCTCCAACTAGCAGCTAATTCTGAACGACTGTTACTTCGCTCGGAAATCATGTCTGAATGTTGTGAGATTTTGAGTGAATCTGTCTCTGTTCTTCGGTTCCAAGCTCCTTGTTACATCAGTCATAAGCTTATCGAAACACTGCGAGAGGCGTTGTTGCTGCTCTACAGGCTGCAACGAACAGGTGCATTAGTTCTTAGGTCTATGATAATCACCCGTTGTGTTAGTTACAGCAGTAACAAAATAAAAATGAAGTATGCAATCAATCTAAAGTGAAAACCTAACTCTAGTGAGATGACATGTCCCAAAAACTAAAGAATGCAACCTGTTAATAATAGTTCACCCAGTGTTATTTTCACATTTGCTACTTGACATTGGTGATTCTCATATTATATACAGTTATCAAAACAATGTTCAAATAGAAAGAAATATAAATCCTCTTTCCTCACCAACTTGGTACCCACATGCAAAATCATTACGTCACAAGGTCTGTTCAACAGACTAGCTGCAGGCCTGGAGCCTCCGGAACATGTTTTTTTTCAATAAACATTACTGGTATGTTAACATATTAAAACTTGCATAGTTAATCTTCTACTAAACATTTCCTGCAAATCTACAGCGGTCATACTAAAGGGATCATTTTAAGTTACTGATTCTGCAGTATGATGATTCATGATGTATATAAATTTTCTGGTGCAATCCTGAAAATTAAATCACCTAAATAAACACCTAGCACATAATCTGACCTTTTTTATTTACATTAGGCATGTACCCAGGTGGTATCTATTTCGTGAAACTGTAAGCTATTAATACCAAAGATTTATACAGAACTGGATATGCAGCATGGTACTCATCTCAAATATAGTTTCCTGATATATTTGTTTAGTCAAAATCATAAGCAAATTTCACTTTAAACAACAATTTCCCATAAGTTCACTTTTGTCTTTAAAGCAGTCTTTCTATATGTTTCAGTTTAGTTTTGTGATAACATCACATGCTATAAAGTGAGGTTTTGTGACAGCTTACATTGTTTAGTTAAGTAAAATGATGCTCAAGTGTATTTTTGTGACAGTTCTGCTAAATAGTACAGTTTTCTGATATTTACTCAAGAAAGCTATGTCCTCTTAACAAGTGTATAATGAATTTAGAACAAAGGAGCACGCTAACCTGTGATGCTAATATCTGCGATCTCAGATCGCTAAACATCTGCACACACAAAAAAATCAAAAATTATATACACTAGGAAGAACAAAATGAGAACAGAACATGATTAATAATGACATAATAACAATAACAATATGCAGGCACCTGTTCACTGATCATTATTAAACCAGTATTGGTCTACTGAGACTCCACTGGTTACCAGCATCCTCGAAGATAATGATTTCAAAAAGTGTCTTTAGTATCTGTTGCAGAAACAATGTTATTATTACATAATAACCTTTCAGAACATGGTGGAAAAGTTAGCATTACAAACCTGGGGAAACAAACTGGGGAACTCCCCAATATGCCGAGCAAGATTCAGTGCAGCTGGTGATGGAGGATTATCACCAGCAGTTATATTGTTAAAATAGAAAGCTGCCAAACTATCAATGGCAGAAGCGCACTGCCAAAATGAAATAGCAGAATTCATTGTTCTAATTAGAAAAGTACTATACAGACCTTCATTGCAACAAAGCGTAATAAACTAGCTTCAGGCAAATGCATCCAGACAATATGCACAAAAGTGGTAAAAGATCCATAGCGAAATACCTGTGTTGATATCCCCGTATCTAATCCCTTTAAGCCAGATTCAAGTGTGCTGACAATATGCACAAAGGTGCTTGTATCCAAATTGAGAACAGAACTGATAGTGATATGGTTGTTGAACATAACTTCCATGTACCCATAGTATGCTTTTGATAGCTGAAACAAACGAATAGCTTATTCTGGTTGATTCTACAGATAAAATGTAAAATAGACACATCTTGCTGACCATAAAAATAAGGGTTCTCATAAGATCTGCATCACTGTGTCCAGATCCATGTATTTGTGTATGATCATATCAGTCGAACAGACAAATCTGGCCTACGTAGTGCCTGATGGTTTAACTTAAACATATAGGATCCAAACTACAAAACAAAGGATACTGCTAACTAAATGAAAGGTAGAATTATAAGTTGATCACCAATAACGAATATGGCTTACCATCCAGACTCACGTTTCTCTATATATATACTTAAATGAAAGGTAGAATTATAGAGGTTGGAATATGGATGCAACATCAAAGATTCCTGAAACTGTTTCAGGAAAATATCCTGGACCCCATTTTGTGTTTCATGTTTGCTTCTCATCATTTCTATGCGCTTTTACTCACCATTTTTCTGAATTTTCATGGCACATACATAATTAACGAACGGTACCCTATTAATATACGCTTTCCAAAATACTCCAGTTCTAAACATATAATTCTGATCTAAATTTAGAAGCCACAGTTTTAACCAAGGTCCATGTCAAAACAAAACAAAACATACCCACCATGTAAATACATGGGACTAACTTTATAAAAAAAACTAACTCCACATTCGTGCTGAAATTTAGGTCAAGTTTCTAATGACCAAACTGTTGCCTCTGCTAATGATATGTGTCCACTGTTCATATGCACGTTCAGTGCTACAGAACTTAGCACAAATCTTTTCAGATAGCTAACAAACATAATAAAATAAGTAGTCACATATGACAGCAAACAAATGAAAACTAAATCGCCAACAAAGGCATGAATAATTGAGTACCTTTTTAAATGTCAATATATCAGACAATGGAATTGAGAGGGTCATCTTTAAAGATATATCAAGGGCATCTGCAAGTGCCTGTCACCATAAAGCTCAAACACACCAAAATTGACATAGTTCCCACATAAGGCTGTAAATAAAGTTGAAGTCAATGTCAATCACAAGAACAGTAAAACACTTAGCAAGGACATTAGAAGTCTGCAATGTGAGTTTAATATTTGAAGTGAATAAAGTAAAGTGCAGTAATAAGCTCTCACTTAAGTGCAACACAACCAATATTCTACTTCATGCAACAACCTATCATTGTATTTTAATTTCAAAAATGCAAACATAAACTAAGGTAGCATATCAACACAAGATCTTCCTAGAACCTGGCCAAGAATAACAAAACCAGAATGAAATTGTTTTCTACCAATAGACTTCCATAGAAACTAGCCAAAAATCGGTGATCCACAAAGTTTGCCAATTGAATTCATAACTCAGAAAATTTCTGCTCAGGGTAGTCTTGAATAGATCATAGCTCAGGTAACATGTTGCATTAAAACCTTTTTTTCTGGACTTGTGTTGCATTAAAACCTAATTCCATTGGGAATAGGTAACTCTTCGCTAGTTTATTTATAATCTGCTGGGAAAAATTGACAAAGATGGACCAAAGAGAAAAATACAAAATGGCTGGTTGGGGAAGTTGGACTATCATAATCCAGCTCAATGTCAAATGCAGCTTTTAACAGTTGAACCGTATTCTGTACTGAAACTACAAAAAAAGTCATGCAAATCCTCAGCCACTGTCCACTCGAGCCGATTTGAATATTCATCTCAACACAAACTTTCACACTAGGCTAGTATAGAGTGCACAAGTATAGGAATCGCTTTCAAATGGCTGAAACAAGTCTACTACGAAAGTAATTCGATTGCTTCTGTCAAATAATGAAGTTGGCATCAGAATAAAATGTAAGCAACCTGCAGTTAACAAAAAACATGCTTCAAAACACAATTCATATGCTCACCCCTTGAAAGAACAGTCAATGAAATCCATATGCCTTTGTATTTCCTTGCATAAATATTAGTGCCATTTGGAAGTAATAGAATCCTTGAACCATAAGCCACAATAAGCTTGCTTATCTCTCGAAATAGAAGGATCCCATTTGGTGATGACGAATCAAATGTCAATCGCTGAGCTTTGTTCAAAACAAATTCGGACATGAACTTGAATAAAGGTGTGGTAACCTGCACGTGATGATGTTTTCGAGTAACTGAATAAAAGATGCCTTGGATTCTAGGTAGTAGAGTCAAGCTCAAGAACAGCACAGAGTTCTAAATATAAATTAACATAGTTAAGATTGGTGACCTCTGGCTCATCGGTCAACAGGGAAATGGCTCTCAATAGAAGCGGCATGCGAGATGGATACAACCAGTCAAATAGGAGCCCGTAAGTCCTGCGGCTGGATAAAATTAACAAAGGCGCAGTTAGTTTCCAAAACATAGGAACTGTTGCACACTTATTTTCTGTAAGTTCAGAGAATTCACCTATTTGTGGCCATAGCAATGCCTCTTAGATCTCTCATCAAACCAGTAAATGCGTACTTTACAGCATCAGTCCGGAAAGCAGCATCGGCACTTGCCTCTAAATTAACTGCAATCTATAGTGAAAACCAATAATAAAATCAGAAAAGAATACGATAGAAAATTTATATATAATACTGTATAAGCATACAACAACTAGCTATGGACCTGCAGAAGTGGCTCCATGAAACTCCGAAATTTTACTGGGCTATCTTCCATGAAGACCAGGGAGCCAAGGATGAAGTAGAAGTTCGTTCTACTGCGGACACACCTGTATTCTTCAAGAAACGGAAAATTTTCCCGCTGGCAGGATGAATAATGAAAATGGAAACATAAGACTGAGGAGCACAGAGATCATATGAAATGAAAGCTAGTGTGAGGCACTTACAGAATGATTTGCAATGATGAACTTCGTACTCTCCAACTTGAGAAGAAGCTTTCCAGTCATATAGCTGTTACAGCAATACAAAATGAAGAGTTTTCATCATGCTGAACATGGCAACACGAGAAAATAGAAACTAAATACATAAATTTACAAGTTTACCCAGATGCGAGCTCCAGGAACAGTGACAAAGTATGATCAATTACATCCTCGCACTGTAAACGCATCAAGGTCAGCAAGAGCTTATAGATCAAAGTCATAGTCGAAATCAGTAGATACTCACCTCAGCGTAGCACTTGAGATTTGTAGCTATTTTCCCAACAATAACGTTGAGTAAAACTAAATGGTCAGTCAGTCCAAGAAGCTCAGATAATCTTGCATACAACTGCTGCACAAAAGAATCAATCCTTTATGATATGACAGGAAGGTACATCAAAATGCAGTACAAATAATATTAATATGTCATCTGAGATTTCGCTTTTTCTAGACCTTTGAAGAATGCATGGCTTGGTCCCCTACATACGACCTTCTGAAATTTTGCACAAAGATAAGAATAGCTCGATCAAGCCTTTGCTTGCTTAATTCTTGATATCTCTGCAAGGAGAATATAATCAGTTATTGTTCCGCATTTCACCCAATAAGCCTGTGAAGCTTATAATAATTCGTATGGTAAGCAAAGTAAATCCCTGATTTGAAGGCATGCTGTAAAAGGAGGAAAGAACAACATAAAAATCAGGCGAGTTCAGCAAGACAGCAATATGACTGCCTTGGTGGGGCAACGGAAACACAAGGCAAGAAAATGGCTTCAAGGAACAGCTTTTGTGCTAATCTTTACTGATTCCAGTAGGATTTTGCTGTTACACCCTCAAAGAAAAAATGCTTTCAGTAAATGGTGTATCCAAAAGCAAAATATAAGTGTTTTTTAGGGCGTTCACGGCAAGAGCAAAGGGCGACATCAAGCATGGGCACAGCCAGCGTTTCATCAACCTAGCTGTTCTAGCTCGAGCGGTTATTACTTTGTTGTTCTTGCTTGTACTCCCTCCGTCCCAAAATATAAGGCGCGCTATTTTTATGGTGGTCAACGGCGTACAACTTTGACCAGTAATATACAAAATTATATGGATTCAAAATGTATAAATGGTACCGTTGGATTCGTATTGTAAAATTCTTTTATTTCATATGTCTTTATACTAATTTTATGGATATATTATAAGTACAAATCATGGTCAAACTTATACGTCATTGACCAGCGAAATTTAAGGCGCCTTATATTTTGGAACGGAGGGAGTACAATTTTACTGACATGGGTGAGCGTTTCTTTGTTGGGGATGTGCACAAATCGATGAGTGTAGATGAAACATGTGACCGGTTCAAGTCAACGATTTTGCTGGGTTAAGTCCCACAACGAGCACAGCCCTCGTGTTTAATAACCACTATCAATCTGTAACTTTGAGCCGATATTTTAAATAGTAGGCTATGGCAAATAGCGGCAGCCCTCCAAAAGAGCTATAGCGGCACTAAATGGGGCTATAGCAGGCAACTGTACATGGATTCCATTTAGCGGCAACCTGCTCAAACCACTATAGCTATTTAAAACATTGCTCTGAACAGACCACTGGTGCTCAGCCGGAGAAGGAGAGGATGAAGCCAAGTCAGAGGGTAATGATCTCCCAAGAGTGAACCGACTCCAAAAACCAATTCTCAGTTCGGATCGCAAGCTGCATCTCTTTGTGCATGGTCTGACATGCATTATGGTTTAACCGAAAACCAAAAAAAAAATTGTTAGTTAACGGAAGTCTAGCGATTCTGGTTGCTGTTTTCAACTAACTTAACTAGTACTCCCTTCGTTCACTAATATAAGGCACTGGACCTACCATTTCAATTTTCTTGATTCAAAAGTATCTAGACTTATTTTACACATAGATTCACTCATTTTAGTATGTATGTAGTCAAAATTGAAAGTGGGTCCAATGCCTTATATTAGTGAACGGAGGGGTACAAAAATTAGGAACCGAGCCCGAGTTTTCAGTTTAAACTGAATGTGCACACAGACTCTCTAGCCCATGCGTAGACTTAGTAACATGAGTGGCGCTAGATATAGGGCAAACACTAGACAGTAAGTGTTTACAGGGCTGTTGCTCCAACCATTTCATTGCATACTCACATTCAACTTCTTTTGTCTCAAAAGTGAAGACTCACAGGTTGCATCAGTTATTTTTTTATGGTAGCTACAAGGAGCACAAATTTATTCGTTCAGAGCAGAGCAGCTATATTTTTCCAAGGATCAAGAAATAGGTAGTTGGCCATTTATGGTGTTGTTCAGCAAAAGACTAACACTGTTTACCTGTAAAAATTCTCAAAAAATGATTTTTCTGAAAACTGAAAAAACATGTCTACACCGAATACTATGGATACAGCTTCCTATAACAGATAGCCCTGAGAATTGGAAAATCATCATGCCTGCAAGCACACTACTAGGCAGCTCGCCACTCATGTCAAGTGACAAAATAATTTTTAACTAACCTGTGCATGCACCCCTGTGTCGGTAATATTTATCAACTGTAACACACGAGCTGCAAGTTCTGCATCGAATAACTCCTGCGAATCTTGGCTACAGAAGAAAATGAAAAACCTTATTTGTAAAAAGAACAGCACAAAAAAGGCAAATAAGCAAATAAACTTAATTGCTCACCTGCAACCAACAGTCTGTCTAATCTTAAGAATGGCTGCAATTATGTGGACCATCCATGCAATCTGCCCTTCAATGACAGACAGCTCAGCTAGATCTCCAGGAGCTGGTAATCTTGATCTTGCCTGTAGAAGTATTGAATATGAGTATCTTCTGGAAAACAATTCTGTGTGAAACAACACTGACATACCGTATAAGCTTGTAGAAGAGGCTCCATGATATTTATGATGAAAAGGCTGCAGCTTTCGTACTGCAACTCACCAAAAGAAAATAGTAATCAGGGCATGCAACACGAAAGAATTTATGCAAGTCCAAAAAGACCTAGGAATTTCTTATTTAGAGAACATGCAAAAGCTTTGTATGCCATTTTCTCGAAGGAAAGAAACAATAGCAAATACAAGAGTAAGCCATCAAGTGGTAACAAAGCATGGAAACAAAAAGAAAAAAGGTGAAGTCTCTCAGCCAAAACAAAGTTTTGAACAGAAAGATGTCATTTTAAAAATCAGAAAGAAAAATTCATGGCATAGCAGCAACCTTAAATCTGCAAAGATAAGGAAGACTCTCCAGCTGATCCTGGAGACCTTCCGCATTATCCAACGGATTATCTAAATCTGATGAGGCCTGTGATGAACAGAAACAACAAAATAATAAGAATGATTTCTATTGGTGGACTGAAATAGAAAGAGCAATTGATCTCTCACAAAGCAAGTACCTGAACAGAATTAATTCTGGAAGTGATAAAACCCTCCGTAATTTTGGGCACAGTTTCATCCAGCAGACTTGGTGTATCGCCTTTCAAGTAAGGCAAAGATGTCACCAGCCTTGACCAAAGGCTTAAAAGATAGTAGACACTGTTACTGGCCCACTACAGAATAATTAATCAATGGCACACCAAAGTCATAACACGCACAACAATTAACAATAATTAGTAACTGAACAATCAACGATAATTAGTAACTGAGCAAGAAGACAGACAAACCTGCCATGATAGCAACGATTTAGTGGTAAATTCTGCTACAAGACCAATCCATTCACCATAAAACTCAACACTCAGAAGTTCTGATAACTGCAAAACATAATACAATAAATGCTAAAAATATTTTATCACAAATGGGTTTATTCCTAGCCTGAAAGCGCCCCTATTATTGTGGGATATCGCACATGGATCATATAACCAGAACAAACATGATGTAATATATTTAGTTATTTTTGCCCAAAATGGATAACAACCGAATTTAAACCAAATCACCTGGAACTCAATGCTGTAGCCCTCTCGAGCCGACAGAGATTTGATTCATTAAAATAAACTAACATCACACAACAAATAGGATACAGTTCAATAAAATGTTGCTTTAACGACAAACCATAGATTAAGTTGCTTTATTCTAGCAAGTATTACAACCAAACAAACTCTGAATAGGAAAGCATCATTAAAATTATATTTTTCACTTTCAGACTTGTAAATCGACAAAATGAAAATAACTACAAACAGCGATAAGCCATAGCTCACTAACGCGAGTTGTATTTGGTAACAAAATCTGACCTATTATAATACCAATTTGAGAAGTGACATTTTCATCATCAAGCAATAAGTTTGCAAACATGAACCCAAAAAAATCTTTAATGAAAGTGTGACACAACTCATCTGCTTATGCTGTCATTCATGAGGGAACCATATCCACAACAGTTCACCACTCAAGACATATGACAATGATAATGAACATAATATGAATTCATGCTCCATCAAGTACAGCAGTGTTTGTTTGGCTAAACATCATAAAGAATACATCAGCAGTCACAGCACAGAATGATGGAACTCACCGAAATTGTACTATTCATGCATCTAACATCATTATTGTTTCCACAAAGGACAAATTTGTATGTATTCTAATAAATGCTAAAAGATACAAATACAAACATATCCTTGGTTACAGAACGGCCAAGAAATGAAGTAGGGTCATTCTTAATTTAAGTAACAGAGTCAAAACCTGATAGTTCACTTTGAAACGTCCCAGGAGACGGCAGAACTCGTGGTAGTTTCCATGATCAGCAAGACCTGTAAATGCAAGTGAAAGAAAGTACTTAAAATCAACCAACAAAAAAAACATCAAAGCCTTTTTCCCAAGCAAGCTGGGGTAGGCAAGATATGAAAATCTCCTTTGTATATCCTACGTCGCCTCATCCATCACTAAGGCAAAAATGTACGGGCTCAAAATCATTTTTAAAAACAATCCAGCATGTTAAGTGCCTCGACAAGTTTGGCTTCTCTTGCGACATACATTACAGCTTTGACTTGTAATTAGTTTCATTTCCAGGTTTTTGGTTACACAACTAGTCACGGGTTAATCTACTTTGGGAGACTGCTAAATGCTTAAAAAATGGATAAAGGGCTTTTCCTTCGATTAAAGGAACTTCAATCGTATTGTTAAGAAACAGCACTAATCACAATCTTACAAGCAAAAGGTGCAAGTGTTAAACCTTGGCCTGTTTGGAGTATCTCCCTGGTGCCTGACATCAGATGAGAGAGAAACTGGGACCTCGCAGGGTCCTCCACAAAAAGACTGCGCCTGACAGAAGCAAGTCTGACAAGACATTCCAAAGCCTGCGGAAAAACAAGACCATGCACACATACATAAGAAATACATTTCTTGAAAAGGGAAAAAAGGCAGATCACCCATCTGGATGTGGGCGATTGAGCTTGGATTTAATCGAGCAGCCCCAGAAAGAAGCAACTGGACGGTGTCGTTCACAGCAATAAAATAAGCTCCTAAGAATTGCGGCTACATCAAAGTCAATCAAAATACTCAAACATCAACACTTTGTGACTTAGAGGTTGTAATAGCTAGTAACCTACCAATACTATATTTGCATGTTGTATTAGTAATCAAAAGGTAGTTAAAACTCACAGTACTGTCGAACAAAATATAGCTCTTTCCAGTTAATAAACAAATCAATCAGTAATAAATTTCAGCATGTGCCAACGCAATATTCAAATAACTCAACCAAATTATACCTCTTTTGAAACAGATGTATCATTGACTTTGTAGTAATCAAAAAATATCTGGACAGTGGAAGGATCTTGAAGGAGAGGCCTCCAGGATGCAGGAAGCTGCATGAAGATAAAAAAGTGTAAACTACAGGAGGCAAGATGTGTGATGGATGAGAGGTTGGTCAGCGCAAAGGAAAGCTAACAATTAAGCAATCAATATACCTGCACTGTTCCAAATTCTTCAGAGCTCTCATCCACTGGTGAACCAACGAAGTCAAATGACAAGCACCTCAGTGCAAGCGAAATAGGAACACGCCTTAGGTCATCTGCTACTGCAGTTAAGTAGAGTGTATTAAATGATTTTAATGTGTATGTATTACAATACGATCTACTGGAATGACATGTGCTGCCCACAAAATACCTGGAATGTTACCTTCACTCTTCAGTTGGTGTAATGAGGTAAGAGAAATTTGGAAGATCTGCAGAAGAAACTGGTCTTTGAATGAAGCTGCAATTTTTCTGTGAAGCGTCAAGGGCATTGCTGAGTTTGCCTACGTGCATAAACCAAGAAAATATACATTCAAGTTAGTTTCCAAAAAAACACTTTAGTCAACTGTATGCTGGTAAACATTGTTGGTCCAACTTTTCAAAGCGAGTAGTTCTTCTGAATAGAACTGCATGCCTTGCTTCCGCCATGCATGCAAATGGAACTCCCTCTAAGAGGAGTTAAAGTAACATCCAATCGTCTACCAAGTATTTTATGGAAGAAAAGGCAGAAGAAGAAAAGAAGAAAGACATAAAAATGTGCATGACAGACAGGCCATATCAACATTGGGTGGGGTGGGTGGGCAACAGCTTCAGGCAGGTAAAATAGCTTTGGCTTCTCCCGCTAGTAATTAAGTGAGGCCCATCCATGTCACCACCTATTACAATAATACTAAGGCTCTTCTAAAAATAGTGCGCACGTGGAATCTATACCGTACAAGGTATGGAGTAAATTAGAGAAATTATCCCAAAATATAGAGCACACATACATACTATCGATAAAATCAAGTAATTAATCTCTGAATATGAACTAAACATAGGATGTCTGGTGAAGAGCCAGCTTTGAGTGATAGCCCTTTGATCTGGTGAATGAATGATCGGGATGCTTGGACCTGCTTTCACCAGATGTTTTAAACTTTGAACTTTGACTTTCTATATTAGGCTATTAGCATGGACATATAAGTGAAGATTAAACTTTGATATGCCAACCATCTCTATTAATATATACACATTAATATCAGCGGGATAAACAGTAATATTCCAGCCTTTTGCGACTGTGCATGGTCATTTGAATGCAAACAATGACATTTTTGTTATGTACAAACGTAACCACACGCAAGTCCATTGCATTCATAAGTGATAATGTACCATGTAATGCAAGCTTGACTCTCATAGTTCTCATCAGTGTCCTACGAAAATAGGTACAAGTGGTTTTCATATGTGCCATGCAAGCTAGGTATCTGAGTCAATAACACAGTGCATAACAAATAGTTTAAGACAAAAAAAATCTGCAGCTTGATAGAAGAAACCATGTCAACACGTTTTTATGGGAGTGACATTTGATTACTCAAATCGATCAATGATCTAAGTGTTAACATAAATGACTCATCATACTGAATAGGGAAGAAAACACTTATGGAAACTAGATTGACAGTACAAATATTTCCAGATCTCACCTGGTTCATTTCCATAACGAGAAAATTTAGTATCCTCAATCCTATTAAGTAGTGATCCTGGGATGCCTGAAAAAATATGCATAAGCAGCATTTCAGTACCAAAAAATGCATGGGGTAACTTTTGACATGCCATGATTTAAAAAATCGGCAACATGATTTATTTATTTATTTTGGCAAACACATGCTTATCACTCCATTTCCCTTTTCAGGTACTAATGTTGCATGCTGAAGACATGAGATCAGATTTTAGCATGAACAAGACTTTGCATGCTAAAGGTGGAAGTGTTTTTAAAGTACATCTCATCAAAATGACTTGTTAGTTGTTACTTGTTACCCCCCCCCCCCCCCCCCCCCCCCCCCCGGGCTTTTGCATCTGGAATTAACTACACTACTCCCTCTGGTCCGTAAAAAACGTCACTATCTACACGTATGAGGTGTACGTACGTAGTTGTTTTCTGACAACACTTTAAACGGATCAGAGGGAGTACAAGAAATACATATATACAGCAAAATGTGATCAAATAATTTAAAACAAAAAAATCCTGGAAATAATTATCAACTTTTTTTTTTTGGTATTACTGGTAGATATGGAAGGTGGTTCTTGATTCGCATGACATTAAGAAAATTAGGTTGGGTTTACAAAGAAATGTAAAACCCAAATAACTCCTCTGCCAAAATCTTAAAAAAAAGTACTACTCACACAACTAAACCCATCAGGGATTAAGGCACTATATATTTTTCTTACAATTTCCAATTATTTCTATTTCATTAAAATGTTAAGAACTCTAAACAATTCCGTACATATGGTTATATTTTGAATCGGTTGGTTCAGAAGAAAAGGTTTCACTCACCTACGCTCATGTCATGTTACAAAACCACTTTAAACAGGAGTACCTATCCAGCTATGAAGTCCTTACTTAACCCAACTATCTATGTGATAGGCCATTAGGTAACTTCCATACAAAACGTAAGGCATACTTACAAGAGATAGGAAATCTGTTGCTTCTTTGAAAATCTCTCTGAATCTGTCATCATCAAACCATCCAAATTTTGTTATCCGACATGCGAGCTGAATTAGGGAAACAGTCACAAAGTTCTGCAATTTAGGTCCTCTTGCCGCAAGATAGTTCATGACATAATTCCCTTCACACAGATCACAAACAGATTAGTCCAAAACTAGCAGTAGAAGTGGCACCGAACGTAAGCATGTTTAACAAGGTGGCTATAAGTCAATTTTCAGCTAAATTGTAAACATAAAAAAAGAGAATAAATAAAAATATATAACTCATGCATTCCAGCCATGTTGCCAGAAGCACAAAAAACAGGAGCATAAAATGAAGTTATGTAAATTATCATTTTCACATGTGCTACAGAAGCATAACGGTTGTTTAGGATAAAATAAAAATAAGTTGGGAATCAAGAAAACGACAAAACCTATGCATATGGTAACTTAAACTGAACATCACTGGAAACGTACAACAACTTTTGTATGGTTACATGACAAGTACGGCACGCGTCTTGCATGTGAACATATAGAAAGAGACATAAATGCCAACATGCCAAGCAGATGCAACAGAATTGGAATGACCAAAATTGAATTGATATGTGATATAATGCTATCATGTCAGAAAAGAAACATTACGGATATCAAGACGCAATTGCAAAGAAAGGCTGCGGTCGGAGACTTGCTTCAACAAGCTTGTACTGGCCAACATCAAGGCATATGGAGTTGATGCATTGTCCAATATATACTGACACTGTGAAATGTAGTCACTGTTCTCTGAGAAGCACTTGAGGGTGCTTTCTGCATGTGCCCTCTCAGCTGAGTCTCTAGAATTGTATAGTTTTTCACACAACACCTCTAGCTGTGCTAGGCTCTCCATTGAGGACATGAACAAGGAGCTCCAATTTTCCGATAGACCAAGTATCCAGGGTTTAATATGCCACCAGGTTCTGAATTAATATCCACGAATTTGCATGAATGTTCATCACAGGTTCGAAATTAATGCATTAGGTATTCGGTTCAATAGGGAACTTAAAGAAGTACCATAAGAGCTTTGAAGCTGAATAATATGATTCTAGCACAGGAAGAAGGATTGTCAAAATACATTCATATTACAAGAGAAATGTTTCAACAACAGATTTTTCTCATGTACAGTCCCACGACACAAGAGAAAACACCTAACAAAGACTTATATCGCCAATACAGCTACAATCAGCCTGGGGTGAGTGATCTGCACGAATAGAAATGCGAGACTCAGTGATGGCCAAAATATAAGCACAATGACAAGATGACAATCATCTACCAAGAAATCTCTGTTGCGGCTGCAAACCATTCTACTATTTCATAACATGTACAAATATGCTGCAACACAAACAATGGCAGGGAAAAACACAATGGCAGAATGACCAACTTATTAAAAATTATATGATGCATCTCCTACGATGTTCTATTTCATAGAGCAAAAACAAACACATCTACTTCAATGTATAGCACAACAGAACATGATGAGATGGCACCTATTTAGAACAGGCAATACTTGCTGCATTTGCCATGCAAATCATTCCTGCAAACCCCATTTCAGCATTTATGCACACCAGCAGAAGAATCGCAACAGTGAAACCTTATGGTACCATCTCCTAATCGTCAAATCACCCATCGGATTGCAACAAAAAAGCGTTCACTGCATCAAAAGCGTTTTTACTTGGCCACCTTATCCAAGGATCTAAGCACAGCACGAGCCACGGGAAGCAAAACCGAAGATCCGATCACTACCAGCGAACCAAACCAAGCCAATAACCACCCCGTAAGCGTCCTCGAGAGATCCGGCGAACTCCCGAAACGTCGAGATCCCCCGAGCAACCCCGAATTTCGAGGCATTCCGATCCTAAAACGCCGAAACGAGCACCGCGGCGGCGCCGCCACGGACCCGATCAAGCGCCACGGCGAAATCGCGGCACAGGAGGCAACTCTATATACGGTAAGACGCGAGCGTCGGACAGCAAGCCGCGGCGATCGGTGGCGTGCGTTCCGTTGTCTACCTTATCCCCGTGCGTGCTGGTGCTGAATCCGCGGAGGGAGGGGTGACTGTCCGACGGCGGGCGGCTGTGGTGGCTAGGCTAGGTCTAAGGCTGCCGTCTCGGCGTGGGGATCGGAGGCGTGCGTTTTTGGGGAAGGAGAGGGTGGAAACGGAGCTAAATAGGAGGACGACGGTGGGTGGGAGTGGGAGGCGATGATGATGTGCTGCGCTGTGGTGTGGTGAGGTGATGGGCCGGGTTGGACTTATTTCTCCGCTAGGGTTCATCCACGCGCGCATCGCTTCCTACGCTGGCATATCGGTTACTGCTTGTGAGTGACAACTGTTCTGACTTTTCAATTTATTTCCTCCACAAAATACGGCTTTGCTTGCAAGATTCTAGATATACAAAAATATTATACTATTTAAGTTCATGCATTTAAAAGAAGATATTGGTAAGCATTTCTACAAAATTCTCGATATCTTCCTTGTAGTGTATATTAATTGTTAAAGTGAACTACATTTTTTGCCTCATAGCTGTTAGTTTGTGGCACATATTACCTCGTTAGTGAGAGTTCTATTGATCTACCACATCTGTTGAACATGATTTTTATCCCCATTTTAGTATTTTGAATGTATTGTTATGTAGGACCGACATGGTAGTTCAATGTGGCGCGAAAAATTATGTAAATGTGGGAGAGCATCATCGGTGACCATATCATGTCTTGTCTTGTCAACTTGCTCCATTCCTCATTGTCGTCCTCATAATTTTGAATCGCAATTATTACCTTACCCAGTGGACATGTATCAAAAAAAAAAAGAGTCCAAAGTTTACAAGATGGGATTCATTCACACGTGCATCGCTTCCTACGCTAGGGCATTATCGTATCGGTTACTGCTTATGACAATTGGGACCCCATGAATGCTTTTTCGAAAGATATCGGTAAGCATTTCTACAAAAATATTATTCAGAGTCATAATCCTATGAGAGGAGAGGAGAGGAAAAGCATTGCACCGGGTTAAAATAGACTCCAACACTAACGCGCGATCTAAAGACGCCTTGTCTCTAACTCCTTTACATCCACTCACAGCAAGTGTTAAGGAACATATAGGAGATAAAAAAATATTTAAATATAAATCCACTATAGCGGCAACATACCATGTAAACATTGTAGATGATCTAGGGAAAAACATAATGGCAAAGAAATGGAGAAAGTTGGCAAGATATGTAAGTTTTTTGTGTGCACTGTATTTGGGGAATTTATCCATTGGCATATAATTGATAAATAATGTTTTGGCGCTTCTTTGCTTTGTAGTCTCTATCCTTTGTGAGAAGAAGGGCTATTCTCCTTGCTGTGCCAATATGTATGTTTATGCCCTTTGTAGCTATAAAACCATGATTGCATGCCTTAGACCATTAGCTTCAATCTAGCGTGTCTCAAAGGATGCACCGACAACTAACCAAGGAAGAAATCTTCTCGATCGATTTATTGACTAGGGGGTTACAATTGCTTCTCGTAAGAAGAAATTTGTGCGAGCTTCGTCCCTATAAATAGCCCACGTAAATTACTGTTGGTAAAGATCAGGTGTTTATGGTCAAAGAAAAGGGGGGATGAAGGCCATAAGACCTAACACATAGAGGGGGTATGAGATGTGTGTGGCGTCGATCTTGGAGGACTGCAACTACTATTAAATATCTGACTGGACAAGATCGATTATTAAAACAAAGATTGAGGTATAAAAAGGAATGTTGGTATAGATGTATATGTAAATGTTGCCCATGTTCGATTATGACATTATCTGTTGTAGTTTATGTTGGGGAGTTCTTAAACCTCATGATTTTGTGGAATACCAAAAAAAATATTGCTTTCACCCTTAGTGCGTAACTAGGGTCAGACGTGTGGTTACCAGAGAGAACTTCAAGTAATGAAGATTTTCTTCTACCAATTTGTAAAAAAAAAACAATATATGTCTCCTTATAGCATGTTTGTCTCTGGTTGATGATCACATGTGCTATTTTACTTATATTGTGTTATGACCATAACGAGCTCCAACATCCTAATTTTTTTGTGTAACATGGATTTAATTTAACACAAAACATTTGATATGGAACACATAACAAACATATGTTACGTAATACACCTTTGTAGTTTGATCTACACAGTCATCAGTATTCGTGACACCAATTTATCAAGAAGGTTCCTAAAAACAAATAACCATGATACGTGGAGGTTATTCTAGTACCTTTACTCGAATTATACTAGAAGAAATAAAAGTAGATATTTTGTTAATAGTATCATTTCGTGTTTATTGTTATACATTTTTATTATATATGTCTAGTTGTAACATAAAGCAAGTGCTAACAAGATTTTCATACACTAAAGTTTAAATTACATCTACAATCTTTTTACTTAATATGACATGTTGATTTGGCCCTTAGATGATATAATTATGTGGGTTGCACCATGAAAGGAGGCTGCATAGCATATGTTTCCATCATTAATATGGATTGATGATATGTCTCAAACGTATCTATAATTTTTGATGTTCCATGCTTGTTTTATAACAATGCCACATGTGTTTATTATGTTTTTATATTATTTTGGCATATTTTATTGGACTAACCTATTAACAAGATACCCAGTGTCAGTTTCAGTTTTCTGCTGTCTTTTTGTTCCAGAAATCCTAGTAAAGAAATATCCTCGGAATCCCCTGAAAATTTACGGAGAATTTTTATTCATGAAAACAAAGACTGCGCCCGAAGACTAGACCTGGGAGGTGCCCACAGCCTCCAGGTGGGGCCCAGGCGCGACCCAGCCCTTGGCCGTGGCTGGGGCCCACCTGCGCACCTCCTCCACCGCCTCGCGTCGCCTCTTCGCCCATAAATACCCCCTCGACCTAAAACGCTCGGACCCGACTACAATTTTTCCAGAAAAGATTCCTAGCACCGTCGTCGTCCAACCCTAATTTCGGGGGTCAGGAGGTCCTGTTCCGGCACCCTGCCGGGACGGCGATTGACCCCCGGAGCCATCTGAAAGGATCGGTATGGCCACCTAGAGGGGGTGAATAGGTGCTACTCAATTTTTAGCTCTTTTTCGAAATTAGGCTTCACACAAAGGTAAATTCTCTAGATATGCAACTACGGTGAATTTACCTGTATGACAAGTTAACACTAGACTAAGCACGATACAAGTAAGAGCTAGCGAGTAAGGAGTAACCGAACGGGAAGCACGCGGAGACAAGGATGTATTCCCAGTTCCTCCTTTTTAGGGGAGTACATCTCGTTGGAGGGGTGTGAGTTTCAAACTCAAACGCCACAAATGGCCTCACCCTATTCTCCCATGAACCTTGCCCAAAAGCTCGGTTCGCCTTCCACTATCGGAATCCTTCAAGGCAGAATCTGGAGCCCTTACAACAAACTTGAGGCTCAACCCACAAAAGGATTGGGGGCTCCCAAGCACCACAACACCTGCTACACAAAAGTAACAAGCAAGTAAGTACAACAAGATGCCTAGGTTTTCCTAGTGGAAACCCTAGGCTCGAATCGCTCAAGTGAATGAGGGGGAAATGAAGAACGCTTTGGTGAAGTAGTAGATCCGGGCCTTCTCCTTCAATCCTCCAAAGATCAACGAGTTTGGGGAGGGATTAGGAGATCTAGTGATCTTGAGCTTGCAATAATGGTGGACTTCAATTCAAGGTGAGCTCATTGTCTCAAGGTAGGTGAAGGGTATTTATACCCCTCTTCGAAAAGTGGCCGTTGAGGAATCCTGCATGAGCCCGGCCTGGAACCGGCCTGGCCGATTTTGGAGGCCGGCCTTGAAGTGCAGCCGCTGGAGACCCGGCCTGGGGCCGGCCTGGAAAACTCGAGGCCGGCAGGGCTTCCGACGAAACTGGCCTGGGCCCAGCCTGGGGCCGTCCTGAGTGAGGCCGGTCGGCCATCAGGCGAGACCAGCCTGGGAGCCGGCCTGGCCGGTTCCAGCGTGCGTCGAGGCCGGCCATGCATCGGAGGCAACCGACCTGGGGCCGGCCTGGACCTCGGCCTAGGGTAGGCCGGTTTTTCCTGACCAGCATTTCTTCAGATTTCGACAATTTCTCACAAAACCTTTTTGCACTTTAGAAAGATCTTCTTTTGTAGTTTTTCTGTGTGCACTTAACAAACGGTTAAACACTCCAAGTGTTGTGATCAAACATCAAAAGATAGATTAGAGGACACATGTCCTTTCAATCTCCCCTTTTTGATGTTTGATGACAACACATGGATTTGCCAAAAAGATATCTAGTTTAAGCATGGAGCATAGTTTTTAATTGAAACTCCCCCTTGAACAAATAAGCCAACAAGGTATACAAGAAAAATAGGCTTATAAGAGAACAAAGGTATGAAATATAAAAGATACTATGTGAGCAAAGGATAGGAAATATTTCTCACCATAGTCTTCATATGAGAAGAAGATTTATCTTACCAAGGAGGACTTCATATGAGTGAATAAACCGGAAATTACATATCCTCGCAATAGGCATGAACTTCATATGAAGATGAACCGGGGAAGGTCCTTACAATAATCATAATGGTTCCATAATATCCTTACAATAATCCATGATACTTAAGTTCATTGATACAAACCAAAGAGAGTTCAACTAAAAAATCCTCACAATAGACATGAGATGAACCGGGGAAGGTCCTTACAATAATCATAATGAAGTTCCATAATATCCTTACAATAATCTATGAGACTTAAGTTCATTGATACAAACCAAAGAGATTTCAACTAAAAAATGAGTGCAAGAAAAGCGCAAATGGAAATAAATGCAATGCAACTCCCCGGAGATTTCTCTCCCCCTTTGGCATCAAGACACCAAAAAGGGAGAAAAGAAAGTGAAAAGTCCACAAGATCACACACTGTAGTCACCGGATCCATCTTCAGACTCCTCATCTTCAGAAGCAGCCCCATCATCAGCATCATCCACAGCCGCATCCACAGCAGGACCGGAGCTTGATTCAGCAACATTTCCAGGCCAAAAAGGACCAAGTGAAGAGGCATCATCACCGAACCAATAGGTATTCTTGGACTTCCAAGTATTTTCAGAAACCTCTGCGGAGCTAGCTGGTTCGGGGATGGGGATTTCAAGCTTGGTCATGATAGCACGCTGATTGCGGCTGAAAGCCTTTTGCTTTTATATGCTTGAAACCCTTGACTTGGACATCACAAAAGAAACAGTTCATCTTCTGGATTGCCTCCTTGAGGCCTTGTTTCTTCTTCACAGGAGCTGCAACACCAGGTGCTTCTGTGGTAGAACTAGGGCCAGCTGCAGGGAGGGGCGACGGGAACGCTTGGCCTTGGCTTGAGCAGGAGCAGCCTGGCAATCAACTCATCAGCAGAAGGTAAATGGTGGAGAGAGGGACTGACTTGAATAGGTGCAGAGGAGAATTGGATTAACTTTTGTAGCAAACAACCTCTAGAGATACAGACCATAAATTGTAACCTTCTTATAGATAACCACAGAGTGCATCTCCTGCCACATATAGTCCATAATGTCAAGTCTCCTATTCCTTTCCTTGGATGAAACAATGTGAAACATAAGGTTGACCCACTTGAGAACCTCTCCCTTTTCACCAAACTTTTGATTGATAGTGTTTCTCAAGATGTTGTGAATAGTGTGCCAAAAGGAGTCATATACTTAACCTTGGGAATATGAAGAAGGCCATGTTCATGGGTAGCAATGAACAAGTCCCAGTTCTGCCTTCATCATTTTGCTAACATGAATGCGGATGAAGGAATAAGCTCAAAAGGTGCCTCCACAATGCCAAAAAGAGCACCAAACTCTGCAAGTGTAGCCTCACACTTGTTACCAGCACACATCCAAGTCATAGTCCTTGGTCCCTCCCGAGAGAAATAAACAGTGGCATAAAACTCCTTAAGCAACTCCGGAGAAAAACTATCCTTGACACCCATGAGAGAGCTAATACCATGGAAATCCATAATTGCCATCACATCCGGCCACACCTCCCGTGCGCGATCCAAATCAAAGAAGTATGCAGGAACATGATCAATGACAAGAGATGACACAACCCATTCATACACTGACTCATGCATCTTGCAATAGAATCTTCTATCAGAGCTAGTGCGTTTTCCAAAAGCATAGGGATTGAAAACTAAGCGATCAATATCAAACTCTCTAGGGGTATCTTGGTCCAATCATCATGAACTGGTTCAGCCGGATTAACAATAGTACATTTCTTCTTCTTGGAGGCACATGCCTTCTTGCGTGCAGGGGGAGGAGGGGACGAAGCGGAGCCCTTGGCCTTGCTTGAACGAGGGACATCATCCTCCCAATCATCTCCCCAAACCATCCATCCTTGCTTGAGATGGGCTGGAAACTTCAAAGTGAGAAAAAGCTCCAAGAACACCAACATGGAGTGCTGCTCCCCCAATCCTTCACCAATGGAGAAAATAGTTGGATAGAAAGGTAGATCGGGAGGAGGGCTTTCAGATCTGGGTGGTGTGGTGGTGGGGAAGGGGTTCCATGGAGGGGGAGGGAGGAGAGGAAGCTTGGGGCGCCATGGGGGGACTTGATTTCGTGGGGGAGGGAGAAAGAAGGAGTGGAGCACGAAGGGGAACCGCCCCTGCCTGCGGAAGATGACCCTCCCCCCCCCTGAGCGACCGGCTTGGCCGGCCTCAGGCCGAGCTGGGCGACGCGCAGGCCGGATTTCCAACCGGTCTCGACCCGGCCTTGCCTAGGCCAGACCACCTCCCGCGGCAGCCGGCCTCTAACCGGCCTCGGCCCGGCCTCGCCGAGGCCGGACCACCTCCCGCAGCAGCCGCCTCGGCCCGACCTCGCCTAGGCCGGACTGCAAACTGATACTGCCGGCCTCTGATGCTGTCCAGGCCGGCCCCTTTGCTGACAAAGCTGCTTAGAAAGCCTTCAAGATGTATAATTCCGAAATTGAGCTAGGATAACCTTGAACAAGATATAATTTCGAAAAAAATATTGAATGTATATTTGCTGAGAAACTGCCGGTTTCTAAGTTGTGTGTCAGTGGGGGACATGCATGCACGAAGAAATCCACATGTATCCAATAGAAATAACACGATAAAAACCAAACAAACACATTGAATATGCACCAAAACAAAAACAAAATAAGTAAGCAATAAAAACTCAAAGAAGAACCAACTCTTCATAAGAAGAGGGCGGTGGCCTAGGCCACCATGTATGAGTGTGTGGTGTCACACCGCGAAGATATATCTTGGGTTCACGGCCACTACTCGTCATTTAAGCTCATAATTCATAGAAACGAATATAGAGAAGCAAATGAGTTCTTAATCGGCATAATGGGGGGAGGGATAGTCCAATGTATTAGGGCCGCACTCCTCCTATGTCCATGCCTACACCTAAACACAATAGATATCGAGACATAGGTGTGTATGCAAAATAGTCAAGCCAAGCTCCTTGAATCCACGATATTTAGCTCATTCCTCAAGTAGGTGAATCTTGCTTCATCAAGAGGCTTCGTGAATATATCGGCAAGTTGGTCTCTTGTGGGAACATGGCTTAGCTCAATATCACCTCGGCAACATGATCTCTAATGAAATGATGATGAATCTCAATATGCTTGGTTCTTTAATGTTACACCGGGTTGTGGGCGATCTCGATAGCACTTGTATTGTCACATAAAAGAGGCACTTTGTCACAATTGACACCGTATTCCTTTAAAGTTTGCCTGATCCATAACAATTGGGTGCATGCACTTGCGGCCGCCACATACTCGGCTTCGGCGGTGGAGAGATATATACAATTTTGCTTCTTGGAAGACCAACTCACCAAGGAACCACCAAGAATTGGCAAGCCCCGGAAGTTGACTTCCTATCCTCTTGATCATCGGCCCAATCCGAGTCCGTGTACCCACAAAGAGAGAAAACCTTGTCCTTAGGGTACCACAACCCAAACTTTGGGGTATGAATCAAATATCGAAGGATTCTTTTGACCGCCACCATGTGGCTTTATTTAGGAGCGGCTTGGTACCTTGCACACACCCCTACACTCAACACAATATCGGGTCTAGATGCACAAAGATAAAGCAAGGAACCAATCATGGAACGGTATACCTTTTGATCGACATCTATACCCTTTGGGTTAAGTTGTAGATGAACCTTTGTGTCCATTGGTGTGCGCTTCTCCTTGACACCAACCATATCAAACTTCTTGAGCATGTCTTGGATATATTTAGTTTGAGAGATGAAAGTCCCTCCCCTCAATTGCTTGATCTCAAAACCAAGGAAGAGCTTCAACTCTCCCATCATGGACATCTCGAACCTATCGGTCATAAGCTTTGAAAATTCATCATTGAAAGCTTTGTTAGATGAGCCAAATATAATATCATCAACATAAAGTTGGCATATGAAAAGCTCCCCTTTGACCTCTTGGTAAAGAGGGTGGGATCGATTTGCCCCAACTCAAATCCACGGTCTAGCAATAGCTCTCTTAGGTGCTCATACCAAGCACGAGGTGCTTGTTTGAGACCATAGAGCGCCTTATCAAGCTTGTAGACGTGGTTAGGGAATTTAGGGTCCTCGAAACCTGGTGGTTGCTTAACATATACCAACTCCTTTAAAGGACCATTAAGAAAAGCATTTTTCACATCCATTTGTTGCAATTTAAAGTTATGATGTGATGCATATGCAAGAAGGATACGGATGGACTCAAGGCGAGCCACGGCTGCATAAGTCTCTCCAAAATCAATGCCTTCAACTTGAGAGTATCCTTGTGCAACCAATCTTGCCTTGTTTCTCACAACCATTCCAAACTCATCTTGCTTGTTCTTGAATATCCACTTCGTGCCTATAACATTGCGACAATCTTTTGGCTTCTCAACTAGATTCCACACTTTGTTGCGCTTGAAGTTATTGAGTTCATCATGCATAGCTTCTAACCAATCTGATTTTCAAGAGCTTCAAACACTTTCTTTGGTTCCACCATGGAAATATGAGCTTGATGTTCACTAAAGCTTGCCAATTGCCTTCTTGTGGTAACACCTCTCTTGTGGTCACCAAGGATGTTTTCTAGACGGTGACTCTTTATTTTAAAGTCCTTTTCAGCTCTTGCTTTACAATGGGCTTCGATATCTCTATTGCATCTTGGAGGTATCTCTTGATCATCTTGATCATTTGAGTCCCCGTCTTGACCGGAATGTTGACCTTGATCATCTTGAAGCACATCTTCAACAATGGAAGGAGAGGGTTGATCTTGGTCATGACCTTGGCTAGCATCAACAATAGGAGAACTTGGTTCTTGCATAGCAACTTGGTCAACATGAGGAGGGTCTTGAACTTGTTCTTGGGGTGGTGTCTCATTTGCTTCCATGGTAGGCGCCGTTTCAACTTGTGATGAAGAGGCCTCCACTTGAATGGAGCTTGAACTTGCTTGAGGAGACTCGTAATGAATCTCAATGGGACGATGGAACCAATGCCATTCTTCTTATAGCATCTTGAGGCTCTTCATTATCTACATCACAAACATGAAATTGCGCCACTTGGGAGCCGTCATTCTCATCAAACCTCACATCACAAGATTTTATGACTTTTCCAACGGTTTTGTCATAGACTCTATAGGTGTGAGATTCGGCACCGTACCCAACAAAAACACCATCTAAAGCTTTAGATTCAAATTTAGACAAACGAACACTTTTGTTCTTATAGAAACACTTACAACCAAATACTCGGTAGTAGGAGACATTGGGCTTGTTGCCGGTGAGCATCTCATAAGATGTAAACTTCTTGCCAACTCGAAAGAATAGCCGGTTTGATGAATGACACGCCGTGGAGATAGCTTCGGCCCATAGAAAGAGTGGAGACTTAAACTCCGCCAACATAGACCTCGCCATATCCATAAGGGTCCGGTTCTTCCTTTCGGCTACACCATTTTGTTGAGGGTATATGCAGCGGAATATTGATGACGAATCCCCTCTTCACTAAGAAACTCATTTAAGGTGTAGTTCTTGAACTCGGAGCCATTATCACTCCTAATGACCAATATAGGGACATTGTGTTGGCGTTGAACTTCATTGGAAAAGTCGATGACGGCTTGTTGGGTCTCATCCTTCGTCTTGAAGAAATAAACCCAAGTAAATCTTGAATAGTCATCAACAATCACCAAACAATATTTCTTCCACCAAGACTTGGTTGAGGCACAGCACCAAAGAGATCAACATGAAGAAGTTCCAATATCCTCTTTGATAAAATGATGGTCTTGCTTGGATGGGGAGAATCATGCATCTTTCCTTCAACACAAGCCCTATAAAGACGATCTCTAGAAAAAGAAACATTGTCTTTTAGTCCAAGAATGTGGCCACCCTTGTGAAGACTTTGCAAAGTTCTCACGTTGACATGGGACAAGCGGCGATGCCACAACCATCTGATGATCCCGAAGAGCAAGGCTTTGATACCTGCAAAAGTAAACGGGATTAGGTTGAGACTCCAAGTGCAGAGTGTATAGTAAGTGGAAGACAGTTTTCCCCACGAGGGGTGACTCGAGGGTTTAATATCGAACTCTCGGGGAATCTGAAGTGGTAGATTTATCTTCTTATCCTTCTTTTGGTTACCTACAAAACAAGGTTAGATGTTTTGGTCCTCAACCTCACCTGTGGTTGTCAAGCACAAGGTGTAAGAATGATATCAGGATAGTTATGCAATGCAAACAAGAAATAAATATGCAATGATGGTGGATGCAATGTAAATGATATTTTTGGGTTTTTGAATGATGTATGCAAGATGAAAAATTTTTGTATTTTCGGATTTAATGATGGCTGAAAATAGAAAAGTGGTATATGGTGTTGGAAAGGTGTTTCTTATGATTAAAAATGGACTGGGGTTCATGGTTTCACAAATGCACTCTCTCTTTATAAAGTGGTAGACAATGGAACACACAGTTAACATATGAGATTGCAACACAGGGTTTGATAACAAGTTACTTAGATATATGGGCATCACGTCCTAACATAGAGATCTTTTGGTTATTAACCTCTCTTATACTCCACCAAGATGCGAACTAAATCATAACACCTCAGTAATTAAGATAACTCAGAGTATAGCATTAAGTATCATGACATGAAGTGAAAATAAGAACATGCTAGATCTAGTCATGGAGTAGTGGCAATGGTCACGCCCACATCCCCGGTAGCATGGTATTTTAGTTTATCCCTAGTGAGGTAACAAAGTAAGGTAAAGATACCAAAGTGGATCGCAGAACTTTCTCTCACGTTCACTGCACTAGCCACCCCCCGTTACTCCAACTAATGCACACGTTCCCCCACACACGCTCTCATAAACATGCTTGATCAAAACAAGTAGACAAGAACGGGGTACATAATATGCATCTATACTCATAACTGAAACAAACATTGCAATCTCAAACATATATTAACTCATAAAGATCCACCACAAAGGTATTACAACGGTGACCGTAATCATGTTCAGCAGCTCATACGGTGCTAATTAGTGAAGCTCAAGAGAGGAGAGATACATAAGTTACTTCCACAAACCCATAGTCCAGAGGTGGACTACTCCCTCTTCATCATGGAGACGGTGGAGAAGTCGATGGAGAAGATGGAGACCACGCCGGCAGCGCCCCGCCGGAGTTTTCCCCCTCCAATCTGCAGCTCCTGATCTCCGTTTCGGTGTTTCTGTGTTTGTGCGGCGCTCCTTCCAGAGAACGTCGGGGGACCTTTTTTATAGGCGTTTTTAGGTCAAGACGATGTCGGTGGAGAAGATCGAGGCAACGGAGCCACGAGGCCCAAATGGGTGGGTCCCACGCGGCCACAGTACCTGGCCGCGTGGGCCCCCTCGTTTGGCCCTCGCCTCCGTTTGCTCGCTTCCTTCCCACAGGTCTTCTTCCTTCCAAATATTGACGCCCGTAAATTTCCAGGTGATTTCGTTGACGTTTGGGTCCCTGAAACATTAAAATAAGAAAACGGGGTTTTCTGCCTGTGCAGGGTTAATTCCATAAAAATAGGAAATAAATGAATATTCCCAAAATCATTATAAAACATTGATATAACCCTTATATGATGCAAATATGATTGGAATATAAGCAATTAAAGTGCAAAGTTCATGTATGCATTTTACATGCATCAACATCCCCAAGCTTAATCCATGCTCGTCCTCGAGTATGAAGATGATAAAACTAACATGGACTTTGCAATTTAATACTTAACAATGATATCAAAGATGATTACTATTGCTACATATAGTCAAATGATTCATTCTTCAAAGGAGTAGCAATATGCAAATAGTTTATGAAGTGATATCAAGTATTCAAGACAAGGATGTTCATTGATAGTTCACAAAGTGTAACATAGTAGCAAGTAATATGGAACACATGTATGCATAATGATAAGTAGAACATCCTACAATGGTCATAGAGTGTAGATGAAAATCTGAATATGATAGGTGTACACTTTGGAAAGATGTATATGTGAGTAGAGGTAAAGCATGCATAAGTTTCATCCAACTTCCAAACTCTTCTACTTAAGTTAATGATTGCAATAAGGTATTCATTGGTGTCAAGCTCTCATTGCCCCTATCATAGCATCTTGAATGATTAAGGTTAAAGTGAAAGCAAATATGAGTAGTGTGCTTGATAAAGAATGGGTTGAATGTCTCATGCCCCTTGAATACAAGTACTTACACCATGTGTTACTCAACTTGGGAAACAAAGCAAGTTCAATTAAATATCATTGTAAGCATAATAGTATCATCAAGAGCGTCAACTGGGGTACCTCTTGTCCCAAGATATGGAACAAGCCCATATCAAAATGACAAGACAAACAAACAAAATGAACAATCTCAACACCCTTTTTATTTACCATTTGGAATAGTTTTTTATTGCAAGGTGTATCACAGAAGGTTCACCATAGTATGTAAGTAAATTTCCACCATGAATGATGCATGGCTTAGATTAGCGGCCCAGGCGTCTCTCTAACCATTTACACAAACTCATTTAAACTCACTCTATTTCCACATTTATTTCAACATGATAAGCATCCATAGACAAAAGCACATGATATCAACTAAATGAGATGAAGAGCGTGTTGAAAGCTTGCCATGTGACAGCACATATGGGCTAACTTCCAACCCAAAACATTCATCAAGCCACAAACATCATAATCTTAATCACAATGGGTCAAGTTTTATTATGCAAATAAAAGAACATTGTGCATCAAGTTCGTGAGAGCTATATAACCAATTTTTTCCATTGCAATCAATAACATAAACATTTTCATTCAGAGGTAAGATAACACAAACAACATGTTAAACATACTCGGAATAGCATAAAGCCAATAGGTAGATATGGTGGACTCACTGGAATAACTTTGGTTGAAGGTGTTGGAAACAAGTTTTTGCTTGTTGGAGTTTTTGGGCTAGCAAAAGGGAGAAAGTTGACCATCTAGATGCATGCATGAGTGTCCATAGAACTAACTAATCCATGTTAAACCAAGTAAATAACAATCAGCACCAAAACATGAATAAGTGATAGCTCTACAAAAAGAATTTGCAAACTATTACTCATAAACAAGCTCATGAATCATGCAACTATATGTATCATTAAAAATCAATCAAACATCCCTTTTCCCAATCTTATAAAAGCATCCAACATATTTCAACCCATATTTCCAGTAGCTCTCTCATATATAATTGATAGTGTGGTGGTCTCTCAAGACTCAAAAAAAACAAAAAACGACGCTCCAAGTTTATGCGATAAAGTGTTTCGATCGAAAAACAGAAGTTGGACGTGTGCAAACCGAGAGTGTGTAGGTCCAGCGGGGTTGTCTTCACATCCCCAAGCTTATGGTCTTCACCATCCTTGGATAGCTCTTGGTGCATCTCCTCCAATCCCTGTGAAAAAACTTCAAAACACCGTTTCTCCCATCTCTTTTCTGTGGGGTGCATTAATAGTGATAAACAAATAGGTTCCTTGCTGCATATAATCCTTGAACAAAAATTCATATGACATGTCCAGAAAGTGTATAATGTTGTATGCCTACTCATAAACTCAATTGGATCAAAAAGATTCAACTTAAAAGCTCAAAGCATGCATCAAACAAAATGGGACAGAATCTGTCCAGAAAAACAGCAGCAGCAAAACGTATTTTTCTACCCTACCAAACTTTCTCGAAAAATTCCGAAAAATTCATGCATACAGAGGATGAAAAGTTGCAACTACAGTTCAAATATGAGCTCATTCGGAGTTACAGAATAAGAATTAAAAATCATACCGTGCACTGACTCGTGCAGGAATAAAATCTCCGAACGCTATAAGCAACTTTTTCAAACCAAAAAGGGTAAAACTTGGCACTTTATTAAAACTCCAGAACCTAAACTAGACACAAAATCTCTTGTTACAGCAAGAGGACACAAAAAAATCACACATAAAAATAACCGGGTTGCCTCCCGCAAAGCGCTTTCTTTATAGCCATATAGCTAGGCTTCTTACTTGTTGTTTTATTGTGGACGAAGCTCATGAGGGAGCTTGAACTTTGGTGGTTCCCTCTTCCTTGGAAAGTGTTCCATGCACTTCTTGTGTGGAAACTGAAACTTTACATTCCCTTCCTTTGAATCAATGATAGCACCTGTGGTACGAAGAAAAGGTCTTCCAAGAATAATAGGACTAGAGGTTTTATTCCCCATATCCATGATTAGAAAATCCACAGGCACAAAAGTCATATGTAACTCTACCATAACATCACTTACTTTTCCCAAAGCATGTTTAATAGAGTCATCAGCAAGTGCTAGTTCAATAGAGCATTTTTCAAGATTTTTCAATTCAAGCACTTCATATAGTTCTTTAGATAAAACAGAGACACTAGATCCTAGATCAAGTATGGCATGGTGTGTCTCTTTTCCAATAGTTACTAGTACCTTAGGTATCCACATATCCCCAAGCTTAGGTGGTATCATAGCCTCTTGGTTGTACCTAGCAATCTTTTCTTTCAAGACATGATTAGCAATATAAGAACCAAAACCTGCTTGGTTAGTGTTGATGGAAGGATCACTTGCAAATTTTTGTAAGATAGATATTAATTCATGCAAGCTACAATTTTCTAAGTCAAGCAAAGGATCCTTGACTTCATTAAGCATTTTAACTTCCTCAACTTTCTTTTCCAACTCAATCAGCATAAGAGATTCATCATGTTCAGTTTCTTTAGCTTCTTCTTTTAAACTACCAAGTTGAGACATGAGTGGCAACAAATATTCAGGGTAGTTCAATAATTCATCAAGAGTTTCCTCCAAAGTAAGAGGAACATTTTCAGCAATGTTAACAGAATTCATTCCAACCACAGGTGATGCTTGTGGTTTCCCTGCAGACATACTCAATAAAGTGGCTTGATTATCAGCTAGTTTAGACAAAGCTTTGTCTAGTCCTGCAGCTTGGAGTTGTAAGCCTTTAATATCAGAACTAATAGAAGCAACAGACTTATTCAACTCTTGTATCATGGTATTATGACTAGCAACTTGTTCCATGAGAATTTTGTTAGCCTCAGAATTATCATTGCGTGATAACATAGGCTTCCAATTATTATCATTAGCATTAGGATATGGAACAAAAGGACGATTGTTGGGAACATATGGGGGTTTATTATAAGAGTTATAATTGTTGTTACCATACCCATTATTACCATAGTTCCTAATGAAGTTGACATCAATATTTTCAGAATTGTTTCCAACTAGTTCTTGCAAAGGAACATTTTCAACACTAGGTTTATTAAGCAAAGCAAGAATAGTATCCATTTTAGATGACAAATCATTAGTTTCTTCAATAGAGTTCACTTTCTTAGAAGGATTAGGTGCCCTATCAGTATGCCATTGACTATAGTTTTGTAAAATGCTTTCCAATATATTTTTAGCTTCTACTATAGTCTTACTCATAAAAGCACCTCCAGCAGCAGAATCAAGTATGTTTCTAGACATGTAGTTTAAACCATTGTAGAAAGAGTGTAATATGGTCCATTCATTAACTCCATGTGAGGGACAAGTTCTAAGCATAAGTTTTATCCTATCCCAAGCCATAGCAACATGTTCATTTTCATTTTGCCTAAAAGAAAGGATGTTGTTTCTATTTTGCAAAATTTTAACAGGGGGATAATATTTCTTAATGAAAGCTTCTTTTAGATCATCCCAAGAATTAATACTACCAGATGGCAAGGAATGCAACCACTCTTTAGCTTTTCCTCTAAGTGAAAAAGGAAATAACTTCAGTTTTAGGATATCACTTTCCACATTTTTAAACTTTTGCATGTCACATATTTCAACAAAGTCATGAAGATGCATAGAGGCATCCTCCATAGCACTACCACCAAATTGTTCCCTAGTTATCAAGTTCAACAAACTAGGACTTACTTCATAACTCTCAGCATTTATCTTAGGTGTGGCAATAGCTCTCGTGATAAATTGATCATTAGGAGTGTTTGTGTAGTCACACAACTTAGTTCTTTCTCCCATTTTAGCAAGTTTTTTTGGTATTTTTAATTTTTTATGCAAAACTGAAATAAATATGATATGCAATGACACTAACAAAACAAATAAATTGCTTTGTAAGTAAAGATGGATAAGATGGTGCTCACGTAGGTGCAACCTCCCCAAGCTTAGGTGTTAGCACAAGTTGGTGACGTTGACTTTGTTGTGAGATGAATGCGATGATGCACACCCTTGGATAAATCTCTCAGCTACGATTCCCCGGCAACGGCGCCAGAAAACGTCTTGATGATCCCGAAGAGCAAGGCTTGATACCTGCAAAATAAACGGGATTAGGTTGAGACTCCAAGTGCAGAGTGTATAGTAAGTGGAAGACAGTTTTCCCCACGAGGGGTGACTCGAGGGTTTAATATCGAACTCTCGGGGAATCTGAAGTGGTAGATTTATCTTCTTATCCTTCTTTTGGTTACCTACAAAACAAGGTTAGATGTTTTGGTCCTCAACCTCACCTGTGGTTGTCAAGCACAAGGTGTAAGAATGATATCAGGATAGTTATGCAATGCAAACAAGAAATAAATATGCAATGATGGTGGATGCAATGATAAATGATATTTTTGGGTTTTTGAATGATGTATGCAAGATGAAAAGTATTTTTGTATTTTCGGATTTAATGATGGCTGAAAATAGAAAAGTGGTATATGGTGTTGGAAAGGTGTTTCTTATGATTAAAAATGGACTGGGGTTCATGGTTTCACAAATGCACTCTCTCTTTATAAAGTGGTAGACAATGGAACACACACAGTTAACATATGAGATTGCAACACAGGGTTTGATAACAAGTTACTTAGATATATGGGCATCACGTCCTAACATAGAGATCTTTTGGTTATTAACCTCTCTTATACTCCACCAAGATGCGAACTAAATCATAACACCTCAGTAATTAAGATAACTCAGAGTATAGCATTAAGTATCATGACATGAAGTGAAAATAAGAACATGCTAGATCTAGTCATGGAGTAGTGGCAATGGTCACGCCCACATCCCCGGTAGCATGGTATTTTAGTTTATCCCTAGTGAGGTAACAAAGTAAGGTAAAGATACCAAAGTGGATCGCAGAACTTTCTCTCACGTTCACTGCACTAGCCACCCCCCGTTACTCCAACTAATGCACACGTTCCCCCACACACGCTCTCATAAACATGCTTGATCAAAACAAGTAGACAAGAACGGGGTACATAATATGCATCTATACTCATAACTGAAACAAACATTGCAATCTCAAACATATATTAACTCATAAAGATCCACCACAAAGGTATTACAACGGTGACCGTAATCATGTTCAGCAGCTCATACGGTGCTAATTAGTGAAGCTCAAGAGAGGAGAGATACATAAGTTACTTCCACAAACCCATAGTCCAGAGGTGGACTACTCCCTCTTCATCATGGAGACGGTGGAGAAGTCGATGGAGAAGATGGAGACCACGCCGGCAGCGCCCCGCCGGAGTTTTCCCCCTCCAATCTGCAGCTCCTGATCTCCGTTTCGGTGTTTCTGTGTTTGTGCGGCGCTCCTTCCAGAGAACGTCGGGGGACCTTTTTTATAGGCGTTTTTAGGTCAAGACGATGTCGGTGGAGAAGATCGAAGGCAACGGAGCCACGAGGCCCAAATGGGTGGGTCCCACGCGGCTACAGTACCTGGCCGCGTGGGCCCCCCCGTTTGGCCCTCGAGCCTCCGTTTGCTCGCTTCCTTCGCCCACAGGTCTTCTTCCTTCCAAATATTGACGCCCGTAAATTTCCAGGTGATTTCGTTGACGTTTGGGTCCCTGAAACATTAAAATAAGAAAACGGGGTTTTCTGCCTGTGCAGGGTTAATTCCATAAAAATAGGAAATAAATGAATATTCCCAAAAATCATTATAAAACATTGATATAACCCTTATATGATGCAAATATGATTGGAATATAAGCAATTAAAGTGCAAAGTTCATGTATGCATTTTACATGCATCACCATCCCACGTCGGCCTTTCCGAATAGGCATATTGCTTGAGTGTTGGTAGACCCCGAAAAGTCCACCACGAACAACTCATTTTCAACATACCCAACGAACATGACCTTTAGAGTCTTGCTTGTCGGGGGAATAATTAACTCGCGACTTATCCAAAGCCAAAACGGCGACTTCATCTTCATGATCACGCTATTGTTGGGCCATGTAAAGATGGGCCGATCAAGGATTGCGGCCTGCCAAAGGAAGGCTCCAGAAGGTCGGTGGTAAAACTTGCCTTGGAAGACAAGAAGACGATCGGCTTCGTGTAGAACTCTTGTAACCTATGAGCCTCTGTGTATATAAAGAGGACTCGCAGACTTAGACAGGGTCAAGCTATCAAGCCCTAAACCCTAGCTCTTACGGCGAGTTCCCAGATCGGATCGCCTCCATTGTAACACCACATATCATATCAATACCAATCTAGGGTAGGCAGGAAGTAGGTCTTTACCTCACATTGAGGGGCCGAACCTGGGTAAATCTGTGTTCGTCCTTGTTCCTGCGATCCCAAGCTCGGAGACGTTGACTCGCGCAAATCCCACACCTACGAAGTCATCCATGACATCTGACGTGACAAACCCACGACAGTTGGCGCCCACCGTGGGGCCTGCGGTCAAGAGCGTCACGTTCCGCGCAGGATCGATGAAAGGAGCTGAAGATCTCGCCATTGGCCACATCATCATGGTCGATGGCACGCCTCTCATTGACGATTCAAGCTGGGGACCAGAAGCTGATTACCTGGAGACCGGCCGTATCATCCCGTTTGGATCTATCAACGTCTTCGTCGGTTTCATTGGCGGCGGATCTGTTAGCTCAGCCAAGAAGGCGACTCAGCAGAAGGAGTCGCCAGTGACGGAGAAGAGTCTCTGGAGAGCATGGACTCGCAAGAATTTGGGTCCATCATACCAGCTCTTGAGGAAAGTTACTGGGATTACGCACCAGTGGTAGAACAAGAGGCGGCACCAGTTGGAGTCTACATGGCCGGAGGTGCAAGTACGTCAGGAACTGCGGGAGAAGCCGAAAGATCGGCACCCCCCGGCAACCCACTACTTATCCCGGTGTCAGCCGCAAACGCCGCTGTCCGTGCAACAGAAATTGAGGCCGCCAGGGCCGAGCTCCTGTACGAGGTTCGGAGGATGGAAGCAGAGCGCTACAGGCTCGAACAGGTGAACCAAGGAATCCAACAGGAACGGCAAAGGATAGCCGCGCTCGCCGCGACTCAAAGACAAGTTGACTCGCAGGCGCAAGCGCGCGCGACTCAACCAACAATAGAACTTCCACCCACTCCAGCTGCTGGAGACCAACCAGTCGCAAGGATTTTGGAACCATCGATTGTCCACGAAGCCCAGCAACTACCATCGCAACAACCAAGGAGGTTTCATACCCCACAAGGCCACTACCAAAGCCCGGTCGATAACATGTATGCTGCGGCTAATATCTTGACACAGATGGTACCAACAGGCGACGACCCAATCAACACTGAAGCACGGCGTGCGATACAGATGTTGAGCACTGCTGTCCTACAACAGGCCAACAGGGCAGAAGCCGAGGGGCAGCAGCCCCCGTACCGGCCGGCCGCGGGATCGCGGCAGAAAGAAGCGTCCAAAGCAGGCCACCGGAGGAATATCAAGGGTCGCGCAGAGGCAGCAGGAACAAGCCGCAGAAGCACAGGCTATCATGCCAACGATGCAGACGCGGCTCGTGGAAGTTAACAACCCTACGGGCACATCCACAGCTTTGTCCTCGCGACTCAAAGGTCCGGCATGCTTCACTGAGAAGATCAGATCGGAACCTTTCCCTGAAGATTTCAAAGGACCACGCAAGGTGGCAAACTATAACGCCAGCATGGACCCTACCACCTGGCTAAACAACTACGAGATGGGGATGAGTATTTTAAATGCTTCAGAAGAGATATGCGCAAGGTACCTCAACATGATGTTGGAGGGCGCGGCTCACATATGGCTACAAAATCTACCCCCCAACTCCATAAATACCTGGGAAGAGTTGAAAGACGCTTTCGTCAAAAACTTCCAAGGAACCTGCAAGCGACTCTGCAATATAGAAGATCTAGAGCGTTGCGTTCAAAGGAAGGCGAGTCAAGTCGCCACTGGATGAGGAGGGTGGCAGAAATTATACACTCCTCAGACAACATACCTCCAAGCTCAGCTGTCCTAGTCATGGAGAAAAATTGTAAGTTCGAACCACTGATCCATAAGTTAGGTCGCATGAAGGGCAAGGTCAAGAGTCTCAGCGAGGTAATGGCTGCGGCTAACAAATACGCTGGCTCAGACAAGACCCGAGATGCGTCAGATGGAGAAGAGGAGAAGGCCGCTGTTGAAGGAAAGAAAAATACAGCAAGCCTCAACAGCAACAAACTAGCCACAACAACGCGAATCAAAACAAGCGCAAGAGTGAAGAAGGAAACTCTGGGCTTGTCGCCAACACACGTGGAGGTTTCAGGGGCCAACGAGGAAGAGGCCGAGGAATCGGCTCTCGTCCAATTAACATGGAAGAAGTTTTTAATCGGCCGTGCGATCTTCACACGGGAGGCGACGGGCGGCCAGCAGACCATACCAAGGCGCAATGTAATTATTACAAGAAGTGGAAAGAAGAAAGCCAACACAACAGGGGAAACCACCATGAAGGAAGCCCTGGTGCGACTCATGGTTCAGGCGCCGGGCCGCACAATGCGAGTAACCCCAGGCAGGTGGGGCAGTACCATACAATAGTTATCAACACCTCCAAGAGGGAAGAGAAATTAAGTCGCAGAAGCCAGCAGTAAATGCTGTGATACCAGCAACCCCCAATTGGCTAAAATGGTCAGAACATGCAGTCACTTGGAGTCGCGACGATCATCCGCCGCAAGTGCGAGAACCAGGGAAGCTGGCGCTAGTTGTGGCACCTTATGTAGCAGGATACAAGCTAACCAAAGTGCTTATGGACGGGGAAGCAGCATAAATATCATGTACTACGATACGTTCAAGCGCTTGGGGCTCATGGACTCCAGCCTGCAACACACGACGACCGTATTTCACGGCATCGTCCCAGGAAAGTCAGCACAGCCAGTGGGAAAGATAACCCTGGGAGTAACCTTTGGGACGGAAGAAAACTTCAGAAGCGAGTTCATATGCTTCGAAGTGGTAAAATTCCAGAGCCCATATCACGCCCTGTTCGGACGAACAGCCTTCGCCAAGTTTATGGCCAGGCCATGCTACGTTTACCTACAGCTGAAGATACCAGGACCAAGAGGGGTCATCACAGTGCACGGCGATAGAGAAAAAGCAATAGAGTGCGAGGAGGGAGATGCAGCCTTCGCAGAATCAGCTTGTGCCGCTGAAGAGCTAAAGAGTTATAAGTCGCAGGTGGATCCCAATGATATGAGCGTAGTTACCACGCCATCTGCCGAACCACCAATGAAATTCAAAGCGGCCCAAGACACCAAGCAGATAGATCTTGTTCCTGGCGACTCATCCAAGCAGGCGAGCATCGGAGCCCACATGGAGAAAGAACAGGAGCGGGCACTCATCGCTTTCCTTCAGGAAAACAAGGACATCTTCGCATGGAAACCATCAGATATGCCAGGGGTACCAAGGGAATTGGCAGAACACAGCCTTAACGTGAACCCCTGGCCAAGCCAGTAAAGCAACCGCTGCGGCGTTTCCACGACGACAGGAGAAAAGCGATAGGGGAAGAAATAGCTCGCCTATTGGCCGCAGGATTCATCACAGAAGTATATCACCCGGAGTGGGTGGCAAACCCAGTCCTAGTTATGAAAAAGAACGGCACATGGCGAATGTGCATTGACTACACCAGTCTCAACAAAGCCTGTCCAAAGGACCCATTTGCCTTGCCAAGGATTGACCAAGTGATTGATTCAACAGCCGGATGCGAGTTGTTATGCTTTCTAGACGCCTATTCAGGCTACCATCAAATCAAGATGAAGAAGGAGGACCAGGAAAAGACATCCTTCATCACACCCTTTGGGGCCTTTTGCTATGTAAGCATGCCCTTTGGATTGAAGAACGCAGGTGCGACTTACCAGAGGTGCATTCAAAGTTGCTTGCATGAGCAGATAGGTCGCAACGTTCACGCCTATGTGGACGATATCGTCATTAAATCGCAAGTAGGCCAGGATCTCATCAGTGACTTGGAAGAAACCTTCACAAATCTCAGAAGATATAACATGAAGCTCAACCCGACGAAGTGCGTCTTTGGAGTACCAGCGGGGAAGCTATTGGGGTTCATAGTGTCAGAAAGAGGCATCGAAGCCAACCCTGACAAGATAAAGGCTGTAATGGACCTCCAAAAACCAGAAAAGATCAAGGACGTACAGCGACTTACCGGTTGCGTCGCGGCGTTAAGTCGCTTTATATCAAGACTGGGAGAAAAAGCCCTGCCTTTATACAGATTGCTGAAAAAGTCAGATACCTTCGTTTGGGACTCAGAAGCCGACGAAGCTTTAACAGCCCTGAAGATTCAGTTGACAAATGCTCCAGTTCTGGCAGCTCCAAAGGATAAAGAGCCCATGCTGTTGTACATAGCTGCAAACTCTCGTGCCGTAAGCGCCGTGATGGTTGTAGAGAGACAAGAGCCAGGAAAGGAGTACCCAGTCCAAAGGCCAGTATACTACGTAAGTGAAGTGCTCACGGCTTCAAAGCAGCGTTACCCTCAGTGGCAGAAGCTAGTGTTTGGAGTATTCATGGCGAGTCGCAAGCTGAAGCACTACTTCCAGGAACACCCAATAACTGTGGTCAGCTCGGCACCACTGGCAGACATCATCCGCAACCGAGAAGCAACAGGAAGAGTAGCCAAGTGGGCGATCGAGCTGGGTCCACACCATATAAGCTACGAGCCGCGCACATCAATTAAGTCGCAAGCTCTCGCAGATTTCATCAATGATTGGACAGAAATTCAAGTCGCTCCCACCATGGCAGAAACAAAATACTGGACCATGCACTTCGATGGGTCAAGACAGCTACAAGGCTCGGGGGCTGGAGTTGTACTCACTTCCCCCAAGGGAGACAAGCTAAGATACGTGCTCCAAATACACTTCAATTGCACAAACAATGTAGCAGAATATGAGGCATTGCTTCACGGACTCCGTATAGCAAAGGAGATGAATGTCAGTCGCATCCGTTGCTTTGGAGACTCAGATTTGGTAGCTCAACAAGTTTCTGGAACATGGGACAGTAAGGATGCAAACATGGCTGCATACAGAAGAGAGGTGGACAGAGTTGCTGGACACTTCACTGGCTTCCAAGTTGAACATGTTGATCGAAGACAAAATGAAGCAGCAGATGCCTTGTCTCGGCTGGATCCAATAGGCAATCAGTCCCGCCCAATGTTTTCTTGGATGAGTTGCATAACCCATCAGTTAAGCCTCCAGCAGAGATTGACATCGCAGAGCCAGAGGACGATTCAACTTTAGTCGCAGCCCTGCA
Organism: Poa pratensis; assembly: GCA_947311845.1. Taxonomy (NCBI): domain Eukaryota; kingdom Viridiplantae; phylum Streptophyta; class Magnoliopsida; order Poales; family Poaceae; genus Poa; species Poa pratensis. The sequence continues at coordinate 4,252,940 of CAMZMU010000109.1, read as the reverse complement.
TGAACAGCCGGCATGGACAGAGCCATACATGGCATATTTAAGTCGCGGAGTGCTACCAGAGGATGAAGTAGAGGCGCGCAAATAACACGGCGATCCAAGGCCTACACAATAATAAACAATGAGCTATACAAGCGCAGCGTTGCGGGGACATTCCAAAGATGCGTATCACCAGAAGAAGGACGAAAAATCTTGCACGAAATTCACGCAGGCGATTGTGGCCATCATGCTTCGTCAAGATCTTTGGTGGCAAAGGCGTTCAGACATGGTTTCTTCTGGTTAACGGCGCTAGCAGACGCTGAGCAGATTGTCAGAGTGTGCGATGGATGTCAAAGATACGCCAGGCAAGATCATATGCCAGCTCAAGCACTTCGTACAATACCCATCACATGGCCTTTCGCCGTATGGGGTTTTGACATGGTAGGGCCCTTCAGACGGTCCCAACGGGAAAAACTCACCTCCTGGTCGTGGTGGACAAATTCACAAAGTGGATAGAAGCAGAACCCGTGGGAGATTGTGAAGCTGAAACAGCAGTCAAGTTCTTGAAGAAGGTCATATTCCGCTTTGGATATCCCCATAGTATCATTACAGACAACGGAGCAACACCTCTGAAGGAGCTACACAAATATTTTGTGCGAACAATGGGATAAGGCTGGACCTCACGTCAGTATCACATCCACAGAGCAATGGACAAGCTGAGCGAGCTAACCAGGAAATTCTCCATGGGATTAAGCCGCGCCTTATTGAAAAGGTTGAAGCATCTCCAGGATGTTGGGTGGAGGAACTGCCAGCCGTGCTATGGAGTTTAAGAACAACCCCTAATAGATCCACAGGATTTACACCATATTTTATGGTCTATGGAGCAGAAGCGGTTATGCCCAGCGATATCATACATGATTCACCAAGAGTTGCGGCCTATGTCGAAGCAGATAATGAAGCAGCTCGGCAGGATTCTGTGGACACATTAGAAGAGGTCAGAGATTTGGCAGCATCAAGGTCAGCGGTGTATCAGCAAGACTTGCGACGCTATCATGCCAGACGCATCAGAACCCGCACCTTTCAAGAAGGAGACCTAGTGCTGCGACTCAAGCAAGACAAGGGAATGCACAAGCTATCTCTCCATGGGAAGGACCCTACATCATCAGCAAAAAACTAAACAATGGATCGTACTATCTGCTGGATGTGAGAGAAGAAAGCAGTGATCGCCATGATTTCGAGGATCGTCTAGAAGCGCCTCGCCCTTGGAACGTCGCGCAACTGCGACCTTACTACACATAAAAAAGCTAATCAGAGCTAAGTTTCATCTTTTCCAGCTGCCTATAGCTGAGTATCATCCTAGCCACTAAGGGCTCTTGCTTCAAAATTGGTCGCCACCTAGGCGCGACCTGCAACACCTGTATCAGAAATCGGCCGCCACCTAGGCGCGGCCGTACCTTATGTATCAGAAATCGGCCGCCACCTAGGCGCGGCCGTATGTCTCAAACTGGGATCGCCGCCTACGTGCGACCCAACCCTATGTATAACACTCGGTTGCCACCAAGGCGCGACCTTATGTGTCATCATAAACAAAGCTGCTTATAGCTATATATCATTTGTTTCTTGGGGGCTTTGTACCCTGAAACAGCCAACCTACTGGCAACTATCAAACTTACCTTAAGTCGGATTGCAACTTGCATTATGCGTCCAAAGTACTGGGGTGTGGCGTCAATCGAGCTTGATTGCCTATCATGGCCGCTCTCGACCCTGAACACACATGTTCCTAGGAAATACTGAGTCGCGCGAGTGCCCACTTAATGGACTCAGAAAGGCCTAACTAGAGGTCAATGTACTGCTTATAGTACGGCAACACCAATTGCAATTGCTTATATCTTAACAATTGTTTCTTATCTATGACATCAAGCTACAGGTGACGATCTTCAAAACCTCCTGAGAAGAATTGAGATGATTGTCAAATCACATCAGCTCAATCCTTGGGGGCTACAGCATATTGTTATCAAAAATTTGAAGATTGGTCATCATCAAGTAAGAAGCTCACGAAGTCAGATGCATTTTCAAGGCCGCCCCAAAAGTGCGAGAAAGCCAGTCCAACGTGATCATGAGTCGCAGAGCAAGGAAGTGCAAGCCAGAAAGAAAAAGTGCAGCCTAAACGTCCAAGGAACCTTTCAAAGTCAAGAAAACATATCAGATATTCCATGAAGTTCAGGCTACACTTGGGGGCTAATGTCGGGGAATAATTAACCCGCGACTTATTCAAAGCCAAAACGGTGACTTCATCTTCATGATCACGCTATTATTGGGCCATGTAAAGATGGGCCGATCAAGGATTGCGGCCTGCCAAAGGAAGGCTCCAGAAGGTCGGTGGTAAAACTTGCCTTGGAAGACAAGAAGACGATCGGCTTCGTGTAGAACTCTTGTAACCTACGAGCCTCTGTGTATATAAAGAGGACTCGCAGGACTTAGATAGGGTCAAGCTACAAGCCCTAAACCCTAGCTCTTACGGCGAGTTCCCAGATCGGATCGCCTCCATTGTAACACCACACATATCATATCAATACCAATCTAGGGTAGGCAGGAAGTAGGTCTTTACCTCACATTGAGGGGCCGAACCTGGGTAAATCTGTGTTCGTCCTTGTTCCTGCGATCCCAAGCTCGGAGACGGTTGACTCGCGCAAATCCCACACCTACGAAGTCATCCATGACATCTGACGTGACAAACCCACGACATTGCTCCTCAAGAGTACCACCATATCAATAGTAAAATGGACATCAAAATTCATCTTATTAAGTGCACGAACGGACATAAGATTGTAACCGAGGGACTGGACAAGCATGACATTTACAAGGGTGATATCCTTTGCAACTACCACCTTGCCGAGACCCGTTAACTCCGCTTTTGATTTATCACCATAGGAGACGGATGCTTGATTTATATTTGGTCCCAACTCTGTCATGATCTCCTTACTTCCGGTCATATGACTAGTGCATCCACTATCAACCACCCATTTAGACCCACCGGAAGCATAGTCCTACATGAAATCATTGCTTGGTTTTAGGTACCCATTTCTCAATGGGTCCTCTTTTGTTAGCAACAAGGGTCCTAGGAACCCAAATAGAGTAAGCAATGTAACCATCATAAGGACCAACATATTTTGCATAAACATTTCCATAATAATCAACATAAAGAATGTAGTTGGGATTGTTATGCCCCGCAAAGTCACTACGAGTGGTCTTGTCCCTAGTGGCATTACCACCCCAATGGAAGTCTTGGCTTGTGTGGGCTTGGCATTGGTGTTGCTCTTCTTCTTCTTTGCCTTGGCCACATAACCAAGACCCTCCTTCCCTTTGTGTGGCTTTTGCTCAAAAATTTGAGCAACACCCTTTTCTTTACCTTTAGGAATAGAGGTCTTGGCACTAGTGGCCTTGGCAAGCTCAACCTTCAACCTAGCATTTTCCTCAATAACATTTGCATGATCACAAGAGGGAGTAGTAGTGCTAGGTGAGTTAGATTTAGAAAGTTGAGTTTGAATTTGCTCATGAGACTTGACTAGAAGAGAGTGGGTACTTTCCAAGGCCTTGTGAGCCTTGTCAAGTTTCTCCACATCCTCACGGAGTCTAGCATTAGCAACCACAAACTCGACTTTCTCCTTTTTAATCACTTTATATTTAGCAAAGACATGGTCTCTATTCTTAATGATTTTAGCAATTATTTCATCATTTTTATCATCAAGAGACTCAATTCTTTCCTCAAGAGAAGTTCTATATTCACTCTCTTCTTCAAGAGAAGCATTCAAGGATTCTATGGAAGCATTCAAGGATGCAATGGTGAGAGAATCCTCTCTCTCAATTTTTCCCTTGTCATCAAGGATTTCTTCGGCCGCATCAAGTTGTCTCAAGAGAGACTCAACATATTCCTTAGATTCACCTTGCAAGTTAGCCACAATAGTATCGGAAGCAACAAGTTCTTTCTTAATCACAAGACTAGTTTTATCATCTATTTCATGCATAGTCTTGGGAGTAGAAGATGATACCTCGGTGACGTGAGCCATGAGGCAACGAGCGGTGTTGATGGAGAGGTTCTCATTGGGGGATTCAAAGAGAGAAGGAGGTGGAGTTGATACAATGGCCAAAGCGGCCACCTCACGAGTGGGTTCTTCTTCTTCTTCGGAATCCTCGGAAGGATACTCTTCTTGAGTCATCAACACAATTCTTGGTGCTTTCTTGAAGAATGGCTTCCTCTTGACAAAAGGCTTCTTTTGTATCATGTTTGATTGGCCCTTGAGGACAAGCCTTCCACCGTTTTGCTCTCTATTCTCATATGGACAATCTTTGATGAAGTGATGCTTGTTATGACAATTGTAGCAAGTCTTTATCCTATTAGGAAACTCCTTCTTCCCGCTTGGATTGTTTGCATGATCAACTTGAGCCTTTGCCTTGGCTGGGTCACGCCAAAAGGTCCTTGTTGCAAGAGCTATGTGACCATGGAGGGCTTGTTCAAGATCATCGTCAGGAAGGTTGTTCGGGCATGCTTCAACTTCATCATGTTCATCAAGGCACACAACCTTGGCCTTCAAAGCAAGAGAGGGACCTTGCTTCATTCCCATGGCCCTAGCACGGTAGTCTAGAGCATTCTTGGTGGCAACCTTGGAGGCTTGCATCTCTTGCATAACTTTATTGGATGTCATCTCAAGGTAATTGAATTTTCCTTGAAGGGCCTTCAAGTCAATGGGCTCGAAGGGCATGAGTGCATTCACATATTTCCTCTTGATCCAAGCATCATCCGCATAGGTTGCCCCAACATTGAAAAAGGCTTGGGCAAGAATCTTGAGTCTTGCATACATCTCTGCATGAGTTTCACTATCAAGCATGTAGAAACCTTCGACTTCATTGTTCAAAGCATCAAATCTAATCCTCTTCATGCTCTCATTCCCAAGGAACACCGTGGAAAGGCAATCCCAAGCTTCTTTGGCGGTGGAGACATTTTGAATGTGATGAAGACCACTTTCTCCAACGGCAAGTTCAATCATGTGGAGAGCGGAAGCATTGAGTTGTTTCTCGGCCACCTCTCTTCTTGTCAAGTTGTTAGGATTCACGGCCTTGTATCCCTCTTGAATGATCCTCCAAAGTTCGATAGAGGAACTGTTGATATGAGATTTCATTAAGTCTTGCCAAGTAGCAAAAGCCAATGCATTAAGTTTAGTAGGTGGACCCAAAGGGTTTATGCGAGTATAATGGATAGGTGGGTCGGGGGAGTACACAAAGGGAACCCCATGGTACTCCGGCTTCCCACCTTCGGGAGTGGTGGTAGAAGAGGAAGATTTCTTAGGGTCGGTTTCTTTATCTTCAACCCCTTTCTTTTCCCCTTTTTCCTCCTCGGTATCACCGTCATGGGAGGTAGCGGAGTCATCTAGTGGGGTGGTCTCCTTAGGAACCTTGCCACTTGCGAGTTGTGTGATCAACTCACGCATCTCGGCAAATTTGGTATCCATGGACGATATCAAAGATGTCTCCATCAATTTGAGATCGGCCATGGATGTCGTAGTGGCTTGGTCCTCCGCGGGATCACCCGCACTTCGTGTCATACTTTTCTTAGGCGGTTAAGCCCAACAAGAGAGCCGAGGCTCTGATACCAATTGAAAGGATCGTATGACACCTAGAGGGGGGGGGGGGTGAATAGGTGCTACTTCAATTTTAGTACTTTTTAAATTTAGGCTTCACACAAAAGGTAAATTCTCTAAATATGCAACTATGGTGAATTTACCTATATGACAAGCTAGCAACTAGGCAAGGTATACTAAGTAAAGACGGTAAACAAGGATAGAAGTAACCGAAGTGAAAGCACGCGGAGACACGGATGTAATCCCGAGTTCCTCCTTTTTAGGGGAGTATGTCTCGTTGGAGATGTGTGAGCTACCACGAAGGTCAAAACTCAACCACCACAAAGGCGTCACCTTATTCTCCGATGAACCGCACCACAAAGGTTTGGTTCACCTTCCACTATCGGAATCCTTCAAGGCGGAATCCGGAGCCCTTACAACAACGATCCGGGGCACAACCCACAAGAGGATTGGGGGCTCCCGAACAGCTACAAATCTGTCACAAAGACAACAAGTGAGTACAATAAGAGGCTAGGTTTTCCCAATGGAAATCCTAGCAAAGGGTCCCTCAAGTGAATGAGGGGGAAATGAAGAACGGCTTGGTGAAGATGTAGATCCGGGGCTTCTCCTTCAATCCTCCAAGTATCAACGAGTTTGGGTGGAGGGATTGGGAGATCTATCAATTCTCGAGCTTGCAATAATGGAGTTCTTCAATGTGGTCAAGCTGGGGAGCCGGAGGTAGGTGGAGGGGAATAAATACCCCTCCCAGAAATTTGGCCGTTGAAGCTGAAAACATCCCACGCCGGTAGTACCGGACCTCACCCGGTAGTACCGACGTGGGTTGACTGGAGGCAGAAACGGCGACCAATCAAACCAGTCAAACCAGGCTTCTCGGGCGCGCATTGGTAGTACCGGACGACCAGGTCCGGTAGTGCTCCCCTCCCGGTAGTACCGCGCCACTACCGGGTAAAATCTCCGCGAGGCAGAAGCATTCTGGAGATGCGGTACTAGGCCCGGTACTGGCCGCGGTAGTTCCGCACGGCAGGACACCCGGTAGTACCGGGATGAACCCGGTAGTACCGGCTGAAGCAATAAAGACAGCACTTCTTCCTTTTTCTGAGACAAAACCTGTGCAGCATTACATGATCTATTCCTGCACACTTTTAGCACACACATTAGACATCTAATTGTGTTGTCAACAAACATCAAAACACTTTGGGGAAGGATATGCCCTTTCAACGGTCCTATTTTCTCATATTGCTTACAACCGTTTCCATATCTTTTCATAATCACTTGTTCGATGGTCATTTTTGCTCTCGTAATATTTTTCGCACTATACGTTTAATCTTTTGTTACAGCAAGCAAGGGAGATTGACAACCTTCATGTTTCGTTGGGGGCAAAGTAGTTTGATTTTGTTGTGTGCAGATTCACGTTAATCTCCTAGCGCTAGGGAGGGAGACACCTCACTGAAGCCTTCTCCAAGTCATATTGGTTCGATAAATCTTGGTTCTTAACTGAGAGAAATTTGCTACTACACTGCTTCACACATTTCTCTTGAGGTTCCCAACGGGCTGTTAAAGCTGCAACAATCACGCCACCATGGCCTAAGGCCACAGGGACGAGGCAGATGGCGGCGGCGCTGACAGGAAGTAGGGAAACCTAGCGCTAGCCTTCTTTCCTCGCGTACGGAACAAACTATTTGGTGGTACAATTTTTTTCTTTTAAATTTGGTGGTACAAATTGCCAGTGGAGATTTTTTTACCCCCGAGTGCTCCCTACTTTTTAAAAATTCGAAAATCATATTTATAAGTTTTAAAAAAATTTGAAAAAAAATCCGCGTGTAGCCAATATATATCCCACTAACATGCAAAATATCAATTTCAAAAACTTTGTATTTTGAGCTAGACAAAAATAACAAATGTGTAGATCTGAGATTGTATATTTTCAAATCTTTAAGTTTTATCAAATTTGTTATTTTTGTGTAGCCCATAATATAAAGTATCTCAAATTAAAATTTTGCACGTCTGTGGGATACACCATTGGCTATATCTGGAATTTTTGTAATATTTTTGGAAACTCACAAATATGATTTCGATTTTTTTAAATAAGAGGGAGCACTTGTGCTCGGCGTACAAATTGCTCGGATGATACCGAGTCGTTTCTGGCAAATTCCCCACCCCTGCAACTCTTGTGCGTTGCTGGGAACGATCGGCCCAAGGACCAGCGGTGTACCCTGGCCTACCGAGGCCTTTTGGGCTGCTAGGGCTCACGGGGGAAGCAGCAGGCTCCAGCCTAGCTCGCCGGAGCCCATGTGCAATCCATCAGCATCCATGTGTGTTCCTCCTGAGAGAAGTTTGCTCGCCATTAATGGAGATGAAGAACACGTGTCCTCTTCGGCGGCGGTCTCAAAACACATAACGACCGATCTTTGACGAAAAAAGGGACGTCTCCATGTTGCAGTCGAAATCGGACTCAGCCCGCGTCCGAATACCCCTAGTAGTATATAAATTAAGAGTCAGGCAGGAGTTGGCACCGATCTCAATCAATAGCAAGACAGATCGATCCACCCCTCTCCACAATTAAACAAGTTAGGGCTTCATTGACAACTTGATCCGTGCATCTATGAGGAATTCAACGGAGAGATCAGTGGGCTCCGTCGATCGTGCTTACGGTTTGGTCCATCCATCCATGAAGAAGGCAATGAAAAGATCAGCGCATCAACAGACGTTTTCATCCTCGTCGTCTTGGTGGACGGCGGCGGAGATCTACACCGACAAAGAGTTCTTCGACTATTTCGAATCGTGGACGTCCATCCCCGCAAACCAAATCAGCGACAGATCCTCCGCCGATCGGGCGAACGATTCGACCTGTCAAGAACTCGGTGCAGACTCCATGATGACCGAGACATCGACGATGGAGGAGGATGGCGAGGTTTTCTCGTACTATGATCTTCTGTGTCTTGGAAGCAAGACGGACGATGACGCTTCCACCAGCTTCTTGGGCGACATTGGAGGCGAGACGGACGAGATTGAGGATGGCGAGATTTACGGTGATCTTCAGGGGCAGGAGCTTGGAGGCCAGACGGACGACGACGCTTCCAGCAGCTTCTTGGGCCAGGTCATGGACACTGGAGGCGAGACGGACGATGAGGCGTCCAGCTTCTTGGACCTAGAGGACCGCACGTTCGGCTTTGACGCCACCACAGAGCAGCGCTCCGTCGATCCCGTGAGCAATTCGAACTGTCAAGAACTCGCCGCAGACTCCATGATGACCCAGACGACGATCAAGCATGACGAGGACTTCGATCTTTTCTTCGAGGAGCTGCAGGAGATGGACCTCGTGGATATTGGACGCAAGGTGTTGTCGGCGTCGAAACAACCAGGCGAGGTTGTGGAGTACCAAGAAATTTTGCAGTGGATCGAGGCCGAGACGGCGGTGATGACTGGAGAAGAGAGCCGCGCAATCGCGGACGGTTTCCAACATATGAGGATCCGGTGATCAATCTTTTCCAACAGATTCATCAGGATGTATTAATTGATCCATCGATCTAATGATCTGTTAGACAATGTACAGTAAAACTGAATATTTGTTCAGTTAACTTGTCGACTTTCAATTTTTACTTTCCTGCTACAACGATTGCCACGAACAAATGTAATCGTCTCCATCTGTTTTGGCATTATAAATTGTCCTTTTCTTGTGAGAAGATTTGACTTTATTGATCAATTAAACAGAATACATGCGAACAACAAATATTTTTTATAAAACTGAAAGTTGTATAAAAAATCTTCAACGCCGCCGTCGTTTCTAACTCATCTTGATATTCCTCCAAAAGAATCAGGCGAGGTTGCACTAACCTCTCAAAGGTTTTGAAATAACCCCACCCCATTAGGTGAGAACACGAGGATGGAGATAGGGTCATGGGCCTCTTATTTTGTGCGACGACAATATCTCCATCAAGATATCTCCACCAAAATAAACCTAATAATAAAGAAAATAAAATGTAAATTATATGTATATCTGAAATTCCCCTCGTCTTCAGTTGTCAAAACGCCTCGTGCGCCATTTCCTACTCGTACCCAATGTTTTTTTCTGCTTGCAACATGGTACACACCAAAGATGTATCCTCCCGCTTTGAGTAGTACTAGCTAAATGCCCGTGCGTTGCTACGGGACATATAATCATGTCGGTCACCAATAATAAATCATTGGATATTTGTGGTTTATGAGTCTTATCGCTGAGTTGTACTCCCTCCGTTCTAAAATACTTGTCTTCCATTTGTCCAAATTCGGATGTACCTAGACATGTTTTTGTGTATAGGTACATCTAAATTTGGACAAATGGAAGACAAATATTTTGGAACGGAGGGAGTAATAAATATCGCCATGACCACCACACGCTTGTTCCACATCGTGCATACAAACAGAAATTAATAACATAACTTATTTATTTTAACTGTATATTTCTCAACGGGTCATCAGGGATGTAATGGGCGGCAATCACATGTTTTTCCATTACCACTGAGAAAAACAAACTCATTTATGATGTAATGAGTAGCTGGAGGTGCATGCTTCCAACATGGCTAAATCAGGCATAAGACTAGTCACAATGAGAGTAACTTAGCTAGTAACATCACACAAATCAAGACCATTTTGCTTATGTGGCATGTAGTTAATGAGGAAAGAGGTGTTTAGAGTAACTTAGCTAGTTACCGTAACATCACGCTTATCAAGACAAAATGAGTCTACAGTGCAATAAATAAGATCTTATATGACACCACAATTATGTTACTCACCATTGTGAAGGTGGTAATATAGACTAGTAACATCACCATGTTACTACTCTATGTTACTCCCCATTGTGACTAGTCTAACAATATCCAATGCGCAGGTTGGAACAGGGCCATATGATATAACACACACTACGACTATACTGAGCTAACCCATGAGTTAAACCATCTGAATATCTATGAATTTCCTAGAAACCCACCCCCGCAAAGAGCTCACAGACTACCTTGATTTCCTTGACAATATTGCTGATCGCCGATCTGGAAGGAATCGCCGTGCATAGGTCATTGACAAGGAGATTGTCAGATTTAACATGCACGGACATATTACAGTTTGTCGCGGTTTGCTTCAAAATCAGCTGCAGTACAGAATAAAAAAAAGGCCCTTTCGTCTCTTAATACTGCACCCCATGATCCTTACCAGTGTCAGGACTAAAGCTAGCGTCTCAGTTCAGTTTCAGCCACGGTGTACGTTGCGTTAGTTCCTGTACAAGCAGATATTTTTCTTGTTTCGTCCAGGTCAGTAGGTCCAGCCTTAATATTTTGCAAGTGCAAAGTTACATTGTCAGGAACCGAACAAATAGATTAAAGACGGTCTCCTTTACTAAAGATACAATCATTTAGTAAGTGCTAGTTTCTCCTGCATAGCCTCAGGTCTACCAAGCAAGACTAAGAAACGATCTTTACCTGTATAACCGGGATTATTTTCATAAATCCCATTGTTCCTGGATAGCATATCTCAATGCCCGTGCTTTCGTACATTTCATTCCAGCATGATAACAATCTACAGCTTCTCCTGCAAATGAAGCAACTAAGAAATTATCCATTGACCCCAACTATATTAAGAGACTAATTCTGTATGAACTAATGTTACAGAAAAAGTTATAATGCCAGAAAATGTTACAACAGAAATTTTAACGGTTTCAATCAGCATGTCACAACCTGCAATTGAGATTAATCCTTGAATGCAAAGTTGGAAACCAGCTACACTTAATGTAAAAATTAGACTGGGACATGTCCAGCAAATAACAGCGATGGAGACCTCACTTTGTATTCTTATCAGCTACCCCGGGCATATTAACTTCTTAAAAAGTAAAAGGAATGCAGCTTGCACTGTCACACATTCTGCAGGCTAACATGGATATATCTAAGAAGTAGTAAAAACAATTAAAAATCGTTACTCCCAACTTTCTTCATCTACACCAGGTTTTTCTTTCCCCTTGCAATGAAATCTTCATTCTCCCTTCCTATCTTTGAAAACACAAGTATGTGCAACTTCATCTCAGATCCTTGGGGAAGTTTTCATACAGATGAAACGGCCAACCCACCCAAATCTCTCAATTATTTTCCATATTTGTTCTTGTAAGCCGATAGTAATTTTATCGGGCTTAGGTTGGTGAACTTGAAAGTGATAAGCGAGATTGGAGTATCAAATTAAAATCACTGACACTCATGTGTGCTAAGTTGATTACTTGTGATAATGTAAACCATTCATTTGCAAAGATGCAATATTGCTTACTCGGCATAATCAGTAACAGAAACAGGCCGGTCTTAAGAAAAATTCTGCTCAGGTTGAGAAATAGTGGCATTAACAACAGCAAAGGATGCATGTTCTGAAAGAAACTTCTCTGGAAGACACTACATGTGAAACTTTATACATGTTATTTTAACCAGAACTCAGCATCGCATGGGTTAATTAAATCCTGCTAGAGATATAGCAAATGTGCAGATCCCTTTAATTCCAAAAGGTGAGGAGAAACAACTTTTTGAGATGTGTTCATTTTTTTTTTTTGATGCTTCTAATCATTTCGCATGAGCTCCTCCTCTACCAACCTGAAGAGGTACGGCAATCACTTTTCTGCAACTGGAAAATCATGAAAAATCGCTTGCCCTGATACCTCCGAAATCTCAGTGAGAACCTATTTTGATGTGTTCTACCTTTCTACACTGCAAATTCAGATCATACTACAAATGCATTTAATATCGTTGGCCATCCTCCATTCCACCTGCGTAGCGGGCCCAATATATCGCTGGGGCTTATGGCACATCCAACCGCCTTCGTTCTAGCCACCCAATATAGATGTAGATCATACAAGATCAGCTCACCGGGATTTTTTCAAAAGTAGGGAGCCCTTATTCATTAGGAGCTTCAAGAACCTGAGCATGAAAAGACTAAATGAATTACTTGTCAGATTAGCAAACAATAGTATTATATAAAAGGTAATTCAACCTGGTTCGTTAAGAAATGAATTACTTTGTCAGATCGAGTAGACGTTATCTTGAAAGCCAGAATAGCATGGCTGAACCAACTCAACATGAACAATGGAATACCCTCAAGCTGACGTGTACCAACATTAACAATTTCACCTGATATGGTGTTTAGATTTAAGTGAGCCAATTCATAAATTGCCATAGACATTAGCGCTCACTGCTTAGGACTTACTGCAACCGAGGAAAACCATTTTCTCCTATATGAAAATTTGAACTGTAGAAATACAAAGATTAAAGATGCTTGCATAAAAGGGAGCAAGTTAATTCAAACCTTTGCATGCATCCAATCCGAAATGACTGATGAAACAAGCAAACAATTAGCTAGAGCCCGGCCGGCCACCGCGGCCTTGTTGAGGAACCTCATGGCGTTCGTGGAGGCCATCCGGAACTTGCGCCTCTTCGTGTACGCCTCGAGCTCCAGCTCGTGCAGCTCCTTGGCGTCGGCCGGCACCGGAACGCGCCAGTTTCGGAGCGTGGCGGCTACCACCTTGGCCATGCGCGTGAACGCGCTTCCCTGCGGCACCTTGTGGCGGTACACGGGCGTGCCGGAGACCAGCTGACGTTGTCCTGGATGTAGACGAGCTTGTGGATCTTCTCCCGGGCGTCGAACTCGTCGAACTGGTCCGTGCTGATGGTCGAGATGTTGGGCTTCGTGCCGCCGTTGCCCAAGGCGATGATATACAGCCCGCCGAAGTAGACACCCACCTGCAGCGCCGACGCCGGTGGACACACCTTGCCGTCGCACGCCGGTGGCTTCAGAGCTTCGACCGTGACGGACAGCGCCGGCCGGCCACCGCGCGGGCGAGCTCGAGCCCGGCCGGCCACGGGCGCGGGCGAGCGGGCAAGCGCCGGCCGGCCACCGCGTGGGCGAGCTCAAGCTCGGCCGGCCACGGGCGCGGGCAAGCGCGGACGCGGGCAAGCGCCGGCGGGCCACCGCGTGGGCGAGCTCAAGCTCGGCCGGCCACGGGCGCGGGCAAGCGCCAGCCGGCCCAAGCGCCGGCCAGCCATGGCGCGGGCGTGAGCGAGCGCCGGCCACGGCCAGGGTTCGCGCTCCAGATGGGCGTCGAGCTGCTTTTCGCGCTCCAGACGGGCACCTATGTGCTCCCCTACAAATAGGATCTGATAATTAGGATCTGGTAATTAATACCGGTGATTAAATTCCAGCATGCGTTTGTTATGGAAAAAAAACTGCAATGGGGGCGTTAAGGTGAGTTGGACGAAATGTTTTGGCGGAGTGGTTTTTGTGGCAGGCTAAGGAACGAAATAAAATGTAAATTATATGTATATCTGAAATTCCCCTCGTCTTCAGTTGTCAAAACGCCTCGTGCGCCATTTCCTACTCGTACCCAATGTATTTTTCTGCTTGCAACATGGTACACACCAAAGATGTATCCTCCCGCTTTGAGTAGTATATAATCAGTAGGGGTCCTTACCCTTCACATTCTCGAAACAAAATCATTAAATTCCACAAATACATCTTTTAATGTCATTCTCGAAACAAAACCATTAACTTCCGCAAATACATCTTTTAGTAAACCTATGTATGTCAGGGAAATAGTTGGGAAAGAGAGAAATTTTGGGACCCACTGAAATATCCATAGTTTTGGATTTTTCGAAAATCATTTTGAATTTTTTAGTTTGCATTTCATCTGTATAGTCCAAATATTTCAATAAATTAATATTTCGGTACCCACCGAAATTACTGAAATCTCAGAAATTTCGTCGGAATTTTGAACACTGATGTATATGTGTGCACGTGTGCTGTACCTGGCGTTTAGAAAATAAATACTACTCCCTCCGTTCCAATTTAATTGATTTGCTATATGCAAATCAATGTATATAGCAAATCAATTAAATTGGAACGGAGGGAGTAGTACAGTAATACTATAGTATGCTTATCTTTTCTCAGTGAAACTTGAGAGCATCTCATCCCCTTTCGAGTGACAAAATCGAACCGTTGATTTCGGATCAGAGCGCAGCCCCACTCGCCGTGCACAAGCTTATCCGAGGAGGTGCTCTTCTTCCGCAGAGGATAGGCCAGAAGCCCAAATCCGAACCATGGCGCTCCTCCTATCCCCCACTGTCTCCTTCCTCGCCTCCTCATCTGCCTCTCCTCCTCGAGCCCGAGCTCCCTCCGCCGCCAGCAATGTCGTCCCCTGCTCCGGTAAGCAGCCCTTGTGCCTCCTCTCCCTGGCATCGCCCCTGTCCATTGCCCCGCCCGTACGTTCGTTGAGGGTTGATAGCTTAGGCTAAGTACTTAACATAGCGATCCCTCGTTGCAAAATATGATGGAGAAATCGGTAGGGGAATTAATCTGAGCGTGCGCAAATGGAGTCGTGATATCTCCGTCTCTCCACGATGGAACAGCTTGTCGGAGGATTTTTTCAAACAGTTTGTTTGCAGCAGTTTCTTGGAAGATTTTGTTTGTTTTCCTCTGCTAGCCTACATATTACCTGAGTTAGTTGTTAAAAGAATCTTTGGAGCTACAAATAGTTCTCCTTACAAACTCAGGTAATTGCCTTATGAGCGTAGGCCATGGACAGTTGATATATGAGTGAGCACACTGGGGTAACTCGCAGTTTGCTAGTTTCCACAGAATAGTAAGTATATATACTTTTTTTTGAAACCTGGCAAGAGGCTTGCCTTTTCATTGATATAGAAGAAGGTAAGTATATATACTGGCCATATCTTTTATCTAGCAGTTCCATCTAATGCTGTTAGCGAACACACCATTATTAGCTACGTCGCATTTCACATGCTATGACCCATGCGACATACATGAGCTCACTGCTCATAATTTCAATTTACAGTAGTGTAAGAAGGGATCCTACTAAGGGCCGTTTGTCATTGCTGTTCTTGTAGCCTCGAGACTGCAGTGCAAGAATACTGCCTCCTTCAGTCATGTATCTCATGCCAAGAAGATGCCGGTAGTTGTCCATGCCTCCACGGATGCTGGTGCAACTGATGCAGCAGAGCAACCGGAGAAGCCAAAGCCAGCGGCTTCAATGGAGAACATGCCGCTCGAGTCCAAGCAGCAGATGATCCTGGAGCAGAGAGCGAAGATGAAGGTGGCCAAGAAGCTGAGGCAGCGTCGCAGGCGGCTTGTCCAAAAGAGGCGGCTGAGGAAGAAGGGCAGCTGGCCACCGTCCAAGATGAAGAAGCTCAAGAATGTCTGACCTGCACATCATGTCGGACAGTCGGCCCTTCCGTTCTGCTGTTAAACTGTGTGTATTGTTTCTCCAGTGCTTCTCTTTGCTTAATTGATGCATTGTTGTTTGTTTCGTCTGTACAATTTTGTTGTTCTGAGACACATTGTTGGTATAATACAATTAAAAATTTGAAGGCAATGATTTTTCTCTCGCTTGTCTATAGCAGCAGATTGATGTAATTTTATCAGTGGTTAGTCTATGCCGTACAGCTGTCAGTCTGAACCAGGTTTGGGGTTGTCTTTTTTCTCTTCGTTATTTTGTAACCTTTTTCATTTCAAACATCATAACAAATTCTATTGTAATACGTGTCTTTCGACACACCGGCTGCTCATAAATATGCAGTGGCTTCTGAATTCAAAGAAATATTGTTATTTTCAAAGAAAACACCCCCGGTTTTCAGATAAGTTCTGCATGCTAATAAGTCTGCTCTTTCAGACAAGTTTGGACTTGCTTTGATAAGTTTCTCAAACGAATCTTAGTTTGCTTGCTCAGTTGTTTACGCTGCGGAGTATGTGAAAACTGCACCCGGTCCTCGCTTTTTGGCCCCTTGACGCCCAAGGAAGGAACAACAACAACGTAAGCCCCCCTCAGACTCTTTACAGTCTTTTACTACCCAGTTCCCTCGGATGCATTAGTTTCCACTGAAATAAGTGAAAAAGAGGAACACTATTACTTGATTCTCAATCTGCCTGGCCACTCAGTACGCAGACCTGAATGAAGATGCTAGGCAGGCAGGCAGAACACCGAGAACTGGATGCTGCGTTGTCATGGATTGGCCGGTGGAAGCAAAAGCCAGGATGTTGAGGGTGCTGCTGTGAAACTAAAACGCTTTTTCTCATGTGCTGACACTCCTAACTCTCGCATCCCTCTCTGGTACTTTGTCGCTTTACTCCCCACCGTTTAGTCTCCAGCGGTGATGATCTCCCGATTCCGATCCCGCCTTGGATCTCCAGCTAGATAGAAAATGAAATGATGATCATCTCATCAAGGTCGATGATCGGGCCACCAGTAGAATATTCCCGTACCAAATAAATAAGAGAAAAAGATAGTCAGTGATCCCAAAAGAATTGGAAGCACGTCCTTAAGAAAGTAAAAAGAAACAGTGGTCAGGAAGGAAGAAAGAAACACATTGTTACGAGGATTCAACGTGTCCTGATGCTGCCTGAGGTGAGGTGAGAGCTCAACTACCAGAAAACGAGTGTCACCAGCCCAATGCAAGCTGATAAGGTATCTGAAAACGACCTGCTCCAGCGTTGTTCAGCTACATTAGGCAGCACCGACACTATTAGTGCTGACACTATTAGCGCTGACACCCAGCTCATCGACATGTGTGATTCAAAGCGCTCGAAGACACGTTATCTTCCTGATCAGCAAACCACTGCCCAAACAGGGGGTACAGTCCAAATAGATGTTCACTTGTTAAATACAGTAGCTCTAATCATGTACATATGCACTAACTAGAAAGCTTCACAGCGAAGCATCCGAATCACTTGAACCGCAAGTGTAAGTGCAGGAGGTCAGGAAAGCAAGGATCCGTCTCCCCCGGTGAAAGTGTCAGAGCGCACATATTCCATTCCGCTGCGCCAAGCAATCCCCCAATAATAATCTGGCGTTGCATTTAGATAATGTTTCAGACAGCCATGTGGTTGATCTGGTGACAACGACGAGAAAGGATTTGTCCGTGAGAAGTTTCTATCGACTGTGCGAGATTAAAGCGGCAGCACCAGAGAAAAAGGAACATAAAGAGAGACCGGTCAGAGTTCAGATGAATCGGATTCTTTTAAACAAACCAAAAGAAGCAGCGACGAGGAGCCGAACTCCAGCTACAAATCGGGCCCCGCGCATGCTGCAAGTGATCATCACTCCATCATCTGGAGAGTGGTAGTGATCGAGCATTGATCAATGGTGAACCGCGCGCACTTCGTCATCCTCGTCCTCGCCTACCGCCTCCTGGTATCCCTCTCAGCTGAAGCACAGCACGCCAAGGAGGTAGAATAATTACTGTTAGATTGCAATGCGACCTGCCATGCGGCCCATATATGTCTGAAATGCAAGAACTGAAGTAGCTTAATTACTCAGAAATTTAATGATGTCTGTTGCGCGTGAGTTCCATGGAATGTCATCCTGCTTTGTTTGGTTGATTTGATTCAGTCGTATGTCGTCTACCTGGGGAGCCCTTCCGGCGGCGACGCGGAGGCGGTGCGGGCGTCCCACCTGCAGATGCTGTCGTCCATCGTCGTGCAGAGCGACGAGCAGGAGCGGGCGTCGACGGTGACGCAGAGCTACCACCACGCATTCGAGGGCTTCGCCGCCGAGCTCACCAAGGAGGAGGCCGCCGCATTGTCCGGTTCGGCTGCCGGACCCGTCCTCCGTTCGTTGCGGATTTGTTAGTTGCGAAGTTAACATCGTGCGCGGATTTCGTTTGGTTGTTTCATGGCCAGAACACGAGAGGGTGGTGTCGGTGTTCCCGGACCGCGCGCTGCAGCTGCACACGACGCGGTCGTGGGACTTCCTCGACGCGCAGTCCGGCCTCCGCATCGAACGCCTCGGCCGCCGGGCCTCCGGCGATGTCATCATCGGCGTCATCGATACCGGTACGATACGATCGACAAGGCAATAATATGTCGTGACGCATGACACTGACACTGCTCGTAACTGTTCTGACTTGCGATCATTTTGACTTGGTGTCGCCGCCGCGTGGCAGGTGTCTGGCCGGAGTCGCCGAGCTTCAACGACGAAGGCATGCGGGACGTGCCGGCGAGGTGGCGAGGCGTGTGCATGGAAGGCCCGGACTTCAAGAAGAGCAACTGCAACAAGTAAGAAAAAACACGTGCAATGTGCGCTGCTTGTCAGACGCGGGGCTTAACTTCGCACATTGTGCCGCAGGAAGCTCATCGGCGCGCGATACTACGGCAGCCAGTCCGGCTCGACGGTGTCAGCATCGTCAAACTCCTCCCAGGCTCCGTTGCCCGCCGCGATGGCAGACTCGCCGCGGGACACTGTCGGGCATGGCACACACTGCGCGTCCACGGCGGCAGGCGCGGCCGTGGCGGACGCGGACTACTACGGCCTCGCCCGTGGCGCGGCCAAGGGAGGCGCGCCGGCGAGCCGCGTGGCCACGTACAAGGTGTGCACCCTGGGCGGGTGCTCCAGCTCGGCGCTGCTCAAGGCCGTGGACGACGCGGTAAGCGACGGCGTGGACGTGATCTCCATCTCCATCGGCATGAACTCCGCCTTCGCGTCCGACTTCCTCTCCGACCCCATCGCGCTCGGCTCGTTCCACGCGCACCAGCGGGGCGTCTTGGTGGTCTGCTCCGGCGGCAACGACGGGCCCAACCCCTACACCGTCGTCAACTCCGCGCCGTGGATCCTCACCGTCGCCGCCTCCACCATCGACCGCACCTTCCAGTCCAGCGTCGTTCTCGGCAACGGAAACGTCATCAAGGTACGCACCACCGCGCGCACACTAGTGCAATATTTAGTCTCAGCTGCAACCTCAACGCAACGCGCCGTGTGTCAGGGAGTCGCCATTAACTTCTCCAACCAGAGCCTCAGTGGAGAGCGTTACCCTCTGGTGTCTGGGGCCCAAGCGGCAGGCCGGTATACGCCGCTGGCCGAGGCAAGGTACCACGAGACAATTTCATGGACTTCACAGCGTGCTTGCGATCAATGTTGATCTTGTCGTTTCACGAACTGTATCGCAGCAACTGTTATCCGGGATCGCTGGACGCGCAGAAGGTGGCCGGGAAGATCGTGGTGTGCGTCGGCACGAACTCCATGGTGTCGCGGCGGGTGAAGAAGCTGGTCGCGGAAGGGTCCGGGGCGAGTGGGCTTGTGCTGATCGACGACGAGGCGAAGGACGTGCCGTTCGACGCCGGCAGCTTCGCCTTCTCCCAGGTGGGCAACGACGTCGGCGCGCAGATCCTCGGGTACATGAACTCCACCAAGTGAGTCGCGAAACGGGAATTAATCATTTTATTTTTCCGTGGTTAGTAAGTGAAATGAGTGACGCTCTTTCTCTGATTTAGAAATCCGACGGCCGTGATCCTCCCGGCCGAAGACGTCAAGGAGTTCAAGCCTGCGCCCACGGTGGCGTCCTTCTCGGCGCGTGGCCCTGGTGGTCTCACCGAATCCGTCCTCAAGGTTGTACTACGGATACAAATTCGCTTGATTAGTTTGCATCAGTGACGATTAATTGTTCTTGTCATCAGACAGATTAATTGGCATTAGTAGCTTGCATCCTGACGAGGGACAATTTTTGTGTGTGTGTGTGGCAGCCTGATCTGATGGCGCCTGGGGTGAGCATCCTCGCAGCCGCGATGCCATCCACGGACAAGGCGGACGTCCCCGCCGGCAAGAAGCCATCGGCCTTCGCCATCAAGTCCGGCACCTCCATGGCCTGCCCACACGTCGCCGGTGCCGGCGCCTTCGTCAAGTCGGCCCACCCGGGCTGGTCCCCGTCCATGATCAGATCAGCTCTTATGACCACAGGTATAAACGTGCCTAAATCCATACCAACGCGATTCAATCATTCTTCACATAAATCAAAGCAGATCGCCGGCCTGGAGGGGTTTCGCATTTGTAACCAACACGATCTTACCTGCAGCGACCACGACAAACAACCTCGGTAAGCCAGTGGCAAGCAGCACCGGCGCGGTGGCGACCGGGCACGACATGGGCGCTGGGGAGATCAGCCCGCTTCGGGCGCTCAGCCCGGGCCTGGTGTTCGACACCACCACCAAGGACTACCTCAACTTCCTCTGCTACTACGGCTACAAGGACAAGCTCGTCCGCATGGTCTCCGGCGACGCCGGGTTCGCCTGCCCGCGCGGCGCGCCGTCGCCGGACCTTATCGCGACGGGCCTCAACTACCCCTCCATCTCCGTGCCGAGACTCGTGTCCGGGAAGCCGGTCGCCGTGTCGCGCACCGCCATTAACGTGGGGCCGTCGAACGCGACGTACGAGGTCGCCGTTGAGGCGCCGCTGGGCCTGTCGGTGAAGGTGTCGCCCGAGAGGCTGGTGTTCTCGAGGCGGTGGACGACGGCGGCGTACCAGGTGACCTTCGCGAGCGCCGCCGAGGTCAGTAAGGGATACGCGTACGGGGCCGTCACCTGGTCGGATGGCGCCCACTCTGTTCGGACGAGTTTCGCGGTTAATGTTGTGTGATTGTATTTGTCTCTCCATCCTTTTGCTTTTTTTTCGAAAAAGAATACTCAACTTTTTCTTTTGTTAGTTTTGCGGAATTTTTCTTGATATAATTTGGCGCGTGTTCAACATAAATTGTCCCATTCTGTAACTAGTTTTGACATAATGACATAATCTGTACTCGGTGGTGAGAGGCTAGATTGGCTATTTTGTTGTGTTTGTGAATTGTTCTTTTTTTTCTTGAACCGGTGAATTCTTCTTACTCCCTCCGTTTCTAAATATAATGTGTTTTAGCCCTTTTCCACATTCGCACGTATCACATGTATCTAGACACATTTTAATGTGTATATTCACTCATTTTAGTCCGCATCTAGTTAACATATGAAACACTTAAACATGCGACTATAACTTTCAACTATTCCCCCCCTCCCCCCGCGTCGCACCCAGGCGACACCGGGGCGATTCTCGCGCCGCCGCCAGGTTCCACCCCCTCCCTGCCTGTCCTCGCCGCTGCCGCCGCCGGCCTCCGCGCCGCGGCGGTGGCGGCCTCCCCGCTGCCACACAACTGGTGAAGGGGGTGGTCCACGTCTCCTTAGATGGCGCGGCGGGCGTCGGACCCGACTGGGCGGCGACTCCGGGGGCCGTCGATCTACGGCGGAGAGGCGGATCCGGGGCCGCGCGCCCGAATCTGATGGGGGCGAGCCCGGGCTGGCCATGAGGACGGCGGCTCGGGGTCGCCGACGGCGCACGTCTGTGCCTGGTTGCGGGGGATCGGGGAGTGGCGTCGGTGGCGAGCTGCGTCCGTTCGGGGCGCCGCAGCAGGAGGACTGCAGGGTCGTGAGGGCCCATTTATGGGCCCATGTCGGGCCGAGCGGGCCGCGGCGGTTGGAGCTTCGCGTCAGTCCCCAACGGAGGGCAAGTTGGTGCCCCTACGGCCAGATGCGCTGGGGGTCAGGATGCCGGGGCGGCGGCCCCGGAACAACACATCTTGGACGGCTCCGGTGACACGAACTGTCGCGGTGGGAGGTGCCGCGGCCAGATGTGTTCTTCGCCAGAGTTGGTGGTCGTCGGCGAGTTTTGTGTGGCACACTGCTTCGAGTTTTGTGGCGTGGGCTCCCTAGGAGTTCTGTAGGGCGCCAATGGTCCAGGCGAAAGCCTCGCACCGGCCTTGTGCTGGTGCCGACGATGGCGGCATCTTCGTGCGTCGCTCCCCTTCTTGAAGGCATCGTCGTGGAATCCAGCCCCTCCCACACCATGAAAACCAAGGTATCCTCGGGTGAAAACCCAAACTCCATTGGAGTGGGCGGTGACGGCGACCATGTCGTTTTCTTCTTGGAGACACCGCCTTGAGGTCCTTGTGCCTTGTGGGACTCTTAGTTGTTGTGCGGCAAAGCTTCATCGGCAAGGTCGGAGGACGCCGGGGCGGCGGCTTCGGACGGTGGATGTGCGCCGAGGTGGCGGCCTCGGAAAGCGTTGCGCCCATGGCCCTATGAGGCAGGGACTGTGGCTGTGCTCGCTTCGGTGACGGAACAGTGTCACGAGGGTGGCTCGTTTCGTGGCCTTTCGTTTTTGTGGCTTTTTTCTTCATTTTCTTTTCCGTTCTTCATTTGCCCAAGGGATAACTTGTACAGTGCTACCTACTATCAATAGAAAAGCCAGCAATTGCTGGATCTTAAAAAAAACACCTAAAACATCTTATATTTATATTTAGAAATCAGGGAGTATTTGGAAATCCATATCGGGTCATGGGTGCAGATGCACCCACCGCTTAATACTTCAAGACATTTCATGTTAGTACAGAAAGTTTCGCGAAGAAAAGACATTTTTTTGTGACCTGTGCGAAAAAGAAAAATCCGGGCGTTTCAAAATGACTTTGTACGAGACATTTTTTGCCTTTTTTAAACATGTCACAAAAATATCTTTTCTTCGCGAAACATTTTGTGCTAACACAAAATATCCTTATGTATATCCGAATTTATTTTTAGAAATTTTTAACATTTTGAAAAGCTTTTAAAAATGTTTTATGCAACATGTGCATCTGCACCCATCACCCGAAACGCCGTGTCCGGGAGTATTTTCGAACTCTTATCACGTCTGTGCCTGTCATGCGCACAAGAAGCTGCTATCGGGCTGATCATGTTCTAGTGGCCCGATCGACTAGCTAGCTAGCTCATCACTTGTATTTACTAGATTCGAACGGCGCGGCTCGCCGCGCGGCACTTGTAGATTCTTTGAATTTTTTGCCTGTGGTTCTCACACTTTGTACAGATTACTAATATATGAGTAATATCCATATTTATAAGCGAAATAGGATAAGAATAGTAGTCGTGTTGGGAAAGATTAGAGAATTTATCAAAAGTCTATTGATTTGAATCATATTTGTGAGATCGTATGAAATCAACAATCACCTCATTCTATTATCAAAATCTTATAGATTCAAAAAGATCAGAGCAACACTCAAATATATAGGGAAAGTAATAGAGAAATTCACAATATTTGGTTTATCTCCGTATGTATAAGCAACAAAGATGTTAATAGCAGTCATGCTAAGAAGTTGTACTATATTTGGTTTGTGTACAGACATCAGAAAGTTGATCATAGGTCTATAGATTTAAACCATAGTTTTCGGATCACATAAATTAACTATAAATCATACAGTAAAAATCTTACAAAAATCAAACGGCGCGGCTCGCTGCGCGACACTTGTTGGTTCTTTTAATTTCTTGCCCGTGATTTTCATATTTTATACAGATTAATAAGGAGATGGTTAGTATCCTAAAGTATAAAGTAAACAAAATGAAGTCTGGTAAGTCTAAGCTAAACAAAGTAGTGTTATAGGTTCTATTTCACCTGGTAGCACACAGACTGTGATTTTTCTATCTTAAGAAATGAAGAACCAATTATACTTTATTGGTAAATACTATAGAAGAAATACCCAGAGGAATCTGAAAGAAAAATCAAGCATCAGGCCGAAGAATTACATGCATGAAGTTCAGAGCTCACCAATCTAAGTTGCCCATGAAGGTAACAATTATCACAACACACAAGCAGAACCTCAAGAAATAGACAAACAAAATGTATTCAGAGCACTGCCAAAAAACACAAGGGCAATAATTTAGAGATCCAAATACAGTGATATAACATAACATGCTTGATAAGAGTCGCAGCCAGGTACACACAACAAATACACACATGGAAATAATTCCAAATACATAGGAGCTGATGGGTTCACCTACTTAAACTGGATAGGGAATACATGATCTCAAACGCCCAATGAGTTTCATGAACTAATAACGTTACTGAAAGTCATTGTAACAATCAGACATCAAGGCAACGGAACCTGTCATCAAGGCATGTCACAAACATACTCTATGTATAGGCAAAATAAGTCCAACCTGCATTGACCGAAAGTTCTGTTGGTGTGTGGTCTAACACAACAGTATGCATGGTTTGACCTGATCTTAAGCAGTAGTATCCCCGCAGGCCTAGGTCTTGTCTTCTTTTGCCATACCCTTATTTCCACCTTCCAGCGAAGATGCCTTGCGCCTAGAGTGAAGAGATAAGATAAGGTCACATCTTAACACTGATAGAAAGGAATCAATAATATACAGAAAACCAGATTAGTATGATTCACATAATTAATCATTATTCTAGTTAACCGAGGAATCTGAATTTTTAGATTTCTTACACATCAATCGTTTCCTCGTATCTTGCCGGGCTTGTGGACATGGATTCTTTGTCAATAGCACTCTGAAACATGGAAGTCAAAATTATAAGAGTCTACAATATGTTTAGGTAAGGAGTAGATATACTTATCTCTGAAGTAGACCATATGGATCACATTTTGCTTAACATGAAAATAATTAACAGTGTGCAGACATTGATGAGAGGCTAGTTTTCTGGGGCGCGAATAATATGCTTATCGGTTGGAACAACGACTACCACAACACATTTAGCATCTTCCCAAGCAACCCCCTTACCCTTGATCCTCGAAGCAAAGTCTTAGAAAATCGGTCCCTTTAATCACGTATTTGAGAAGATATTTCATGACATGTGTTTTATTACACCATTCTACATTCATGAGGCATGATATTTCTCGATTAGAGTCATGTTATATGTAGCAACCCATCTATTGTCAAGTTTTTCCCATTTTTATAAATATTAAAAGCTACCATTATCACAATGTCTATAGAGGGTGAATCCCATCTCATTAATAACCATTTCAGGCAGGAACATTCACAATCTTTCATGCAAAGACACTTTTCATTTAGTTCTGCAAAGGGTCTATGCATCATAAATTCTGAAATGAAAGCATAGCCTAACGGATCTGCAATAGGTTTTGGCATTTCAGCAGAAAAAGAAGAATTGATCAATGCTGCACTAACCTGATGATTCATGTCTACATCCTGCCAAATAAGGAGATGAGCATGTGACAGACTCGCTTCTGGAACTTGACAGTATACACTGCACGAAACAATATTGAACATGTAAATGTAAATAACATATAAGTGGTCCCAAAATATGAACATATGGTGAAATGCAATGTAGGTAAGAAATAGTACCAGCCTTTACATGACCAGAGATACAACCAGCTCTAATATCGCATGGTTGTTGGCCAGGTTCTAGCAAGGTGCCTTAGTAATCTCCGGCCCCTTTGCATTACACGCAAAAGTAGAGACCAGATCAAGAGCACCATGGACCCGACAAATGGCAAGACCATCTTGGAAGTTCTTCATGAAATAACGACAACCACCAGTATGGCTTGAAGGCAAGATAGTTCGCTTACTAACACCACTATCATCCACACAACCATGTCGAACCATGTTGCGGACAACCTACAACAGCAAGCAACCAGGAGCGTGTGATACCCTTTCCTGGCAAAAGAAATAGCTAAGCATAAGACATTGTAATATGAAAGAGAAGGAAATGCAAGATACTGTAATTGAAGTGAAATGGTCTTAAGCATACGTCCAGTAGCTTCGTTTTGAAATGTTAAACTACACCAACCAAATTACTCTTCAAAACAATGAACTCACACCAAAAGAAAAATGAACTATCAATCTACTCATGGGCAACTTAGATTGGTATAGAACAACCAAGAAATGTTAATCTACACCAACCATTGGTATAGAACATAATTAAACCACAATATATGAACTTATTGCTTAATACAATGCCTACACTGCGACGACACGGCTCTGGGTCGAGACTGTCGGGTTTGATATCACTCTATACAATGCCTACTAGCGGAGGTACATGTCCGGAACACGGCTACTTATCATTCGTCACTCTCACCCGGAGGTTATACCTGCCCCTACTACGTGGGATACATACCCGATATATGACACTTCTGCGTCCAGACAGCACGCGGTAATATTTTATTTCCTTTCACTAATTCATCTAACTGGGACATGCTTTGACATATATATATATTTAATACTTTTTATTTCTATTGTCAGGCTAATTTGACACAGGAGATTCAGAATGATTTCGCTGAGTATGGACGTTCTCTTTCCGCTGGCCCTCTTTTGGTACCACGGGAGCTGCCGATATCCTGGCTCAGGAGGCTGGAGGGGAAGCTACGGGACGTCTACGCGACACTCACGTGCACCCGCACAGAGGACGTTGTTTGCCACCCAGTGGGACAATGACCCCCGCGCCCCCCAACACGACGCCAGCAGCAGCAGCGGCAGCGGCAACAGCAGCAGATGCATCCGGAGCAGCATCAGCACGAGGAGGAGGAGCAGCAGCACGACGACCAGCATCTCCTACACCAGCACCATGAGGAGCAGCCGCATCACGACATGAGCCGCGTCCACGTCTATCACCACAGCCCAGGCCACCTCCTCCTGACCAGGCAGGAGGTTCGGCGTGGCAGGGTCCCACTTCCAGTTACGGGTATCGGCCACAGTCTCCTCCTCAGTACCGAGGTCCCACCCCGGCATTCCCAGATCACGGTACGTATATTGTTTTCATATTTCAATTGGGACTGCGTATTTCTTATGTACTAATGATTCCATCTGTAGGAACCTATGGACATCACGCGGCTACGTCCGGACACCAGGCGTCCGGATCTGGATCAGGGTAGGGGAGTGACCATGAGGTTCGGACCCACGCGGACGAGGAAATGTCCACCTGGTTCGGCCTTTTCGACACTCCAGAATACCCAACGCATCCGCCACAGGGTCCCATTCACCAGACTCCTCCACCATACCCCACACAGGATACACAGGATGATGAGGACTTGATAGTGCCTCGTCAAAACCGGGCACCACACAGGTATATGTGGACGACGCCCGTCCAGCCCCTCCTCGTGATCCCCGGCAACGCAGGGGTCAGTGATATCTTCGGGACATATTCGTATTTAGGATGTATGAGACATATCCGTATTTCTATTTGTATGTGAGACATATTCATATTTATGTTTGTATGAGACATATTATCTATGTACGAGACATATTATTATCTATGTACGAGACATATTATAATTGATACGAAACATTCCACATTGCATCGATAAATTAATTTAACATACAACTACAGGTCTACGTTACAACTTCAGTATTTCTAAATACTGGATAGAACAACTACTTGTAAATAATACATGGAACTCAACGATAACTAATTCTAATCAACGACTTCACTTCCCTCTGCCACGTGTTCGTGATGGAGGCATGAAGTCATCATCACTATTTTCATCGACGACACCCTTCGATGTACCAACACTCTTCAACTTACGTCTAAAGTTGCCTCGTTTAGGAGGCATGAAATCATCATCACTATCATCTTGAACGGCTTCTTGGATGATCCACCACTCTTCGCCTTTGATATAGCCCTCTTCACTGCATCAGCGTGAAGTGTATTCTGTGGACGCCTGATAATCCCCAAGAGCAAGGAATCACTGTAGCACAATTCGATAAGTATTTGAGTGTCGAACCCACGAGGAGCTGAAGGTAAACTATCTATTCTCTAAAGCCCTATAACCCTCTTATATGGCCGTTTGTGCAAAGCAATAAGTTTAAATATGAAAGGAACTAACTAATGAAAGCAAGTGATGTGGAATGGGTTTATCTAGTAACAAGTTTCTCAATCAAGTTTCAAACGCAAGTTTCTTAGAGCAAGTTTCTCAAAGTAGCAAGTAGCAAATATCTCAAGTAGCAAATATCTCAAGGGAGCAAATGTTCTAGCAATTGTTATTTCATTCGTGTGGTTGTCACAATTAGTGAAGCACATGTTTCAGTCTTAATTGTTTCTTCTAGGAAGGAGCCATAAATAGGTGTAGCCAAGTAAATGAACTAAAACCCCTTATGATGGATCTCATGGCCAAGTAAATGAGCACACAAGAATTATTAAGACATAAAAGTCCCACCATAGCCTTAAGTTCTAAGGTCCCCTATATATCCCCCAATAAAGTAACTTCATGACTCGGTCTCAGGTTTACATGTCCTCCCAAGTCTCCCTCACTCCATTACATTACCGGTGATCACCTTACATGCATTCCCCAACATATGTGTGCACTCATATATTGTACATAAAGACAATCATAAAAGATAACAAAACTTGTATGCAACCAATCAACGAACTATTTCACTATTGCCATGAACAAATCACTTCTCAAACATAGATGGGGAGACACAATAGATCAAGGGAATAGTATATTGCATCATATATCATGTTTGCCAAGAGTTTACAGTGGAGAGATGGAGATGATCTTGCTGTAGATGTTGATGATGAACACGCCGGAGGGGGGTGGAGCCCTCCGGAGGTGATTCCGGCGGCGTTTCCCCCCTCCGATCTTCTCCGGCGGCAGCCTTCTGACTCTCTGTTTCGTGGTTTTGTGTTTCTCCGCCGCCTCCTCCCGAAACTCCCGGGGGACTATTTTTATAGCCGGTTTTAGGTCAAGACGAAGCCACGGAGACGAAAACGGACGGCATCGGAGCCACGAGGGGGAAAAGAGGGGTCCTCACGCGGCCAGGGAATCTGACCGCGTGGGGCCCTCTAGTTTCCAGCTGGTTGGGCTTCTGGTCTTCATTTTCAGCCCATTGCGTTCGTCTCGAAAATTCTGAACCGTGCTCTTTGGCCTTGCCCTTTTTGGAGTCCCGAAGCTCC
Source organism: Poa pratensis (assembly GCA_947311845.1). Classification (NCBI taxonomy): domain Eukaryota; kingdom Viridiplantae; phylum Streptophyta; class Magnoliopsida; order Poales; family Poaceae; genus Poa; species Poa pratensis. The sequence continues at coordinate 4,223,831 of CAMZMU010000109.1, read as the reverse complement.
CGGAAAGTCCGAAACACTAAAAAAGACGTTTTCTGGAAAACAGAGTTAGAACCAAAAGAGGGGGATTGTTTAGAAAATCCCCGAAATCATTATAAAACATGAATATAACATCATATAAGTTGCAAATATGTAGGAATATCTAGTAATAACATGCAAAGTTCATGTATGCATTTTACATGCATCAACATCCCCAAGCTTAACCTATACTCGTCCTCGAGTATGAAGGTGATAAAACTAACATGGACTTTGCATTTTAATACTATCAATGGATATCAAAGATGATTACTATTGCTACATAAAGTCAAATGATTCATTCTCAAAGGAGTAGCAATATACAAGATAGATTATGAAGTGATATCAAATATTCAATGAAAGGATGTTCAATGATAATTCACAAAGTGTAACATAGAAGAAAGTACTATGGACCAAATGTATGCATAATGAAAAGTAAAAACATCCTATAATGGTCATAGAGTACTCTTGTAAATCTGAATATAAAAGGTGGACACTTTGGAAAGATAGATAAATAAGTAGAGGTAAAACATGAATAAGTTTCATCTAGCTTCCAAATGCTTCTACTTAAGTTAATGTTTGCAATGTGGTATCCATTGGTGTGGAGCTCTCATTACCCCTATCATAGCATCTTGAATGGTTAAAGTTTAAAGTGAAAGCAAATATGAGTAATGTGCTTGACAAAGTATGGGTTGAATGCCTCATGCCCCTTGAATACAAGTACCTCTCCAACTGGCTACTCAACTCGGGTCACAAAGCAAGTTCAAGTTAAAGTCATTGCAAGTAATAATAGCATCATTAAGAGTTGCTCCCGGGGTACCTCTTGTCCCAGGACATGGAACAAGCCCATGTCAAAATGACAAGACAAACAAACAAAATGGACAATCTCAGCACTCTTTTATTTACTATTGTTATAGCTTTTTATTGTGAAGTGCCTCACTGAAGGTCCACCGTGATATGTAAGTAAATTTCCACCATGAATGATGCATGGCTTGGGTTAGCCGCCCGGTGAGTCTCTCTAGCCATTTATACTTACTCCTCAAACTTACCAAGTTTCCACTTTTATTTCACACAATGTTAGGCATCCATAAACAAAAGTACATGATATCAACTAAATATAATTAAGAGCACTGTTGAAAGCTTGCCATGTGACAGCACATATGAGCTAACTCCCAACCAAGACTCTTGTCAAGCACACAACTTCATAATTTTAATCACAATGGTTCATGTTTATTAAGTGCAATGAAAGTAAAGTGTGCATCAAGTTCGTGAGAGCTTTTTAACCAACTTTTCCCATAACAATCAATAACATAAGCATTTTAATTTGGAAGCAAAGATAATACAATATAACATGATAAACATACTTGGAATAGCATAAAGCTAACAGGTAGATATGGTGGACTCACTGGAAAAACTTTGGTTGAAGGTGTTGGAAAACAAGTTTTTACTTGTTGGAATTTTTTGGGCTAGCAAAAGGGAGAAAGTTGACCGTCTAAATGCATGCATAAGTGTCCATAGAACTAACCAATCCATGTTAAACAAAGTAAAGTGACATTCAGCATCAAAACATGAATAAAAGATAGCTCTTGATAAAACACTTGCAAATTAATACTCATTAAAAAGCACATGAATCATGCAACTATATGTATCTTTTTGAATCAACTCAAACATCCCTTTCCCAATCTTTTTAATAGCATCCAACTTAATTCAACCCAAATTTCCAGTAGCTTTCTCATATATAAATGATAGTGGTGGTCTCAAGACAAACAAAAATCAAAATAAAAAGCAAATAAAAGACGCTCCAAGTTTATGTGATAGGGTGCATTGATCGAAAAACAGAAGTTAGACGTGTGCAAACCGAGAGTGTGTTGGTCCAGTGGGGTTGTCTTCACATCCCCAAGCTTATGGTCTTCACCATCCTTGGATAGCTCTTGGTGCATCTCCTCTAATCCCTGTGAAAAAACTTCAAAACACCGTTTCTCCCATTTCTTTTCTGTGGGGTGACATTAGTAGTGATAGACAAATGAATTGCTTGCTGCATAAAATCCTTAAACAAAAATTCATATGAATGTCCAGAAAGTGTATAATGTTGTATGCCTACTTATAAACTCAATTGGATCAAAAAGATTCAAGTTAAAAGTTCAAAGAATGCATCAAACAAAATGGGACAGAATCCGTCCAGAAAAACAGCAGCAGCAAAACGTATTTTTCTACCCTACTTAAATATGTCGAAAAAATCTGAAAAAATTCACGCTCACAGAGGATGAAAAGTTGCAACCACAGTTCAAATTTCAGCTCATTCGGAGTTACAGAATAGGAATTAAAAATCATACCGTGCACAGATTCGTGCTGGAATAAAATCTCCGAATGCAAAAAGCAACTTTTTCAAGCCAAAATAGGTAAAACTTGGCACTTTATTAAGAATTCCAGAAACTAAACTAAAAACTAAGTCTCTTGTTACAGCAAGAGGACACAAAGAAAATCAAAAGTAAAAACAACCGGGTTGCCTCCCGTAAAGCGCTTTCTTTATAGCCATATAGCTAGGCTTACTTACTTGGTATCAAGATGGTTGGAGTGAGGTGGCTTGGCATCCCCAAGCTTAAATTCTTGTACTTATTTGATATATGTAGGGTGAGCCTAGGGGTAACATCCCCAAGCTTGAGTGTTTGTCCCTCGTGATCTTTATTCATCACCCTCAACTCTTCCACTTGAAAGTTCTCTTCACACAAAACTCATCTTAAAACTTGATTAGAGGGGTTAGTGTCTCCATAAATGAAATCCTCATAGGTACAGCAAAGACATATCATGAGTTGATTCTACACATTAGCTAATATTACTATGGTTGTGTATTGCTCTTTGATCAATAGAACCACACAAAACACAAGTAATGAGAGTAATGCAAAATAAAGACAGAATCTGTCAAAAATGGACAGCCCGTAAAGAGTGAATTTTCAGAGGCACTTACGTTGCTCAAATCAGAAAACTTTGAACTAATGAAATGTGTATTAATAACTGAATATTGCTGTCGTAAAATATCAGGTCAAAATTCCTCTTCTGTGATTTTATACATTTTTCGCAGTGAAGCTCAGGCATCTGTTTTCTGGACAGCAAATCACTATTGTTTAATCCTACCTCTCAAAAGAGGTTATTCTTGCCATTAAGATGAAAAATAAGATACAAAGGTGATGTTACGGTAGTAAACAAGCACCTTGACTCAAAAACCCAAAACTTAAGCTGAAGATAAAAATAAAAAAGAAACAAAAAGAACCAAGCAAGAATCAAGAGAAACAATCAAAGAAGAAGGAAAATATTTTTGTTGTTTTTGATTTAGCAAAAAGGCAAAAGGAGAAGCAAATATATACAACATAAACACTCTTTTTATTTGGTTTTAGCTTTGGGAAAAGTTTTAATGATAGAGACTTTGCAACGGTTCCATTGGCATGAACAACACATGTTCAAGGTCGACCCCAACTTCTCCATTACTCATCCTTCTCATTTACTTTCCCAAATTTTATATAAAATGAAAATCTTAAACTAATTGTCACAAAACAGTAGGTAAAGATATTTTACATGTTGTAAAGATATAAAGGTGTGCTCAAACCGAATAGGAAATTAAAGCATAAGGAACACACCACAGAATATTAAACAATTTACTTTTAAGTCTAACTCTCTTCCTATGCATTGGAATTTTATATATGAATAAATAACAACAAATTTGAGGTAACCAATGCATATAATAATCAATAGCTTGCATTTTAAATAACATAGAAACATAAAGGGGATTCTTATCTCTTCCTCTCTCATAATAGTTGCAAGCATTAAAGTTAAACATAACCACATAGTTTTGAATAGAATCACCACATAAAGACTTATCATCTAATGAGCATAATGGATCATCAAACTCAATTAAATCACTTTCATCCTCAATAGTAGGTGGACTGAAAATATCATATACATCATTGTAATCATCATAAATGGGAGACATAGTATCATCAAAATAAATTTTCTCTTCCAAACTTGGGGGACTAAAAATATCATATTCATCAAAACAAACTTCCCCAAGCTTAAGGTTTTCCTTAGCATTAGCAATAAAGGTGTTCAACGAATTAGTACTACCACAAACATGATTGTTATGCAAATAAAATTTAATTTTCTCCTCAAACACTTCATGTCCTAACTCAAGATAGATATTATACAGTTCTATAATTGTTTGGTTGTTTTCCATTTTATAATAATGTTTTAGATTTATATGTTAGTATGCAATGCAAACAAGAATAAAAGCTTAGCACAACGCTCCCCGGCAACGGCGCCAGAAAAGTGCTTGATAATCCCCAAGAGCAAGGAATCACTGTAGCACAATTCGATAAGTATTTGAGTGTCGAACCCACGAGGAGCTGAAGGTAAACTATCTATTCTCTAAAGCCCTATAACCCTCTTATATGGCCGTTTGTGCAAAGCAATAAGTTTAAATATGAAAGGAACTAACTAATGAAAGCAAGTGATGTGGAATGGGTTTATCTAGTAACAAGTTTCTCAATCAAGTTTCAAACGCAAGTTTCTTAGAGCAAGTTTCTCAAAGTAGCAAGTAGCAAATATCTCAAGGGAGCAAATGTTCTAGCAATTGTTATTTCATTCGTGTGGTTGTCACAATTAGTGAAGCACATGTTTCAGTCTTAATTGTTTCTTCTAGGAAGGAGCCATAAATAGGTGTAGCCAAGTAAATGAACTAAAACCCCTTATGATGGATCTCATGGCCAAGTAAATGAGCACACAAGAATTATTAAGACATAAAAGTCCCACCATAGCCTTAAGTTCTAAGGTCCCCTATATATATCCCCCAATAAAGTAACTTCATGACTCGGTCTCAGGTTTACATGTCCTCCCAAGTCTCCCTCACTCCATTACATTACCGGTGATCACCTTACATGCATTCCCCAACATATGTGTGCACTCATATATTGTACATAAAGACAATCATAAAAGATAACAAAACTTGTATGCAACCAATCAACGAACTATTTCACTATTGCCATGAACAAATCACTTCTCAAACATAGATGGGGAGACACAATAGATCAAGGGAATAGTATATTGCATCATATATCATGTTTGCCAAGAGTTTACAGTGGAGAGATGGAGATGATCTTGCTGTAGATGTTGATGATGAACACGCCGGAGGGGGGTGGAGCCCTCCGGAGGTGATTCCGGCGGCGTTTCCCCCCTCCGATCTTCTCCGGCGGCAGCCTTCTGACTCTCTGTTTCGTGGTTTTGTGTTTCTCCGCCGCCTCCTCCCGAAACTCCCGGGGGACTATTTTTATAGCCGGTTTTAGGTCAAGACGAAGCCACGGAGACGAAAACGGACGGCATCGGAGCCACGAGGGGGAAAAGAGGGGTCCTCACGCGGCCAGGGAATCTGACCGCGTGGGGCCCTCTAGTTTCCAGCTGGTTGGGCTTCTGGTCTTCATTTTCAGCCCATTGCGTTCGTCTCGAAAATTCTGAACCGTGCTCTTTGGCCTTGCCCTTTTTGGAGTCCCGAAGCTCCCGGAAAGTCCGAAACACTAAAAAAGACGTTTTCTGGAAAACAGAGTTAGAACCAAAAGAGGGGGGATTGTTTAGAAAATCCCCGAAATCATTATAAAACATGAATATAACATCATATAAGTTGCAAATATGTAGGAATATCTAGTAATAACATTCAAAGTTCATGTATGCATTTTACATGCATCAACGCCCATCAGGACAAGCGCCAAAATGAATTTCCATCCAACCAAAATGAGGGATCTCTTTGTTCAGAAACTGTGCGTCGGCGGGCCAGCGCTGGAAATTAACAATATCAGACGAAAATAAGTTAGTACGACAACACTACATTCTAACATAATATAACTTCGGTACTCAGTTACCTCCACGTGAAATGCATAGGCCTCCGGCGAAAAATGGATTATCTTTGACTTAGGTGTCATAGGCATGTCCCGAAGACCCGCCTCGATATCTTTTAGCTCATGCACTCTCTGCCACTTCCACCGCCACCCATCAATTTCATCTAAAATTTCTTCAGGGGTCATCTGCGGGATTTTGTATTTTTTGGCTATAGTTTCTCCCAGCTCACAAATGTTGCCCCTCTCACTAACTAGCTCCCTAATACTACCTACAGTCCATCTTGCGGCTTCATACAGAATACACCACGACCTATATGGGTCCAAACCAGGACCTGAACTACCAGACATCGTTCCTATGCGACTAAGAAAATAACCGCGCACCACACGCCTCCATCACAAAATCTGCTGGGGTATATATAGGCTCACCCGGGAGAAAAAGAGCGGAGAAAAATGGCGGGAGAAGAAGGGCGGGAGGAAAATGGCGGGAGAAAAAGGGCGGGAGGAAAATGGCGGGAACAAAATGGCGGGAGAAATATGGCGGGAGAAGAAGGGCGGGAGAAAAATGGCGGGAACAATTGAACGCGAAACAAATTTACTCGAGGAAACAAAAATCCATGCACTAGTTGTCTTCGCCTAAGCCGATTAAGGCTTATCGTCTTTGCCAATGCCGATTAGGGCTTATCGTCTTCGCCTAAGCCGATTAGGGCATGGATCTGGGGACGAGTGGCCAGTCGTCGGCTTCAGCAAGGACGAGTAGATCCTGTCGGCTTCAGCAAGGACGATTGGATAATATTTTTGAAAAAAAAATTGTGTAATATTTCCAGAATTAAATAAATTTCGTGTATTATTTTAAAAAAATTAGCTAGCCAATCAGCAAATGTTCCAGCACTCTATGAAAATTAGCTTGTTGATCTCCGTATGAAGGGAAAGTAATAGAGAAATTCACAATATTTGGTTTATCTCCGTATGTATAAGCAACAAAGATGTTAATAGCAGTCATGCTAAGAAGTTGTACTATATTTGGTTTGTGTACAGACATCAGAAAGTTGATCATAGGTCTATAGATTTAAAAGCATAGTTTTCGGATCGCATAAATTAACTATAAATCATACAGTAAAAATCTTACAAAATTCGAACGGCGCGGCTCGCCGCGCGACACTTGTTGGTTCTTTTAATTTCTTGCCCGTGATTTTCATATTTTATACAAATTAAAAAGGAGATGGTTAGTATCCTAAATTATAAAGTAAACAAAATTAAGTCTGGTAAGTCTAAGCTAAACAAAGTAGTGTTATAGGTTCTATTTCACCTGGTAGCACACAGACTGTGATTTATCTATCTTAAGAAATGAAGAACCAATTATACTTTACTGGTAAATACTATAGAAGAAATACCCAGAGGAATCTGAAAGAAAAATCAAGCATCAGGCCGAAGAATTACATGCATGAAGTTCAGAGCTCACCAATCTAAGTTGCCCATGAAGGTAACAATTATCACAACACACAAGCAGAACCTCAAGAAATAGACAAACAAAATGTATCCAAAGCAGTGCCAAAAAACACAAGGGCAATAATTTAGAGATCCAAATACAGTGATATAACATAACATGCTTGATAAGAGTCGCAGCCAGGTACACACAACAAATACACACATGGAAATAATTCCAAATACATAGGAGCTGATGGGTTCGCCTACTTAAACTGGATAGGGAATACATGATCTCAAACGCCCAATGAGTTTCATGAACTAATAAAGTTACTGAAAGTCATTGTAACAATCAGACATCAAGGCAACGGAACCTGTCATCAAGGCCTGTCACAAACATACTCTATGTATAGGCAAAATAAGTCCAACCTGCATTGACCGAAAGTTCTGTTGGTGTGTGGTCTAACACAACAGTATGCATGGTTTGACCTGATCTTAAGCAGTAGTATCCCCGCAGGCCTAGGTCTTGTCTTCTTTTGCCATACCCTTATTTCCACCTTCCAGCGAAGATGCCTTGCGCCTAGAGTGAAGAGATAAGATAAGGTCACATCTTAACACTGATAGAAAGGATACAATAATATACAGAAAACCAGATTAGTATGATTCACATAATTAATCATTATTCTAGTTAACCGAGGAATCTGAATTTTTAGATTTCTTACACATCAATCGTTTCCTCGTATCTTGCCGGGCTTGTGGACATGGATTCTTTGTCAATAACACTCTGAAACATGGAAGTCAAAATTATAAGAGTCTACAATATGTTTAGGTAAGGAGTAGATATACTTATCTCTGAAGTAGACCATATGGATCACATTTTGCTTAACATGAAAATAATTAACAGTGTGCAGACATTGATGAGAGGCTAGTTTTCTGGGGCGCGAATAATATGCTTATCGGTTGGAACAACGACTACCACAACACATTTAGCATCTTCCCAAGCAACCCCCTTCCCTTGATCCTCTGAAGCAAAGTCTTAGAAAATCGGTCCCTTTAATCACGTATTTGAGAAGATATTTCATGACATGTGTTTTATTACACCATTCTACATTCATGAGGCATGATATTTCTCGATTAGAGTCATGTTATATGTAGCAACCCATCTATTGTCAAGTTTTTCCCATTTTTATAAATATTAAAAGCTACCATTATCACAACGTCTATAGAGGGTGAATCCCATCTCATTAATAACCATTTCAGGCAGGAACATTCACAATCTTTCATGCAAAGACACTTCTCATTTAGTTCCGCAAAGGGTCTATGCATCATAAATTCTGAAATGAAAGCATAGCCTAACGGATCTGCAATAGGTTTTGGCATTTCAGCAGAAAAAGAAGAATTGATCAATGCTGCACTAACCTGATGATTCATGTCTACATCCTGCCAAATAAGGAGATGAGCATGTGACAGACTCGCTTCTGGAACTTGACAGTATACACTGCACGAAACAATATTGAACATGTAAATGTAAATAACATATAAGTGGTCCCAAAATATGAACATATGGTGAAATGCAATGTAGGTAAGAAATAGTACCAGCCTTTACATGACCAGAGATACAACCAGCTCTAATATTGCATGGTTGTTGGCCAGGTTCTAGCAAGAGTGCCTTAGTAATCTCCGGCCCCTTTGCATTACACGCAAAAGTAGAGACCAGATCAAGAGCACCATGGACCCGACAAATGGCAAGACCATCTTGGAAGTTCTTCATGAAATAACGACAACCACCAGTATGGCTTGAAGGCAAGATAGTTCGCTTACTAACACCACTATCATCCACACAACCATGTCGAACCATGTTGCGGACAACCTACAATAGCAAGCAACCAGGAGCGTGTGATACCCTTTCCTGGCAAAAGAAATAGCTAAGCATAAGACATTGTAATATGAAAGAGAAGGAAATGCAAGATACTGTAATTGAAGTGAAATGGTCTTAAGCATACGTCCAGTAGCTTCGTTTTGAAATGTTAAACTACACCAACCAAATTACTCTTCAAAACAACGAACTCACGCCAAAAGAAAAATGAACTATCAATGTACTCATGGGAAACTTAGATTGGCATAGAACAACCAAGAAATGTTAATCTACACCAACCATTGGTATATAACATAATTAAACCACAATTTATATGAACTTATTGCTTAATACAATGCCTACACTGCGACGACACGGCTCTGGGTCGAGACTGTCGGGTTTGATATCACTCTATACAATGCCTACTTGCGGAGGTACATGTCCGGAACACGGCTACTTATCATTCGTCACTCTCACCCGGAGGTTATACCTGCCCCTACTACGTGGGATACATACCCGATATATGACACTTCTGCGTCCAGACAGCACGCGGTAATATTTTATTTCCTTTCACTAATTCATCTAACTGGTACATGCTTTGACATATATATATTTAATACTTTTTATTTCTATTGTCAAGCTAATTTGACACAGGAGATTCAGAATGATTTCGCTGAGTATGGACGTTCTCTTTCCGCTGGCCCTCTTTTGGTACCACGGGAGCAGCCGATATCCTGGCTCAGGAGGCTGGAGGGGAAGCTACGGGACGTCTACGCGACACTCACGTGCACCCGCACAGAGGACGTTGTTCGCCACCCGGTGGGACAACGACCCCCGCGCCCCCCAACACGACGCTAGCAGCAGCAGCGGCAGCAGCAGCAGATGCATCAGGAGCAGCATCAGCACGAGGAGGAGGAGCTGCAGCACGACGACCAGTATCTCCTGCACCAGCACCACGAGGAGCAGCCGCATCACCGACATGAGCCGCGTCCACGTCTATCACCACAGCCCAGGCCACCTCCTCCTGACCAGGCAGGAGGTTCGGCGTGGCAGGGTCCCACTTCCAGTTACGGGTATCGGCCACAGTCTCCTCCTCAGTACCGAGGTCCCACCCCGGCATTCCCGGATCACGGTACGTATATTGTTTTCATATTTCAATTGGAACTGCGTATTTCTTATGTACTAATGATTCCATCTGTAGGAGCCTATGGACATCACGCGGCTACGTCCGGACACCAGGCGTCCGGATCTGGATCAGGGTGGGGGAGTGACCATGAGGCTCGGACCCACGCGGACGAGGAAATGTCCACCTGGTTCGGCCTTTTCGACACTCCAGAATACCCAACGCATCCGCCACAGGGTCCCATTCACCAGACTCCTACACCATACCCCACACAGGATACACAGGATGACGAGGACTTGATAGTGCCTCGTCAAAACCCGGCACCACACAGGTATATGTGGACGACGCCCGTCCAGCCCCCTCCTCGTGATCCTCGGCAACGCAGGGGACAGTTATATCTTCGGGACATATTCGTATTTAGGATGTATGAGACATATCCATATTTCTATTTGTATGTGAGACATATTCATATTTATGTTTGTATGAGACATATTATCTATGTACAAGACATATTATTATCTATGTACGAGACATATTATAATTGATACGAAACAGTCCACATTGCATCGATAAATTAATTTAACATACAACTACAGGTCTACGTTACAACTTCAGTATTTCTAAATACTGGATAGAACAACTACTTGTAAATAATACATGGAACTCAACGATAACTAATTCTAATCAACGACTTCACTTCCCTCTGCCACGTGTTCGTGATGGAGGCATGAAGTCGTCATCACTATTTTCATCGACGACAGCCTTCGATGCACCAACACTCTTCAACTTACGTCTAAAGTTGCCTCGTTTAGGAGGCATGAAATCATCATCACTATCATCTTGAACGGCTTTCTTGGATGATCCACCACTCTTCGCCTTTGATATAGCCCTCTTCACTGCATCAGCGTGAAGTGTATTCTGTGGACGCCCATCAGGACAAGCGCCAAAATGAATTTCCATCCAACCAAAATGAGGGATCTCTTTGTTCAGAAACTGTGCGTCGGCGGGCCAGCGCTGGAAATTAACAATATCAGACGAAAATAAGTTAGTATGATAACACTACATTCTAACATAATATAACTTCGGTACTCAGTTATCTCCACGTGAAATGCATAGGCCTCCGGCGAAAAATGGATTATCTTTGACTTAGGTGTCATAGGCATGTCCCGAAGACCCGCCTCGATATCTTTTAGCTCATGCACTCTCTGCCACTTCCACCGCCACCCATCAATTTCATCTAAAATTTCTTCAGGGGCCATCTGCGGGATTTTGTATTTTTGGCTATAGTTTCTCCCAGCTCACAAATGTTGCCCCTCTCACTAACTAGCTCCCTAATACTACCTTCAGTCCATCTTGCGGCTTCATACAGAATACACCACGACCTATATGGGTCCAAACCAGGACCCGGCATCGTTCCTATGTGACTAAGAAAATAACCGCGCACCACACGCCTCCATCACAAAATCTGCTGGGGTATATATAGGCTCACCCGGGAGAAAAAGAGCGGGAGAAAAATGGCGGGAGAAGAAGGGCGGGAGGAAAATGGCGGGAGAAAAAGGGCGGGAGGAAAATGGCGGGAACAAAATGGCGGGAGAAATATTGCGGGAGAAGAAGGGCGGGAGAAAAATGGCGGGAACAATTGAACACGAAACAAATTTACTCGAGGAAACAAAAATCCATACACTAGTTGTCTTCGCCTAAGCCGATTAAGGCTTATCGTCTTTGCCAATGCCGATTAGGGCTTATCGTCTTCGCCTAAGCCGATTAGGGCATGGATCTGGGGACGAGTGGCCAGTCGTCGGCTTTAGCAAGGACGAGTAGGTCCTGTCGATTGGATAATATTTTTGAAAAAAAAAATTGCGTAATATTTCCAGAATTAAATAAATTTCGTGTATTATTTAAAAAAAATTAGCTAGCCAATCAGCAAATGTTCCAGCACTCTACGAAAATTAGCTTGTTGATCTCCGTATGTAGGGAAAGTAATAGAGAAATTCACAATATTTGGTTTATCTCCGTATGTATAAGCAACAAAGATGTTAATAGCAGTCATGCTAAGAAGTTGTACTATATTTGGTTTGTGTACAGACATCAGAAAGTTGATCATAGGTCTATAGATTTAAAAGCATAGTTTTCGGATCGCATAAATTAACTATAAATCATACAGTAAAAATCTTACAAAAATCGAACGGCGCGGCTCGTCGCACGACACTTGTTGGTTCTTTTAATTTCTTGCCCGTGATTTTCATATTTTATACAAATTAATAAGGAGATGGTTAGTATCCTAAAGTATAAAGTAAACAAAATTAAGTCTGGTAAGTCTGAGCTAAACAAATTAGTGTTATAGGTTCTATTTCACCTGGTAGCACACAGACTGTGATTTATCTGTTTTTGTTAGACACACAAAGAAGCAGAAAAAAGAAAAACGATAAAAAAAAGAAACTCAACAAAAAAAATCCGGCTGGAGGACCTCCTATTGGGCCGGCCCACGACGCGACGGGGGTGCGCGGAGCGGAAAGCGCTCCGCGTTACGCGGCAAATAGGTTTTACCCGCTACGTGCGACCTGTGAGGCTGTGAGGTGTGTTTAACTGGGCCTTTTCGTTTTTCTGTTTGATGGGCTTTTCTTCCATTCCCTTTTATCTACAAAAGCCCATTTGCCCGCTTATGGGCTTTTTTTGTTGTATTGTCTTTTTTTTACAGAATATGTTGTGTTGTCTTCTGTTGATGAAGGGAGATAGGAACTCTCGGTTGTTTAATCTTTTTTTTGTTGATTTTGAAAAGAATAAAATATGTTTTATTTTTTATTTTCTTACTAATTTTGTTGTTCTTGTCATTTATTTTTCCATGTCCCTCGGTAACTCTCATGTGTCCTAACTACCTTATTTTATAGACTTTAGTGCCAAATTTTTAAATATTGTTGTTTATTTAGGATTATGTTAACTCTATTTCTTAATTAGTTTTTTGGAATTACTAATTCTTTTGCGAATGAGAATTGGTTAAACCTCAGTCAACTTCGTAGTCGTTGGATCTAGGCCGCCAAGTTCGTGCGAGTCAATTGTTGGTTCGTATTTTTCGTGCATGGATGTGAAAGTTGTTTTTTGTTGCGTACGAATGTGGACTTCGGTTTTAAGCAGTGCAATTCAAGGAATTTGCTATGTCCCATTTTTTGTTGCATATCGGGTTGCAATTAAGTTTTAACTTGCAACTGAAATTTGTTATCCAGTTGCAAGTGGTGTTGCAACTGACTTTTCCCAGCTGCAAGCCAGGTTGTAATTGAGTTTTTTTTGAGTCGCAAGTTAAAGAGGGTGCAACTGAAAAAAAAGAGGCAAGTAGGGTTGAAACTGAGATATTTTTTATTTATTATTACTTATTTTCAGTATGTTAATTTCGTTGTCGATATCTCACGTAAAAGGAGTATTATAAATATTTTTACCTCTTTACCTTTATAATTAAATATTTTTATATGATTTTCCTAATTCTCAGCTTAGCGCTTAGTCGCTATTCTAACCGTCCAATTTTTGCTCTAAGATTCGTGTGAGTTGTCGTTGGTCTCGTCGGTCGTCACTAGCTTTATTTTTATTTTTGAGTAATCCCGTTGCTAGCGGGCCGCTATCTACAAGATGTACGTGCAGACTTAGGAGCGTGTAGCATGGGCCCTTTTAGTTATTTTGTTTGTCTACCACCCAATGAAGTTTGTATAATGGGCTTTTCTTCCCTGTAATTTGTATACAAAATTGAGCCTATACCCATGTGTTTGTTTTTCCTTGTGTTGCTATTTTTTATTGTTGAAAGGAGCGAGAAACTCTCAGTTATTTTATCTGTTTTTGTTAATTCTCAAAAGAAAAAGTATATGTTTTACTTTATATTTCTTTGTAGTAATTTCTTTTTCTTATCGTTTTATTTTTCCATTTCCCTTCGTAAATAGCATGTGTCCTAATTTGTCTCAACGTTATTATTTGAGTATGTTAAACAATGTGCTTTTTTATTTTTATGCAGAGTGTGCCCTTATTAAATATTGTTTTATTCATGATTATTTTAACTTTATTTTTCTGAATCAATTTGTTGGAATTACTAATTCATATTCGTATGAGAATTAGTTGAATCTAGTCAACTTCGTAGCTGTTAGATCTAGGCCGCCTAATTCGTGTGAGTCGATTGTTGGCCTATGCTTTTTGTATGGAGGTGAAAGTTGTTATTTTGCTTAATTTGTATCGACCAAGTTTTTCGGTTTTAAAGATGCTGTTACATGAATTTGTTATGTGTCCGGGTTTTTTCCGGTTGCAAGTCAGATTGCAATTGAGATTTTTTAGTTGCAAGTGGGTCTGCAACTGAGATTATTTTTTAGTTTGCAAGTGGGTTGTAACTGAGATTATTCCAGCTGCTAGTCGGGGTTGCAACTGACTCAGCTTTAAGTCAGGTTACAACCAAAAATTTTCAGTTGCAAGTGGAGTTGTAACTGAGATATTTTTTCTAGTTGAAAATGCGGTTGCAACTGAGATATTTTTTCTAGTTGCAAGCGGAGTTGTAAATGAGATTTTTTTTTTAGTTGCAAGTGCGGTTGTAACTTAAATATTTTTTTCCAGTTGCAAGTGGAGTTGTAACTGAAATAATTTTCTAGATGCAAGTACGGTTGCAACTGAGATTTTGTTTCTAGTTGCAAGTGGAGTTGTAACTGAGATATTTTTTCCAATTGAAAGTGCGGTTTCAACTGAGATATTTTTTTTTCATTTGCAATTGGGTTTGTAACTGTATTTTTCAGTTGCAAGTGTGGTTGCAACTGAGATATTTTTTCCTGTTGCATGTGTGGTTGTAAATGAGATTTTTTCTTCATTTGCAAGTGCGGTTGCAACTGAGATATTTCTTCCAGTTGCAAGTGGAGTTGTAACTATGATTATTTACCCATTTCCAACGGCGGTTGCAAGTGAGATATTTTTTTCAGTTGCAATTGGAGTTGTAACTGAGATATTTTTTCCAGTTGAAAATGTGGTTGCAACTGAGATATTTTTTCTAGTTGCAAGTGGAGTTGTAACTGAGATTTTTTTCGAGTTGCAAATGCGGTTGCAAGTTAAATATATTTTTTCCAGTTGCAAGTGCGGTTGCAACTGAGATATTTGTTTCCAGTTGTAAGTGGAGTTGTAACTGATGTATTTCTTTCAGTTGCAAGTGCGGTTACAACTGAGATATTTTTTTCCAGTTGCAAGTGGAATTGTAACTGTATTTTTCAGTTGTAAGTGTGGTTGCAACTGAGATATTTTTTCCTGTTGCATGTGGAGTTGTAACTGAGATTTTTTTTCTTCATTTGCAAGTGCGGTTGCAACTAAGATATTTTTTTCAGTTGT
This sequence comes from Poa pratensis, assembly GCA_947311845.1. Lineage (NCBI taxonomy): Eukaryota > Viridiplantae > Streptophyta > Magnoliopsida > Poales > Poaceae > Poa > Poa pratensis. The sequence continues at coordinate 4,208,206 of CAMZMU010000109.1, read as the reverse complement.
AAGTGGAGTTGTACCTGTGATTTTTTTCCCATTTGCAAGGGCGGTTGCAAGTGAGATATTTTTTCCAGTTGCAAATGGAGTTGTAACTTGGATATTTTTTCCAGTTGAAACTGCGGTTGCAACTGAAATATTTTTTCTAGTTGCAGGTGGAGTTGTAACTCAGATTTTTTTCGAGTTGCAAGTGCGGTTGCAACTTAAATATTTTTTTACAGTTGCAAATGGAGTTGTAAATGAAATAATTTTCCAGTTTAAAGTGCGGTTGCAACTGAGATATTTGTTTCCAGTTGCAAGTAGAGTTGTAACTGAGATATTTTTCTTCAGTTGTAAGTGGAGTTGTAACTGAGATATTTTTTCCAGTTGAAAATGCGGCTGCAACTGAGATATTTTTTCTAATTGCAAGTGGAGTTGTAACTGAGATTTTGCAGTTACAAGTCTTGTTGCAACTGAGTCATTTTCTAGTTGCAAATGTGATTGCAACTGAGACATCCTTTCAGTTCGAAATGGGGTTCGAACTGTCATTTTCCAGTTATAAGCGGGTTGCAGCTGAGTTTCAGTTATGGATTTTTTAATTATTTTTTGTAGAAATTACACCAATATTGCACAAAAACAATTATTTCCAAAAATATCGCGTTGTCGGTTTAGGCCAAACCGAATGCACCTTTCATTTTGGGCCAAACCGAAATCAGCTCTACTAGGCCGAAAGGTTGTCTGCATGGGCCCGTCGTGACAAAAAGGTTCCTTTAAATAAATCTCTTATTCTTTTTCTTATGAAGAAGGAATGGTGCTTGCCAGCCATCAATTAAACACGTGTATAAGAGAAATTGACCGATCTATGCGCGTACATCCGCTGAAATGAAAAAGTTAGAACACATATTGTGGAAAACGGCGAGATCGATCTACTCGTGATAGGAAATTTCAAACGATCAACCGAGTGTGACGAATTTGACAAAATTGGTATAAAAATAGTGCGAACTTTGATCCAAAATTAAGAAGTTACAAAAAATAAAAATAAAAATCGATCATGGGAATGGAACCTACTCGTCGACACACATATATTTTATGAATATTTTATCTCGAATACTCGAGAAAAAAGAAAATAGACACGGTATATCACTGTATCTCTCTACCAGTGGCACAGGGGCCGGCCAGCCTGCTACATGTGTACTGTGTACAGCTCTTTACCTCCGAACAGATACGAGTCAGAGCCGCTGCATGGATTTTAGGTGAGTGACATCAGCTACCTTAATTTTCAGTTAGCGAACAGAGTTTTAGAATTGTCTCTCATTTTTCTTTTGTATTTTTTTCTTTGCCGAAGCATTATTCCAGTATTTTTGTTGCCTATGTTAAAATCAGAACGAGGAACTATACCCTACATGCTACAGCCGTATCAATCAAAAGAAGGCCACCGTGAGATTGCTAGGCCCAGTATACGTCAAGGGTGCCGTTAACAAGGAGGAGCAGCCTGGGGCGATCGAGCAGCATGGGGCGATCGATCGTGGATAGGTAACGAGCTCACATAGGTCAGCTGACTGAGAATTAGGTTAATTCTCAGTCAGCTGAGAATTAGACGGACTCAAATAAATATGAATGTATTTAAATGTGTTTTAGTGATTTAGACAAACCGTGTTACCAAATTTGGAAGGGAGAGGGTATGTTTTAAGTGAAATTCGAACTTACTCAAATTGAAGCTCATTTTTCCTCAGTATTTAATCTCCCTTGAAAATAATTTAGAAATTTATTTAAATAATTTTACCATCCTATTTTTTAGAAATAGAAAAGGGAAAACATGATTCGTTTTGCAACTAAAAAACCTTAGAAAAATCCCCACGGTATATTGTCTTTCTTTTAGGAGTTATATATTACAGTATATGTTTTGAGTTTGACCCTTCTATGTTTGGGAGATCCAGTTTTCCTCATAGCTGAATATGTACCCATTGTCTAAAAAACTAATTCAGCAAAAAAACAGTATTTTTTGTGATATGTGTAAAAATACAATTTCGATGCTCCAATATTCCCTATTTACTGGACTTTTTTGTCGTCGCAAAACTGTTCCTATTCGGCGATGTACAAGCAATTCTTTTTGCCAAGAGAGTTTGAAGTGCGGCTCACACCCAAGGTAACCCCGAAAGCGCTAAGTGGAAGGATGCTGTTGGGCGTGAGGTGCAATGGCGGTGGTGCAGAACACCCGCTCGCCGCCTTGAAGATCTGGCTACACGTTGTCGGGCGACGCACGCCATATGAGCGTGTTCTACAGCTGCAGCGACCCCTCTTCAAACAGATTGAAGAGCTATGCCTCCTTCACCCTCGACGGCAGCCACTCTCCCTTCTTCGCCGCGGCCATTGGAGACTAGCGAAGGAGAGTGAACGACGAGGCACAAATATTTGAGGTAGAAAGATGAGAGAGAACGGAGGAGGAAGATGAACTGCAAAGAGGCCGAGTGGCGGTGGACAGAATGAGAAGTGAAAACTGGGTAATTTTTACCCTATTTTTCTGGCGGGCCCTATGTGACAGGTGCTGAAGTTGTGTCGTATAGAAAATCGCGACGTGCAGTAAATTTTGGCCACAAGCTCGCTCGTCACGCGCGCGCCGTTAGGCCTCCCATGTGCGAGAATTTTGGCGCCATAAATGCCTCGAGCCTTGGTCTCATTTGTCATGTCGCTAATGGTGGACGTGACATGTTGCAATGATGCTTATGACGTGGATTCGCTGAAGAAATTTTGCCAAGGGAAGACCTGGACAAGAGACGAGATAACACGATGGAGCGTTTCTGTAAGGAGCTGAGCTGATATATTTTTTAACTGGCGAAGTTGTGCACTAACTCATGTTAACTGATGAGGCACAAGTGTAGGGGATCGTAACAGTCTTCGAGAGTAGTAAAACCAAATTTATTGATTCTACCCAAAGGAAGCCAAAGAATATTTATATGACTTAGCAGCTGATTTGTCAGTTTAGACACACCTGAAAGTAAACTTGCTTGACACAATTTATTAGTAGCAACAGTAATATAATAGTAGCAGTGGTTTTAGTAGCAGCAGTAAGGTAAAAACAACAATAGTGACAATAAGAATAATTGTAATAAACAACATGATTAAAAGCACCATAGGCATAGGGACAGATGAGCGGACGTTGCATGGATAAGATAGCTCATGTAATAGTCATAACGCAGCGCAAAATGCAAGTAAGCAATAATAAAGTATCCAGTTACTAATCAAACATAGGCATGTATTCCGTATATAGTCGTACGTGCTTGTAATAAGAATCTTGCATGCAACAAAATTTAGGACAAAGTAGACGCCTAAGATCCACATGCAACGAAACATCCCTCACGAGTTCCAAACCTGACCTTCTTTAAGCTGCTTCGACTACGGGAACCACAAGGAAAACAGAACAAGAGCGGGAATGTGGGAGTGGGTCCTTCCATATAGTTGGCTTGATGGCCCTTGTGGACTTAGTTCTCATTAGATAATTGACCTTAGAACTTAGTGATCAATACCTGTGGTTAGTCAAGTAGAAACTTGCAATAAGAATCTTGCACGACATATTTTGTCCAACCATCCCGTTTCAGCGGGGCCAATCATGAAATGTAATCTTTACTATTAAAACTGGGTTGGTGGTGTCACACCTCACGTGGTGTCACACTTCACACTAATTACACAAAAAAATGCCACCGGATATTTCTCTCGTTATCTATCTCTCCTCACAACGCGTACAAAACCAACCACTTATCCCTGAAAATAGCCACGATGGTTTACTCTCTCAGTCTTAAAAAGGGAGACGCAATTATCTAAACAACTAACATCCTATCAAGGCGTGAAGCCAACGCCAAGCTTACGCACAACTGCTCCACTCCATCCCCGCTCTTGCCTCTGTTGCGCCCACTAGGCTCCCGCACGCACCACCGCCCGCTCCCATACGGCCACCCACTGTCGTGGCCGCCTGCGAGGTACGTTAGCCCATGGCGCGTTCGGAGGCCGCGATGAAGGGCGGTACACGTCGGCGCAGATCTACGTCTAGCGAATGGTCGTGAAGAGGCCGACGATAGATGACCAGCGCGCCGGTGGCGGCGACACGGGTTCCGTCCACGACGATTCTGGTGGTGGCCGTGACGAAGTATTCAGGATTCCCGGCGTGGCTGGTGGAGCGGGCCGGACCAGAGAGGAGCGTGGTTGTAACATCCCCAAATTTGTGAGCCTAAAATGCGTCTAAATTTTTAACTTTTGTGTTTCATTGCATTATGGCATCCTTAATAAAATGCTCAAGAGGAAATTATAAAATTGAAAATCCTCAGATATGAATTGCTTCATTCCCAAACTCAAATCAATGAAAGTATTCAAAGTTGCAAAACAAAAATACTTTGGCATTCTATATTTGTCAAGGAAGTTCCAAGAGTTCAAAATAATCCTTTATAAATTTCTAAAGGATTATAAACTTGGAATTAAGGAAAATGCTGATACCCAATGATTACCTGCGTGAAAAGTAAATGGGTTAGGTTGAGACTCCAAGTGCAGAGTGTATGTAGTAGTGGAAGACAATTTTCCCCACGAGGGTGACTCGAGGGTTTAATATCGAACTCTCGGGGAACCAGTATTTCAGGTGTTATCTCCTTATCCTTCTCTTGAGAACCTGCAACAAAATAAATTGTTTTGTGCCCTCAACCTCGCCAAGTGGTTGTCAAGCACAAGGTGTGAGAATGATAATAAAATAAATATGCAAACAGTAGTAAATATGCAATGATGGTAAAATAAATATGCAAGGATGATGGTAGTAATGATAAATGATATTTTTGGGTTTTTATGATGAATGCAAGATGTAAAAGTGTTTTTGTATTTTCGGATTTAATAATGGCAGCAAACAAAAGTGGTGATAAAAGTGTTGGAAAGGTGTTTCTTATGATTAAAAATGGACCGGGTTTCATGGTTTCACAAATGCACTCTCTCTTGATAACGTGGTAGACAATGGAACACTAAAATTAACATGTAAGATGGCAAGACATGGTTTGACAAGTTATTAATAATATGGGCATCACGTCCTAACATAGAGATCTCAAGTATAAGTTGTTCTCTCTCTTATGCTCCACCAAGATGCGAACTAAATCATAACACCTTAGTAATTAAGATAAATCAGAGCATAGCAATAAGTTCAATGACATGAAGTTAAAATAAGAACATGCTAGATCTAGTCATGGAGATAGTGGCCAAGGTCACATCCACTCTCCGGTAGCATGGTATTTTTGTTTATCCCTAGTGAGGCAACAAAGTAAGGTAGAAAACCCAAGTGGATCGCAGAACTTTCTCTCACGTTCACTGCACTAGCCACCCCCCGTTACTCCAACTAATGCACACGTTCCCCCTCACATGCTCTCATAAACATGCTTGATCATGACAAGTAAATAAGAACGGGGTACATAATATGCATCTACTTTCATAACTGAAACAAAACCATTGCAATCTCAAAACATGTATTAACTCATAATAAAGATCCACCACAAAGGAATTACATAGATGACCGTAATCATGTTCAGCAGCTCATACGGTACTAATTAGTGAAGCTCATAGAGAGGAGAGATACATAAGTTACTTCCACAAACCCATAGTCTAGGGTGGACTACTCCCTCTTCATCATGGTGTCGTGGAGATGTTGTTGGAGGGGAAGGAGACCACATCGGCAGCGCCCCGCCGGAGTTTTCCCCCTCCAATCTTCAGCTCCAGATCTCTGTTTCGTGGTTTTTGTGTTTCGGCGGCGCTATCTTTCGCGAAAGCCCTGGGGGGTCTATATATGGTCGTTTTTAGGTCAAGACAAAGCTTCGGGAAGAAAGATCGACGACAGTGGAGGCCCGAGGGCCAGGATGGGGGACCCCACGCGGTCAGGGAATCTGGCCGCGTGGGCCCACCCCTTTCGGCCTTCTGGTCTCCGTTTCTTCGATTCCTTTGCGCCTACGTTTCGTTCCTTCCAAAAAAATGATCCCCATAAAGTTTCAGGTCATTTGGACGTCGTTTGGGTCCCTGAAACATCAAAATATAGAAAAAGGGGTTTTCTGACAGCGCAGGGTTAATTCCAGAAAAATGGGGAAGTTGTTAATTATCCCCAAAACTCAATATAAATCATGAATATAACCCTTATATGATGCAAATATTATGGAATAACATGTAAAGTTCATGTATGCATTTTACATGCATCAACATCCCCAAGCTTAACCCATGCTCGTCCCGAGTATGAAGGTGATAAAACTAACATGGACTTTGCATTTTAATACTATCAATGGATATCAAAGGTGATTACTATTGCTACATAGAGTCAAATGATTCATTCTTCAAAGGAATAACAATATGCAAGATAAATTATGAAGCGGTATCAAATACTCAATGTAAAGATGTTCAATGATAAATTCACAAAGTGTAATATAGAAGAAAGTACTATGGACCAAATGTATGCATAATGAAAAGTAAAAACATCCTATGGTGGTCATAGAGTACTTCTTATGAAAACTGAATATAAAAGGTGGACACTTTGGATAGATAAATAAGAAGAGATAAAGCATGAATAAGTTTCATCTAACTTCCAAACACTTCTACTTAAGTTAATGCTTGCAATGTGGTAGTCATTGGTGTGGAGCTCTCATTACCCCTATCATAGCATCTTGAATGATTAATGTTTAAAGTGAAAGCAAGTATGAGTGGTGTGCTTGACAATGTATTGGTTGAATGTCTCATGTCCCTTGAATACAAGTACCTACACCATGTGTTACTCACTTTGGTCCACAAAGTAAATTCAAATAAAGGTCATTGCAAGTAATAATAGTATCATCAAGAACTGCACTGGGGTACCTCCTGCCCCTTGACATGAACAAGCCCATGTCAAAACAACAAGACAAACAGACAATGAACAATCTCAGCACTCTTTTATTTACTATGGGTATAGCTTTTTATTATGAGGTGCATCACTGAATGAACATTATGGTTATGCTGTAAATTTCCACCATGAATGATGCATGGCTTAGATTAGCGGCCCAGGCATTTCTCTAACCATTTATACAAACTCTTTGAACTTACCAAGTATCCACATTCATTTCACCCATGATAGGCATCCATAAACAAAAGTACATGACATCAACTAAATATAAATAAGTGCAATGTTGAAAGCTTGCCATGTGACAGCACATATGGGCTAACTCCCAACCAAAACAATTGTCAAGCCCACAACTTCATAATTTTAATCACAACAGGTTCATGCTTATTAAATGCAATAAAAGTAAATTGTGCATCAAGTTCGTGAGAGCTTTTAACCAATTTTTCCCATGACAATCAATAACATAAGCATTTAAATTCAGAAATGTAGATAACACAATATAACATGATAAACATACTTGGAATAGCATAAAGCTAATAGGTAGATATGGTGGACTCACTGGAAAGACTTTGGTTGAAGGTGTTGGGAAAACAAGCTTTTTACTTGTTGTAATTTTTGGGCTAGCAATAGGGAGAAAGTTGATCGTCTAAATGCATGCATAAGTGTCCATAGAACTAATAAATCCATGTTAAACCAAGTAAAGTTAAAATTCAACATCTAAACATGGCATAAGATAGCTCTTGACAACACACTTGCAAATTAACATTCATTCAAAGCACATGAATTATGCAACTATATGTATATTTTAAAATCAACTCAAACATCCCTATCCCAATATATTTAATAGCATCCAACATAATTCAACCCAAACTTCCAGTAGCTCTCTCATATATAAATGATAGTGGTGGTCTCAAGAAAATAAAAATCAAACCGAAATAACAAAAACAAAAAAAAACAGACGCTCCAAGTTTATACGATAAAGTGCTTTGATCGAAAAACAGAAGTTAGACGTGTGCAAACCGAGAGTGTGTTGGTCTAGTGGGGTTGTCTTGACATCCCCAAGCTTATGGTCTTCACCATCGTTGGATAGCTCTTGGTGCAGCTCCTCAAATCCCTGTGAAAAAACTTCAAAACACCATTTCTCCCATTTCTTTTCTGTGGGGTGATATTAGTAGTGATAAACAAATAGGTTCCTTGCTGCATAAAATCCTTAGGCAAAAATTCATATGAATGTCCAGAGGGTATATAATGTTGTATGCCTACTCATATACTCAATTGAATCAAAAAGATTCAAGCAAAAAGGTCAAAAAATGCATAAAACAATATCAAGACAGAATCTGTCCAGAAAAACAGCAGCAGCAAAACGCATTTTCTACCCTACTTAAACTCGTCAGAAAAATCTTAAAAAAATCACGTATACAGAGGATGAAAAGTTTAAGCTACATTTCAAATTACAGCTCAGTCGAGTTACAGATAAAAAATGAAAAATCAAACCGTGCACAGACTTCGTGCAGGCAGAAAACTCTCCGAAAATGAATAGCAACTTTTCAAACCCAAAATAGGTAAAACTTGGTTCTTTATTAAAAATTCCAGAAACAAAACTAACAAACTACTCTCTTGTTACAGCAAGAGGACTCAAAGAAAATCTCAACAAAAACAACCGGGTTGCCTCCCGTAAAGCGCTTTCTTTATAGCCATATAGCTAGGCTTACTTACTTGATAATCAAAGGGGACGTAGCTCATGAGGGAGCTTGAACCTTGTGTGTCCCTCTTCCTTGGGAAGTGTTCTATGCTCTTCTTGTGTGGAAACTGAAACTTCACATTCCCTTCCTTTGAATCAATAATGACACCTGTAGTACGAAGAAAAGGTCTTCCCAAAATAATAGGACTAGAGGTTTTATTCCCCATGTCCATGATTAGAAAATCAACAGGCACAAAAGTCATGTGTAACTCTACCATAACATCACTTACTTTTCCTAGAGCATGTCTAATGGAATCATCAGCAAGTGCAAGTTTGATACGTCTCAAACGTATCTATAATTTTTGATGTTCCATGCTGATATTATATCAATTGCTACATGTTTTGGTTACACTTTATATCATTTTTATGCATTTTCTGGGACTAACCTATTAACAAGATGCCACAGTGCCAGTTCCCTGTTTTCTGCTGTTTTTGGTTTCAGAAAATCTATTAAGGAAATATTCTCGGAATTGGACGAAACAAAAGACATCGTCAATAATATCACGAGGAGATCACGGAGTCCAAAGGGGAGTCGGAGCAGACCCACCAGGGGGCCACGCCACACTAGGGCGCGGCCCAGGGTGGGCCCGCGCCCCCTATGGCGTGGTGGCCCCCCTCGGCCACCGACGCCGCCTCTTCGCCTATATATTCTCCGCGACGCGAAAACCCTATTACGGTCGATCATATTCCACGAAAAGTTCCGTCGCGGCCGTCATCGTCAATCTCAGATCGGAGGAGTTCTGAAGCTCTTCCCGGCACCCTGCCGGAGGGGAGATCATCACCGGAGGGCTCTACATCACCATGCCTGCCTCCGGAGTGATGCGTGAGTAGTCCACCCCTGGACTACGGGTCCATAGCAGTAGCTAGATGGTTGTCTCTCTACCTTGTGCCTCCATGTTTAGATCTTGTGAGCTGCCTAACATGATCAAGATCATCTTATTGTAATGCTAGATGTTGTGTTTGCTGGGATCCGATGAATATTGATACCATGTTTATTCAAGTTGTTTATCTATGTGCTCTTGATCTTGCATGCTCTCCGTTGCTAGTAGATGCTTTGGCCAAGTAGATGCTTGTGACTCCAAGAGGGGGTATTTATGCTCGATAGTGGGTTCAGTCTCTAGATATCTGGATCAGTGACAGAAAGGTCTAAGATGGTAGATGTGCTGTTGCTACTAGGGATAAAACATTGGTGCAGTGTCCAAGGGCACTTGTATTGATTACATTACACACTTTACTTCATGCAATAATCTGTTGTTAGCAACTTAATACTGAATGGATGCGGATGCTGCCTTGAAGGTGGATTATTTAGGCATAGATGCGGTTGGAATAACGGTCTATGTACTTTGTTGTAATGCCCAACTAGATTTCATAGTAGACATCTTGGCATGTATTGCATTGTTATGCCCTCTCTATTTGTCAATTGCCCAGCTGTAATTTGTTTACCCAACATGCTAGTTATCTGTTCTGAGAGAGACACCACTAGTGAACTGTGGACCCTGGTCCAATTTCCTCATACTGTTTACACAACCTGCTGCAATCATCTGTTTCCTGTTACTTGCTGTTTTCCTGCTGTTTTCCACACCATACGTTTAACTCTTTGTTTCTGCAAGACCGGAGAGATTGACAACCTCTCTGTTTCGTGTTGGGCAAAGTTCTGGTTTGTGTCTGTGCAGATTCCACGTTGGTGCAAGCTCCCTAGCGCCAGGGGGAGTCAACATCAACAACCTTCCGATAGATCGTCAAGTCCTACTGGATTGATAACCTTGGGTAGATTTCTCAAGGGAAAACTTCTGCTGTCTACATCATAACCTTCCTCTTGGGGTTCACCAACACGTAGCCATCAAGCTGTTTTCTGGCGCCGTTGCCGGGGAAGTACTCATCATCACCATCATCATCATCCTCAAATACTCTCCCGTCAACCAGGCACCAGCTGTTTTCTGGCGCCGTTGCCGGGGACTTGGAGGCTATTGGAAAGGGGAGTCTCTCAGTTCCAATCTCTTTACTTTGTTTTTGTCTTGTTTTAGTTTTGTTTTGCTTGCTGTTAAAAATCAAAAACCCAAAAAAATTAAATTCCTGCATCTAGTTTTTAATTTCGAGTTGCCCTGTTGCTTGTTTTAGTCTTGCTAAAATGAGTAATCCTGAAAATACTAAGTTGTGTGACTTTACTAGCACAAACAACAATGATTTTATCTGTACACCCATTGCTCCACCTGCTTCTAAAGCAGAATTTTATGAGATTAAGCCTGCACTGTTAAATCTGGTTATGAAAGAGCAATTTTCTGGTGTTAGTACTGATGATGCTGCTGCCCACTTAAACAACTTTGTTGAACTTTGTGATATGCAAAAGTATAAGGAGGTAGAGAGTGATATTATTAAGCTGAAATTGTTTCCTTTCTCTTTAAGAGGAAGAGCTAAAGATTGGTTGCTATCTTTGCCTAGAAATAGTATTGATTCCTGGACTAAATGCAAAGATGCTTTCATTGGAAAATATTATCCTCCTGCTAAAATTATCTCTTAAGAAGTGGTATTATGAACTTTAGGCAACTTGATAATGAGCATGTTGCCCAAGCTTGGGAAAGAATGAAGTCTTTGGTTAAAAATTGCCCCACTCATGGACTGACTACTTGGATGATCATCCAAACCTTTTATGCAGGACTAAATTTTTCTTCAAGGAATTTATTGGACTCGGCTGCTGGAGGGACCTTTATGTCCATCACTTTGGGTGCTGCTACAAAGCTTCTTGATGATATGATGGTAAATTATTCTGAATGGCACACTGAAAGGGCTCCAACTGGTAAGAAGGTAAATTCTGTTGAGGAAATTTCCTCCTTGAGTGATAAAGTTGATGCTATTATGACTATGCTTTCGAATGGACATGGTGTTGTGGATCCAAATAATATTCCTCTTGCTTCTTTGGTTGCTCATGATGAGAAAAATGTTGATGTAAACTTCATTAAAAATAACAACTTCAACAACAATGCTATAGGAATAATTTTGGTAGCAACAATTATAGGCCATATCCTGCTAATGGTAGCAACTCTTATGGTAATTCTTATGGCAATTCCTACAGTAACAATAGAAGTGTGCCCTCTGATCTTGAAGTCATGCTTAAGGATTTTATTAGCACACAAACTACTTTTAATAAAACTGTTGAGGAAAAGCTAGGAAAAATTGATACTCTTGCTGCTAAAGTTGATAGTCTTGCTCATGATGTTGAAATGCTGAAAATAAAAGCTATTCCTAGTGATATTAGAGAGAGTAAAACACTCAATGCTATCCAAATTAAAATTGATAATAACATTAGGATGCTTGCTGAACTTCATGAAAGATGGGAGAGAGAAGAAAGAGAAGCTGAAATTGCTGAACAAAATAGTGTTGTTAGAGTTTGCACTATTTTTACTAATGAAACAAATGATGCCTCACATGCTAATGCGCCCCCTACTGTTAGTGAAAAGATAATAAGTGTTGGAAATGTCTCTACTACCTCTACAAAAAGTTTAAATTGCCTGATAGCACTACTTTTGTTCCTAGTAAAAGTGCTGAAATTTTTAGAGGTGTTGGTGATAATTGCTCCATTGTTTTTGATGACAACAACTTCAATTTCGAAAATTGTAACATAACTGAAGTCATCATGTTCTTGCAAAAGCTAGCTAAGAGTCCTAATGCTAGTAAAATAAATATGGCTTTTACTGAACATATTATCAAAGCTCTCATGCATGCTAGGGAAGAAAAATTAAAACTTGAAGCTTCTATCCCTAGGAAGTTAGATGATAATTGGGAACCTGTTATTAAAATGAAACTGAGTGAGTTTGAATGCAATGCTTTGTGTGACCTTGGTTCTTGTATTTCGGTTATGCCTAAAAATTTATATGATATTCTCAAGCTTGCACCTTTGGAAAAATGTCATTTGGATGTTCACTTTGCTGATTCTTCTATGAAGAAACCTTTAGGAAAAGTTGATGATGTTTTGATAATGGTTAATAACAATCTTGTCCCTGTTGATTTTGTGGTTTTGGATATTGAATGCAATCCTTCTTGTCCTATTGTTTTGGGAAGACCTTTTCTGAGAACTGTTGGTGCTGTTATTGATATGAGAGAGGGGAATATAAAATTTCAATTCCCACTCAAGAAAGGTATGGAACACTTCCCTAGGAAGAAGATGAAATACTCACATGATACTAGTGTCAAGACAAATTATGGTTTTGGATTTTCTGGTCTTGACAATACTTGATGCATCTCTTCATGCCTAGCTCAAAGGCATTAAAGAAAAGCACTTCTGGGAGATAACCCATGTTTTTATTTGCTGTTTTATTTTTGTTTTCTTGAGTCAAGGATGCTTGTTTACCTCTGTAGCAACTCCTTTGTATCTTTTATTTGCTGTTTTGTTGTGCCAAGGAGAGTTACTAATGCAAAGTTGGTTTTTATTTTCGGGACTGCATTGGGACAGATTGCTGTTCGTCACCGTTTAATTCAGTAGAAAATCAGAAAAAATCGAAAAATGCTGAAACTTTTTGTGCATGTTCCTGATGATGTTACGCAACTTTCATTATTTCAAAAGTTTTCATCTGAGCATCGTAAGTGCCTCGAAAAAATTCGTCATTACAGACTGTTCTGGTTTGACAGATTCTGTCTTTTATTTTGCATTCTCTCTTTTACAAGTTTTTAAGTGGTTTCTTTTCGTGTAAAAGTGCCCACTTGAGCCTAGTAACAGTGGCTAATGTTTAAAATAGTTGGCTTGTGAGTTTTGTCTTTGCTAGAACTTTGAAGTATTATCTTTTAGTGCACTAACCTGCTAATGAGAAAAGCTGTTAAGTTTTGGTGTGAAGGAAGTTTTCAAGTGTTGATAGAGGAGAATGATATTACATGATCAAGAAGAGTGAAGAGCTTAAGCTTGGGGAGGCTTACCTCCCCAGCATATTTCAAGAAGACTCAAGCATCTAAGCTTGGGGATGCCCAAGGCATCCCCTTCTTCATCTACAAATTATCAGGTCATCTCTAATGGTGCTATATTTTTATTGCTTCATGCTAGTGTACTCTTCCTTGGAGCGTCAGTGTGTTTTTGTTTTCAGTTTGTTTTGTTTTGTTTGCTGTGCTATACTTGTTGGATCCTAGCATTCATGTTTGGGAGAGAGACACGCTCCACTTTTTCATTAGAATACTCTTGTGCTTCACTTATACTTGTTGAGTATTCCTGTCTAGTTGCTGTTATTGCTGTTAGCTCTCAGTTTTTCATACATCTCTTGTTAGAGCTTTCAGTTTCTTTTGAAGAAAGTACTCTCTTGCTTCACTTATATCTGTTTGGAGAGTTGTCAAATAAGTTGATTGGTGTTTGGTTGGACCAGAAAAATGCTATGCATGTGGTAGTGGTATAAAATGCTTACATGAATCTTTTTAGATCGTTGTCTTGAGTAATTTGATGCTTGCCAATTGTTTTGAGCTGTCAAGTAATTAATGTTTAAGCTTGTGCATCATGTAAGTAATGGCTATTAATGAAGAACTACTATAAGGATTTTCTGCTATAATAATCTGTTGCATAATTGGAAGTCCATAGTAGTCTAGATAATTTTTGGATGAAGGCTATGTGTTAACAAGGAAGACAGTGGGAGTCTATGGTTCGTCAAACCTTGTGTTTTATGTACACTCTTGCTATTCCAGTTGATAATGATGTTTGCTTATAATAACCTTGCTAGCCTAAACTCTGTACTAAGAGGGAATGCTTCTTGTACATCCAAAACCTTGAGCCAAATCCATGCCACCTGTGTCCACCATACCTACCTATTATGTGGTGTTTTCACCATTCCAAGTAAATTTCTTCATGTGCTATCTACTAACTACTCAAAACTGTTACATTTCCTTTTTGTGTCACTACTTGAAAAGCTCATAAGGACGTAGTAGTGAGATTTGTCATCTTCCATGCTAATTAATTTACAAGGATTGGCAGCTTCATCTGCTTCTCCACCTTTTATTTTGCATTAAAGAGCTGGTTAGTCCACCCTATAAATAAATAAATAGACACTCCTCCATGGTGAATGTTGGTGGGCACCCGAGGATTCGGTTAGCCATGGTTTGTGGAAAGTAAATGGTTGGGAGGAGTGTCACCAATAAGTGCTTGTTACAAGTGCAGTCCTAAAAACTCTCGGAACCGCTCTAAAAGTTAGTTAGCCATGGAAGATGACAAGTACCTGCTATTTGATTTGTTGACACCTGTATACACCATTACCTTACAAAACAATATTTTATGCTCTCTATATGCCTTCGGGAACTACAGCTCTAGCACATGATGTTAATCCCTGCTTCCCTCTGCGAAGGGCCATTCTTTTACTTTTATGTTGAGTCAGTTTTCCCACTTCTTTCTGTCTACTTAAGCAAACATCATTGTCAACTCCAGTATAACAGTTTTTACATAACTTTGTGTTTGGTTGATCATATTCTTTGCATTGACATTATCTATATGATATACATGTTGAAAGTTGAAGCAAAAGCTGAAGCTATTATCTTCCTTTGTGTTGATACAAACACTTTCATGTTGAGAATTATTGCTGCTGTGAACTAACTATTATGTTAGACTATTATATCTCTAAATGTTTTATAGTATTATTCATGAAAGTTTGCACTTGTGTGATCACTTATGTTTACTCTTTATTTACTTGCTTGCAAACTATAGACCATTGGCTTGGATCACTTCATTCAGATCATGTGCATTACATTGTTATTTGATCAAAGATTGTGTTGGTAGCATGTCACTTCAAAAATTATCTGTTTTTATCGTTTACCTACTCGAGGACGAGCAGGAACTAAGCTTGGGGATGCTTGATACGTCTCAAACGTATCTATAATTTTTGATGTTCCATGCTGTTATTATATCAATTGCTACATGTTTTGGTTACACTTTATATCATTTTTATGCATTTTCTGGGACTAACCTATTAACAAGATGCCACAGTGCCAGTTCCCTGTTTTCTGCTGTTTTTGGTTTCAGAAAATCTATTAAGGAAATATTCTCGGAATTGGACGAAACAAAAGACATCGTCAATAATATCACGAGGAGATCACGGAGTCCAAAGGGGAGTCGGAGCAGACCCACCAGGGGGCCACGCCACACTAGGGCGCGGCCCAGGGTGGGCCCGCGCCCCCCTATGGCGTGGTGGCCCCCCTCGGCCACCGACGCCGCCTCTTCGCCTATATATTCTCCGCGACGCGAAAACCCTATTACGGTCGATCATATTCCACGAAAAGTTCCGTCGCGGCCGTCATCGTCAATCTCAGATCGGAGGAGTTCTGAAGCTCTTCCCGGCACCCTGCCGGAGGGGAGATCATCACCGGAGGGCTCTACATCACCATGCCTGCCTCCGGAGTGATGCGTGAGTAGTCCACCCCTGGACTACGGGTCCATAGCAGTAGCTAGATGGTTGTCTCTCTACCTTGTGCCTCCATGTTTAGATCTTGTGAGCTGCCTAACATGATCAAGATCATCTTATTGTAATGCTAGATGTTGTGTTTGCTGGGATCCGATGAATATTGATACCATGTTTATTCAAGTTGTTTATCTATGTGCTCTTGATCTTGCATGCTCTCCGTTGCTAGTAGATGCTTTGGCCAAGTAGATGCTTGTGACTCCAAGAGGGGGTATTTATGCTCGATAGTGGGTTCAGTCTCTAGATATCTGGATCAGTGACAGAAAGGTCTAAGATGGTAGATGTGCTGTTGCTACTAGGGATAAAACATTGGTGCAGTGTCCAAGGGCACTTGTATTGATTACATTACACACTTTACTTCATGCAATAATCTGTTGTTAGCAACTTAATACTGAATGGGATGCGGATGCTGCCTTGAAGGTGGATTATTTAGGCATAGATGCGGTTGGAATAACGGTCTATGTACTTTGTTGTAATGCCCAACTAGATTTCATAGTAGACATCTTGGCATGTATTGCATTGTTATGCCCTCTCTATTTGTCAATTGCCCAGCTGTAATTTGTTTACCCAACATGCTAGTTATCTGTTCTGAGAGAGACACCACTAGTGAACTGTGGACCCTGGTCCAATTTCCTCATACTGTTTACACAACCTGCTGCAATCATCTGTTTCCTGTTACTTGCTGTTTCCTGCTGTTTTCCACACCATACGTTTAACTCTTTGTTTCTGCAAGACCGGAGAGATTGACAACCTCTCTGTTTCGTGTTGGGCAAAGTTCTGGTTTGTGTCTGTGCAGATTCCACGTTGGTGCAAGCTCCCTAGCGCCAGGGGGAGTCAACATCAACAACCTTCCGATAGATCGTCAAGTCCTACTGGATTGATAACCTTGGGTAGATTTCTCAAGGGAAAACTTCTGCTGTCTACATCATAACCTTCCTCTTGGGGTTCACCAACACGTAGCCATCAAGCTGTTTTCTGGCGCCGTTGACGGGGAAGTACTCATCATCACCGTCATCATCATCCTCAAACACTCTCCCGTCAACCAGGCACCAAAGTTCAATAGAGCATTTCTCAATATTTTTAAGTTCAAGGACTTCATATAGTTCTTTAGATAATATAGAGACACTAGATCCTAGATCAAGTATAGCAGTGTGTCTCTTTTCCAATGGTTACTAGTACCTTGGGGATCCAGATATCCCCAAGCTTAGGTGGTATCATAGCTTCTTGATTGTACCTAGCAATCTTTTCTTTTAAGACATGATTAGCAATATAGGAACCAAAACCAGCCTGGTTAATATTAATGGAAGGATCACTTGCAAATTTTTGTAAGATAGAAATTAATTCATGCAAGCTACACTTCTCTAAATCAACAAATGGTTCCTTAACTTCACTAAGCATTTTAACTTCCTCAACCTTTTTATCTTTTTGAGATATAATGATGTTCTTTAATGAGGAAACTTCCTTAGTGAGTTGATCTACTCTTTCAAACAAATATCATGTTTTTCGAATTTGGATATGAACTCCTTATTGAGCTCCTTTTGAGTAGATATAAATGATCTAATGGTGTTTTTTCAAATCACTAGAAACATTACTACTAGTGGTATATTTGTTTGGAACATATGGGGGCTTATTATAAGAGTTATAATTGTTGTTACCATACCCATTATTACCATAGTTCCTAATGAAGTTGACATCAACATTTTCAGGATTATTACCAACTAGTTCTTGCAAAGGCATATTTTCAAAAATTTGTTTATTAATAAAAGCAAGAATGGTGTCCATTTTAGATGACAAATCATTTGTTTCTTCTATAGAGTTCACTTTCTTAGATGAACTAGGTGCTTTATCAGTATGCCATTGACTATAATTTTGCAAGATACTTTCCAAAATGTTCTTAGCTTCTAAAACAGTTTTTCCCATGAAAGCGCCTCCAGCAGCTGAATCAAGTATATTTCTAGACATGTAATTTAGACCATTGTAAAAAGAGTGCAAAATGGTCCATTCATTAACCCCATGTGATGGACAAGTTCTAAGCATGAGTTTAATCCTATCCCAAGCCATTGCAACATGTTCATTTTCATTTTGCCTAAAGAGAGGATATTGTTTCTATTTTGCAATATTTTAACAGAGGGATAATATTTCTTAATGAAAGCTTCTTTTAAATCATCCCAAGAATTAATACTACCAGTAGGTAATGAATGTAGCCACTCTTTAGCTTTTCCTCTAAGTGAGAAAGGAAATAACTTCAGTTTTTAAGACATTACTTTCAACATTTTTAAACTTTTGCATGTCACAGATTTCAATAAAATCATGAAGATGCATAGAGACATCCTCAACAGCACTACCACCAAATTGTTCCCTAGTTATCAAGTTTAACAAACTAGGACTAACTTCATAGCTCTCAGCAGTAATCTCAGGTGTGGTGATAGGCTTAGCAATAAATTGATCATTAGGAGTGTTTGTGTAGTCACACAATTTAGTTCTATCGCCCATTTTAACAAGTTTTATGTGTTTTTAATTTTTTTAATGCAAAACTGAAAGTAAAATGACACTAATGCAACTTGAAATAACAAATGCAACACAAAAATGCAAAACTGAATATAAATATGCAAACCGAAATATAAAGATGATATGCAAGACAAGAACAAATAAAATAAAATGATTGTAGGTAAGATGGATAAGATGATGCTCACGTAGGTGCAACCTCCCCAAGCTTAGGTTGTTACACAAGTTGGTGATGAAGTTGACTTGATGTGAGTGATCCTTGGATAAAGCTTTCAGCTATGGTTCCCCGGCAACGGCGCCAGAAAATGTCTTGATACCCAATGATTACCTGCGTGAAAAGTAAATGGGTTAGGTTGAGACTCCAAGTGCAGAGTGTATGTAGTAGTGGAAGACAATTTTCCTCACGAGGGGTGACTCGAGGGTTTAATATCGAACTCTCGGGGAACCAGTATTTCAGGTGTTTTCTCCTTATCCTTCTCTTGAGAACCTGCAACAAAATAAATTGTTTTGTGCCCTCAACCTCACCAAGTGGTTGTCAAGCACAAGGTGTGAGAATGATAATAAAATAAATATGCAAACAGTAGTAAACATGCAATGATGGTAAAATAAATATGCAAGGATGATGTTAGTAATGATAAATGATATTTTTGGGTTTTTTATGATGAATGCAAGATGTAAAAGTGTTTTTGTATTTTCGGATTTAATAATGGCAGCAAACAAAAGTGGTGATAAAAGTGTTGGAAAGGTGTTTCTTATGATTAAAAATGGACCGGGGTTCATGGTTTCACAAATGCACTCTCTCTTGATAACGTGGTAGACAATGGAACACTAAAATTAACATGTAAGATGGCAAGACATGGTTTGACAAGTTATTAATAATATGGGCATCACGTCCTAACATAGAGATCTCAAGTATAAGTTATTCTCTCTCTTATGCTCCACCAAGATGCGAACTAAATCATAACACCTTAGTATTAAGATAAATCAGAGCATAGCAATAAGTTCAATGACATGAAGTTAAAATAAGAACATGCTAGATCTAGTCATGGAGATAGTGGCCAAGGTCACATCCACTCTCCGGTAGCATGGTATTTTTGTTTATCCCTAGTGAGGCAACAAAGTAAGGTAGAAAACTCAAGTGGATCGCAGAACTTTCTCTCACGTTCACTGCACTAGCCACCCCCCGTTACTCCAACTAATGCACACGTTCCCCTCACATGCTCTCATAAACATGCTTGATCATGACAAGTAAATAAGAACGGGGTACATAATATGCATCTACTTTCACAACTGAAACAAAACCATTGCAATCTCAAAACATGTATTAACTCATAATAAAGATCCACCACAAAGGAATTACATAGATGACCGTAATCATGTTCAACAGCTCATACGGTACTAATTAGTGAAGCTCATAGAGAGGAGAGATACATAAGTTACTTCCACAAACCATAGTCCAGGGGTGGACTACTCTCTCTTCATCATGGTGTCGGTGGAAATGTTGTTGGAGGGGAAGGAGACCACACCGGCAGCGCCCCGCCGGAGTTTTCCCCTCCAATCTTCAGTTCCAGATCTCTGTTTCGTGGTTTCTGTGTTTCGGCGGCGCTCTCTTTCGCGAAAGCCCTGGGGGGTCTATATATAGTCGTTTTTAGATCAAGACGAAGCTTCGGGAAGAAAGATCGACGACAACGGAGGCCCGAGGGCCGGGATGGGGGACCCCACGCGGTCAGGGAATCTGGCCGCGTGGGCCCACCCTTTCGGCCTTCTGGTCTCCGTTTCTTCGATTCCTTTGCGCCTACGTTTCGTTCCTTCCAAAAAAAATGATCCCCGTAAAGTTTCAGGTCATTTGGACGTCGTTTGGGTCCCTGAAACATCAAAATATAGAAAAAGGGGTTTTCTGACAGCGCAGGGTTAATTCCAGAAAAATGGGGAAGTTGTTAATTATCCCCAAAACTCAATATAAATCATGAATATAACCCTTATATGATGCAAATATCATGGAATAACATGTAATAAAATGTAAAGTTCTTGTATGCATTTTACATGCATCAAATGCCATATCCAAACCCTATGAACAAAAGTTGTGCAAAACATTTTATCTTGAAACCCAATTTTTGTGGACCTTCTACAGGTTATGGGGAGGCTACACAAATATTCCCATAATTTTTGAAAAAGTTTAGAGGCCTCAATTAAATCTCTAAAGACCTACTGGAAATAAAAGAAAAAGGAAGAAAAGAAGTCCAGGTTTTTTTTCGTAAAACTGTCGTCTCTCACCTCCCGACACGGCCGCGCCATTGCCGGGCGAGAGGGAGGCCCCCACGACGCCCTGCCGCATCCTTGCAGCGTTAAGAGGAGCACCACGACGCTCTGCTCCCTCACCCCTCACTCGCTTATCTGCTCCCTCCTCTCTCTCTCTGTTCTTCTTCCGAGCCCGAACCCTAGCCGCCATGGCCGAGCTCGACGCCGTCGCTTGAAGCTTCCCCGAGCAGATCGAAGACCACCAGCAGCTTCGCCTCGTCTCCCACTGCATCCACGCCGAAGGAATCGAGTCGGGGCGCCTCCGTTGACGAGATCGCCGTCATCTTCTTCCTCTCCGGCCGCCGCACGTCGAGCAAGTTCGTCGTCGCCTCCGCCCACCTCCGCCCAATCCGAGCCTACACACGCATCGAGGGTGAGCTTGTGCTTCTCCTGGACATGCTCCACGTCTCCAGTTCGTCGTAGATCGTCGTAGCCATCCTAGGCCGTAGCCCGCAGCCGCGCGGGCCTCGTCGCCGGAGCATTTGCCGGCGACCATTTGGTCCATAGCGCCGCCACTGGGTAGCCCGTACTCTGGCGCGTCGAACGCACCCACCCGCGCATCCCCGAGCGTCCCCTGTCGCCGAGCCCGGGCGCGTCGCCGTCGGCGATCACCGCGTCCAGCGCGCGTCGGTCCTGGCAACGGCACGGTCAAAGCGATCGTGGGCCCTCGCTCGCTCACGTGGACGCTACATGGCCTGGGGCCCGCACGTCAGCGTCTGTGGCTAGCCTAGCCGTGGGTGGGAAACGTTTCGGTTAAGATTTTCTGGAAAATGAAATTAATAGACAGATTCAATTGTAAACTTGAAAAATCCATAACTTATTCAATAATTGTACAAAAATTACAAATAAGATACCTAAATGTTCAGAAAAATAAAGTGTGTCTATTGGCATAACTCACACATCCAACTAAATTAATTTAGTTGCTGTTTTATTAAAATAACTAAAATGGCAGAAAAGAAAGCAGTTTTGGAAAATCAATAACTTTAAGAATAATGATCCAAAAATTATGTTTGACCTATCAAAATGTTCATCAAGAAATATACTTCATGTTCCACTGTTTTCCAAACCTGGATAATTAGTTTTAATGTTGTTTAAAATGATTTGCTAAAATGGCAGATTTAAAATGGATTTTATAAATGCAATAACTTTTTAATGGCTTATCAGAAAAGGTGTTTAATATATCAAAATGCTCAGAATAATATGGAACATCCATTAACATCATTTCCATGCATGTTTGAACACATTTGTAGTACTGCACCTTTTTAGGAAGTAAGGAAAATATTAAATTAAATATGGGGCTTTAACTCCTCTTGTCGAAATAATTATTTTGCACCCCATTTAACTTGTTAGTTAAATTTCAGTGCATTAAAATGTCATGCCATCATGTGTTTGTGCATTGCACCTGTTTTGCTTGTGTGATTATTGATTGTTGTCTTTCCGATGTTTTTATGCATCGATAGATCAAGCAGTCGGGGTTCCACCGCAATACCCGACGACCAGTATTACCAGCCCCCTGAACAAGGCAAGCGTAATCCCCCCTCTGAGCATGTCTGCTCCAATATTTCCGCAATTATTTTCCCCACTATAATATTGCATTCGGTTCCAAATGTGTTTTTTTTCCTGGATTAGAGTATCCTACTAGTTGCATTAGAAATCTGTTGCCATTACCTGTATCCTTCCTAATATCCATAGGATTGAAGTGTTGGCCTGAGTTAATTATATCTGCTATGTATATGCTTAGCCACGCTTAGTTAAATGCGTAGTTGTCCGGTGGAGGTTTCACTGTCGGAACAGTTGATGGAATGGCCGGATGTGGTGAAAATGGTGGTGACGGATATTAAATTGCGTAAAGGCGGGGATGAGAGGCCACGGGGATGTGGTGGGTTGTCTCGTTCTCGCCGCCTCAGTGCGAGTTCTCCCCTTCGAGCCAAGACTGAGCGTGCTTCCATCGGTGGGCCTATGGGATCCCTATCGACCAACTAACTTGGGCGGGGCTAGCCAGGGTCCTCTAGTTTGATCTTCCATTTGCGCGTGTGTGAAGATGGTGGCCAGGACTGGGATGAGGATGGTGGTGTTTAGGAAAATGAGTGGCCGCGGGGCAGGGTGTTGGAGGCACTGAACCTGTCCTACGCCACTGATGATCCTGGGTTAGTCTCAAGCAAGGTAAAGGTTGTAACCGCTCCCACTCAGCCGGCTCTCCCCGGAAGAGAGCTAATTGCATAGGCAATGAGCCGGACGGTACTGATGGTTAAAAACAGTACACCCTGCTGGGTAAATCATTTCGAAAAGCCTTGTCCACGGTTATGCACGACTTGGTGCGGATTCAGAGACCATAGAAAACTTGAACAAAATGATTAAAACCTGAGTACTAAAGGTACTACCAAGAATGCAAGGTTGACTTCCTCGAGGGTGATTCGGGGAGGTGCCTTGGTAGACAGGTGAAGTGATTGATGGTGGTTGTTGATGGAGATGATCAAAAGAAAAGATGTTTACTTCTTACCCCTTTTTAAAATATTCTGATTAGTCGATGCCAGATGTCTTTTATAAAGAAAACCAGCTTTACGCAAAACAGCCATAAAACCTTTGAAAGCCAATCATTGAGCTAGTAGCTCTAGTAATCTTGCAGAGTTCGTCGAACTCACGTTGTTTATTTGATTTCAGTGGAGGACTTCACCGACACTGAAGGTGGGTTCTATGTGGACGTCGACGAGTAGTCTGGGGTTCCCAGGTGGCAGCTTGGGACATCTCGGAACAGCTGGCGCTGGAATGTTTATCTCTAGGCCTCTTAGGCCATAATTTGGATCTTGTTGTTTAGAACAACTTAATTCGCTTCCGCATGATGTACTGTTGGATCTGTGACCTCTGGTTGTAATATTTGCTATCTTTCTCTATTATAAGAGTTGAACTATAATGCTTTGAGTCGTAGAGTCTGTGATGTTCCAGTTGTTCCACAAGTCTTGATCTCTCTATTATGCATTGATAGTTGTGCCTGCGTTAAGGCATCAATCGGGGTGTTGCGTTGCCGATGATCCATTCCGAGCAACGCCTGCCAAAGGTTTTGGCCGGGGAGTGGTAAACCCGTAACCTCCGGTTGTATCGCCTAACCGGTGACACACAGCATCTCTGTATAGTTAAGCGGTCGGGGCGCTACAAGTTGGTATCAGAGCAGGACTGCCTGTAGGAAACCCTTCTACTGGTCGACGTTGAGTCTAGTGTTTGTGAAAATATTTTTAACCTAAAAATGAGTGTGAAAACCATCTTAGGATTCTTTTTACTCCTTATCTGGTTACATTCTAATCTCGGAGCAATCTTACCTCGATTTGAGTTAAAAGTTTTTCTCCTCATCTGTTACTTCAAAAATCTTTAGGATCACGAGGTTGGGTTCTACCTTTAGAGTTATGTGTCCGGTTGCCCCCGCTGCGCTACAGTCGAAATCAACTCAGATGTTTAAGAACCCTGTTATCCCTATTGAGCCTAATCGCTTATTCCTTCTTTGGGTTTTAACCCAAGGACTTGAACCGAAGGTCCGGATTGTGCGGATAGTGTGGGTTGAATCACGTGGTTTCTTAACCATTTGAATCTCACGCTAGTGGTACATGATGCTGATCTTTGACCCAAGTTCCATCTTGTTGGTCCCTTGTTTGTTGTTACCCAAAGTATTATCGTCCCTAGTCTGTGTACTGGAATAGACGCTAATGCTTTTGTCTCAACCATTCGGAGATAGATTCTAACGGTGTCCTTGTCAATTCTCCAGAATGGCTCGAGGAGGCCGCGGTAACAACAACAATGATGAGGAACCGCCGCCACCCCCTTCAATGGCGCAGGTCTTGATGGCCATTGAGGAGAACCGCGGGCGCAATGAGCGGCTGCTCGAGCAGTTGGTGCAGCAGAATACCGGAGGAACAATGAGTGCAACACCCTCACTGAGTTCCTGCGCTCGCAACCACCCACTGATAACCCACAAGTATAGGGGGTGTATCGTAGTACTTTCGATAAATAAGAGTGTCGAACCCAACGAGGAGCAGAAGGTGTTGACAAGCGGTTTTGATGAAGGATTCACTGTAAATGCTCACAGACAAGTTTTTAGGAGTTTTTGATATGACAGATAAATAAAGTACAAGTAAATAAAATGCAGTAGTAATAGTTGCAGCGAGTGGCCCAATCCTTTCTACAGCAAAGGACAAGCCGGTTGTTGTACTTATAATGACCAAACGTTCTTGAGGACACACGGGAGTATTGTCAAGTGCTTTCGCTTCATATAGTTGATTAATCTTCATTGTTTTGATAAGTGTTGTGTGGGTGAACCTATGCTAATGCACCGCCCTTCCTAGGACTAATACATACTTGTGATTATACCCCTTGCAAGCATCCGCAAATACAAGAAAGTAATTAAGTTAAACTAACCACAGCCTTAAACTTTGAGATCCTGCTATCCCTCATGCATCGATATACCAACGGGTGTTCAGGTTTCTGTCACTCCGGCAACCCCACAATTGGCAAACGAATACACAATGCATTCCCCTAGGCCCATAAAGGTGAAGTATCATGTAGTCGACGTTCACATGACACCACTAGAAGAATAACACCACAACTTAAGCATCAAACCATTAAATATTACTCAACATAGTTCACTACTAACATCAAGACTTCTCCCATGTCCTCAAGAACTAAACGAACTACTCACAAGACATCATACGGAACATGATCAGAGGTGATATGATGATGAATAACAATCTGAACATAAACCTTAGTCCAATGGTTTCACCCAATAGCATCAATAACAAGAGTAATCAACACCGGGAGAGTTTCCCCTATGAAATAGACAAGATTCAGCCCTAGATGTTATAGCGGAGACGGGTGCAGCGGCGGTGATGATGGTGTTGGTGGTGGAGATGATGATGATGATGATCCCGATGAAGTCCAGCTCGATGACGGTGATGATGGCGACGATTTCCCCCTCCGGGAGGGAATTTCCCCCGGCAGATTTCTTCCTGCAGGGGAGCTTTTCGCTCTCTGGTGTTTTCCGCCTCGTGGAGGCGGCGGAATATTTCGATGGCCTCCTCCCTGTGTTAGGGTTCCGAGGGGGTCAAGTACGCGAAGGGGGAACGGCTGAGGTGGGCCAGGGCCCCCAAACCACCTCTCGGCGCGGCAGGGGGCCCCACCGCGCCAAGGGTGAGGAGGGCCCACCATGGCCCATCTCAGCTCCCCTTTTGGCCTCCTCCATCTTCTGGTAAAATAGGAACTTCCATATGTCTCCTTCGATTTATTGATCTTCAGAAATAGTGCATCTCGACGGTGCTTTTTCCAGCAGAATCCTGACTCCGGTGTCCAATTCTCCATTATTCATCAAACATGCAAAATAGGTAAAATAACATAAGTAACACTTCTAAATATGAAATATATCGATGAATAGCAGTAAATTATGATATAAAATAGTGATGCAAAATGGACGTATCAACCCCCCCAAGCTTAGACCTCGCTTGTCCCCAAGCGAAAACTGAGCTCAGTAAACATGACCACAAGTTTATGGAGCAAAGTGTCGATAAATAAAATACGGACAAGAAGCATCACATTCATTGATACACAAGTCATTCTAGACAGCAACTTCCCTTCATATAATCTAACTTGAAATAAGTAAAGGGAACCACGATGAAGTGCATAAAGAGAACCATGATTGGTGAAGGCAAACTTAAACTCTTGGTCAGAGAACAATTAACAGATCATACTTATCTTTCGAGAAGAGTCTTTATATCAGAGCTTATATAGCAGAACTTACATATCTTAATCATAACAGTCTCCTTACAGTCATTGATAACTTTCAAAGTTATATTCATTCGGATAAAAGCTATTGTGCGAAACAAGGAAATGAGAGATATGATTAGAAGTATCAACACATATAACTAATTGGATCTCAACAACTCAAATGCTTGCTTGAGATAGAGAGGAATGGGTTTACTGACTCAACAATAATGTAAAAGATAGGCCCTTCGCAGAGGGAAGCAGGGATTAAATCATGTGCTAGAGCTTTTAAGTTTTGCAAAGCATATAGAGAGTATGAAAATAGTTGTTTGAGCTATGTATGTC
This sequence comes from Poa pratensis, assembly GCA_947311845.1. Lineage (NCBI taxonomy): Eukaryota > Viridiplantae > Streptophyta > Magnoliopsida > Poales > Poaceae > Poa > Poa pratensis. Next base: position 4,181,316 of record CAMZMU010000109.1, on the reverse strand, counting down.
GTTGTCAACGAATCGTAGTAAAGTGAACACTAACCCCTTGTCAACCAGACTTTCAAGAGCGGCTCCCATGAAGGACGTTATCTCTACCAGCAAGGTAGATCATCCCTCTTCTCTTTTGTTTACACATGTATTTTAGTTTCTTTATAGTTGACACTCCTCCCAACCTTTTGCTTACACAAGCCATGGCTAACCGAATCCTCGGGTGCCTTCCAACATTCACATACCATGGAGGAGTGTCTATTTGCAAATTAAGTTGCTTACTGATAAATCAGGGCAAAACATGTGAAGAGAATTATTAATGAAAGTTGTAGTTAATTGGGACTGGGCACCCCATTTGCCAGCTCTTTTTGCAAATTGTTGGATAAGCGGTGTATATGCCACTAGTCCATTGGTGAAAGTCTGTTTGACAAAAGTGCTAGAGAAACTCTACAGAACCCTCATGAGCTAATAAACAGTGACACAAAACTAGGAGTAATAAGTTTTGAATAATTTAAAGGTAGCACATGAAGTATTTACTTGGAATGGCGCAAAATACCATATAGTAGGAAGTTATGGTGGACTCGAATGGCAATGGTTTGGCTCAAGGTTTGGATGTATGAGAAGCATTCCCTCTCGATACAGGTCTTTGGCTAGCAAGGTTATGTAGCAAGCATAAGAGTTGAGGGATACAAACAATTATACAAGTGATAAGAATAATCATGCAATCTTCCTTAGAAGCACAAATAGTTTAACTTAAGAATACTAAGCTTATGAGCTACAAAGAAAGAAAGATCATGGAATAATATATTTGCATGCACTCCCTCTCTCTACTTAAGTCTCAAAGTATTGTCTACTACTGACCAATGCTAAGTTTGCCAAAACCAAAAAGATTAACTTGGTGCTCTAAAAAGTGATCCCTATACTAACAACAAGGTTATCAATATGAAAGAGAATTGCAAGCTAAAATAAAGTATGCAGAAAGTAAATGATAAAACTTCTCATTAATATTTCATAACGGCAACTCACACCAAGGGATACATAGATAACCAACTAAAAGAGAGATACTTCCACATTGCAAACCATCATATAAGATAACTTCCCTACTCACGATATGACTTTATGGAAAAGTAAAAGGTAAAGATAATGATGTGATACCGCGGCACTCCCCCAAGCTTGGAACAAACCAAGGGGATGCCAATACTTATGATGAATTACTCCTTCGGTGGTGGTGGTGAATTGTCCTCATCATCAGACTTCCAGGGAAGGGGTTTCCCATCAACAAAGGACGACTTGGATTCGATTATCCTGAAACTAGCAGCGCTTATGTTTTTAAACCGAGTTTCATACTCACAGTTTTGATTCTGGACATCATAGAGTTGCGCCTGCAGTTTGTTGGTGGTGTTGATGAGGTGAAATATGTCTTCCCAGAGTTGTGCAGTCTCCTTCTTATGTTCAGCGACCAGCGCGGACACCATTGAGTGGAAGACTCCCACTTCACGTTCCGCCAGCTTTTTGTATGTGAAGACCTCTTGCTCCAGCTTCTCCATCCTGGCTTCCAGGCTCCCTTCTCCTTTGGGTCCTCGCACGTCTTCCGTCTGCAGCTTTCCATCAACCATCTGCGACTCCTTGGGATGCATCTTCAGCTCATCCATGTATGGGGTGACGACGTTCACAAAGAAACTGTCCTTTGGAGGCTTCGATGAAGACATGGCAGCTCTAGATCTGAAAACAATATCTGGACAGAAACAGCTCGAAACGAAACACGATGAAAAGGCGAGATACGAACCTCGGGGGTTCGGGTGAGTTATATAGCAAAAAGTTTTACAACATAAGGAAGGTACAGGAGGAAACCTGAGACGAGCTCCGGGGTGCTCAAACCACCAGGCGGCGCGGCTGGGGGCCCACCGCGCCGACCTATGGTTTGGGCACCACGGGTGCCGTCTCCCATCCGGTTCGGTCTCTTATTTTTCCATATTTAATAAAAACGACGAAAATATCTTCTAGAAAGTTATTCGCGAAACTTTTCTTACCGAAACTGTTACCTATTCGAATCGAATTCTGCAGTCCCAGAAAAATGTTCTTCAATGAAAGTTTCCGGAGTCACCACTTTAATTGTATCAACCTCTTCATTAATAGAATCTCCAGAAATATAATGCTTGAGTCTTTGACCATTTACCACTTGTGTAGAGTTATCTTTCAATGAAGCAATTTTTATTGCACCTGAACGATACACCTCCACAATAACAAATGGTCCTTCCCATTTTGAGAGTAACTTTCCTGCAAAAAATCTGAGACGAGACCTATACAATAGAACTTTCTCACCAACATTAAATTCTCTTTTAAGAATTCTCCTATCATGCCATCTCTTAACTTTTTCTTTAAAGAGTCTAGCATTTTCATAAGCCTCACTTCTCCATTCATCTAAAGAACTTAATGCAACAACCTTTTCTCACCGGCAAGTTTAAAATCTCTATTAAGTTCTCTCACTGCCCAATAAGCTTTGTGTTCTAATTCTAAAGGCAAGTGACAAGCTTTACCATAAACCATTTTATAAGGAGACATGCCCATGGGGTTCTTATAAGCAGTTCTATAAGCCCATAAAGCATCATTTAACTTACTAGCCCAATTTTTTCTAGATTTATTAACAGTCTTTTGCAAGATAGATTTAATCTCCCTATTTGACAATTCTACTTGTCCACTAGTTTGAGGATGATAGGCTGAAGCAATTCTATGATTAACACCATATTTAGCAAGAGTCTTTCTAAAACCACCATGGATAAAATGAGAACCTCCATCAGTCATAAGATATCTAGGTACACCAAACCTAGGAAAAATGACATCTTGAAGCATTTTTAAAGAGGTCTCACCATCAGCACTTTTAGTAGGTATAGCTTCTACCCATTTAGTGACATAATCAACAGCAACAAGTATATGAGTATTACCTTGTGAAGAAGGAAAAGGACCCATGAAGTCGAATCCCCAACAATCAAATGGTTCAATAACAAGAGAATAACTCATAGGCATTTCATTGCGTCTAGAGATATTACCAACCCTTTGACATTCATCACAAGATAAAATAAACTTTCTTGCATCCTTAAAGAGGGTAGGCCAATAAAAACCTGATTGTAGAACTTTCTGCGCAGTTCTATCTCCAGCGTGATGCCCTCCATAAGCACTTCCATGGCATTTCCTCAGTATTTCCTGTTGTTCATATTCAGGAACACATCTTCGCATAATACCATCGACTCCTTCTTTATATAAGTGTGGGTCATCCCAAAAGTAATGCCGCAAGTCATAAAAGAATTTCCTTCTTTGCTGAGCTGAAAAGGTTGGAGGCAAGTACTTGGAAACAATAAAGTTAGCATAATCAGCATACCAAGGACTATCTCGCGAACTTACACTTATTGCAGCCAATTGTTCATTTGGAAAGCTATCATTAACAGGAATAGGATCATAAGGAATGCTTTCCAATCTAGACAAATTATCAGCAACAGGATTTTCAGCACCTTTTCTATCTATGATATGCAAATCAAATTCTTGCAAAAGAAGTACCCATCTAATAAGCCTTGGCTTAGCATCTTTCTTTTCCATAAGGTATCTAATTGCAGCATGATCAGTATGAATAGTGACTTTCGAATCAACTATGTAGGGTCGAAATTTGTCACAAGCAAAAACTACAGCTAGAAATTCTTTTTCAGTAGTGGCATAATTCTTTTGAGCAGAATCAAGAGTTTTACTAGCATAATGAATAACATTTAACTTTTTATCTACTCGCTGCCCAAGAACAGCGCCTACAGCATAATCACTAGCATCACACATAATTTCAAAAGGTAAATTCCAATCAGGTGGTTCAACTACAGGAGCGGTGATTAAAGCCTTTTTCAAAGTTTCAAAAGCTTCCTTACAATCATCATCAAAAACAAAGGGTACATCTTTTTGAAGAAGATTAGTAAGAGGCTTGGAAATTTTAGAGAAATCTTTAATAAACCTCCTATAAAAACCAGCATGACCAAGAATACTACGAATACCTTTAACATCTTTGGGACAAGGCATCTTTTCAATTGCCTCCACTTTAGCTCGATCAACTTCAATACCTCTTTCAGAAATTTTTGTCCAAGAACAATTCCTTCATTAACCATAAAGTGGCATTTCTCCCAATTAAGAACAAGGCTAGTTTCTTCACATCTCTGCAAAACTTTGTCAAGGTTGTGCAAACAATTATCAAAGGAAGTTCCATAGACGGAGAAATCGTCCATGAAGACTTCCACAATTTCCTCACAAAAGCCATGAAAAATAGCAGACATGCATCTTTGAAAAGTAGCAGGAGCATTACATAAACCAAAAGGCATACGTCTATAAGCATAAGTTCCATAAGGACAAGTAAAAGTAGTTTTCTCTTGATCTTGCGCTCTCACAGCAATTTGAGAAAACCCAGAATACCCATCAAGGAAACAAAAGTGAGTTTTCTTGGACAACCTCTCAAGCATTTGATCAATAAAAGGCAAAGGATAATGATCTTTCTTAGTTACTTTGTTAACCTTTCTAAAATCAATGCACATCTATAACCAACTACTACTCTTTGAGGAATTAGTTCATCATTTTCATTAGGAACAACGGTAATTCCTCCTTTCTTAGGAACACAATGCACAGGACTTACCCATCTACTATCAGCAATAGGATAAATAATACCAGCTTCAAGAAGTTTTAATACCTCATTTCTTACCACTTCTTTCATCTTGGGTATTAAACGACGCTGATGCTCAACAACAGGCTTTGCATCAGGTTCCATGTTGATGGCGTGCTGACATATAGTAGGAGAAATTCCCTTCAGGTCATCAAGAGTATATCCCATAGCTCCGCGGTGTTTCCTCAACACTCCCAATAACCTTTCCTCCTCTGTACCTGAAAGTTTAGAGCTGATAATAACAGGATATATTTTCTTATCATCAATATAAGCATATTTAAGATTATCAGGCAGAGGTTTCAAATCAAAAACAGGATCCTCCTTGGGTGGCATTGTGGTACCCAAATCTTCCACAGGTAAATTGTGTTTGAGCATAGGTTGACGAAGGAATACTTCATCAAGCTCATTCCTTTCTTCCCTGAAGTTCTCACTTTCATGATTCTCCATATGTTGCTGCAAAGCATTGTTAGGAGCAAGAACAATAGATGCAAGTTGAGCAATTTCAAAATCCTCACTAGGCAATTCAGTTTCATAAGGTGCTTTAGCAAATTTAGAGAAATTGAATTCATAAGATTCACCAGCAAATTTAGTAAAGATTTTCTCTTTCTTACAATCTATAACAGCACCACAAGTATTCAGAAAAGGTCTACCAAAAATAATAGGACAACTATCATTGGCAGCCGACCCAAGTACAAGAAAATCAGCAGGGTATTTAGTCTTACCACAAAGGACTTCGACATCTCTAATGATACCAATTGGAGAGATAGTTTCCCTATTAGCAAGCTGAATAACCACATCAATCTCTTCAAGTTTACAAGGAGCAATTTCGTGCATAATTTCCCTGTAAAGCTCATAAGGAATAGCACTAGAACTTGCACCAATATCACATAAACCATAATAGCAATGATCACCTATCCCAACAGAAAGCACAGGAACACTAGACTTCCTAGAACTTTTAGGATGTGAGACAATATTAGAAGCATCCTCACAAAAGATAATGTGTCTATCTTCTAAATTTTCAGTGACAAGATCTTTAACCAATGCTACAACAGGTTCAACAGTTATTTGCTCATCAGGTTTGGTAGTTTTCTTATTACTTTTACTAACAACACCAGTTATGATAGTATGTTCCTTAATCTTATTAGGAAAAGGAACTTTTTCAATATAAGGTTCTGGAATAATGCGATCAGCAACATTAACCTCAACACCTTTAGATATATGAGAAACAGATTCATCTTTATATGGTTCATGATAATTTTTAAAACCCTCCTTCGGCAAACCGAAATAGGAAGCAAAGGCTTTATAAAAGTTTGCAACAATTTGAGAGTCAAGACCATAAGTAGTGCTAATTTTGCGATAATCATCAGTATCCATAAAATTTTTAACACACTCAAAGTCATAGTTTATACCTGACTCCCTACCTTTGTCATTCTCCCATCCTTCAGTGTTCTCCTGAATCCGATCAAGAAGGTCCCACTTAAACTCTTCTTTATTACGAGTGAACGATCCAGCACAAGTGGTATCCAATAGAGTTTTATCTTGAAAGGAGAGTCTTGCATAAAAGTTATCAATAACAATATTACCAGGAAGCTCATGAATGGGACATTTGAGCATTAATGCCTTCAATCTCCCCCACGCTTGAGCGATACTCTCTCCATCATAGGGCCAGAAGTTATATATGAGGTTCCGATCCTTATGAATCTCACTTGGAGGATAGAATTTGGAGTAAAAGAGAGGTACAATTTCCTCCCATCCAAGAGAATACCCATTCTTCAGCAGTTTATACCAATGTGCAGCTTTACCAGACAGTGATAGAGAGAATAATTTCTTCTTAACTTCTCCCATCGAGATACCTGCACACTTAAATAACTCGCACAATTCATGCAGAAATAACAAATGATCTCCAGGATGGACAGTTCCATCTCCTGCATAGCGGTTATTTGTGACACGTTCAACAATTTTCATAGGAATTTTGAACGGTATTACCTGCTCATCTGGCGCCTCCTCTACTACCTTAGCAGTGGTAGTTGTTTTCCCAAATAGGAATTCAAGAGAAGACCCCTCCATAATGAGATATAGCAGCAGGCAAAAATAAAAACAGCACGTACAATAAATGTTTCCCTTACCAATTCCACTTACCAATAGCGCTACACTCCCCGGCAACGGCGCCAGAAAATAGTCTTGATAACCCACAAGTATAGGGGGTGTATCGTAGTACTTTCGATAAATAAGAGTGTCGAACCCAACGAGGAGCAGAAGGTGTTGACAAGCGGTTTTGATGAAGGATTCACTGTAAATGCTCACAGACAAGTTTTTAGGAGTTTTTGATATGACAGATAAATAAAGTACAAGTAAATAAAATGCAGTAGTAATAGTTGCAGCGAGTGGCCCAATCCTTTCTACAGCAAAGGACAAGCCGGTTGTTGTACTTATAATGACCAAACGTTCTTGAGGACACACGGGAATATTGTCAAGTGCTTTCGCTTCATATAGTTGATTAATCTTCATTGTTTTGATAAGTGTTGTGTGGGTGAACCTATGCTAATGCACCGCCCTTCCTAGGACTAATACATACTTGTGATTATACCCCTTGCAAGCATCCGCAAATACAAGAAAGTAATTAAGTAAACTAACCACAGCCTTAAACTTTGAGATCCTGCTATCCCTCATGCATCGATATACCAACGGGTGTTCAGGTTTCTGTCACTCCGGCAACCCCACAATTGGCAAACGAATACACAATGCATTCCCCTAGGCCCATAAAGGTGAAGTATCATGTAGTCGACGTTCACATGACACCACTAGAAGAATAACACCACAACTTAAGCATCAAACCATTAAATATTACTCAACATAGTTCACTACTAACATCAAGACTTCTCCCATGTCCTCAAGAACTAAACGAACTACTCACAAGACATCATACGGAACATGATCAGAGGTGATATGATGATGAATAACAATCTGAACATAAACCTTAGTCCAATGGTTTCACCCAATAGCATCAATAACAAGAGTAATCAACACCGGGAGAGTTTCCCCTATGAAATAGACAAGATTCAGCCCTAGATGTTATAGCGGAGACGGGTGCAGCGGCGGTGATGATGGTGTTGGCGGTGGAGATGATGATGATGATGATCCCGATGAAGTCCAGCTCGATGACGGTGATGATGGCGACGATTTCCCCCTCCGGGAGGGAATTTCCCCCGGCAGATTTCTTCCTGCAGGGGAGCTTTTCGCTCTCTGGTGTTTTCCGCCTCGTGGAGGCGGCGGAATATTTCGATGGCCTCCTCCTGTGTTAGGGTTCCGAGGGGGTCAAGTACGCGAAGGGGGAACGGCTGAGGTGGGCCAGGGCCCCCAAACCACCTCTCGGCGCGGCAGGGGGCCCCACCGCGCCAAGGGGTGAGGAGGGCCCACCATGGCCCATCTCAGCTCCCCTTTTGGCCTCCTCCATCTTCTGGTAAAATAGGAACTTCCATATGTCTCCTTCGATTTATTGATCTTCAGAAATAGTGCATCTCGACGGTGCTTTTTCCAGCAGAATCCTGACTCCGGTGTCCAATTCTCCATTATTCATCAAACATGCAAAATAGGTAAAATAACATAAGTAACACTTCTAAATATGAAATATATCGATGAATAGCAGTAAATTATGATATAAAATAGTGATGCAAAATGGACGTATCGCCCACCTTCGCCGATGCTAAGGAGCCGCTGGACGCTGATGACTGGCTTCGCGCTCTGGAGCGCCAGTTCGGCGCGCTGCATGTACCAGTGGCCGAGCAGGTCAACTTTGCCACCTACCTCCTGACTGGTGCGGCTGGCTGTTGGTGGGAGAGTCATGTGGCGCTATTCGCAGCAGACCATGTTTTCACTTGGGCGGATTTCCGCACAGCCTTTCGTGCGGCTTACATACCTCAGCCAATAATGGACCTGAAGAGGAGGGAGTTCCTGGATCTGCACCAGGGTAGTATGGATCTCCGAGCTTATGGGTGCCAATTCAACCATCTCTCTCGTTACGCCCCTCGGGACGTGACCAATGATGCCGACAAGCAAGAGTTGTTCCGCAAGGGGCTTGCGCCGAGGCTCCGCTATGAGTTGCTGCCCTTCAAGTTCCAGAACTATCAGGAGCTGTTCAACCAGGCTCTTACTCTTGAGCAGGGAAGGAAGGAATTTGAGGCTTCCAAGAGGCCAGCGCAAGGGGACCACCCGAGTTCGTCGGTTTCTCAGAGCAAGAAGCGCAGGGTTTTCGTTCCCTACAGCGTTGTGCCGCGTGCTCCATTCATGCGGAGGGCCGCGGGACACAGGCCACCACCGCCCCGCCCCACTACTTCGACACCTGGGGCGAGCGGAAGTGGGTATCGCCCTCAGCTATCTGCCCCTCCTGGAAACACTTGCTACAGCTGTGGCCAGGCTGGCCACTACTCCAGGGAGTGTCCCCAAAAGGCGCCTATTTCGGTAACACCTGCACGAGCCCCCACCACTCCAGCTGGCAAGGCTGGTCCTATCGTGCGTGGTCGCCTGAACCACGTCTCTGCTGAAGAAGCTGAGGAGGACCTGGCGTCCTGATGGGTGAGTTACGAATCAACAACAACCCAGCTACAATTGTGTTTGACTCTGGAGCATCGCATTCATTCATTTCTATAGCATTTGCAAAAGACCACAACATACAGTTTGAAAAGATGAGCCGTCCCTTGATGATCTCCACGCCTGGTTCCAAATGGCAAACCGATGGGGTTATCCCGGAGGTCCAGATTACTATAGGTCACTGGTCCTTCCCTTTCGCGCTGGTAGCTTTGAAGTCAAATGGCATTGATGTCATACTGGGTATGAACTAGTTAGTAAAATACCGGGCTAATCTCGACTGTGCTGCCAAGAACATTACCGTGACCACTTCTTCCGGCGACATTGTAGAGTATTGGTCTGCACTATCAAGACCTCCATCCTCAATCATTCCCCTCTCACCGAAGATCAGCCTCTACTTTATGGAAGGCTTAGCCCCTCCTGAAATTCATGAAATACACGTGGTGTGTGACTTCCCGGATGTGTTCCCGGAAGAATTGCCTGGCATGCCCCCTGATCGAAGTGTGGAGTTTGTCATAGATTTGATGCCAGGTACTGCTCCGATTTCCAAGAAACCCTACCGTATGCCGGTGGAAGAGTTGGCTCTGTTGAAAGAGCAAATTGATGAGCTGTTAGCGAAGGATTTTATTCAGCCTAGCAGTTCACCTTGGGGTTGTCCGGTACTCTTTGTCAAAAAGAGGGATTCTACCGTTCCTCGTTTGGTTTCTGATTATAGGCCGTTGAATGCGGTGACAATCAAGAACAAGTATCCTATTCCCCGGATCAATGATTTGTTAGATCAGTTAGCTGGTGCAACAGTATTCTCCAAGATGGATCTGAGGTCAGGATACCATCAGATTAAGATCAGAAAGGAGGATATCCCAAAGACGGCCTTCGTTACTCGCAATGGCTCATATGAGTACACCGTCATGTCCTTCGGTCTCACCAATGCTCCAGCTACTTTCATGAGGCTCATGAACTCCATCTTCATGGATTATCTTGACAAGTTTGTCGTCATTATATCGATGACATCCTTGTCTATTCAAAAACCGACGAAGAACATGCTGAGCATCTTCGGTTGGTTCTGACACGACTTCGAGAACACCGCCTCTATGCCAAGTTCTCCAAGTGTGAGTTCTGGTTGGATAACCTTGTTTCCTTGGTCATGTGATATCTGCTAATGGTGTGGCAGTCATTCCCGACAAGATTCAATCTATTCTGGATTGGAAAACTCCCAAGTCAGTCAAGGACATTCGTAGCTTCCTCAGATTGGCGGGTTACTACCGCCGATTCATCGAAGGTTTCTCAAAGATAGCCAAGGCCATGACTGACCTTCTCAAGAAGGATAGAAAGTTCGCATGGACGGACGAAGCTGAAGAGAGCTTCCAGACACTGAAAGCCAAACTCACATCTGCTCCTATGCTCGTCCTGCCGGACACCAGCAAGGATTTTGTCGTCTTCTGTGACGCCTCCCTGCAAGGCTTGGGCTGTGTATTAATGCAAGAGGGCCATGTGGTGGCATATGCTTCTCGCCAATTGAAGCCGCATGAACACAACTACCCTACTCATGATCTAGAGCTTGCCGCTGTTGTTTATGCTCTGAAGCAGTGGAGACCATACCTGTTTGGTAACCGTTGCGAGATTTTCTCGGATCATAAGAGTCTGAAGTACCTCTTCGCACAGCCAGATCTAAATCTCAGGCAGAGGCGTTGGTTAGAGTTAATCAAGGACTATGATGTGAGTCTGAACTATCAACCCGGCAAAGCCAACGTCGTGGCTGACGCGCTAAGTCGGAAGTCCTATTGCAACAATCTGATGATTGAAAAGGCTCAACCTGCTCTTTATGAAGAGTTCGCCCGTTTGAACTTGGAAATTGTTCCCTCTAGCTATTCGACAAACTTAGAGATCAAGCCCACTCTTGAGGAGGAGATCAAGGCTGCCCAGCAGCAGGATGCGGAAATTCTCGAGATCAAGGAGAAGATCGCTAGCGGCAAGGCTAAGTGTTTCTCCGTTGATGATACTGGCGTGGTCTACTTTGGTCGTCGCCTAGTGGTGCAAAAAAGTGGGAGTGTGAAAGGGTTGATACTCCTAGAAGCCCATGAGTCCCCCATCTCCATCCATCCTAGTAGTACCAAGATGTACCAAGATTTTCGGCGCCAATTCTGGTGGTCCTGTATGAAACGGGAAATTGCGGAGTATGTTGCGGAATGCGACGTCTGTCGCCGTGTGAAGGCTGAACATCAAAGGCCTGCCGGCACTCTTCGCCCTATTGCAGTCCCTGAGTGGAAATGGGATGAAATTGGTATGGATTTCATTACTGGACTGCCGAAGTCTCCTAAGGGAAACGATGCCATCTGGGTAATCATTGATCGATTATCAAAAGTGGCTCACTTCCTCCCTGTTCGTGTTGACATCATAGCTGCTAAGTTGGCAGATCTGTATGCTTCTAGGATCTACGTACTTCACGGCGTTCCCAAGAAGATAATCTCTGATCGTGGAAGTCTGTTCACCTCCAGATTTTGGACTAGTTTCCAACAAGCCATGGGAACCCGTCTCAACTTTAGCACCGCTTTCCACCCTCAAACTGACGGTCAGACCGAAAGGGTGAACCAAGTTCTGGAAGACATGCTCAGGGCATGTGTAATCTCCTTTGGCAAGGGTTGGGAGAAGTATCTTCCCTTCGCAGAGTTCTCCTACAACAATAGTTATCAAGCTAGTCTGGGTATGGCCCCATTCGAGGTTCTGTATGGAAGAAAATGCCGCACTCCGCTGAATTGGTCCGAGACCGGAGAGAGGGCACTCTTTGGTCCAGATGTGATCAATGAAGCTGAGGAGAAGGTTAGAATCATACGAGAGAATCTGAAGATTGCCCAGTCTAGGCAGAAGAGTTACTATGACAAGCATCATCAGGAGGTTCACTATGAAATCGGTGATAAAGCTTACCTCCGTGTCTCTCCCCTTCGTGGCGTTCGCCGCTTCGGGATCAAAGGAAAATTGGCCCCTCGCTATATTGGCCCTTTCACCGTTCTGGCCAAGCGAGGAGATCTTTCTTATCAATTGGAGTTACCGGCCAACTTCCCAGATGTGCATGATGTGTTTCACGTATCCCAACTTCGCCGTTGTTTCAAAGATCCTATCCATGGAGTCAATCATGAGGAGCTGGATATCCAGGAGGATCTCACTTATCGCGAGCACCCTATCCATATCCTAGATGAAGCAGAAAGGAAGACTCGTAACAAGACCACCAAGTTCCTCAAAATTCAGTGGTCTCACCATTCCGAGGAGGAAGCAACCTGGGAAAGGGAGTCTAGTCTTCGTGAGGAGTATCCCGACTTCTTTCCGCAATCTTAGAATCTCGGGACGAGATTCCTGTAAGGGGGGTAGAATTGTAACAGCCCCAAATTTGTGAGCCTAAAATGTGTCTAAATTTTTCACTTTTGTGTTTCATTGCATCATGGCATCCTTAATAAAAATGCTCAAGAGGAAATTATAAAATTGAAAATCCTCAGATATGAATTGCTTCATTCCCAAACTCAAATCAATGAAAGTATTCAAAGTTGCAAAACAAAAATACTTTGGCATTCTATATTTGTCAAGGAAGTTCTAAGAGTTCAAAATAATCCTTTATAAATTTCTAAAGGATTACAAACTTGGAATTAAGGAAAATGCCATATCCAAACCCTATGAACAAAAGTTGTGCAAAACATTTTATCTTGAAACCTCAATTTTTGTGGACCGTCTACAGGTTATGGGGAGGCTACACAAATATTCGCATAATTTTTGAAATAGTTTAGAGGCCTCAATTAAATCTCTAAAGACCTACTGGAAATAAAAGAAAAAGGAAGAAAAGAAGTCCAGGTTTTTTTTCGTAAAACTGTCGTCTCTCACCTCCCGACACGGCCGCGCCATTGCCGGGCGAGAGGGAGGCCCCCCAGGACGCCCTGCCGCGTCCTGGCAGCATTAAGAGGAGAACCCACGACGCTCTGCTCCCTCACCCCTCACTCGCTTATCTGCTCCCTCCCTCTCTCTCTCTGTTCTTCTTCCGAGCCCGAACCCTAGCCGCCATGGCCAAGCTCGACGCCGTCGCTTGAAGCTTCCCCGAGCAGATCGAAGACCAGCAGCAGCTTCGCCTCGTCTCCCACTGCATCCACGCCGAAGGAATCGAGCCGGGGCGCCTCCGTTGACGAGATGGCCATCATCTTCTTCCTATACGGCCGCCGCACGTCGAGCAAGTTCGCCGTCGCCTCCGCCCACCTCCGTCCAATCCGAGCCTACACACGCATCGAGGGTGAGCTTGTGCTTCTCCTGGACATGCTCCACGTCTCCAGTTCGTCGTAGATCATCGTAGCCATCTTAGGCCGTAGCCCGCAGCCGCGCGGCCTCGTCGCCGGAGCATTTGCCGGCGACTATTTGGTCCATAGCGCCGCCACTGGGTAGCCCGTACTCTGGCGAGTTGAACGCACCCACCCGCGCATCCCCGCGCGTCCCCTGTCGCCGAGCCCGGGCGCGTCGCCGTCGGCGATCACCGCGTCCAGCGCGCGTCGGTCCTGGCAACGGCACGGTCAAAGCGATCGTGGGCCCTCGCTCGCTCACGTGGACGCCAGCGTGGCCTGGGGCCCGCACGTCAGCGTCTGTGGCTAGCCTAGCCGTGGGTGGGAAACGTTTCGGTTAAGATTTTCGAGAAAATGAAATTAATAGACAGATTCAATTGTAAACTTGAAAAACCCATAACTTTTTCAATAATTGTCCATAAATTACAAATAAGATACCTAAATGTTCAGAAAAATAAAGTGTGTCTATTGGCAAAACTCACACATCCAACTAAATTAATTTAGTTGCTGTTTTATTAAAATAACTAAAATGGCAGAAAAGAAAGCAGTTTTGGAAAATCAATAACTTTAAGAATAATGATCCAAAAATTATGTTTGACCTATCAAAATGTTCATCAAGAAATATACTTCATGTTCCACCTGTTTTCCAAACCTGGATAATTAGTTTTAATGTTCTTTAAAATGATTTGCTAAAATGGCAGATTTAAAATGGATTTTATAAATGCAATAACTTTTTAATGGCTTATCAGAAAAGGTGTTTAATATATCAAAATGCTCAGAATAATACGGAACATCCATTAACATCATTTCCATGCATGTTTGAACACATGTGTAGTAGTGCACCTTTTTAGGAAGTAAGGAAAACATTAAATTAAATATGGGGCTTTATCTCCTCTTGTCGAAATAATTATTTTGCACCCCATTTAACCTGTTAGTTAAATTTCAGTGCATTAAAATGTCATGCCATCATGTGTTTGTGCATTGCACCTGTTTTGCTTGTGTGATTATTGATTGTTGTCTTTCCGATGTTTTTATGCATCGATAGATCAAGCAGTCGGGGTTCCACCGCAATACCCCGACGACCAGTATTACCAGCCCCCTGAACAAGGCAAGCGTAATCCCCCCTCCGAGCATGTCTGCTCCTATATTTCCGCAATTATTTTCCCCACTATAATATTGCATTCGGTTCCAAATGTGTTTTTTTTCCTGGATTAGAGTATCCTACTGGTTGCATTAGAAATCTGTTGCCATTACCTGTATCCTTCCTAATATCCATAGGATTGAAGTGTTGGCCTGAGTTAATTATATCTGCTATGTATATGCTTAGCCACGCTTAGTTAAATGCGTAGTTGTCCGGTGGAGGTTTCACTGTCGGAACAGTTGATGGAATGGCCGGATGTGGTGAAAATGGTGGTGACGGATATTAAATTGCGTAAAGGCGGGGATGAGAGGTCACGGGGATGTGGTGGGTTGTCTCGTTCTCGCCGCCTAAGTGCGAGTTCTCCCCTTCGAGCCAAGACTGAGCGTGCTTCCATCGGTGGGCCTATGGGATCCCTATCGACCAACTAACTTGGGCGGGGCTAGCCAGGGTCCTCTAGTTTGAGCTTCCATTTGCGCGTGCGTGAAGATGGTGGCTAGGACTGGGATGAGGAAGGTGGTGTTTAGAAAAATGAGTGGCCACGGGCAGGGTGTTGGAGGCACTGAACCTGTCCTACCGCCACTGATGATTATGGGTTAGTCTCAAGCAAGGTAAAGGTTGTAACCGCTCCCACTCGGCCGGCTCTCCCCGGAAGAGAGTTAATTGCATAGGCAATGAGCCGGACGGTACTGATGGTTAAAAACAGTACACCCCTGCAGGGTAAATCATTTCGAAAAGCCGTGTCCACGGTTATGGACGACTTGGTGCCGGATTCAGAGACCATAGAAAACTTGAACGGAATGATTAAAACCTGAGTAC
This sequence comes from Poa pratensis, assembly GCA_947311845.1. NCBI lineage: Eukaryota > Viridiplantae > Streptophyta > Magnoliopsida > Poales > Poaceae > Poa > Poa pratensis. The sequence goes on along the minus strand of CAMZMU010000109.1, from coordinate 4,165,802 downwards.
TAAAGGTACTACCAAGAATGCAAGGTTGACTTCCTCGAGGGTGATTCGGGGAGGTGCCTTGGTAGACAGGTGAAGTGATTGATGGTGGTTGTTGATGGAGATGATCAAAAGAAAAGATGTTTACTTCTTACCCCTTTTTAAAATATTCTGATTAGTCGATGCCAGATGTCTTTTATAAAGAAAGCCAACTTTACGCAAAACAGCCATAAAACCTTTGAAAGCCAATCATTGAGCTAGTAGCTCTAGTAATCTTGCAGAGTTCGTCGAACTCAACGTTGTTTATTTGATTTCAGTGGAGGACTTCACCGACACTGAAGGTGGGTTCTATGTGGACGTCGACGAGTAGTCTAGGGTTCCCAGGTGGCAGCTTGGGACATCTCGGAACAGCTGGCGCTGGAATGTTTATCTCTAGGCCTTTTAGGCCATAATTTGGATCTTGTTGTTTAGAACAACTTCATTCGCTTCCGCATGATGTACTGTTGGGTCTGTGACCTCTGGTTGTAATATTTGCTATCTTTCTCTGTTATAAGAGTTGAACTATAATGCTTTGAGTCGTAGAGTCTGTGATGTGCCAGTTGTTCCACAAGTCTTGATCTCTCTATTATGCATTGATAGTTGTGCCTGCGTTAGGGCATCAATCGGGGTGTTGCGTTGCCGATGATCCATTCCGAGCAACGCCTGCCAAAGGTTTTGGCCGGGGAGTGATAAACCCGTAACCTCTGGTTGTATCGCCTAACCGGTGACACACAGCATCTCTGTATAGTTAAGCGGTCGGGGCGCTACAGTGGTGATGGCAGATCAGTTAGATGGTGGAGCGAGGAAGAACAAGCCGCCGCCAAAGATGGTCGCGGCCATGCCGTTGTCGTTGCTCGGGAGACAGAGCACGGACAAGTTTGTGTGCTCACAACCTGAGCCGACAATGAGGCGCTAGAGCGCGTGAGCCCCGTCACGCCGGGGCCGCCTCACTGGCGGTGAAGGAGACCGGGGACAGTGGGTTGCTGCCATCGGTGGAGTTGGCGACGAGAATCACGGTCGTGGTCCATCCGCTACACTGCACGGGGACGTGACGGCCAGGACGGAGAGGTCGAGGACGAGCAGGCGGCTGGCGCTGAAGGGTACAGTGGCGTGGACACCCTGCCCTTGTTGATGGCCGTCAGCAGCGGTTTGCTCGCGGCCGTGCATGCTCACAGCGAGGCGGCGAGGAGGACAAGGGTCAGCTTAATTATGACTTAGGGCAAAGGAGGAGTTTGATCCATATCTAGACTAGCGTTGTCAACATTGCAATTAATGTTCGTTGCTTGATTAACTAGAGTTCCAATTTTCTAGGTTATCACAGTTATAAAATATGATTCTTGTTCAAAGTCCAGCTCCTCCATGAGCATGACATTATTTCCAAAATCTTGCATGCGTACATGATATTGTAACTAGACGCCTAGAAGTACTTTTGCACGCGGACTTCTATTATAGCATGCATGTGTTCTCCTTCCCGAAAGGTGATTCCACATTTCTGTCGCTGTTGCGGTTGAAATTCAGGATGCTCAAGCAACATTGATTCTGTTGCATGTCAAGACTTCTGTATTGCAATGCCATTATTGAGTTTTCAAAAGCTCCATGGCTTCATACACCTCAGAAATAAAATGAGTGAACAGAGACAAAGGTTTATCATATGCATAAAGCAAAATATTTGAGAACTAGCCACAACAAGTAAATATGTCTTAATTAAATATGCTTTATGCAATCTGAACCAAAGTTTTTTTACCGGCATTACGTAGGGACAAAGGCCAACCTGAACTATTTCGTATAATTTACCACAGTTCATATGGAGCTTTTACAAAGGAGAGGCAGATAGGAAGAAGATCAAAAGAAAGTGCTCATGGTGGTTCCAAAGCAGTGCACCAAACAACAAGGCGATCAGCCACAGGTGTTGATTTACAACGATTAGCCCAAAACGTAATATCGTCTAAGCATCTGCGAGTAACTACGTGAAGAGGCTCGTCAATGTTGTTGAAGATGATGGTGTTGCGGCGTTTCCAGATGCTCCAGGAGATCGCTGTGCAGATGGTGGATCCTTCGTAGTTGCAACAGTGAGTTTCCCAGATGTCTCTTATTCCTTCGATGGCAATTTGGGCATCTCGGGGGAAGAATAAATTCCACACTTGACGGGCGTGGTGGCAACAGCCGAGGGTGGTCCACATCTTCGAGTTGATCACAGGAGGGGCAGGCAGGGGATCCTCCCAGCTGGTTGTAGAAACGGCGGGCGTTCGTGGGGAGTCGTTGGCGTTGGGCAAGCCAATTGAAGATCATGCACTTCTGGGGGCAGCATTTCTCTAGATCTTTGTGGCTTGATCATCTATCGATAGCTGCCTGAAAAATTTGGCATATAAAATTCTATTTGAGAGACATTCGTGCGAGTGACGGCAAAGGCGGGAATCTCGCGAGTCCAAAATGGGTTGAATGGCCGCGAGGGTGGCTTGTAGGATTGCCAGTTCCGAAGCTGCTGCTGCGGAAAGTCGAGGAACAAGAGAGGCAGAGATGGAGGTATTGATGATGAAGGAAACATTGGCATTTTGGCGAGTAGAGTGAGAGAAGAGAGGAGGGAAACGGTCCGCGAGAGGAGTCTTATCGAGTCAGGCATCAAGCCAAAAGGTGAAGTTTTCCCATTGCCAATAGTAACGAAGGAGTGGAGACAAAAGGAGGGAAGACAAGACGTAATGTTTTTCTAGATGAGGGTGTCAAGGAAGTGAGTGTCTCCCATATCTTGTCCAGATGGGGATGTCAAGGAAGTTAAGAGTAAGAACAACCCACTTCATTCTTTTGATATCCAACACCCATTAAAACGGAACGAAGATAATATATAAGGTATTTTTACTCGTTGGATGTAGAGAACAAGATATCCTACTAGGACGAATAATTCGGAAAGGAAACAGTCAAAGAGGATGGCAGCTCAAGGATACGACAATAGCATCGAGCTGTTGTAGAAATTATACTTGAGTCTCATTCAAATGTGCAATCGAACAGTAGACTAACGCTATATACATTTTTATATTATTCCGTAGCAACGCACGGACACTCTGCTAGTGGTAATTAATGTACTCCTTTTGATAGAGCACTGAATCAAAGTATTAACACTCTGTGAATACATGTGACTCTCATGTTACAGCCATCCCCTCTGATTGTCCCAATTGATGTCACTTAGGGGACTCGGGTTCCGGACAGTAACAGGTGCATACAAATTGTAGATATGATCCAAATCAATAATTATACTCATGAAAATATAACATATTTAGACCTGAAAACATGGCACTCGGGCCCTAGTGACAAGCATTAAGCATACCAAGTTGCAACAACGATAATTAATACACATAGTGGATACTAGGCATCATGCCCTAATGATCTGATTTCTATTACATGAACTATCTCATCCAATCCCTACCATCCCCTTCAGCCTATAGTGGGGAATTACTCACACATGGATGAGAAAAAATTGATGGTTGGTGGAGAGGCGTTGGTGATGACGATGGCGATGATATCCTCCGAATCCCCGTCCCAGCAGGGTGCCAGAGCATCAATTCAGACCCCCCGAATTACGGTTTTCGGTGGCGACGTCAATTCGCGAGTTTTAGGTCGAGGAGAATAAGTAGTCCGAAGGGCGTCGTCAGGTAGGCTCCGAGGTGGTGAGGCGGCACCTGGGCGCGACTCCACCCTGGCCGCGCCCAAGGGGCGCCTGGGACTGGGAGTTGTGGGCCTCTCCTGCAGCTCCCTTGCGGGCTCCGTGGATCTTTTTGCCAAATATTAACTTTTCAATTTACTGGGATTTTTCTGAGAACTTCTATTTCTGCACAAAAATAAGACACCAAGTCAATTCTGCTGAAAACAACGTTAGTCCGTGTTAGTTCTATTCAAATCATGCAAATTAGAGGCAACTCAACAACAAAAGTGTTTGGAAAAGTGGATACGTTTTGGACATATCATTAACTTGGATCAATTGTTTTCCATTATTTGTTTGAGGAACACTTCAAAAATCTTTAGTCGGTAGTTCGAGTCAACACGTCTCCAACTACTCCGACATGTCGGGGGAATGCCAACCAGGTAGGCCCATGGCGTGGACATAATCAAGCAGGCCAGGGTGCCCACAAATGGTATCAGGAGGATACGGGGTGGCTCTTGACAGCTTAGTATGGCCCAGACATAACAAGGCCCGAGGCGGCTGACTAAGGAGACGACCTGTCGCATGACACATTGGAGTACAAGACACGACAAGTCATGTCCGACTAGTCTCAAACTCAATACCCGAGTAATGATATTTGTAAACCCTAGCCCAACTTCCATATAAAACCGATCTAGAGCAGTGGCAGACCCGGGGGCAGGGGAGGGGGTGCGAGCGGGGCCAGGCCACCCCATGGTTCGGCCCCCCTCAACTATATCCACCAGGGACCACTTGTATAATCGTATCTATCTATCTATCTATCTATCTATCTATCTATCTATCTATACTTCTTATAAAGTAAAACCCTACTAACTTGTATTAATTATTTTCTATCTCAACATGCAAACTGTCCACATGATCCATTATCTTAACCAATCAATTGTCAATGTCAGCTCTACTAATACCTATTAATCACACATCATCTGTTCCTTAAGCCACATCTCCACCATTTGAGCCATTATTTATCCATATCATCCCACATTTATTAATGATTTTGTATCCGTATATGAAAATTATTCGCAAATTTTGTTCAATATACAAATATTCTACATTGATTAAATCTTGATTCTCGATTATGGTGCCCAATCAAATCTTCAATATTCCCGAGAAATTTCCGCTTTGAATGTGTCACATGTCCATTCGTTTATATTACATTTTTTATAAAAGGTTCCCGCCGCAATGCGGGGTATCTTTCTAGTTAGTCTAAATACTCTGGCAATTAACCTAATGATGTCCAGACGAGCATGCTCACTTTAATTTGAATGGGCCAAGCCCAAAGCCATTAGCCAAAACCAGATGTGCACGTACGTGTGCTTGGAGCTGGGGTGAAAACCCCGTCTCGGTTTGTACCGTGACCAGTGATGGTGGCGGCTGTGGCTGTCATTTACCTCCTTGGAGGCATCGCTGCTATGCTGCAGCCCCCTCTTGCATCGTTCCGATCGGTGGTCCAGCTCCGGGGGAAACACTTGATCTTGTGATCGGACGATGACGGCGCCTTGGCGTCGTTTCCCTCTTGAGGGCTTCGTCTTTGGAGCTGGATTTCGGCAAGAGGGACATGTGGAAGGCCGAGGTGTTCGTGTTCGCGTTGAGGCTTCTAGGGCGACGATGATGATGATGAGCGATGTCGGAGACGTGGCTGTGGCTGCGGTAGTCGGCTCTTCTCCGGCGTGTCCTTGGGGTTGCCTCGGCGTGTGTTGCTGAGAAGTCGAAGCTGCTGCGATGGGTTTCCGGTGGTGTACGATGACTGGCGGCAGATGTTCCTTTCGGCGAGTTTCCATGGCGCCAGCCTGCCTGGTTCTCTCTTCTTGAGCTCTTCAGTGGACTCGAAGCTGCGCTGTCTTGTCGCTGGGGCTGAGTTTCTGGCACGGATCTTCATTTGGCTCCACACGGCCGCGACGGTGTGGGTTGGCTCGACGACTGCCTGCGGTGAAGTCGGAGTCGCATGCTCGGAGTTTCGGGTTGGCGGTGTGGCCCTCCAGGGGGAGATGTGATGACGATGACGCCTTCGTGCAGTCTCGACAAGGTCCTCTCTTGAGAGGCGTGTGGGTTTTCCTTTTTGGTGTCGCTCAGCGGTTGTGTTGATTTTCGCCGGGTTTGGTCGGCGAGCGGTGCGTTGTGTTGTATGGTTTTTGGCCGGTTTTCCTTATAAACTGTCCAACTCTTTTTCGGCTTAATCAATAAGACATTGTCTAAGTTTCGAAAAAAATAGCCAGGAAGAAAAGAATCGAATCTAAAAAAAAAAAGGGAAGAAAAGAATCAGATTGATGCACGTACGATCTGACTTGCTGCACGATCTCATCTACCGCTCGATCAAATTCTCTGTCTGCCGCTGCCCAGCCGCATAGGGTTCGTGATTGCATTGCCGCCGCCCAGCCCCGGCCGCCGCCTGCACACAGCCATACGGACTCGAGCGTCAGTGATAAGCGAATCTGCGATGATCCCCCGTCTTGGCATCTCTGTCAGTTGTCGACGACAACTATGATCTACTTCCGTCCCGCGCGTCACGCCTAATTCCTAGCCTAGTCACTTCAAGGTATTGTTTGTATATTACTGCAGTTGCTAAGTTCTAGCTTGCTTATTGAATCCAATAGTTGCTACTTAAGTTTGATTCGCTAGTTATAATAATTTATTGATAATTTTATACTAATAGGCTGCTTGTCATGAAGAGCAAGAAACGGTCTCAATTAGTAATTTTTTCAAGCCATGCATGTTGTTTCGACATCCAACTCAACCGTCAAAAATACAAATCCAACTCTAGAGATAGAAATTACAAAACAACCTATCGTACTTAGTGATTACAATCATGTTCCAATTAATATGCAAACTTCCGATCAATTTGACATGTATGGTATACTTATAAGATTTGATATATTTCCATGTCGTATTTTTTATGGTCAATGTGTTCTTTGCCCTTGTATACTCAAATCCTAGATCCGCCCCTCACCTAGGGGTTGAACTCTTGAGTTTAGCAACACCCACTGCCTACTTTTAAGTCAACGATGACCTTGTAAACATATCTATATCGATATCAATGATTTATATCAGGAGTAGCGCTCCTCCACCGACAGGGACCCGACCAGGGGTACGTGTTGTGCCAATCTCGCACCAAGTAGCCTTTGTTGTTACCTCGGCCTTCTCTCCTTGACTTTAGTCACCCCCAATGGCTAGTATGTCAAAAATATCATGACAGTATCATCAGAATCGGAAGGCGAGGTTGTTACATCAAGAAAGCACACCCTCCTGCAACGGGTCGAGGATGGCTGGTCTTACCTTAATGGGAAGGAGGAGCATTACGTCGGAATAGTGGGCGTCGTGTGGCCGTGCAAGGCGAGCGGGTGGACTTCGACGACGAGCTAAGGACAGTGGCTCCGACCGAGCGAGGGCGGGCAACGTTATGGCTGGGAAAAACAATGGGGAGGACGCAGTGTAATAGCATGAAGAGGTGCAGGATTTGGTGACATTTTTTAGGGCTCACTTGGATGCACGGGATCCGCCCGGGATCCCCATCCTTTCCCTGGGTGCGAAGCCCACGTGGAAATTTCAACCCGGTTTTTTCAGCGGCTCATTTGGTGGCATCGGGGAAGGGAATCTTCGGCCCAATCCCCCCGAAATCCCCGGGCCGCTCTCCCCCACCTCCGGACGTGTGGAGAATTCTCCCCGTCTCTCTCGCGACGCAGGCGACTCCACGAGCGCAGCGCAGCGCAGCCATCTTGTCCTCCTCCAGTCCTCCGGTTCCGGCTCCGTTTCCTCCCTCCTCTGTCTCTTCCTCGCGACCTCAGCCGCCTTGAGGCCCTTCCCCATGGCGACCTCCTCCACCTCGCCCAGCGACGGTCAACGTCCTCCGCCAGTCCGCCTCCCTCCGGCGTCCGCCTTCCTTCAAGCTACAAAACTGGTTGATTCTGTTCTACTTGGTGAGCATCCCCCACTCGATTTCAGCTCGCTCTCCCTTCCTCTCTACTCCCATGGATTCCCTAAGCTTCGCTCAGATCTGGGAAAGGCCGCTTGACCAGCAAACATGCCGTACGATACAAGCTGCCCCACATGGACCTTGCTGCAACCAACTTGGACGAGGATGGCAATCACCTGAAGCTAAGCTAATCTAGCCATCTTTTCCTCAAATTTCTATCCGGCGGCCGTGTCTGAGCTGGACGACAAGATAGAGAGCTCTGGTCTTGATTGATCTTTGTTGATGCAAGACAATGGAAGCAGTTATACAGATTTGTATGTCACAAGATGTCATCGGTGTTATGCTGAGACATACATATGGGCCGATAGCTTTCATCCGGGCAAATAGTATTTGTAGCTTCTTATTTCCCTTCTATCAGTACCAAACTAACTAGAATAGTAGCACTATTCAGGAGTTGTTATATTTGTTGTTTGGTAGATTTCATATAACTATGGCTTTTGGCAACAACAGATAAAGTTAGATGAGGCCCAAGAGATCAAATAGATCAAGTACTATTACTTCGTTGCTTAGTCATTGGACAGAATCTCTTCCGGCAAGGTTAGAATAAAAATAGGCATTACAGTGACCAATGTGCAACTTTCTTTTTCACATGCTTTTTTTAATGAAACCTTGTTATAATCACAGCCCTGTGTTTTGTGCTCTGACCTATTCAATATATTTCTTGATTATTGTGCTGATCGGCTGTAAATTTCAGTCATTCTGAAGATCGGAAGTGTTATTTAAAAAATGTATCACTGAGGATTACAAGTATGTGTTGTCTAGTATCAGCCTGTTGAAAAGGAATGGTGGCATGTGTTAGTTATTTGGATTTAATTTTATCGATGGAAGCAGTGGTAGTATCATGTTAGATGTTCGTGCATATTTTCTTGGCCATGTTCTTGCAGAAATATAGTTTCAGACTTCAGGCCACATTATATGAATTTTTAAAATAAACAACAAGTGCACTGATCGTTTGTGGTACTGGTCGTTTGTGGTTTAAAGATGTATATAGAATAGCTGCTTTGATACTATGGCTTGTGATATATATACTGGACGTTTTCTGTATTGTATGAAGCCACTTGCCGTCGCCCATAAATTATCCTAGATCCTTGGAACACTTGTGTTTGTTCTATCTCCTGTAATGGTTCTTCCAGCAGTCATATACTGACCTCCACATGCATGTTTGCAGTTCTAGTGTGGACTTTATCGACGGCGGCAAGTGTAAACGAATCAGCCTTGTCTACGAGAAGCACCTCACCACCACCAAGCTGGAGATCTTCATCAGCAAGGTATGATGCGATGCACCCTTGCTTGAGATCATTAATGTTTCTTGTTTCATTAATTTATTTTTGCTTGATGTTCCTGGTTGAATTGTTTGAATGCCTTGCGTTGCATGTATAGGTACACAATTTGAATCCATGAATATTCTACAAAGTTTCATGCAACATATTTACTTGTCATAATTTAAGCTGAATCCTGATTGTACATAATTAGATGCAACATATTTTTTGTTTACTAAAACTGTTGTCACTTAATTAGTAGCCATTTTATACACCACTGCAGCTGCGATCCTTGTGGCATGTTTAAATTAAGTAGACAAGCTGAACTAGCGTGAAGCTGAACTAGCAAGTGTATATACTTGAATTGTTGCAAAAATCATCAAGTTACTATCAATCATTGTATGAAGAATCCTTCGAGAATCATCAAGTTTCTATCTTACTTTACGTTGTTCTTGATTAGATTTCATGTTCCTATGGAGGACTACAGATTAAAATCTAAATGTGCACCTTGTAGCTATATTTACCTTCAGATTTCATACTACTGATGATGCATATATTACTCTTTCTTTGCATATGCCTGCAGATCTTCGCAATGTGCTCAGCTTTGCATGCTCACAATGGATCTTGATGTTTCCGTCGAGAACTCGAGCCGTGGCATATTATTTATAAATTATGTATCTTTCGTTGAGAGTAATGTACGACAGTTTGCGAAAATACTCTTGCCTGAACATATGAACTGCCATGAGCTGGATTGAATCTTAGTTGTCAAGTGTCTGAGATATGCTCGAGGATGTGAATCGGTTGGATGCTCCAGAATTATATTTGTTATTTTTTTCTGATTTTCTTGTTATTTTGTGTAAATCTGTGACCTGATGATCTGATGCGGAGTCACATCTTATTCGAATTTCCTATATTTATTTTCTGTTTTATCGTAGAATTGATCTGTGCATGTACGTAATGTGGACTGTGGAGATTGGAGTGTGTCTGTGGTTTCCATCCGTGCTGTGTGGTGGGCGTCCGTGGAATCTCTCTGTTCTGCCAAATGAGCACAGGGATTGGGGAATCTCCCCCACGTCAATCCAGGGTTCGTGCGTGCACGGTAAAATCCCCTCGGGGGAGTTGCAACCCTGGGTTTTGCCACCCCTACAACCAAATTAGCCCTTACCGGGTAGTGCGGGTTCCCTAACGTGGGATCAGATAAATGGCGTTGTGCTTGCCTTTTGAGAATTGTCACGTCATCATGCACTAGTACGTTTGATTTTGATTTTGGTATCTGGATCATTCGCCAAAAAAAAAGGTATCTAGAGTTCTGGACGGTAGAGATTGTTCCGATCAGCCCATGTGGGTATTTTTATATTAGCGAAGACTGGTGGAGCCCAAAACCGAATGCCTACTCGGTTCTGTATGCACCGAAGCCCAACAAGAAGAACCCAGGTTTTGGCCATAGGCTATTTCTGTTTCTGTCCGTTGATTTCCCTGCCCGATCGTCCATTTGCGCTTTGTCTCCTCGGAAGTATCGATACGACGCTGCCAGCGCATACCCTGCCGCCGCTCTCTCTCTCTCAAATTACGCCGGCCGCCAGGAGAACAGGACGCCGGACACTGTGCGTCTTGCCCGGTGCCGCCGTGCAAGTCGCTCTCTGGATCCTGCCGCGGTATCGTACCATCAAAGTCTATACGTGGATCACCGTGGTTACGCCAGATTAAGCGCTCAAATCCAAAGGTAAAACTGTATACACATGCTCTTTGATATGGTAGTAAGCGCTTAAATTACCTGTGTCTTTTCTTAATCTACACTACATACAAATAGACTTGTACAGTTGTACTTGTAGTAAAAAAGATGTGAATTTACTGCGAATGGAAATCGTCTTCTGATTATATACACAACTCGCAAATTGTGAATTTTCCATACCAAAATATACGTGGACAGTATCCACTATATTGAAGCATGTCTTCTTCCTTCTTTTTGATGCTAGATTGCTGCTAAGGTAAAACGGGACCATATGAAAACTCTTCAGATTAGTATGTTTTATCCCCCCCCCCCCCCCCCCCTGTAACTGACTTACGTGGAGTCCATCCCAATCTAAAACATAAACCCTCAAGTACGTAAGGAAAAAGTTCGTCCACAAATATGATTGCACTTCCAGTTTTCTCTGCCGAAATAGAAAACCGTAAGAAAATAAAATAAATCAAATTATTGGGAAAGCTCCTGAGCTCATTTTCTAGGTGAAGGGAATGATTATATTTTTTTAAGAGAACAATAGAACATAAGGAGCCTGATATATCCTAGTACACTGCCGGCAGGCGGTTCACATCCAATGTTTTTACGGTAATATTTTTGTTTTTATTCAGATCACAGTATCACGATATGCAATATGGGATTTTATATAGTACTTCCTCCGTTCAAATTATAAAATGTTCTGAACACTTCAATTTGGAGTAAATACGGACTGAATGAGTGAATCAACACACTAAAATACGCTTAGATACATACGAATCAAGAAAAAGCAAAAAATTCTTATATTTAGAAACGAAGATGTATAATAAAATATCTATAATCAAGCTCAGACCCTTGACCCATAAAAATGCTTATTTTAGATTAAAAAAATATTTAGTATCTTTAGCAAAAACAAATTGTGTAGCATAGGTGATTGGGCTTTGAACCTAAGTTTGTGAAGCTTTTGAGGATGTGTTTAGCTACTCGCATTCCATACAAGCTCTGTGATGGAATTTCATGTTGTTTGGCACGCTGAGCTGCACCTAGATTTTGACCCGCACAAATTTCAAAACAGCCTTCCGCTAGACGCTGAAAAAATGGCCGAATCCGCCGTTTCCTCTCGTGAAGCCTTTGGCTTATGGAGCGATGGTTTTCCCGTGTTTATGTTCAGCTTAACTCTTCAATCTATTTCACCTAATCCCATATAATGTACATAATGGTTTTTCGGTTGGAGATAAATTGCACATGAAAAAGGAGCACATCGATATTGTGATTCCGTTCTCGTGACCGGTTTCGAGTTTCGTCGACAGTAACTTATTAATGTCGTGTATGAAATCAGAGCTTTTTGGACGAATTTTACCAAATTCGTCGCACACAATCGGTCATTTTAAATTTCCTTAAGGAGTAGATCATCTTGCCGTTTCACAACTTTTTTGTCGTAACTTTTCAGTTTCCATGGCCGTAAATGAGTAGATCTAAATCCTATAGGTGTCTACATTTTGGTTCAGCTTGTTCTTCAAGGTGTTACTTCTTGTTCTTCAACCTCTTGCCTGCCCTTTTAATCAGCTAGTTCTACGTGAAAAAGATGTAGATCGACTATGAGATTCTATTATGGAAATGATTTCCAGTTTTGTCAAGTGCAACTTCTCAATTTTGCGTTCAATTTTGAACTTATTTTGGACAAAATTTGGCAACAAAAAAAAATCATGACCCAACCGGTTATTTTTTTTGAGGAATAGCTTTATCTCTTGTTCCAAACAACTCTCATGTTGTAAGTTTTTATTATGATGCTCATAGACAAAACTTGTTAAGTGTTGTCGTGTGAAATTAAACATATATGCGCACGTAACCAAACAGTCAGACATGTATCTCTGAAACACACACGCAACTAAACGCCGGTGCTTGTTACCTCAATAAGAATTTGTAAGGGCTGGCTAGAAAATTGTATTCAACCAAACTAACTGCCCAATATGACTCCCATCTTGTATTATCTCAACCAGACTCTACCGGGCCACCGATATATAAGAATAATAAAATCAGTGCATACGACGAAACACGCTCTGAGTGTAGCCTCTAGAGTACGCAGAGGTGAAACGTGTGAACTGCTCAGATCCCAGCACTAATTGTTTGCTGTTCGGTGATATTTTCGATCCGTACGCTGATGAGCTGATCCTAGCTATTAGCCGATATCACGAACCGACTGCGACCGATACCACCAGATTGCAGTTCAATGTACGATCTCTTAGACCTGTTAGAGTCGTACCGTGATTCGTGCACCGAAGATGAAAACCTTGGCGACAACCTAGTTGTGCCGACTGTTCCACTGTCTTACAGGACAGCATGTCGGGGCAGGCCGGTAGTTAAAGTCCAAAACTTGATTGATTTGCCGAGGAATACAACACAGCCGTAGAGAGATGGGCCTCTTTCCTTTACATCTTCTGTTTTGAATCTTGACTGGTCTTTCATTGTGACTTTAGCCGGCAGTCCTCCTTGAGATGGGCCTCCCTTGTTTGATTCTCGTTTGTTGCATTATTGTTTCTTATTATGCCGTATAATTCAGAGAACGTGATGCCACGATTTCCATGCATAGTCCCTCGCCTTTACCTTTTGTATCTTAATTTAGTCAAATTCGTTTCGGAAGAACAACTTAGAGCATCTCCAAACGGAGCCCTCAAATTCGGCCCCCAAAGTGTCCGCGGACACAGTGACCGGACAGCCCCCATAGTTGGGCTCCTACAACCACATCCCCTAAAATGTTGTCCCCAAACTCATGCAAGCCATGCAACGTCGATCTGATACATACTGGATCCGCATTACAAAACATAGTGGTTCAAATTCAAATGAAATAAAGAAAGTTCAAATTGTCCGATACAAGGGGCGGAGTGATCTCTTCTTCTTCAAATTCATGCTTATCATCCCAAGCATGCTAAGAATTACACTACGGACCTAAAATTGACTGGGGAACTATGTAATTCAGATAGAGATTCATACCGCAAAGTCAATTTGACTTCCGTCGAACAGGTTGTGGGCGAGGTCGGTGGCGGTGACGCCGGAAGAAGCTCGCGTCCGCTGGAGCGGCGGAGACTCCCCCACCGCCTCCTCATCCTGCGTCGGCGGAACCTGCGACGGGTACTCATCCGCGATGAGGCACGTCTCCTCCCGGTTTGTCGTTGAGGATGTCGACCTTCTTGCCGCCATGCCCACAGCCGAAACCGGCGCCTGCGTCGGGTGCCGGACCACGGGCACGGGCGTGGTCAGCGCCGGCTCGTCGTCCTGCGTCTCCGCGTTGGCAATCCTATCCGCCTCCTCCAGCGCCGCTTGCTCCTTCTTCTCCTTGCCCGTGAGCTCGCGTAGGCGCTGCTTGCGGCGCCGCGTCCGCCGTGCAACGGTCTCCGGCTTCAGCGCCGAGTCCGCCGCTTGCTCGACGGACTGGGAGGATGCGCCATGCTCGACCGAATCGATGGCTCCTTCCGCCTCAATCCGGATTTGCAGGTGGACGCGGCGGGAGGAATGAAAATTACCGGCGGGAATTGGAGGTCGAGAAGGGGATAAGTGAAAGTGGCCGGCGCCGAAATTTGGGTTCAAATTTGGTGAAGCCGCCTTGACAGATCCGACGTAGCGGACGCGTCCGGGCGGCCCCAAACCCGCCCTACATATGGCTGGCTTTGGGGGGAGCCGGACCGCCCGGACGTTTGTGGAGGCTTTGGGGGCCGCTGTTGGGTGACAGATTTCAGCCCAAACCGCGTCCGGGCGGACAGCCCGGACGTTTATGGAGGCTTTGGCAACCATGGTTGGAGATGCTCTTAGCCTCCCCTGTATCGGGGACTTTGCACTGTTTTTGTTCTCAGTCTTTATGGTTTTGCTTCGGTACACCACCTTTTGAAATGTTACGACTTTCGACGGTGCACTTATATGTTAATGAATATTAAAAAAATGTGCATATTGTTGTAACAATTCGTTTTTATTTGCTGGAAGAAAAATGTAGCATAGTCTCGGTCGACCAAGAATCTGAAGAAACCTTTATAAATTTGTCCAATCATATCTATATAAATGACGTTTTACTCATATTAAATATTCACGGATTCAGCATTTATATCAACTGTTCTTGGCATCGAATTAAGAACTATACCTAAGAAAGACTACTTGTGCTGATAATTATTGGTTGACTGGAAACAGGAGTAGCTCGGTGCACGTAAAAAAACTAAAGTATATAGAACTACAACCTCCAGACATTTTTTTTCTAGCTCCGCCACTTATATTGGAGGAGGTTGTTGAGATTCTAACTACCTTTATCAGCTCCACGGGGATATTGTGCTGCTTCCCGTTAACTTCGCAACCCTAAGATGTAAAGCGCGAGTCAAAATTTCACCAGCTTGTTAGTTCGAGTCAAATTTTCGTCGTCCTTCAGTGATAACGGGTGACATGCAGCTTTCATCAGGTATCGTCGGACCGAGCTGGCGAGCTCATCCACATCTCCCTTCTTGTCCAGCAGACGAGAGAAAACAGACTGTGATGGCGGTGCCTCCATTGCTGTTGGCCCCTGCGAGCCGCGGGATGAAACTATGCAAGGAGGGGTGCCCCGGTTGCAAGCTGGACGAGATCAACAAGACCAAGACCGGCATCCCATATCTCAACTTCTTCTACATCTGGGCCGTCTGCCTTTGCTCCAGTAAGTGCAACTCCCTCCATTTTGTTTGTGTTTCTTAGTTCTGGCATGGGAAGGTTTTCTCTGTAGGTAGCACTTTTTTTTTTTTTTTTTGCGAAACACAGTACAACGCAGACGCTCATATACACGCGCACACACTCACCCCTATGAACACACGCACGCACACCCTACCCCTATGAGCACCTCCGAGAGACCGAGTCGGCGGTCGAGTCTTGAGATTGACGAAGTCACCACGGGCGCCTCGCTGTCGACGGGAACGTCGCCTCCCACTGAAGAATATTCCGCCTTAAATGAGAAACACCAGCGTCAAACCTGGGGTTTGAACTCTGGTGGGCTGGGGGTACAACCACCCTCCTAACCATCTTGCCACAGGCAAATTCTCCTGTACGTAGCACCTACTCTTCCATAACCTACTCTTCCATATTTTTCCCATGCATCTACGCTTAAATTATAAGTGTTAATTAAGCCAAAAAAATTGGGAAGGTCTTTTGGACGTAGCACCTGCTCTCCCTTATTTTTCCCATCTAAGCTTAGATGATAAATGTTAAATAAGGGCATCAACGAACCCGGAGCCGACACCGTCTTGCTGACCGATCAGGGTGAGCATGCTGCTGGGAAAGAGGCTGGGCAGCAGTTCGAGAAAGACATTGTCATGCCGGCGCTGGCCGCTCTGGATAGCAGGCCCTGGAGATGGGCGCACCTCTGTGCTCCTTGTCGAAGCCCGATCATGGCGTTGGTCCACGAGATGGAGGTGGAGGCGCTGTCGGAGCGACAGGATCACCAAGCTGCACCCGTAAGGCGCCAACATCGAGCAGCTGGCCAAGGAGGCTGTGGCGCCCCGTCTCGGCTCGCAGCCTGAGGAGGCCAGCCCCTCGGAGCGCCGGTGGCAGGACTACTTGCCCCTGTTCGATGGACCCCTCTCGGATAGCCGGTGGCGGCCATCGACGACCTCGTTCTCTCCGTGAAGAAGCCCAAGAAGAAGAAGATGTCAGGGACCGGGATAGAGGGGCAGATGCCGCCAGTGGTGGCCTAGATGCTGAAGTTTCTGCCTGGGCACTCCTCCTTGCCAATGTGTCGCTAATCGAGGCAGGTTGTTGTCATGGCGAGCACTTGTGGGCATTCCACCCGAGGCTAGGAGATGCGGGGCCATCATCCACTCGATGTGGGGGATATGGAAGGAGAGAACCAAAGGACCTTCCGCAGTGTGGCGATCCCTCCTACGGAGGTGGCAGCTTTGGTGCGGAAGAGATGGCGCTGCGGGCTTTCGCCCACACGCAGGATCCTGGAGACTTGTATTTTTGTTTTTGCCTGTAAAGAGATTTTTCCCTAACTCAAAATTATGTACATGAACCTCTATTCTATCTAATCGGATGGCGGATACGACTGCCTTAAACCTAAAAAAAAATTTAAATAAGCCAAACAAAATTGGGAAGGTCTTCCGTACATAGCTCCACCACTATTCCATTCCATTAACATATGTAAAAAAAATAGTACTCGCCAGTATATTTCCACTACAAGTTGTGGTCATATTTTATTAGGTAAACTCGCTCGATTCAAAATATAAAGCTGGATGGATCATTTAGCGACTGGGTAAAGCACTTGTTATTATCATCTGAAAATTCAAGATAAAAGTTAGATTAATGACAGCGTTAGTGAACCACCAAGAATGTGTTACCAATGGCAGTGGGGGAGCTTCAACAAAATCTTTGCAGGGGCGAAGCTGCAAAATAACATGTAAACTTATTTGGAACAACAACAATGAGAAACTTGAATTTGTAGTGATTCCAGAAACTCATATATTTAGATAGATTTTGTCCACAAAATACATTTCTTACACCAGCTACTCTAAAACCAAAACAATCTAGATACTACTAAACTCAACCATGGATCTTCATTTGTCATCACAGAACCAGATCAGCTTTTCGTCTCTTTACGCTCGCGAAATGTTCAAGAACATCATCGTAGCTGTACTGCTCTGTGATTTCACTCTCTATGTTTACAAGCAAGCTGTTGGCAAGGAAATCATCCTCCATCTTATTGCGCAACCTTGTTTTTATAATCTTCAAAGTAGAAAACTTCATTTGTTTCAGTTTGATGCACCTGCTCTTCATGATTTTGCTGTCCAAATTCAAGCAACAGAGAGGCGGCGGCTGAACATGGACAGTTGGTTCAGGGCTGCCGTTCACTAGCTTCACATGCATCTCTCTTCTTTCTGAAAAATGAATCGATGGGTTGGTCTTTTTTCTTGCCATTTACCATTGTTACTTCCTACATACACAGTAGAAAAACAATTTGTAAGTTTCAATTTGGTGAATAATATGACCTAGCAAGAATTCCCCATTTTAAGATGCAAAAATCGAAGCTAAAAGTAAGAGCTAAATTGAATTGGGATTGTGGCAGGAAAGGAAAGGAAAAAATTACCAGGAGTGATACCCGAGAAAACTTGTCGGACGGCCGAGATTGGATGGACCAGGACAGAGGCCGGGCTGCCTGTGCCTGCGATCTACTTGCTGCTGCTGCTCACGCCTCACGGTCAAGAGGACTAGAGGGAGGGGCGCAACTTCCTGGATAGAATCAGTGAAGCCTCCGGCAGTCTGGCTGACCGCCGCCGTCGCCCTGCCCCATGCGCCGCCGCCGGCCGGTCGCCGCCAAGTTCGTGAGACAGAAACAAGAGAGAGAAGAGGCAGAGAAACGTGCGCTCTGTTCGTGAGACAGAAACAACGAATGGGCCTTATGTGGGCTGAATCGATGGAGCATATTACAGGTAGTAAAATTTTTTGCGTTTCGCTGGGGGGGCGACCGCCCTTTTCGCCCCCAGGAAGCTCCGCCCGTGACCAATGGCACACTGATATGGAGTACCATCGGACATCAACGCTGCTAGCCACCATCGCCTCGCTGCTTTTCCAAACTAGCAAGATCCCTCCCTGAATACCAGAATGCGACCGAGACGTGGATTAATAGCAAAACAATAAAATTGCACTCAGACTGAGCGATGAATACTCTAGGAAAAACAATAAAATTGCAGTGAGACTGAGCGATGAATAATCTGGCGAAATTCAAGCAATTGCCGCTCCACTGGATTGGACTAGTTCAGGAACGCCTCCCTGCCACGCGGGAAGGTTGATATCACAGAAATGAGATTAAGATTTCTGAGTTCAAAGAGATGGTCCCAAACATGTGCTCTTGTGCATTTTCATGGGTTTTCCACATACTCACGCAATTTGTATTCAAAAGTCAGATTTTTTTTTGTCACCTTACCATGTACAGAAAATTGGCATATTTTTGTAGTTTGTTTTAGTACAACGTTGGCTAACTAATACCTTGGTTTGTTGTCTTTCCAGCGCTACCTATCCAGTCATTGTTTCCCTATCTATACTTCATGGTATGTAGAGATGTTATAATAACTCCAATATTTATCCCGGTTATATCCATGGAAGTTACCATTTAGGGAATCTTTACACGGTATATGACAACTAAATTATCTTCACATTTTTCTATGATCCAACACCAACAGATCAGAGACTTGAACGTCGCAAAGCAAGAACAAGACATTGGGTTCTATGCTGGTTTTGTCGGTGAGCATTGTCCCTTCAGCAAAATCTAGCTTACATTGACTAGAGTAGTAGAATTTAATAGCATTAAGTGAGAAAATATATTTTCGATTAGTAGTTACTGACTGCAGTGGCGGAGCTATGTGTGGAGAGGGGGGCACCCCCCCCCCCCCCCCCCCCCCCCCCCCAGACTTTGGAGAACCAACGAAGAAAAAATAGGGACTTGGATGAAAGATAATAGTCTTTTGCACCCCAGCCATTCTCGGCAAGCTCCGGACTGACTGACTGTAACTTTATGTCATAAGGGGCTACTTATTTCCTTGGAAGAACCATCAGTGCGGTGCCATGGGGCATGTTTGCTGACAAATATGGGAGGAAGCCTTGCATTCTAATCAGTATCCTCTCAGTGTACGTCTGATTCAGTTACAACAGGAAAGCATATCTCATACACCATTCAATTTAGTTTAACTAAATCCTATTCTTACTTATTTTCTACCAGGATAGTATTTAACACCCTCTTCGGCCTTAGCACGACTTATTGGATGGCAATTGTAACTAGGGGTCTGCTTGGGTTGCTTTGTGGTATATTAGGACCAATCAAGGTTATTTAATCACCGTGTGATTGACTGGCATTAATTATGGTACTTAGTTGTTGTAGTCTCAAGGTTGCGTCTGCATTCTCCAGGCCTATGCTTCAGAAGTCTGCAGGAAAGAGCACCAAGCTCTAGGAATTTCTCTTGTAAGAATAGTTTGTCTTTTAGTTTTTGTGTTTCGTCCTATCAGTTCATTTGTTTATTGAAATGCTTGATATTATCATGTTTATATCACTATAACTAGTTGACACTTCTGTCTGACATCATATTGTAGGTTACATCTTCGCGAGCAATAGCTTTTGTCATTGGACCAGCCATCGGAGGATTTCTTTCACAGGTCAGGGTCAGTCCACTTTCAGTAGAGTTATAGCAATACATAAAATGTCCCTGCATAATTAATGTTCCATTTTAATAAGTTTCTAAACTAAGGGTAAGTTAGGCTAGCCACAATGGAGTAACTTAGCTAGTAACATCACACATTTCCAAGACAAATTTGTAGTAACATAGCTAGTTAGCATAACATCACACACTCCAAGACAAAATAAGGGTACAACCTAATAAATAAAATTTTCCATGATACCACACATAAGTTACTCCCCACTGTAAAGGCAGTAACATAAACTAGTAACATATGCATGTTACTAGTCTAAGTTACTCCCCATTGTGGCCAGCCTTACATCTAGCAGCATGGAGAAGATGCTGCATATGGTAGTCCAATAATCATTACTTTGGTAACTCATTAAGAAGTTATAAGTATAAGTACCCATGATTTAGAGCATGAAAATAGTAGATCATCTACTAGTTGCTACAAAATGCAAGTCAAAAAAAAAGTTGCTACAAAATGAGATACTCACCATAGGAAAGAACATTCATATCATGGCTCTTTAAGGAAAATGGTAAAGTTCAGAGATGCTTTACTCTGAGTGAGATTTCGCTGACTTTATATTAAACCGTTCAAAAGGATTACCAGAATATTGATGGGAAGGATGAACATAACCTCCCTTTGGAGTAATTAGTACTCATGTACGCTGACTAACATTGTGCATTCTCACGTATCAGCCTGCAAAGAAGTACCCCAATGTTTTCTCTCATGATTCCATGTTTGGAAGGTAAATTGTTACTCGTACTGTTTCAGTAATATAATTCTTCGTATCATGTAGACCATAGCCTAACCTCTTAGTTACATGTACTTTTAGATTTCCATACTTCCTCCCTTGCTTTGTCATATCGGTTCTAGCGGCTGCAGCATGTGTCGCATGCATTTGGCTTCCGGTATTTCCTTTGCCCCTGTATCTCTCCACGATTCTTTCTCTCCCTTGAGTTCCAACTGAATAGTTTTTTTCTTAGGAAACTCTGCACAGGCACCATGATGACAACGTAGAAGCTACTGATGGAATGGAGGCACAAATTTTTGATTCAAGATTAGATGGGAAATCTAAACAATCTCGATCAGGGAGATTGTCATCCACAAAGAGCTTGCTAAAGAACTGGCAGTTGATGTCATCAATTACCCTCTACTGTATATTTTCTCTCTATGATACAGCTTACTATGAGGTAAACTTATATGTAGGTATCATTAAACATGATCAGCAATATCGTAGTATAAAAAAGTGCCTATATCCATCCTATCTATCGTATAGAGAACAATAAATTAGAGAACTCAAGCAAATTCACATGTTAATGTGTTAAGTAAATTCCATCTTCAGATATTTTCACTCTGGGCCGTGAGCAGCAGAAAATACCGGGGACTGGGTTTTACATCTCAGGATGTTGGTATTGTGCTAGCTATCTCTGGTATGTGGTCGATTCTTCTAATTGCATATTATGTTCATTGTGCAAGAGAGACATAGTCGACAAAAAACGAATGAAATCAAAGTATATGTAGCATTGCTTCTTTATCTAGTACATATGGAAGTGCTTTTGAATGCCGCATAACCCTTTTTTTTTTGATCATGTAGGTTTTGGTATTTTCGTCTATCAACTTGTGATTTATCCATTCCTTGCGAAATATGCTGGGTTAATCAAGCCATTCCGTTCTGCAGTGGTATGTGGGAAGAATAGTTTATGTTAAGATACTTCTTTATAAGGTCAATCTATTGTACAGTACCAAATTTATTTTTCAGGTATTATCTATACTTATACTTGCAACATATCCATTCATGGCCAACCTGTATGGTATGGAGCTCAAAGTACTGATCAACATAGCTTCGCTTCTGAAAAATATTTTTGCGGTAAGTCCACTTGGGATGAAACTTTTAAGATATCATATTTTCCTACTTCAAAGAAAGTGACAAGTACAAATTAGAGTTGATCATTGGTGAATTCTGAAAATTGTAGAAACACATACAGTACCAAAAACAAAAAATCACACCTCACTTCTCACGTGAACTACCATCCATAAAAAACATCTTGATCAGCCTGGTACAGAGGCTAGAACAACAGTATATTCCTTTAAGAAAGTACTAATATGTTGATCTTCGTTTTTGGGGTGTTTGGATAAACCATATTCGAGCACCCTGGTACAGATGAATTAAATTTAAATGTTTTACATCCTCAGTGGATATTGATTTAATACCATCAGAAATGAAACAGGCTACGATTACAACGGTGTGCAACATTTTACAGAACACCGCAGTGGTATGTACAACTACCATATACTCGTCAGTTTTATATGTATAACTGCATTTTCTTTGAGCCATTTTTGCTATGGTCTAACTTCTATTAATGGAAACATGCACAGAGACAGGAACAAAGGGGTGTTGCAAATGGTATCTCTGTGACTCTGATGTCAATCTTTAAAGCATTAGGTCCAGCAGCATCAGGAATTTTGTAAGCATAGTGTTTCTCTTTTTTTATAAATAGAAGTTTATTTGGGTTTTTGCTTCCGTAAATAAGCTTCCGAACGAATTAACGTATTTTTTTGCAGGTTTTCATGGTCTCAAAAAAACGTATCTGGGTTATTCTTACCAGGTAAACACATTGCTCTTCTAACACATGCTAATTGCATTTATTGAAAGCTTTGCTTTAGCCTGAATATAGGAATAGTTACATATTATCATGGCATATTACATTGATTTATCGTGCAATATGCAGGTGATCAGATCCTTTTCGTGATTCTGAATATGGTGGCAGTAATCGGGCTCTCGCTGACTTTCAAGCCATTTTTCTCTGTGCCGAGTGCAACTAAATGATGAGCCCACAATTATCAGCATTTGGAAGGTGTTTGGTTCACCTTTGTTAACAAAGGATCCCTTTTAGACCCGTTTGGGAGGCATGATTATTTGTAGACATGTAAAAACATTCTTGCAAGGATATTTGTAGCCAACTTGTCTGTCCTGCACGAAATGTGCTGCTAGATTTACTATTTTTATTTGGCTTCATGATCAACTATTATTTGATTCAAATTTTTAAATGACTGCTACAATAAAGGAATAAGAATTTTCTCTTACTCAATACCATCATAGTTTGACATCTATTATTGCACAAATGTTGGTTTGCATCATTAGTGCTAATTGAACAAGTGTAAGACTTTTGATGATATTGATAACCCCCAAGAGCAAGGGATCACTGTAGCACCTCTCAATGTGGAAGTAAGGTATCGATCCGCAGGAGCAAGAAGGAAAAGTTATATATTCCCTACAACTAAAGTGTCACAAGTTTTAGTTGATTATGCACTAAACAAGTTTAAGGAACAAGGTGGTTGATTTAATGGATGGAAGTTTGATGTAACAAGGCAAGAATGTGGAAGTGTCCCAATCCTCTTCAATGCAAGAGGACAAGACAAAGGTTTTCTAGGATGCTTGGAAATAAGGCCTAGGGATCATACTTTCACTAGTGGACACTCTCAACAATTGAATACATAGATATTTCCTCTTCACTTTGCTACTCTGAACTATTCTCCCGTTGGATAGAAATACCAATCTACTGCGTAGGGCTACAAGAGCACACCTTAAAGTCTGAGTGAACAAACACCACAATATCATAGAACACCAAGACCATCGTGTAGGGCTACAAAAGCACATCTTAAAGTCTGTCTTCCACATCTAAGGAACCCCAAGGTCACTATGAGTGCCCCAAAATAGTACTAAACAAACACCACAATTTTATAGTGACATCCAACACAAAGAATAACTCATGGTAAGTATTTCTGTAACCTTTAGCCTAAGAGTCACACACGGTGCGCACACTGTCAACTTCACACCATGGGACAAAGGTGACTCCGGAAATTACATTGATAAAACCACTTGAGTAGCACAAACAATGAAGGAGAAACATCCATGAATTCAATTAGATTACAAAGCTCATGATCACATAAAGATCACATCATGGGAGAGAGAGATGAACCACATAGCTACCGGTAGAGCCCTCAGCCCCGATGAAGAACTACTCCCTCCTCATCATGGGAGGCAGCAACGGCGATGAAGATGTTGATGATGAACACGCCGGAGGGGGGTGGAGCCCTCCGGAGGCGATTTCGGTGGCGTTTCCCCCCTCCGATCTTCTCCGGCGGCAGCCTTCTGTCTCCTGTTTCGTGGTTTTTGGTTTCTCCGCCGCCTCCTTTCGCGAAATGCCAGGGGACCTTTTTTATAGGCGTTTTTAGGTCAAGACGGAGTCGGTGGACGAAAGATCGACGATCACGGAGCTCCGAGGTGGAAACGAGATAGGCCCACGCGGCCATGTACTTTAGGCCGCGTGGGACCCTCCCATTTCCAGCTTGTTGGGCTTCTGGTCTTCAATTTAAGCCCATTGCGTTTGTCTCGAAAATTCTGAACCGTGCTCTTTGACCTTGCCCTTTTTGGAGTCCCGAAGCTCCCGGAAAGTCTGAAACACTAA
Source organism: Poa pratensis (assembly GCA_947311845.1). Taxonomy (NCBI): domain Eukaryota; kingdom Viridiplantae; phylum Streptophyta; class Magnoliopsida; order Poales; family Poaceae; genus Poa; species Poa pratensis. The sequence continues at coordinate 4,141,510 of CAMZMU010000109.1, read as the reverse complement.
AAAAGACGTTTTCTGGAAAAACAGGGTTAATTCCAAATAAATGGGAAAACTATGAAGTATCCCCAAAATCATTATAAAACATTGATATAACCCTTATATGATGCAAATATGATTGGAATATAAGCAATTAAAGTGCAAAGTTCATGTATGCATTTTACATGCATCAGATATGAAATAATCTATTTGGTTTGATTAGCAGAAATAAGACTAAATAATGAAAATGAGTAGAAGTAAAAATGCTAAAATCATTGAGTGAGTACAAGCCGAGGTAGATTCTCAAACCACAAACTGGGAACTGCTTCATGCAAGTTAGGGAAGAAAAATTAAAACATGAAGCTTCTATCCCTAGGAAGTTAGAAGACGGTTGGGAGCCCATCATTAAAATGAAATTGAATGACTTTGATTGCAATGCTTTGTGTGACCTTGGTGCTAGTATTTCTGTTATGCCTAAAAGATTATATGATATGCTTGATTTAGCACCTTTGGAAAATTGTTACTTGGATGTTCACCTTGCTGATTCTACATTAAAAAACCTTTGGGAAGAATTGATGATGTTCTTATCATGGTTAACAACAATTATGTCCCCGTTGATTTTATTGTCTTGGATATTGAATGCAATCCATCATGCCCTATTGTGCTGGGAAGACCTTTTCTTAGAACTGTAGGTGCTATTATTGATATGAAAGAAGGGAATATAAAATATCAATTTCCTCTCAAGAAAGGTATGGAACACTTTCCTAGGAAGAAGATTAAGCCACCTTATGATTCTATTGTTCGAACAAATTACAATGTTGATGCTTCTTCACTTGGTAATACTTGATGCATGCTTTGTGCCTAGCTAAAAGGCGTTAAAGAAAAGCGCTTATGGGAGGCAACCCATTATTTTTTTCTGCAATTTTTCTTTTATTGAGTCAAGGATGTTTACTTCTGTAGCAACTCCTTTGTATCTTTATTTTCTCGCATTGTTGTGCCAAGAGTAGCCTCTAATGTTAAGATGATGCTTAATTTTGATTGCTGCGCAGAAACAGATTTTTGCTGTTCACTGTACGAAATTCCTAAAATCACCAGATTGTTAATTAAATCTGAAATTTTTGTGCGTAATCTTTATGAATGTCTGAACTTTCATTAGTTCAGAGTTTCTCGATCTGAGCGTCGTAAGTGCCTCGAAAAAATTCGTCTTTGCGGACTGTTCTGTTTTAGACAGATTATGCCTTTTTATTTTGCATTCTCTCTTTTACTAGTGTTGAGTGAAATTCTTTTTTGGGTGGAAGAGCTTCACATAACATCAGTGGCTGTAGCTAATGTTTAAAGTAACAAATCATATTGCGTCTTTATAGAACATGTGAATTTTTGATTATGCACTAACCCTCTAATGAGATCTACTTTGAGTTTGGTGTGACGGAAGTTTTCAAGGGTCAAGAGAGAAGGATGATATAATAGGATCAAGAAGAGTGAAGAGCTTAAGCTTGGGGAGGCTCCCATGGATCTCCCCAGCATATTTCAAGAAGACTCAAGCGTCTAAGCTTGGGGATGCCCAAGGCATCCCCTTCTTCATCGTCAAAATTATCAGGTCATCTCTAGTGAAACTATATTTTAATTCTTTCACATCATATGTGCTTTTCTTGGAGCGTCTGTGTGCTTTTATTTTCAGTATTGCACTTTTATTTTCAATAAAGCTTGACTGGACCCTAGCATTCTTGATTGGGAGAGAGACACGCTCCGCTTTTTCATGAGAATACTCCTATTCTTCACTTATATTTGTTGAGTATTCATATCTAGCGCTGTTCAGCTTTTAGCTCTTGTTTTCATGTATCTCTTGTCAGAGCTATTAGCTTTCTTTTGTAGAAAGTACTCTCTTGCTTCACTTATATTTGTTTGGAGAGTTGATGAAATAAATTGATTGGTGTTTGGTTGGTTCAGAAAATGTTGCATGTGGTAATTGGTATAAGGAAAAACTTGCTTAATCTTGTAGATCACTAATGGATAACTTGATGCTTGTCAATTGTTTTGAGTTAACAAGTAGATCATGATTAAATTGTGCATCACATGAGTTAAGCCTATTAGTGAAGAACTACCGTAAAGCTTGTTGAAAATTTGGTTTGCATCGGTGGTATCTCTAAGGTCTAGATATTTTCTAATAACAGGGTTTGGTTAACAAGGAAGACGGTATGAAGTCTTATAACGTTTGCAATATGTTTGTCATATAAAACTTGGTGTACGGGTTGATATTCTTGTTTGCTTACATAACCTTGCTAGCCTAAACTCTGTACTGAGAGGGAATGCTTCTCGTGCATCCAAATCCTTGAGCCAAAATCCATGCCATTTGTGTCCACCATAACTACCTATATGTGGTATTTCCTTGCCACTCCAAGTAAATTTTTCATGTGCTACCTTTAAATTATTCAAAATGTTATTATTCCCTTTTTGTGTCAATGTTTACTAGCTCATGAGGAATTAGTGTGGTTATTCTTTATTCTATTTGTGATGGACTTTTACACCTGGACTAGTGGCATATACATCCGCTTATCCAATAACTTGCAAAAAGAGCTGGCAACGGGGTGCCCAGTCCCAATTAATTACAACTTTAACCAATTAATTCTCTTCACACTTTTGCCCTGATTCATCAGTAAGCAATGACAAACAGTGAAATACCTGAATGTGTGTAAACCAAAGAGAAAGAGGGATGATCTGCCTTGCTGGTAGAAATAACGTCCTTCATGGGAGCCGCTCTTAAAAGTCCGTTGACAGGTAGAATACTGTTCTCACCCGCTACCATTCGTTGACAATTAACAAACACCTCTCAAAAATAGATACTCCTCCATGGTATGTGATTGATGGAAGGCACCCGAGGATTCGGTTAGCCATGGCTTGTGTTAGCAAGGTTGGGAGGAGTATCAAATATTTTATGCAATCTCTATATGCTTTCAAAAACCTAAAAGCTCTAGCACATGATTTAATCCCTGCTTCCCTCTGCGAAGGGCCTTTCTTTTACTTTTATGTTGAGTCAGTTTTCCTATTCTTTCTGTCTTCCACAAGCAAACACTAGTGTCAACTTTGTTACAACATGCGTTATATGCAATGTATTGGACTTGTTATACTACTTTGTGTTGACAATATCCATGAGATAAATATGTTGAAAGTTGAAGCAAATGCTGAAACTAAATTCTTCCTTTGTGTTGATTAAATACCTTTTATTAGAAACTATTGCTTTATGAGTTAACACTTATGCAAAACTGTTTGATGCTTGTCTCGAAAGTACTATTCATGAAAACGTTTAGCTTGTGTGATTCATTGTTTACTCATTATCTATTTGGTAGCAAATTATAGACCATTGACTTGGATCACTTCATTCATTTACATGTGCCTTGCAATATTATATGATCAAGATTATGATAGTAGCATGTCACCTCAAAAATTATTTTGTTTTTATCGTTTACCTACTCGAGGACGAGTAGGAACTAAGCTTGGGGATGCTGATACGTCTCAAACGTATCTATAATTTTTGATGTTCCATGCTTGTTTTATACCAATTGCTACATGTTTTGCATCTACTTTATATCACTTTTATACATTTTTTGGGACTAACCTATTAACAAGATGCCGAAGTGCCAGTTCCTGTTTTCTGCTGTTTTTGTATTCCAGAAAAGCTAGTCTGGAAATATTCTCGGAATTGGACGAAACTACACGGGGGTCCCTATTTTTCCAGAACACCTGACGGAGCGAAGGAGCAAGGAGAGGACCAGGGGCCCCACACGCACCTAGGGCGCGGGCCCCCCTCTGCCGCGCCCTAGGGTGGTGTGGGCCCCTCGGGGGTCCCAGCCGCCGCCCTTTCGCCTACTTATTCCCCCCGACGCGAAAACCCTAAGTACCTGAGCAAATATCCACGAAAAGTTCCAGAGACGCCGCCGTCGTCAACCCTAGCTCGGGAGGGTTCAGAACCTCTTCCCGGCACCCTGCCGGAGAGGGGAATCGTCACCGGAGGCTTCTACATCGCCATGCCTGCCTCCGGAGTGATGCGTGAGTAGTTCATCCTTGGACTACGGGTCCATAGCAGTAGCTAGATGGTTGTCTCTCCACTTTGTGCCATCATGTTTAGATCTTGTGAGCTGCCCTACATGATCAAGATCATATTATTGTAATGCTACATGTTGTGTTTGCTGGGATCCGATGAATATTGAATATTATGTCAAGTTGATTATCAATCTATCTTATATGTTATTTAAGATCTTGCATGCTTTCCGTTACTCGTAGATGCTTTGGCCAAGTAGATGCTTGTAACTCCAAGAGAGAGTATTTATGCTAGATAGTGGGTTCATGTCTCCGTTTAACCTGGGACAGTGACAGAAAGTTCTAAGGTTGTGGATGTGCTGTTGCCACTAGGGATAACCTAACGATGCTATGTCCACGGGCATATGTGTTTGTTTACATTACGCACTTTACTTAATGCAATTATCCGTTGCTTGCAACTTAATACCAACGGGGGACTCGGATGACAACCCGGCGGTGGATTATTAGTCATAGATGCTGTTGGATAACGGTCTATGTATTATGTCGTAATGCCCAATTAAATATCATAGTAGTCAACATGTCATGTATATGCATTGTCATGCGCTCACTATTGTCAATTGCCCAGCTGTAATTTGTTCACCCAACATGTTAGTTATCTTTTATGGAGAGACACCACTAGTGAACTGTGGACCCCGGTCCATTCTTTTACACTGATTAAACAACCACAAACTGCAAACTGTTCCTTTTTCATTCTCTGCAATTTAATACTCATTTTCCACACCATACGTTTAATCCTTTGTTTTCAGCAAGCCAGTGAGATTGACAACCTCACTGTTTCGTTGGGGCAAAGTAGTTTGATTGTGTTGTGTGCAGATTCCACGTTGGTGATCGTGTCGGCGCCACCAACAACCTTCTGAAGAGTTGCTGCTCCTACTGGTTCGATAACCTTGGTTTCTTTCTGAGGGAAAACTTGCTGCTGAACTGCATCATACCTTCCTCTTGGGGTCTCCCAACGAGCGTGTGATTCACGCCATCAGCGGTTGCTTTGGCGCCTCGGCATGTGCTTGTTATGCCTCCATGGACGCGCGTAGTGTGAGATAGTAGTCAGGGCCGTTATCCGGGTCAAGCGGGTGGCGCAAGGCTGCGTAGGTTTGGTCGTGGAGGCTAGAAGCATCACGGCGAAGCCGAGCATGTCTTCGTCATTGACGGGGTCCCGGAGAGGCGATGGAACCCGCCAATCCACATGGAGTTCCTCCTTCTCGGGCTACGGCTGCTGCGTAGACCTGATGACAATGCCACCTCCTTGCCGTGCCCTGGGCACCTCCTTGACGGGCGAGCTTGTGCTTGTTCCTGCCTTGCGTGTATGCCATGTGGGACCGGCCTATCGTAGGCTGTCTAGCAGCCCCGAGGCCGCCTCTAAATTTTGAGCCCCGCTCGCCAGAAACTGGGTCGGGCCGGACACTTGGAGGTGAAGCTGTGACCTTTTTAGTGCATGTCCCCAATGGGCATTTGGGTTGCGGTTTCGCTGGAGATGTCGCGATAAGCTCGATCTCGAGCTGGATATCATACGTAAGAGGTTCTCTTTGCCTAGGATTATCCATGCCAATCGGTTGACCAAATAGGAGTACTGACAGGAAACAACATAGCTAGTCGTGTTCTTCCCTTTTTATTGTATATATATGCACGAGTGACAGACGACTACTTTTGTGCATGATCTTGGCTAGAGTCGGCATGGATCATGAGCGATGGATCAAAAATCAAATCAAGATGGCAACTTGGCGCACGTATATGTAAATATTTAAAGGATTTTTTCTTCTATTTTCTGTAACTGCTGACTGAATGGGGTGTTGGAAGGACATGTTGCACTAAAAAATACTAAAACAATACAGTTAATAACAAGAGTCTCTGATAACAAAGACACACACACAAGGCCGCAACCACCAAAACTGTGTTCATCGCCTGCTGGTTCAGCTCCTTGTTTTTCTTCTTCTAAAAACGAGCCTGCTGGTTTAGTTGTGTCTCTTCCTAATTGTGCACTTTTTTTTCTTTGCTAGCTGCAATTGACGTACATGGAGTCCACGACTGTTACAGTTATAAAATACTCTTTTAAAACAACACGATCACACCTGGAAGTAAAATATTTTTTTTTTCTCTTTGAATGATTCCTTTTTGAAACGGATTAATTTTCGAAAATGCAGTACAAACATTACTGCGCGTCCATTTTGCTTTTCAAAGGAGAATCCGATGAACAGAACCATTTCGGAACTCTTGATAATTGGATTAGGCGAAGAGAATAATCGAACATGAGAGGCCCAGAATATCCTGTGACACCGACCGACAGGCGGGCCACAACCTAGACGCCGGCCGATCCACCCTGTCGTTCATGCCGGCACGTTGGTCGTTGAGCCCAACCTTGATTGATTTCCCGCGGAAAACAATACGCACGTAGCTACACCTGGCGCCCTCGCCTCGCCTAGACAGAGAAAACAAAGGGGGAAAGCTGGAGATGGTCATTGCCATGGCAGAGGCGAGGAAGTTGTAACCCTCAATAACGAATTGGGAGAGCGAGAGAGAAGAAACTGAAAGAGCGGCCACTAGCTGTTCGTCTGATTCTCTTTCCCCCCGCCGGTGAGCGGGCCTCGTCGTCGAGCAAGTCTTCTGTGGCGGAGCCGGCTCCGGTGGCCGGACGACTGGACTGGCCGCTGTGAGCATCTTTTGATCTCGGAATAAAGAGTCTGGCTGAATCGCGGGGCGCGGGGAAGAAGAAGCAGAGAGACGACAGGATGGAAGAAGAGCCTAATCGGAGGAGGCTGTATCAAGTCTGGAGAGGAAGCAATGTACGTTCTTTTTATACACTGGCTGTTCATCACCTTCTTGCCTCTTTGGTTACATTCTTTTCTTTCGAGATTGCTTTGGTTGTATGCTTATGCATTTTAAGCAACTTATGCTGACAATCCTCGCGAAAATTGGAAATTAACAAGTTTCATTTGCTTCTTGGAAAAAATGAATTACACTATTTTGTATTGTTTGCTTGCATTCTGGCAAAACCATTGTTAGTGTACGTTTCCACGATTCATCTTTTTTTTTGTCAAGTCTATTCTGGAATCTGGATGAACCTGTATAATAGGACTCTGCACTGTTGTTGATCTTTCATAGAATTTTGTTCGGCATCAATGCATTTGAAGAAGGTTTTCCGTAACAAATTAAAGAGAGTTTCTAGCAACAGACATATGGACAGCCTAGCATGCTTTTTCTCAAGAAATGATCACTTTTGTTAGCTGCTGGGCATGAGACTCCTCTGTACTTGATTCCAATCCAACTGACAGCGACTATCCACCAAAACAATTTTCAGAAATTCCTCTGCGGCGGGCGCCTGATCTTCGGTCCGGACGCGGGTTCCCTCTTCCTGTCCACAGCTCTAATCGTAGGCCCCTTGGTAGGCCTTGCTGCCAGTGCATCACAAAGATGAACTCCAGCACCTCGGACCAGAATCATGTCCTTGGCCTGCCGGTCCTCATCGCCACGGTTGTCCTCGGCCTAGCGGTATGTGAGCGACACAAAATTCACCAACCACCCCTTTCTTTTGTCCGAAGAAGAAGAAGCAGAATACGTGTCACACACAGGCAGTTGCTGATCTTCTCATGTCTGCAGGATTTGGCATTCCTGCTCCTGACGTCGAGCAGGGACCCGGGGATCGTGCCGAGGAACGCGCGTCCGCCCGAGGTTGGCGTCGAGAGCAAGCCATGGACATGACCACGCCGTCGACCGAATGGGTGAACGCGGCGAGCCCGCACCTCCGGGTGCCCCGCACCAAGGACGTGGTCGTCAACGGCTGCGTGGTGAAGGTCAAGTACTGCGACACGTGCTGCTGTACCGGCCGCCCCGGACGTCGCACTGCTCCATCTGCAACAACTGCGTCCAGAAGTTCGACCACCACTGCCCCTGGGTCGGCCAGTGCATCGGCCTGGTCAGTCGCCAATTCTTTCTTTGCCGAATGTCGAGGACTAGAAGAAGTTGATAGATTCTGATAGTAATTTATTTTGTTTGTCGCAGAGGAACTACCGGTTCTTCTTCCTCTTCATCTCGACCTCGACGTTCCTCTGCTTCTACGTCCATGCGCTGTCGTGGGTGAACATCACCACCGAGAGGGAGGAGTACGGAGGCTCACTGATGAAGTCCATGCGCGGCGAGGTGCTCTCCGTGGTGCTGATCGTGTACACCTTCGTGTCGGTGTGGTTCGTCGGCGGGCTCACCGTGTTCCACCTCTACCTCATGAGCACAACCAGACCACGTACGAGAACTTCAGGTACAGGTACGACAAGAAGGAGAACCCCTACAACAGGGGCGCGCTCGCCAACGTCGCAGAGGTCTTCTTCACGCGGATGCCGCCGTCGCTCAGCCGCTTCCGCTCGTGGGTGTCGGATGACGACGACACCTACGGCGCCGGTGGCGGGCCGCTCTCTCCAATGAGCGGGGGGCTCGATCTGGAGATGGGGCGCAAAGGCGTACACTACAGCGCCGGCGGCGTCCCGGCGATCCTCCAGGGTTTGGATTACAGCGAAATGGAGAAGATGGAGGGTACAGGCGTGCATCTTAAGGACCGGCAATCGGGGCCCGAGGCGCCAGACCTGTTCATGATCTCCGCGGCCCGGCAGCACGACGTGGGTTGCGGAGGAGGAGGAGATCGTAGTCCGGCAATTGTGCACGACCAAGATGCGGAGAGGACGCTAGTGAGCTCGAATACAAATTCTGAACGGTGATCATAAACGACTTCTGATCTCACCGGCCAGGTGTCGGGTGTGTTCCTGCATTCTTTGTCCCCTCAGTCGGAACTGTAAATTTTACTACCGTGCAAGGCAGCAGTCGGACTGTACATTTGGAAGATTCAGTAATTTTGTTTAGTTTATTTTGCTACAACTAATCAGAAAAACAAGAGTATCTCAAGCAGTAGTCCTTAAAAACATGCCCTGAATGCCAAATTCGGGGCCTCCTTTTATTTTCAGTTCAAGTAGTCTATCCCTATTTCTCAGGCAATATTTTTTCTTTCATGCATAAACTCTATGTTTGCTCAATGTTTATCACGACGGTAATTCAAACATAAGTATTTGTTGTGGTCTACAATTAAAAAATTCGACAAGAAATTTTTAAATGTTACAATTTAAATTTTTGAAAAATAAAGTTGAACATAGAAATTCCTATAACATCACTATGTGGAGCTGTGTATCTCCGACAACTGCTCGACAAATTTTCTCGGATTTGATAAGGCATTTACCTATCGATTTATCACTAGGAACTTCTACAATTGTCGTGGATCACGTCGTTGGTAGCCCACCTCCCTCGGCACCTCTCCATCCTCTAGATCATAGTCGAAGTCCTCATCTTCATTTCGCTCACTTACAATAATCATGTTGTGCAAAATGACACAATATGTCATTATGTACCATAGTTTCCACGATCTAGTAGGACCCCTTACCGTTTTCAAATTGAGATTTTACAACACTAAATGCTCCCTCAACATCATTCCTCACCCTTCTTAGCCTCTTGCAAAATGTGCTATGTTGTTCCCTTAGGATAGGAAATGGTCTTCGCAAAAGTTGCCCAAGAAGGTAGGTCTCATCAACAACATAATATAAGATGGTGTAATTGTTACCATTCACCTTGAACTCCACTTCCAAAGTTTTCACTATGGTTAGTCTTTGGAAAACTGACGATCTGTGCATTGCATTAATATCAATCAGAGACCCTACTAAAGCAAAAAAAAAAAAGTAAGACAAATCTAGAAAATATTGCGTTCAATATTCATCGCTAGGTGGTACACGGACATATTTATAATTATATTACTCTTGGTGTTCTTTGTGCTTTATTGATATTTATTTATAGATCGGTGGACCTTTTCGCTAGAAAACTTGTGTTTTGTTTTTTAATTCAAATGGAAAATATACATATTTGTTTCTTTTTATTTATATTTCCTATTTTTTTACACTTCGTGTGATAATAATATTTACAGCAAAATGTTGTTGCCGAATCAGCTACGTGGTCCATGGGATGCTACATACATTTCTTTTTCGATCATGTTGATGGAGATTTTTGTTCATTTCACTTTAGTCAAGTACAATACGTTAGGCATAGCATATTCGTGGCCAGACACTTGTATGCATCTGACCAAGGGTTCATAATGTTTTTCTCAAGGAAAAGAGAAACAACATCGCTACCACCACAAATCAATTTTCCTTCTCATATTTTGACGGGCTAAAAGCATACATTTTGATTTGTCCATAGAAATTGCGCACCTCTCGTTTCGTGTTCCTTCCAATTTTGTCACTACGCTGACTGACTGTACTATGTAGCTTTGTATGTTCAGGTGCCTTCTATCTCACATTACACTTTTTTTCTGCGTGCTCTTTTCTTGCAAGATAACCAAATAGCGCCTTTATTTAGCAAAATGAAGATGACATACACAGACACAAACACATTGTATATATGTAAGTCATTGTAATTTCTGGAAAGGAAATTGGTTGCCTATAACTTGAGACTTGGCCTAAGTCATAATTTACCGCACATGTTTGTTGTTCACCTGTGAGTTTTACACAATACTACTCCCTCCGTTCTAAATTATGAGTCGCGAATTTAGTACAATTTAATTTGGAACGGGACGAGTGCTAATAACAATACTAAAACAACAATAAGCAACCAAAAAGCCTTGTAAAAGAACAAAGAAAGAGCAAAAAAAAAAGAATCTAAATCGCCACAGCAGAACGTCGGGACCCCTCCTTCGTTCCCCACCTACAGTGAACAAGGCGTTTTTTGGGCGACACCCGTGCGACCGAGCTCGCCGCCGGCGATCCGCTCGATCCCTCGCCCTCCGCGGCCGCTCCGGCGGCGGGAGGACGGGGAATCGACGGATCCCGGTGTGTACATAGCTTAGGTGTGTGTGGGTTGCTTGCCGGCGGCGCATCGGAGGTGGTGGCGCGGTCGGAGAAGCTTCTGGAGGCGGTGGCCATCTCCTCTGTCCGCGGTGGTCCAGTGGACGCCCTGGTCAGATCCGCCGTCTCTGGTGCGTCTGGTGCTCTCCGGAGCCGTGGCGCGCCTCCCCTCGAGCCGGCGTCCGTGGTGGCGGTGGCGGCTCTGGTTCCAGGGGCCCCTCTTCCCTCGCCGGCGTGCGAGGTGACGCTTTTGCTAAAATCCGCTGGGAGTGTGCAGGTGCGGTGCTCTCCTTCCTCGGCGTTCGTGGTGGGCTGGGTGGATGATGGGTGGTGCCGTCTTCCTCGTCTCCGGCGCGAGGCGATGATGGTGGTCTGGCGGCAGCTCTGCGTCGATGTTCGTTCAACGCCAAGACTCCGGCGCCTGCGTCGGACGGCTGATGCGGCTTCTCAACAAGTTGGCTCGGCTGCTTGCTTCGGTGTGAGGTTAGTTGGGTGGTGCCATGGTCGCCGTGTGTGGTGAGGCCTGTGCCCGTGTTCGTGTGTGTGTGTTCTTCATCGCCTTGATCTTGTACACGGCTCCCTTTCAAAAAAAAAAAAAAAAAAAGAAAGAGCAAAAAAAAAAGTAAGAGGAGCTGAGATGGTCTTGTGGTTGGTTAGATTGGCCTCCTCTACACATGGCGCGCACCCATTTGAAGCCGGAGATTACACCTCATCGCCGTCTTATCGCACCACCCTATCTCTTCCTCCATGTCAGCTCAGCTCTGAGCAGCATATACACCTCCTCCTCGCCGTTCCCCCAAACTCTTCGCTACCGCACCGTCAGTCCGTCACTCCAGCAGCTTCTGGCAGGATGGCATCCGCCATGGAGCTCTCCCTCCTCAACCCCACAATGCACCACCACGGCATCGCCTCCAAGGCGGCCTCCCACCTCCCCGCCCTCCCCGCGCGCCGGACCGTCCACTTCCGCGTGAGGGCCTCCGCCGCGGCGCCGCCCGCGCCCGCCGCGAAGCCCGGCTCCCCCAAGAAGCGGGGCAAGACGGAGGTCAACGAGTCGCTACTCACGCCGCGCTTCTACACCACGGACTTCGACGAGATGGAGCAGCTCTTCAACGCGGAGATCAACAAGCAGCTCAACCAGGACGAGTTCGACGCGCTGCTGCAGGAGTTCAAGACCGACTACAACCAGACACACTTCATCCGCAACCCCGAGTTCAAGGAGGCCGCCGACAAGATGCAGGGCCCGCTCCGCCAGATCTTCGTCGAGTTCCTCGAGCGCTCCTGCACCGCCGAGTTCTCCGGATTCCTCCTCTACAAGGAGCTCGGACGAAGGCTCAAGGTTCGTACTATAAGCTGTGGTCCAGTTATTCTCTGCTTTTCTGCATGTAAGCATTTCGTCGAGCATCCCGTGGGCCTGAGCTGATTCACTGTTTCCTGTTCAGAAAACCAACCCGGTGGTGGCCGAAATCTTCTCGCTCATGTCCAGGGACGAGGCCCGGCACGCTGGGTATGTACTTATCATCTTATCTCCATCAATACAATACAATTCAGCACAATCAGAAGTCAAATGCGTTGTACTATCGTCAGAAATGCCTTCTTCTCTCATGGTAAAGTTTAAGCTTTAATTTTGGGCTTTCAGTCCAACTCAATTTGCCAAGAAATTGGACAATTTAGTAGTTTAGCCTTCCCCCACAAAAAAAGAACTAGTAGTTTGGTTCTCAACATGATTCCTATTGTGCAGGTTCTTGAACAAGGGACTATCCGACTTCAACCTGGCTCTGGACCTCGGGTTCTTGACCAAGGCTAGGAAGTACACCTTCTTCAAGCCCAAGTTCATCTTTTACGCCACCTACCTGTCGGAGAAGATCGGGTACTGGAGGTACATCACCATCTTCAGGCACCTCAAGGCTAACCCCGAGTACCAGGTGTACCCCATCTTCAAGTACTTTGAGAACTGGTGCCAGGATGAGAACCGACACGGCGACTTCTTCTCTGCGTTGCTCAAGGCGCAGCCGCAGTTCCTCAATGACTGGAAGGCCAAGCTCTGGTCACGCTTCTTCTGCCTTTCGGTAATGTCAAGCTAATCCATGCATGTTCTTGCATGTGTTAATTAACCGGAGGTTTGTCATGTCCCTCATTCTAACAGTTGTTTATGATGGGACAACATTTCACAGGTGTATGTGACCATGTACCTCAATGACTGCCAACGTAGTGCCTTCTATGAAGGAATTGGTCTTAACACCAAAGAATTCGACATGCATGTGATCATCGAGGTAAAATGAACTGACTTTTCTTTTCTTGTTTCGTTTGTACAGTCAATGGCATGCCCTGCTGGTTGCTCTTTACAGTGTTTTGAAAAGTTTGTGAACAACTGCTGAACATGACAATAATGGCTCTTGTACAATAAACAGAGCCTACAAGATTGAAGCTTGATTGTAGTTTATTTGTATGCTTATGACAATATTTGAGATTCAATGTAAAATAAGGCGACAATTGATGATACGATGGTCACATTTCTCTGCAGACCAATCGCACCACAGCGAGGATCTTCCCTGCTGTCCCAGATGTCGAGAACCCTGAGTTCAAGAGGAAGCTTGACAGGATGGTAGAAATCAACCTGAAGATCATTGCTGCTGGAGAGTCCAACGACATCCCCCTGGTGAAGAACCTGAAGAGGGTTCCTCTTATTGCCCAACTGGTGTCTGAGATCATCGCCGCATACCTCATGCCCCCCATCGAGTCTGGATCCGTTGATTTTGCCGAATTTGAGCCCAAGCTTGTCTACTGATTTGTGGAGAAACATTTATCTCTGTCTTTCTCTTCGAAAAGACCTAAATGATGCGCCATTCTCCTCGAGGGGCCTGAATGAGGAGATGATCCATGGTAATCAACAGGATCTGCATCCTCCTGTGCTCATTTGTAAAGTATACTAGCCAAGTTTTTGTTAGTGACATCAACATGTAAGTGGCATTGAACTGCATGAAGTTGTTGCGTAACTTGTGTCGATACTTGAGTCAGTAGTAATATAGCATCCAAAGTTCTAGATATGCTATGTATCACACATACCTGATGTTGGTAAGTTTTGACCAACGTCAAAGATGATTTGACATCTTTATTACCGTAAACCTACACACGGAATGAAAGAGTAAATTTAGAAGACTCGTTTGTTTTTTGGGAGCTTTTAAAGTACCATGTACTCCCTCCGTCCCTCGGAGAAGGATGTATGCTGTGCAACGAAGCGATTTGTGCACCGCTTCGGTGCCTCGGAGGAGAATCTCATAAATGATGGATGTTTAGATAACTTACATGTTGAGCAGATTAAGATTATTAATGTTAGTGTTATTTTGTTTATATAAGAGATACATATACAATATAGACTTTTAGAGTAGCCTTGTATTCAAAGAAAGTAAGTAATACAACGAGAAGACACTTACTTTCTCAATCCTCACTTGTCTTCTAGGATTAGGAATAAAGGATTCCGGTCGTGGAAACAGTAAGACCGAAATAATGTTCTTTAAAGCAGACGAAAAAGAAACAAGATGCAACAATTCAAGTTCAAATAGTTCCATTGATTAAACTGTTCTAGGCGAATTTCAGTTTACTTCTTGAGGTATACTTGCGGTTTACTATGAAGAAACCCTCAATGGATTGGCACAAGAACACTTAAGAATGATATTGGAGAAGTCCTTTATAAAAAAGACATCAAACACATATTATATGTGATATTTAATACTAAGAAAAAGGGCAATACAAAGGAGATACAACTCTGACCGTCCTCTTTCTTCTATTGTTCGACGATTGTCGGAGCTTGAAACATTAACTGAACAAGCAGAAAAAGATAAGGACACACACACTTGTCAGCAAGCCTTTAAAGACCGCAATAGCCACTCGACGCGAATAATGAAAGCGAATAATCGTAAAGAAACATCGGCTTAGGATACACCCAATAAACATATGCTTACAATTCTTCACCCATTTAGAGGGTTGAAAAAAGAAACCTCGCCTCAGACCCAATCGAGCAAAGAAGATCGGAAATGTTGCACCATATGCCAACAAACAAATTCCCTTGAATGACACACCAACTTTCAAGATTCCAAATAACCCAATAGATTGTAAACACCTACCCTCAGTGGTCCTTCATCGATGTAGGATCAAACGTTGACGAGGTAAGTAGAGGCTAGAGCTCATTTCAACGTTGCATCGTCGCCACCATCTCGCCGAAGCCGCTCGGGAGACCAAAATCTAACGGAAATAAGGACCTAGAAGAACTAAAACACGAAAAAGCCCCCCTCTTTCCGCCGATGATATCAATTGACGGGAGAGGGGTGGGGGATAGATGCGGCAACGATAGGAAACCCTAATTTGGTCGAGGGGAGGTGTTCCACTCCTCATTGTTTACATATTGGATGTGGGGAGGATGAGATCGATTTTGGTGAAGTTTAATCATAAAAACATATTGAAGATTTTTACTTAAAAATTGCAAGAACGGTGGACAGATGCTTCGGATCGGAGCACAAAAGATCGGCTCAAGCGGAAGTACCACGGACAGGTTTGATCGTTTCCTTGTGTAGAAGACCAAGCCTCCTAATTTAAAGCCCTAGCCTCCGAGGGACCTTCTCGCAAAATTTGTTTCCCCTTCCTCTTCTCTTCCTCTCGACTCCGTTTGCAAACCCCTCCTCTCCCAGAAACCCTAGCTCTCGCTCCCGACGCCCCATTGCCGCCCGAGTTGCTTCTTCACCGCCGCCATGGGTTCCGGTAAACCCTACTCCCCCGATTAGAGCTTACCGTTTCCATCCGCTCGATTCCCCACGGGCCCGATTGTTGCTGTTCCTCTCTCTTGCCTGATCGTTTCCTGTTCTTCCGTGCGCGTAGATGCGGACATGGAGGACTACGGTTTCGAGTACTCGGACGACGAGCCGGAGGAGCAGGACGTCGACATCGAGAACCAGTACTACAACTCCAAAGGTTTGGTTCCTTCTGCCCGTTTTACTTCACTTTGGCGATCCCGTTGCCTGTTTCGAGGAGTATGGTTGCGCTCGAGGAAAGCCCGATTCACCAGTCCAATCTCCTCTTGCGTATCCCCATTTTATAGTGGTGATAGGGTTCCGCTCTGGATTATGATGTATGAGAATCTCCTTTGTGTGTGGTTGCCAGATCAGGCGTGTGCCCTGTTAATGTGGGAGGGGAATTTTAGTTAGTACATTGAAGGCATCACTATGATCTTATTTTGATTTTGGAGTAGATGTGTTAAGTATAATTGGCACACGTGTGGTGCTTATCTTGCTTTGGGAATCAAGATGTCAAGTATAGTTGGACACACGTGTTGCTTATCTTGGTTCTCTTCGAACAGGGGATGCAATTTCCACAACTGTGAGAAAGAATGTTAAATAGATGGCTGTGTAGGGCACACCATTGTGTGGTTTGTCTTAGTAAACTTTCTTTTGTGATTTGTTCGACTAAATGTCTTTGTACATGTTCTATTGTTCTGACCACGAGTTGGAATGAACCCAAAGTTAAGCTTAATTATGGTGATGAGGATATGGCTTTCCTAAATCTCGCACAATGCAGAACTATATATAGATGCATGGGACAAATAGAAAAGAACAAGCATCGCCACCACAAAAGCTACATATGCACGCTGACATGGGAGAAACATGAACTGCAGCCCACTGCCCACAAAAGCTACATCCACAGGAGTTTCAGGAAGTACTGAATCTGGAAGAAGAATTGGGGATTTGGGCATAGTTTTAGAGGAATTAGAAGAATATCAAGTAGGGATGGCTAAGAACTAGAGCCAGTACGAGAAGAAAGATGATTATTTGTTCAAATTCACTGACCCACCACCATGATTTCCTAGCCATCGCCGCCGTAATATCTTGGCCACCTCCACCATATCCTACTACCCTCCCTTTATTTAGATCCAGAACTTGTTAAGGGGAACGTATCGCTGCAACTTCTTGGCCGTCATTGGCACTGGGAAGCAGAACTGACCGTGATGAATCTTATGGTTCCCTTCGAACTGGTCTCTTGGCTGTCCTACCACTTTTGTCAGGCGCTGTTTGTATGTCATATTAGAGGGCATCATATTGTACCTGCTAAAGGCTTTTGAAGGCGTCTTTTAAGAAAAACATACTCCCCATCTCCAGTTTATAGGGTATAAAACTTTCCCGTCAAAATTCCAAAGGGGGGTGGTGCTACGCATCTTGCGGGATAGGATATCGAGTTCTACTTAATGCTGAATATGGTCAAGTGTGCCAAACCAGGGGCAAAATCGTTTGAATTAGACGCGCGCAGGAGTTTCTTGGTCTTTGCAAAAAAGCTATACGTCCTATAAACAGGAATGGACGTGTTAATTTTTTGAAGATGCCTTTACATCAACGTATTAGTTACTTCTAAACTGAAAAGGAATGCATGCATTGAGTTTGCACACGGATTTTTACGTGACTGTTATGTTTTGTTTATCTAATGTATTTTGTATCTCCTTTTCATATACTTCACTTATTTTAAGGAAAGTGCCCACATCACTATGTTCAATTATTCATATCATTGTTATATTTTACATGTAACACTCTGGTTTAACCTTATTGGTAGTTGGTCATATATATAGATTGTTTGGGTCAGGATCGTTTTTATTGAAGGGACTTGACATGTAGACAGCATGTTTTAGATGATGAACTAATATACATCAGTGGCTTTACTCAAAATGGAAAGCAAGTTTGTTATGGTCTTTTGGCCGATAATGTGTCTATATGCTTGTACAAGCCCATTAAGTCTCATTGAATGCTATATGGCAGATCTTAAATACTAGGGATTATGGGCTAGCCTATTTTGTGTGTTTGGGTAACAGACAATTAATTTTTCTATATCTATGTGATGGCAGCAAATTTATGTTTTGCATTAGTTGAGTTTCTAATAACAGAATTCTTACCAGTTGCAAAAGCTGTTAATTTGACACATTTAGTGGTTGATGAGTATGCTGCTGCCAAGTATGATGTTCAACGATTATTCTTCTGCAGGTATGGTCGAGACAGACCCAGAGGGTGCACTTACTGGTTTTGATGCTGTAGTTCGCATGGAGCCTGAAAAGGCTGAATGGTAAGCATTATAGTATTATTTATAGCTAATCTGATTCACTATTCTGTTTTATCTGCAATATGCCTATGTTTATGTCAGGACAATATGAATTCTCAAGTCTGTTGGTAATCTTAATGAATATTAATTATGCATACACATATCTGATATATTTGCTATCAACTGTTACCCTTAACGCTAGGAACTTCACGGCCATAGATTGGAACCACCCAGATTTCTTTCGATACAAAATAGGTTATGCCGCAAACAGAACTCTTACTGAAGAATCACTTGCATTTTTGGTTTTTGGTGGCTTGCACTCTTTTATGAACGCCACCTGTGCTTTATTTTTTATGTCTTAATCTGTTTATGTATCTTATTCTACAAACTTTTGCGTAAACATGAACAGAAGATTTGTGAAACAACGTGGGATGTTACTAGATTATATGTAGTTTGTCCTAAGCAGGGGCGGAGGCAGGATTCACATATGAGGGGGGCCATATGAGATGATCTAACCATAAGGGGGGCCAGCCAGCCTAATTGGGGTTGATTAGAGAGCTAATCTGAGCTAAATCAAGGCTAAACCATGGAAATTTTCTTGCTGCACGGTGGCATAGGGGGGGCCATGGCCCCTGCTGGTCCCCCCCTAGCTCCGCCACTGGTCCTAAGGACATTAGGTTATTGGTCAATTTTCTTAGAGCTAGGCTCCGTTTGTTGACATGTTCCGTGCCTTTACATAACTACCTACTCCATTAAAGACCGCTCTCGATCAGGACTGGTATTTTCCTTCAGTGTTAATTGGACATTAGTACTTCAGAAAATTGAGTGCGTTGTCTCACACTTAATGAAGTAACAAATGAAAAGTTAATATCTGTGACTATTTTATACATGTATAATTAAATCATCACTATTATTCAATCAAATTAACTGTTGTGCCTGTACCATTGTCTAATTTTTATCTGTTAACTTCATGTTTATAGGGGATTCAAGGCTCTCAAACAAACAGTGAAGCTTTATTATAAGCTGGGGAAGTACAAAGAAATGATGGATGCCTACAGAGAGATGCTGACATACATAAAATCTGCTGTGACACGTAACTACAGCGAGAAATGTATAAATAACATCATGGATTTTGTTTCTGGGTCTGCTAGTCAGCACTTCTCTCTTCTGCAAGAGTTCTACCAGACAACACTTAAAGCTCTGGAAGAGGCAAAAAATGAGGTTTGTTGCATTGTCAAAACTAGAATTTTATATCTCGAACTATTGGTCTTCATATACTGTTATTGTTTGTGGTACAGAGATTATGGTTTAAGACAAACCTGAAACTTTGCAAAATTTGGTTCGACATGGGGGAGTATGGCGCATGAACAAGGTACTTAGATGTGTTCCTCTATCATCACTTTTTTGCTTGAACAATCTGACATCCTTTGTTCCTTATTAGTCTTCATGTATTCACATGTATCTTTTTCCTGACAGATACTGAAGGAGCTGCATAAATCTTGTCAAAAGGAAGATGGTTCTGATGACCAGAAGAAAGGCACACAACTTCTGGAAGTGTATGCTATTGAGATTCAAATGTACACTGAAACAAAAAACAACAAAAAACTGAAGGTAAGACATCTATGTGACTACATTCGTAAGTGATTTTTCAGCGACTTACAGGTTACCGTAGTCCAAGATTTATGTTGAATTTGTTTTATGTGGTGTTGCAGTTTCATGGTTATATTTTTTGGTTCTGTTCTGTTGCAACAGTGGTATCTTCTTGTAAATCATATTACTGCAGCATTTTAATCAAATGCTTCTATACTGAATTTCTTGGGATTATTTGCCACTCGTTGAGTATATTACAAGCAGGTGCTTGATCAGTGAGTTGGATGCAGTAATAAGTTTTATCTTGCCTGAAGGGAAAATATTTAGCTCAAGGATTGTAATATTTATTGCACACCATCTTTCATGGAGAAATGGGTTATTTTCAGCTTTATAACATGGATACTGCAACTGTGATACGTGTCATTTGTGTTCTTTGCAACATTAGCTTAAGATTATCAATCTTGTGGAATTCTGCTTCCTTTTAATAGTTATTGTGTGACTCCTGGTGCTAGAGTCCCACAGCGGATAGTGTTAGCATGAAACGGGCTTTCTGAATTGAAATAAACCATGTGCTGTGGCAGGAATTGTACCAGAGGGCTCTTTCTATCAAATCAGCAATACCTCATCCAAGAATTATGGGTATAATTCGTGAATGTGGTGGAAAGATGCACATGGCCGAGAGACAGTGGGCTGAAGCAGCGACTGATTTCTTTGAAGCATTCAAAAACTACGATGAAGCTGGCAATCCACGGAGAATTCAATGCCTCAAGTACTCAATCCTTACTCCTTAGCACTTCTTCCCTGTCCTAACTTTGTAGCTAAATGGACTGCAGAACTAACTGTGATCTTTATCATAATTTGTTTTTACTGCACATTAGATATCTTGTTCTTGCCAATATGTTGATGGAGTCCGAAGTGAATCCCTTTGATGGACAAGAGGCCAAACCGTAAGACCTTTGACACCCTCTTTGGTCTTGTATTTCGATATTCATCCCTCTCTGAACTCATTAAATGCCTGCAGGTACAAAAATGATCCTGAAATCCTCGCAATGACAAACTTGATTGCAGCATACCAGAAGAATGACATCATGGAGTTTGAAAAGATCCTAAAGGTCAGTGTTCTTGAACATACGATTTTCCTTGTCGGCAGCATTTCTAAACTCTTCATTTTTGGCCAACTGATTCTCTTGTAATTGTAATCTGTTTTTGGCAGAACAATAGAAGAACAATAATGGATGATCCTTTTATCCGTAATTACATTGAGGACCTATTGAAGAACATCAGAACTCAAGTTCTGCTCAAGCTTATTAAGCCATATACAAGAATAAGGATTCCATTCATTTCACAGGTGAGTATTGACTTGTGCATATCAACTCTTTCTTTGCTAGCCAAATTTCATATATCAACCGGAAAGCAAACTCTTGTTCTCCACCAGATGAACACCAGAAATTTACTGTTATAACAAATTAACATGAATGATAAATAATGCTGCCTCTGTATGTGCTTGTTCTGTTTTAAGGGTAAACAAGACATATGACATGAAGCAGGATCGTTTCCTTAGTTCTCTTTCAGTTCAATTTTCAGAACTTATCATATGTGCACACTTAAATCTAGCAAAGTATTCTATACAGTTTTCTTTCAACATGGTGGTCCAGTTTTTGTGAGTTATGTCATGTGCAACGGATAGTTCGTCTTAGCACCTTACTCAGACGTACAGTTCATCTTAACATCGACTGTTTTAATTTTTAGGAGCTAAATGTTCCGGAAAAGGATGTGGAGCAGCTCTTGGTGTCGTTGATTCTGGACAACCGTGTCCAAGGCCACATAGATCAGGTGAACAAGTTGCTAGAATGCGGTGACAGGTGCGTTGTCCCCCCTTTTCCTTCTTTCTTGATATCTTCTTTAGCAGCAACTTATGAGGGTGTCAATTTACATTTTTTAGGTCAAAGGGAATGCGGAAATATCAAGCCATCGATAAGTGGAATACTCAGCTCAAATCTATTTACCAAACGGTGTCCAACAGAGTTGGGTGAGAGATGGCAGGTTTCCAATGGTACCTGCTACTTGAGTACTTGCTGCTTCTTTTGGTGTCTGTGGTACTTGAGATAAGATCCTGGATGTGGGTAAAGAATCTTGTCAGTATGATGAAGGCAGCACTCAAGTTGGCGGATTATATGCTCTTTCTATTTTATGTGATTTGGCCAGATGGATAGTGGGATTTTTGTCCTGAACTGAAACTGTAGTACTAGTTCGGATTTCAGTCCGCCGAGATTTCACTGTGGTTGAAAACTCGAAATATATGCCAAGAGATGCACAAAACGTATGCTTCTGGGGTGGTCTTTAATTTGTTGGTGGAGATTGCACCTGTTGAGTTGCTCTACCCCCACAAACGTCTCGTATCGCACCACACTTTGTATATTACTATGCGAATTTGCATCTCAGGCTATGAAGCTTCAAATGCGCAGAGCCAATTGCTCGTTTCGTAGCTTAGTGCATCTCTAGCAGAAACCTTAAAACGGGCACAACTGAGAAATTCTGGTGACTATATGGGCTGGGGCTGTGATTTGGCCAGACCAGACCCTTGGCCTCTATTTCTACCGCGCGAAGCGCTCGATACATGTCACAACCCGTGCCATTCCGCCGCTTGCCAACTCTGCACTCGCCGCCAGCGACAAATTCCTCCAGGCCGCGTATAGATCTGGCACCGCTGCACCGCCATATGGCCGTGTGGTGCCTCAATCATGTGTGGGGGCAGCCAGGTCGGCCGTTCCTCGACCTCGTGCGGTGACGACGGCAACAACTCTGACGAGGAGCGGAGGAAGCTCGTCGCCTCCGACGGCGCTTGGAAGTGAGCGGCGCCGGTACACGAACTACAACCGGACGCCGCCGCGTGCCCTCCTCTACTGCGCGGTGCTGGAGTTCGACCGCCATCGTGCGGCAAGCCGCTTCGAGGCGGGGAAGCGGTGTTGCTGCCGGGTCGTATCCCTTGATCGGGAGCTCCTCATACGCCTCCCTCTTGGGTGTGCGCATTCCTGCGCCGGAGGAGCTCCCCGCCTCGAAGCTTCCGCCGTCGGGCCGGAGGATTTCGTCGACGACTCCTCCGTCGACGCCATCACCGCTATGCTCTGCGTGCGCACCGCGCGGGAGGAGGACGGGACGAGGACATCGACGTCGTCCTCTTAGAGCAGGGGGTCGCCGCCGAGCGCGCGACGCCGAGGCGCAGGATGCGGTCTTCATCAACCTCGCTTAGACGATGAGCGAGCGCCGCCACTGCATCGCCGCACCCGACGGGCTCTGGTGAGCCAATTTTGTAACTAGGGTTAGGGTGGCGACGCATTAGGATTCCACTATGTATAAAAACTCGTGATCATGTTCTTTTGCCGCGAATGATGATAAACTCGTGATCCTCATGTTCTGTTTGTTCCGCGATTGCCAAAATTTCAAATTTACAGTTCAATTTAGTGTTTCTCTTATGCGCGATGCATTTTGAGCCTGTAAAAAGCGGCAAAAGACGTACTGCATATGCTCGATACACGTTTTAAGGGTTCTGCTAGAGATGCTCGCATCTCCACCGGCTCTACCAGTAACCCTCCCGATAAAGGTTATTGTGGCGCCGGTCCCAAAACGGCACCTAGTCGTGGACCCAGTAGCTGCAACAAGATGGATGGGGCCAATAAAATGTCCGGCACTCCCACTTAGGCACTGGCATACCCAGTGTCTGTGTCTGACTCAAGCGATTCATTTCGTCCTTCTCCTTCTCCTCTCGCGTCCTGATGGCGTGGAATAGCACGTTCGCAGGGAGATCTCAAGTGTACGGTTTGATGTAATTTAGCAGCAAGTTTTCCCTTGATTACAAAACCAAGGTTATCAATCCAGTAGGACTTGGAGAAGGCTTCGGAAAGGTGTCAACGGCGCCGTTTACGATTATTGACGTGGACCTGCGCACACACGAACAAACTACTTTGCCCCAACGAAACAGAGAGGGTGTCAATCTCTCCGGCTTGCTAAACACAAAGGATTAAACATATGGTGGAAAATATTGTGAGAGCAAAAATGACCAGCAAGCAAATGACTAGTAAAAGCTATTAAAACGGTTGTAATCAATGTAGGAAAATAGGACCGGGGTCCACAGTTCACTAGTGGGGTCTCTCCAAAAGATAAACGTGTTGGGTAAACAAATTACAGCGGTACAATTGACAAACATGGGCGCAACACAATACTATCATGACACATAGTTCACCGTTTCATTTAATATGGGCATTACGTCAATATACATAGACCGTTATCCAACTGCATCTATGACTGATAATCCACCCCGGGATCGCTATCCAGCATGTCACCAGAAAGTATTAAGTTGCAAGCAACAGATAATTGCAATAAGCAAGGTGCGTAATGTAAGCAATGAGTACAACATAAAGCAATAAACACCGTTGTTTTATCCCTAGTAGCAACAACACATCTCAAGTTCTAATCGTTTTGGCAACTCGAGCTCAAACAAGAGAGGGATGAACCCACTATCTAGCATAAATACCCTCTCTAATGACACAAGTAATTACTTCGGCCAAAGCATACACAAGCATCGGAGAGCATGCAAGATCATAAGTAAAACATATCATAGATAAACTGAACCATAATGTCAAGACTCCATAATTCATCGGATCCCCGCAAACACAACACATAGTATTACATAAAGATGATCTTAATCATGTAGGCAGCTGATGAGGACATCCCTAGTCCTTTAACATCTTCTCCAATAGAAGATGTTGCTGCACAAGACAAGCCCAATGAAGTGAGGATTGGACCAATTACAAGAGCTCGAGCCAAGTTACTTGAGCAACAGGTGAACTCACTCTTAGTTGAATTTGATGTTTGTGTTAATGAGAATTTTATACTGCCTAAGTCTATGCATTTATGTATGATCAGGGTTGTTGATAACACAAGCATTGGAGGAGGAGAGTTGCAGCAAGAGTTGATTCCTAATATCAATGGATGCGCGAGGGAGGAGAGGGAGGCAGGCGCACCAAGCCAATGAAGGGGATCACATACGTCTACACGTTTGAGGGATCAAGTGGCGCACCAGGACATGATCAAGATCATACTAGTCTAAGGTGCAACGCATGAGGCCTGCGTGCCAATTAGGCCGAACCCAAGTTAGGTCGGGTCGGTTTGTATCAGTAGGAGTCGAACCGTGTTTGAGTCCAAGTCCTAGTTCAGCCAGCCCCCTTAAATAGCCAAGGGCTGCGCCTTAGTGAGGCAGACCATGTTTAAGATAAACCCTAGATCGGATTGCTGAAAGCATTCATCTACTAACGTGTTCCTCTTTGTTTTGATCAGGAATACATCCCTCCACTTTGTTTCGATCTGGAGGTTCTTGCTACCGAAGTTAGAGTGTGATCTGTCGTTCCACTGGGAATTGGTAGATTGCAAACCGCTCGTGGTCGGCGGCTACGTTGCGCAAGCGTGTGGTGTTGCGAATATCCATTGGGTTGAAGAGTTGTTGCATTGGCAACAGGGGAGCAGCCGGAGAGTTCGAGAGCATCTCGCGAGTTATCCTCAAATCATCCACCATACACCATCCGCTCGTGGTCTAGATTTGTTTTCGTCCTATGCAGAAAAAGCCAAAAATATTAGGTTTAAATTTCGCCTTAACCCTAGATTGCATCGGTTTACAAGTTTTAGTTGCTGATCGTTTTCCTTTTTGCGTATCTTGTCTAATCTGAGTCGTAGAGTCTAGGTTCTGGTTGTGTCTTCGTTTACAAGTTTGAGTCAGAGTCTAAACAGAAAATACCAAAAAGAATTCCGAGTTGTGTTCCTGCTGTTTTTCGTTTTCGTTGATCTGAGTCCACACAGAGTCCTTTTCCTGTCCGTTTTGCAACCCTAGCAAGCCTTTCTTTTCGTGTAGGAACTTACCTACGAGACTAGCATATCTTCGCTCTAGGGCTGCTCAAATAAGAAAGTTTGGTGTGCACATTTTCAGCCGAAAAAAAGAAAAAAGAAAAAGAAACAAAAGAGAAACATAAATTGGAAACGAAGCTGAAAGTTTGTTGACTGTGGAGCTATTTTTCGTGCTGTTGGATACTAGTAGATTGAGCAATCTTGTGCCCTGACTTTTGAGCTTGTGCGAGTGTCTCTCCTGTGCTTTTGCAATACCGAGCATTACTTCGACATATATCATAATTTTTTTAGCTCTTTTTCATAGTTGCAATTGCCCCATTTATCTCCACCATGTGTGTTCTTTTGTGTGTCATACGATCAGCACTAGGATTTGTAAATTGGTGTAGTTAGGTTTTCCCAAGCCAAGCTCCACCATATACCCTGGTTTTGTTGTGTGACACTTTGAGACCCATAATATTCGCTTCACCCCATTCGTGCACGTTCTGCTCATACAAGTGGTAAGCTTTGCTATTCACTTTGGAACGGTAAGATACACAATTTCTTTCAGTTTCGAGTGAGTTGGGAGTTTCCACCCATATACATATATATATCCTTGTGTGCACTAATCATGTCTTCAGATGACGAAAGAGATAGCGTGGTGAGGCAAAAGAAGGATGGTACTACTCCTGTTACTTGGAACGAATATGAAGCTCTTCGTGATCATTTGTCTCGTCAGTTCGGCGCTCAGTGTGATAAGTTGCAATCTGATTTGATGGCTACCGACATCAAGGTTGATACTATTCTCCAAACAACCACTGAATCTGCTGCAGCTTTGGTGGGCATACAAAATTCCATTGCTACCTTGAACCATGTTGTACAGACCTTGACGCAACGTTATGACCAACCTGCTGATGATGCAAGTGTTCATGTTGATCATAGTGTTGATTATGATGCTGAGGAGGATGATGAGCAAGCTGCTGCTCATCGAGAGAGGTTGTTGCGTGCTGGACATCAACAACAACCACAACCACATGCTAATGGTGGGCGTGGAGGACGTGGTGGCGGTGCACCCCCTGGCCGAGGCTTTGCGCCTCTTGGTGCACGTCGTAATTTGGGCGACAATTTTGGTCATGCCGCCAATCGTGATGATGACAGTCTTGGTAAACCCAAATTCAGTATTCCGAAATTTGAAGGCTCTATTGATGTCGAGGAGTACATAAATTGGGAACTGAAGATGGAGAAATGGCGTTTGCATGATTATACTGAAGATAGAAAGGCCAAGCTTGCATCTTCTGAATTTGATGGCTATGCTTTGCTATGGTGGGACGGTCTTGTGAATGCTAGGCGTGAAGCTAATGATGTGCCAATTCTTTCATGGCAAGAGATGAAGGCTGAGATGCGTCATCGTTTTATTCCTCAAAATTACATCCGTTCGTTATATGACAAATTGCAGAATTTGAAGCAAGGCACAATGTCCATAGATGAGTACTACAAGGAGATGGAGATGATCATGCAGCGTGCTAAAGTGCGTGAAGAACCTAAGCAAACCATGTAGCGTTTTCTTTCAGGTTTGAGCTTCAATATCAAGAGAATTGTGCGTCATCATCAATATGGCGATGTACAGGATTTGTTGCACCAAGCACGTGAGGCAGAATTGCAGTTGGCCGAAGATGCCAAGTTTATAGCTCGTCCTGCTTATAGTCGAGGTCCTTACACACCGCGGGCAACGCCTAGTGCTGTGACGCCTAGTGCTGTTCCTAGTGTCCGTAGTGCTGCACCTTCCAAATCAGTTTCGGTGGCGTCTAGTACAAAACCACCACCGCAGCCTGCTGCTAGTACTGTTGGTTCCTCTAATTCTACAACTCGCACACGTGATATGAACTGCCATACGTGTGGAGGCAAGGGTCACTTCAAGCGTGATTGTCCCAATCGGAAAGTGATGTTGATTAATGAGGAAACCGACGAGTATGAGAGTGGAGATGAGGTGGATCCAAATTCTGCTTCTGTAGAGGAAGACGAGGATGGTGTCCAATATGCACGTGCTGCACGTTTGCCATCCATTGTTTGCACACCGAGAGTTTTCAGCGTTACCCCTAGTCCCACGGAACAGCGCTGCAATTTGTTTCAGACAAGAGCCGCTGTTGGTAATGGTCGGTCGTGCAAGGTGATCATTGATGGTGGTAGTTGCCACAATTTGGCTAGTAAAGAGCTTTGTCAAAAACTGAATCTGAAATATTTGCCGCACCCACATCCGTATTATATACAGTGGTTGACTGACAGTGGAGAGATGAAGATCAATCACATGGTGCGAATTGAATTTCAGATTGGACCGTATAAGGACACCGTGGAGTGTGATGTAGTTCCTATGACAGTGTGTCACTTGTTGTTGGGTCGTCCTTGGCAATATGATCGGGATGTACGTCACAATGGGAGATCCAACACATATCAGCTCAATTGGCATGGCAAGGAGATTATGTTGAGACCTTTGATGCCTCAAGAGGTTGTCAATGATTCACGTCAAAAAGTTTAGGTTCACCGTGAGGAGGAGAGTGAGAGATTAGCTAGTAGAGAGACTCCACCTTCGGTGAGCGAGAGCCACAAGCCAAATTCGAGTGGTAAAAAGAAAAGTGAGGGAGAGAAAAAATTAGTAATGTTAGCCACCAAATCTGATTTGAGAGAGTTTCGTGAGGATCCTACTCAAGTACCTCTTGTGCTTATGTGCAAGGGCGAAATTCTTGTTTCTAACGACATGACCCCTCTCTATTGGTGTTTCTAATGTTCTACAAGAATTTGGTGACATTTTTCCGAAAGAGGTGCCCGCTGGTTTGCCACCATTGCGCGGGATTGAACATCAAATTGATTTGATTCCAGGAGCGTCCCTACCGAACCGTGCCCCCTACCGTACAAATCCTGAAGACGAAAGAAATTCAGAAACAAGTACAAGCACTTCTCGACAAAGGTTATATTCGTGTGAGCTTAAGTCCTTGTGTTGTTCCTGTTATTTTAGTTCCTAAGAAAGATGGTACTTGGCGCATGTGCATAGATTGTAAAGCTATTAATAACATCACTATTCGATATCGTCATCCTATACCACGATTAGAAGATATGTTAGATGAATTGAGTGGTGCTGCTGTTTTCTCTAAAATTGATTTGCGTAGTGGTTACAATCAAATTAGGATGAAAGAAGGGGATGAATGGAAAACTGCTTTCAAAACTAAGTTTGGTTTATATGAGTGGTTAGTAATGCCTTTTGGGTTAACTAATGCACCTAGTACGTTCATGAGATTAATGAACCATGTTTTGAGGCAATTCATTGGCAAGTTTGTGGTTGTGTATTTTGACGATATTCTTATTTACAGCCGCAATGAATCTGAACATGTTGATCATATTAGACAAGTCTTGCTTGTGTTGCGTGCAAATCAATTGTTTGGTTATCTGGAAAAATGCACGTTTTGCAAAGACAAGGTCATATTTCTTGGATACGTGGTTTCTAAGCACGGAGTTGAGGTAGATGAATCTAAAATTGAAGCTATTCAAAATTGGCTTACTCCGCTGAATCTTAGTAAATTACGAAGTTTTCTTCGTCTTGCTGGTTTTTATAGACGTTTTGTAAAAGAATTCAGTACTATTGCTGCACCTTTGAATGATCTCACTAAAATGGGTGTAGAATTTGTGTGGGGCGCAACCCAAGATATTGCTTTTGATGAACTGAAACACCGTTTAACTCCTGCACCTTGTTTAGTACTTCCTGATTTCCATAAACAATTCGAAATTGAATGTGATGCTAGAGGTATTGGAATTGGAGGTGTGTTGATGCAGGAGGGTAGACCGATTGCCTTCTTTTCTGAAAAATTGAATGGTGCACAATTGAACTATCTTGTTTATGATAAAGAATTGTATGCTCCTATACGTGTGCTTGAGGTTTGGCAACATTATTTCTATCCAAAAGAATTTATCATACATTCTGATCATGAAGCTTTGAGATATTTGAAAAGTCAATCCAACTTAAATAGAAGGCATGCTAAATGGGTTGAGTTTATTGAGTCTTTCCCATACATCATCAAACATAAGAAGGGTCAAGATAATATTGTTGCTGATGCACTCTCTAGGAAAAGTATGCTTTTGACACAACTAGATGTGCAAGTTCCTGGTTTAGAGTGTTTACATGATTTATATGCTAGAGATACTGATTTTGCCACGCCTTTTGATAAGTGTACTGCTGATAAAGCATGGGAAAAATACCATATACATGATGGGTAGTTGTTTCGAGCTAACAAGTTATGTGTGCCAGAATCGTCTGTGCGTTTGCTATTGTTGCAGGAATCACATGCCGGCGGTTTGATGGGACACTTCGGACGTGAGAAGACGCTGCTCATGCTCGCTGATCATTTCTTTTGGCCACACATGATGCGTGATGTGGACAGGTTTGTTAAGCGTTGTATCACTTGCAACAAGGCAAAGTCCAAACTGAAGCCTCACAGTTTGTATACTCCTCTTCCTGCACCTACAACTCCATGGGAGGACATAAGCATGGATTTCGTGTTAGGGTTGCCCAGAACCAGGAGAGGACATGATTCTATTTTTTTGGTAGTGGATCGTTTTTCTAAGATGTCACATTTTATTGCCTGCCACAAAGCAACGATGCGTCACATATTGCTAATCTGCTTTTCAGGGACATCGTGCGCTTACATGGAGTACCGAGGATGATTGTTTCTGACCGTGACGTGAAGTTCATGAGCTACTTTTGGAAGATACTTTGGGGCAAGCTAGGAACGAAGCTGCAATTTAGTACTACTTGTCATCCCCAAACTGATGGACAAACGGAGGTGGTGAATCGCACACTTTCAACGTTGCTGTGAGCCATGATCAAGAAAAATCTGCGTGAGTGGGAAGATTGTTTGCCGCATGTGGAGTTTGCATATAACAGGGCGGTGCACTCAACCACGCAGCTATGTCCGTTTGAGGTGGTATATGGTTTCAAAGCCATTACACCACTTGATTTGCTGCCGCTTCCAACGCAAGAAAGGGTGAACATGGAGGCATCGAAGCGCGCAGATTTTGTGAGGAAGATACATGAGAAGACAAAAGAAGCAATAGAGAAGAAAGGCAAGTCCACTGCTGCACGTGTGAACAAGAAAAGGAAGGAGGTGATCTTTTAGCCCGACGACATGGTTTGGGTGCACTTTCGCAAAGACATATTTCCTGTTCAGCGCAAGTCTAAGTTGATGCCGCGTGGTGATGGTCCATACAAGGTTCTTGCCAAGATAAATGATAATGCATACAAGATAGATATTCCTACAACTGAGTTTGGCGTGAGTAATACGTTCAATGTTGCTGATTTGACGCCATATGCTGGAGAAGACCTAGCTGCGTCGAGTTCGCCGCCTTTTCAAGGGGAGGAGGATGATGAGGACATCCCTAGTACTTTAACATCTTCTCCAATAGAAGATGTTGCTGGACAAGACAAGCCCAATGAAGTGAGGATTGGACCAATTACAAGAGCTCGAGCCAAGTTACTTGAGCAACAGGTGAACTCACTCTTAGTTGAATTTGATGTTTGTGTTAATGAGAATTTTATACTGCCTAAGTATATGCATTTATGTATGATCAGGGTTGTTGATAACACAAGCATTGGAGGAGGAGAGTTGCAACAAGAGTTGATTCGTAATATCAATGGATGCGCGAGGGAGGAGAGGGAGGCAGGCGCACCAAGCCAATGAAGGGGATCACATACGTCTACACGTTTGAGGGATCAAGTGGCGCACTGATGACCCACAAGTATAGGGGGTGTATCGTAGTACTTTCGATAAATAAGAGTGTCGAACCCAACGAGGAGCAGAAGGTGTTGACAAGTAGTTTTGATCAAGGAATCACTGTAAATACTAGCAGACAAGTTTTTAGGGGTTTTTGATATTGCAGATAAATAAAATACGTGTAAATAAAAGACAGTAATAATAATTGCAGCAAGTGGCCCAATCCTTTTTAGAGCAAAGGATAAGCCGGTTGGTTTACTTATGATGGCAAAATGTTCTTGAGGACACACGGGAATTTCGTCAAGTGCTTTCGCTTCCTACAGCTGATTAATCTTTATTGTTTTGATAAGTGTTGTGTGGGTGAACCTAACTTGGACTAATACATACTTGTGATTAAACCCCTTGCAAGCATCCGCGTTACAAGGAAGTAATTAAGATAAATCTAACCACAGCCTTAAACTCTGAGATCCTACACTCCCTCATGCACCGGTTTACTAACGGGGGTTTAGGTTTCTGTCACTCCGGCAACCCCACAATTAGTAGCCGAATACACAATGCATTCCTCTAGGCCCATAAAGGTGAAGTGTCATGTAGTCGACGTTCACACGACACCACTAGAAGAATAACACCACAACTTAAATATCAAACCATTAAATATTACTCAACATAGTTCCACTACTAACAGCATGACTTCTCCCATGTCCTCAAGAACTGAACGAACTACTCACAAGACATCATATGGATCATGATCAGAGGTGATATAATGATGAATAACAATCTGGACATATACTTCAATTCACCGATAAAACTTAATAGCATCAACCACAAGTAGTAATCAACACCGGGAAAGTTTCCCCTATGAACTACACAAAGTATAACCCTAGATGTTACAGCGGAACGAGTGGAGCGGTGGAGATGATGGTGACGGCGGTGGAGATGATGATGATGATGATCCCATGAAGTCCAGCGTGATGACGATGACGATGGCGATGATTTCCCCCTCCGGGAAGGAATTTCCCCGGCAGATTTCTCCCTGCCGGAGAGCTTTTCTCTCTCTGTGGTTTCCGCCTCGTGGAGGCGGCGGAATATTTCCTCGATGGCTCCCCGTCTTAGGGTTTCTGGGGGATGAAATACGCGAAGGGGGAGCGCCAGAGGTGGGCCAGGGTGGCCACACCATGCCCCGGCGCGGCAGAGGGGGGCCGCGCCGTGGGGTGGTGTGGGCCCCTCGTGGCCCATCTCAGCCTCCCCTTTTGGCTGGCTCCGGCATCTGACAAAATAGGAACATCTGTATATTTTCGTGAATTGTTGATCTTCAGAAATAGGGTGTCTTGACGATGCTTTTTCCAGCTGAATCCTGACTCCGGCAGTTAATTCTCCAATAATCATCAAACATGCAAAACAAGATAAAATAACATAAGTATATCATCCAAATATGAAATATATCAATGAATAGCAGTAAATTATGATATAAAATAGTGATGCAAAATGGACGTATCAACTCCCCCCAAGCTTAGACCTCGCTTGTCCCCAAGCGAAAGCTGAACTCAGTAAACAAGACCACAGGTTTATGGAGTGAAGCGTCGATAATAAAGAATACGGACAAGAAGCATCAACATGTATTAATACACAAATCATTTTAGACAGCAACTTCCCCTCATATAACTTATCTTGGAACGAGTAATGGAAATCACAATAAAGGTGCATAAAGAAAATCATAGTTTGGTGATGGCAAACTTCGTTCTTGGTCAGAGAACAATTAACAGATTGTACTTATCTTTCGAGTAGAGTCCTTATATCGGAGCTATATTGCAGAACTTACATGCTCAATTATCACAATTTCTTTACAGTCATTGATAACTTTCAAAGTTATATTCCTTCAGATAAAAGACTTGTGCAAAACAAGGAAGGATAACAAACATGATTGATAATATTAATATATAGATGGTTGAATCACAACAACTCAAATGCTTGCTTAAGAAAGAAGGGAATAGGTTTACTGACTCAACATAAAAGTAAAAGAAAGGCCCTTCGCAGAGGGAAGCAGGGATTAAATCATGTGCTAGAGCTTTTTAAGTTTTTGAAATCATATAGAGAATAAAATATAAGTTTTGAGTGTGTATAATTGTCAACGAATCAGAAAATGGAAAGTACAATATGACCCCTGCCAACCAGACTTTTAAGAGCGGCTCCCATGAAGGACGTTATTTCTACCAGCAAGGCAGATCATCCCTCTTCTCTTTTGTTTACACATGCAGATATTTCACTGTTTGTCATTGCTTGACTGATAAATCAGGGCAAAAATGTGAAGAGAATTAAGCGGTTAAAGTTGTAATTAATTGGGACTGGGCACCCCATTTGCCAGCTCTTTTTGCAAAATTAATGGATAAGCGGATGTATATGCCGCTAGTCCGGTGGTAAAGTCTGTTTGACAGTTGACATAAAGACATCCACCCCGTCCTCATGAGCTAGTAAACAGTGACACAAATAAGGAGTAGTAGCTTTTGAATAGTTTAAAGGTAGCACATGAAGTATTTACTTGGAGTGGCAAGGAAATACCACATATAGGTAGTTATGGTGGACACAAATGGCATGGGTTTTGGCTCAAGGTTTGGATGCACGAGAAGCATTCCCTCTCAGTACAGGTTTTTGGCTAGCAAGGCTGGGTAGCAAGCATAAGAGTGGAGGGATACAAACAAATATAAATGTAATAGAAACAATCATGCAATCTTCCTTGTAAACACAAATAATTTTAACTTGAGAATACTAAGCTCATGAGCCAACAAGAAAGAAAGATAATGAGATAATGTATCTACATGCAATCCCCTCTTTTCTACTTAAGCCTCAAAGTATTGTTGCTACTGACCAATGCTAAGTTTGCCAAAACCAAATAGATTTACTTGATGCTCCCAAAGTGATGCCAATACTAACAACAAGATCATTCATATGACAGAAATTTGCAAAGTAAAATAAAGTGTGCAGAAAGTAAATGATAAAACTTCTCATTAATATTCCAATAACGGCAACTCACACCAAGGGATACATAGATAACCAACTAAAGGAGAGATACTTCCACACTGCAAACCATCCTATATGATAACTTCTCTACTCATGATATGACTCGACTGAAAAGTAAAAGGTAAAAGATAATGGTGATGATACCGCGGCACTCCCCCAAGCTTGGAACAAGCTGAGGGGATGCCAATACCAATGATGAATTACTCCTTCGGTGGTGATGGTGGGACGATCTTGATTGGGGACAGGAACCGCTCTAGCATGCGGCGAAGCCTGTCGTTCTCCTCTTGGAGTATCTCCACCTCCATCCTCAGAACTCGATATTGATCGCAAAACTCATCAGTGACTCGAAGAGCCTCAGTTACTGCAGGAAAAGAGCTAAATC
The DNA here is from genome assembly GCA_947311845.1 of Poa pratensis. Lineage (NCBI taxonomy): Eukaryota > Viridiplantae > Streptophyta > Magnoliopsida > Poales > Poaceae > Poa > Poa pratensis. The sequence goes on along the minus strand of CAMZMU010000109.1, from coordinate 4,106,897 downwards.
TGGAACAGGCGGTGTCGCTCCCTGCATATTATGAGAAAAGGCACGTTGAGTGTTAATTGATCCCACAAAAGTAGGTTTGCTTGTCCTTGATCTTGCAGCAATCTGTCCTCTTTGTTTGACGACATCTTTTACTTCCTCCTTGACGCTCTGATCCATATCCTTGCGCCTAGCTGTGATCCTTTCTTCTTCTGACCATCCGACGAAAGTCCCCTGATCGAGGTCACGGAGGAGCTCACGTTGACGTCGCAGCACGTACTTCTCTGAAGATGAACCCTGGGACGACATCTGAACAGAAACAACCCGAAACGAAAACACGACGAGAAAACGATATACGGACCTCGGGGGATCCGGGGGTTATATAGCAAAAAGTTTCATAACAAAAGGAAAGTCCAGGTCGAAACCGGGCTGGAGACGGGCTCCGAGGCGCCCACACCATGCCCGGCGCGGCCAAGGGTGGGCCCGCGCCGTGGGGTGGTGTGGTGCCCTCGGGCACCGTTTCCTCCCCGTTTTCGGCTCGTAATTTTCCATATTTAATAAAAACAACAAAAACATAAGTTGGGAAGTTAAACGCGAACTTTTTCTTACCAAAACTGTTACCTATTCGAAAACAGACTCTGCAGTTTTCTGAATTTGACTTTTAATAAAATCTTCCGGAGTCACTACTTGAATAATATCAACGTCTTCGTTATAAGAATCCCCAGAAATATAATGCTTGAGTCTTTGACCATTAACCACTTGAGATTTGTCACCATCAAGCGAAGTAATTTTGATTGCACCTGAACGGTAAACCTCTGAAACAACATAAGGTCCTTCCCATTTCGAAAGTAATTTACCTGCAAAAAATCTGAGACGAGACCTATACAATAGAACTTTCTCACCAACATTAAACTCTCTCTTTAGGATTCTCCTATCATGCCATTGTTTCACTTTCTCTTTAAAAAGTCTAGCATTTTCATAAGCTTCACTTCTCCATTCATCTAAGGAACTCAAGTCAAGTAACCTTTTTTACCGGCAAGTTTAAAATCTCTATTAAGTTCTTTTACGGCCCAATAAGCTTTATGTTCTAATTCTAGAGGTAAATGACAAGCTTTTCCGTAAACCATTTTATAAGGAGACATACCCATAGGATTTTTATAAGCAGTTCTATAAGCCCACAAAGCATCATTAAGCTTCCTAGCCCAATTCTTTCTAGATTTATTAACAGTCTTCTGCAAAATAGATTTAATCTCTCTATTTGATAATTCTACTTGACCACTTGTTTGAGGATGATAAGGTGAAGAAATTCTATGATTAACATCATATTTAGCAAGGGTTTTTCTAAAAGCACCATGGATAAAATGAGAACCACCATCAGTCATGAGATATCTAGGCACACCAAACCTTGGAAAAATAATATCTTTAAGCATTTTTAATGATGTCTCACCATCAGCACTAGATGTTGGTATAGCTTCTACCCATTTAGTAACATAATCAACAGCAACAAGTATATGAGTATAACCATCAGAAGGAGGAAAAGGACCCATAAAGTCAAATCCCCAACAGTCAAAAGGTTCAATAACAAGAGAATAATTCATAGGCATTTCATTGCGTCTAGTTATATTACCAACTCTTTGACATTCATCGCATGATAAAATAAATTTTCTTGCATCTTTAAAAAGAGTAGGCCAATAAAAACCTGATTGTAAAACCTTTTGTGCAGTTCTATCTCCAGCATGATGTCCTCCATAAGCACTTCCATGGCATTTCTCAATATTTCTTTTTGCTCAAATTCTGGAACACATCTTCGCATTATACCATCCACTCCTTCTTTATATAAGTGTGGGTCATCCCAAAAATAATGCCTCAAGTCATAAAAGAATTTCCTTCTTTGCTGAGCTGTAAAGGTTGGAGGCAAATACTTGGCAACAATAAAGTTAGCATAGTCAGCATACCAAGGACTTTCTCGCGAGCTTACCTTTATCACAGCCAATTGTTCATTTGGAAAACTATCGTTAACAGGAACAGGATCATAAGAAATGTTTTCCAATCTAGACAAATTATCAGCGACAGGATTTTCAGCACCTTTCCTATCTACAATATGCAAATCAAACTCTTGTAATAAAAGCACCCATCTTATAAGTCTAGGCTTAGCATCTTTCTTTTCCATAAGGTATCTAATAGCAGCATGATCGGTATGGATAATAACTTTCGAATCAACAATATAGGGTCTAAACTTATCACAAGCAAAAACTACTGCTAAAAACTCTTTTTCAGTAGTGGCATAATTCTTTTGAGCAGCATCAAGAGTCTTACTAGCATAATGAATAACATTCAACTTCTTATCTACTCGCTGTCCAAGAACAGCACCTACAGCAAAATCACTAGCATCACACATAATTTCGAAAGGTAAAGTCCAATCAGGAGGTTGAACAACAGGAGCAGTGGTTAAAGCCTTTTTTAGAGACTCAAAAGCTTCTTTACAATCATCATCAAAAACAAAAGGTACATCTTTTTGGAGAAGATTAGTAAGAGGTTTTGAAATTTTAGAGAAATCTTTAATAAACCTTCTATAGAAACCGGCATGACCGAGAATACTACGAATACCTTTAACATCCCTGGGACAGGGCATTTTCTCAATTGCTTCAACTTTAGCTCTGTCCACTTCAATACCTCTTTCAGAAATTTTATGTCCAAGAACAATCCCTTCATTAACCATAAAGTGACATTTCTCCCAATTAAGAACAAGATTAGTTTCCTCACATCTCTGCAAAACTTTATCAAGGTTTTGCAAGCAGTTATCAAAAGAAGTTCCATAGACGGAAAAATCGTCCATGAATACTTCCACAATTTTTTCACAAAAACCATGAAAAATAGCAGACATGCATCTTTGAAATGTAGCAGGAGCATTACACAAACCAAAAGGCATACGCCTATAAGCATAAGTTCCATAAGGACAAGTAAAAGTAGTTTTCTCTTGATCTTTCGCTCTAACAGCAATTTGTGAAAATCCAGAATAACCATCAAGAAAGCAAAAATGAGTTTTCTTAGACAACCTTTCTAACATTTGATCAATAAAAGGTAAAGGATAGTGATCTTTCTTAGTAACTTTATTAACCTTTCGAAAATCAATGCACATCCTATATCCAACAACTACTCTTTGAGGAATAAGTTCATCATTTTCATTTGGCACAACAGTAACTCCTCCTTTCTTAGGAACACAATGCACAGGACTTACCCATTTACTATCAGCAATAGGATAAATTATACCAGCATCGAGGAGTTTTAATACCTCATTTCTTACCACTTCCTTCATTTTAGGGATTAGACGACGCTGGTGCTCCACAACAGGTTTTGCATCATCTTCCATGTTGATGGCGTGTTGACATAGTAGGAGAAATCCCTTTTAAATCATCCAAAGTATATCCGATAGCCCCTCGGTGTTTCCTCAATACTTCCAATAACCTTGCCTCTTCAGTACCTGAAAGTTTAGAACTAATAATAACAGGATATGTTTTCTTATCATCAATGTGAGCATATTTAAGGTTATCAGGCAAAGGTTTTAAATCAAAAACAGGATCTTCTTTAGGAGGTGCAGGGGTACCCAAATCTTCCACCGGCAAATTATGCTTAAGTAATGGTGGTTGATGAAGAAAGATATTGTCAATTTCATTCCTTTCCTCCATAAAGACCTCACTTTCGTGTTCCTCCATAAATTGCTGCAAGGCATTGTTAGGAGCAATAGCAATAGCAGCAAGTTGTTCAATTTTCGAGTCCTCATTAGGCAAATCAGTTTCATAAAGTTTCTTACCAAACTTAGAGAAATTAAACTCATAAGATTCTCCATTAAATTTAGTGTAAATTTTCTCTTTCTTACAATCTATAATAGCACCACATGTATTCAAGAAAGGTCTACCGAAAATAATAGGACAAGTTTTACTAGCTTTAGAACCAAGTACTAGAAAATCAGTAGGATATTTAGTTTTACCGCATAAAACCTCGACATCTCTCACAATACCAATGGAGAGATAGTTTCCCTATTGGCAAGTTGAATAACCACATCAATATCCTCAAGTTCACAGGGACTAATTTCATGCATAATTTCTTTATAAAGTTCAAAAGGAATAGCACTAGAACTTGCACCAATATCACATAAACCATAATAGCAATGTTCTCCTATCTTCACTGAAAGCACAGGAACACTTGTTTTCCTAGATTTACCAGGATGCGAAACAATATTAGAAGCATCTTCACAAAAGATAATATGTTCTCCATCTACATTTTCAGTTACCAAATCCTTTATAATTGCTACTTTCAGGCTCTAAAGGTTTCTTGGCACTTTTATTAACCACACTAGCTATCAGAGAATGTTGCTTGACTTTAACAGGAAAAGGTATTTTTTCAATATAAGGTTCTGGCAAAATGTGATCAACAGTATGAACTTCAATACTTTGCCAATGGCCGAATTGGTTTTATCTTTATAAGGTTCATGATATTTATTCAAATCCTTCTTAGGCACATCAAGATAAGAGGCAAAAGCTTTGTAATAATTTGCAACAACTTGAGAATCAAGACAGTAAACACACTAACATTACGGAAATCATCAGTCTCCATAAAAGATTTAATGCATTCGTAATCATAATTTATACCTGACTTTCTACCTTTGTCGTTCTCCCATCCTTCAGTATTTTCCTGAATACGGTCAAGAAGGTCCCATTTAACTTCTTCTTCAGTACGTGTAAATGATCCAGAACAAGAGGCATCCAATAAATCCTTATCATGAAGAGAAAGCCTTGCATAAAAATTATTGATAACAATATTACTTGGGAGCTCATGAATGGGACATTTGAGCATTAGTGACTTCAATCTCCCCCACGCTTGGGCAATACTCTCTCCATCATGAGGCCAAAAATTATATATGCGATTTCGATCTTGATGAATCTCACTAGGAGGATAGAATTTAGAATAAAAGAGAGGTACAATTTCCTCCCAGCCAATAGATCGGCCATTCTTCAGCATCTTATACCATTCCGCAGCTCGGCCCTTCAGTGATATAGAGAATAACTTCCTCTTGACTTTTTCCATTGAAATACCTGCACACTTGAACAACTCGCATAATTCATGTATAAATAGTAAATGATCACCAGGATGGATGGTTCCATCTCCAACATAGCGGTTATCCATAACACGTTCAACAATTTTCATAGGTATTTTAAATGGATCTAATTCAGCAGGCGGCGGTTCATCTACTACCTTAGCAGTGGCAGTAGTATTCCCAAATAGGGATTCGAATGGAGATCTCTCCATAATAAAATAAAGCAGCAAGCAGAAATAAAAACAGCACTTACAGTAAAGGTTTCCCTTACCAATTCCACTTACCAATAGCACTTCACTCCCCGGCAACGGCGCCAGAAAATAGTCTTGATGACCCACAAGTATAGGGGGTGTATCGTAGTACTTTCGATAAATAAGAGTGTCGAACCCAACGAGGAGCAGAAGGTGTTGACAAGTAGTTTTGATCAAGGAATCACTGTAAATACTAGCAGACAAGTTTTTAGGGGTTTTTGATATTGCAGATAAATAAAATACGTGTAAATAAAAGACAGCAAGTGGCCCAATCCTTTTTAGAGCAAAGGATAAGCCGGTTGGTTTACTTATGATGGCAAAATGTTCTTGAGGACACACGGGAATTTCGTCAAGTGCTTTCGCTTCCTACAGCTGATTAATCTTTATTGTTTTGATAAGTGTTGTGTGGGTGAACCTATGCTAATGCACTGCCCTAACTTGGACTAATACATACTTGTGATTAAACCCCTTGCAAGCATCCGCGTTACAAGGAAGTAATTAAGATAAATCTAACCACAGCCTTAAACTCTGAGATCCTACACTCCCTCATGCACCGGTTTACTAACGGGGGTTTAGGTTTCTGTCACTCCGGCAACCCCACAATTAGTAGCCGAATACACAATGCATTCCCTAGGCCCATAAAGGTGAAGTGTCATGTAGTCGACGTTCACACGACACCACTAGAAGAATAACACCACAACTTAAATATCAAACCATTAAATATTACTCAACATAGTTCCACTACTAACAGCATGACTTCTCCCATGTCCTCAAGAACTGAACGAACTACTCACAAGACATCATATGGATCATGATCAGAGGTGATATAATGATGAATAACAATCTGGACATATACTTCAATTCACCGATAAAACTTAATAGCATCAACCACAAGTAGTAATCAACACCGGGAAAGTTTCCCCTATGAACTACACAAAGTATAACCCTAGATGTTACAGCGGAACGGAGTGGAGCGGTGGAGATGATGGTGACGGCGGTGGAGATGATGATGATGATGATCCCAATGAAGTCCAGCGTGATGACGATGACGATGGCGATGATTTCCCCCCTCCGGGAAGGAATTTCCCGGCAGATTTCTCCCTGCCGGAGAGCTTTTTCTCTCTGTGGTTTCCGCCTCGTGGAGGCGGCGGAATATTTCCTCGATGGCTCCCCATCTTAGGGTTTCTGGGGGATGAAATACGCGAAGGAGGAGCGCCAGAGGTGGGCCAGGGTGGCCACACCATGCCCCGGCGCGGCAGAGGGGGGGCCCACGCCATGGGGTGGTGTCCTGGAGGAGGCGGTACCTGGAACGGCCTCCTCGTATTGTAGGGCATGCGCCTCCCCAACGGGTGGAACATCAGAGCGGGCGACATGGCCGTCCCACCGACCCCCCCCCCCCCCCCCCACCAGCGAGGGCACGCTATGCGCGCTGATCCGGCTGAGAACAACGCAAGCTGCCGACAACCCTCACGGTGGAGCGTGTCCGTCGATCACTTCGACGGGATGACGAGGCCCAAAGTGTGTAACCGTCGCTAGTGGAGGCACTGGTCACGCGGCAAGAGGCTGTTCAAGATCCTCGTACAGTACGACTACCATCCATAAGCCTCACAAGTGCCATGGATGGATTATCTTTTCTCTGCGTCTGCACGTAAAAGAGTACAAATCTTATGCTTAGTATGCATGTTGTTTCATCATGTTTGTGGAATCTGCACACGTTGAGGTATTCTCCTAAAAAAATGAGGTAATTCAAGATGGAACCCCACTCAGATGGCAGAGGATATAAAAAAATAGTGATTATAACGGGAAGAAACCGTCAGCGATGTTTTCTGATAAAGATGATTGTGTGCACGCACCGAGTGCGAGCACGGAAGATCGAACTCGGGCGGGCTGGGATATATCAGGATGTAGCTGTCACCGGGCTATGCCTCGATCCACACAAAGGATAGAAAAAGGCAGCCAAAACTAACCAGAAAAGACATGATCACGTAGGTTTTAGCACGGTCTCTATGTTTCATGACTTTGAACGTTATTTTGATGGTATCAGTAAAATATCGTGAAGTTATACCCTCATGAAGTATCATATTAAGGAGTATTTTAAATAAAAATATGATACTACATTAAATTGATAATTCTGTATAACATTTTATAAACTGAGACAATACAAAGATTATCTATATTCTGGAGACCCCATTTTAAATATCAATAGTGAGTTTTCATTTTCGTTTACTGGATACATGTTTTCATCTGAATAAAAGTTTAACTATGGTATCATGCGAAGGAATCAAGTTTTCATATAGAACACAAAGTATTGTAGACCGACGTGAGTTGTATCGTAAAAATAACTGCGATCTGATAGCTTGTGGCCTGGAGGTACAACCACATCTATTAGCCACCCAAACAACCCTACAAGAGAATCGGAGATTACGGTCTCCTTGAATTGTAGGATTTGCAATAGCAGTTTTGTTAGGATTTTTTTTCTACATGAAGACTATCTGGCTCATATAATGGGAGTGGTACAATTCCTATAGAACACACATTCATACGCCATCAATTACTCAATTCTATAGAAATATCACAACGAAGTTAAATATATCGACCCGCAAAAAAGTTAGATGTGTCATTTTTAATGTTTAATAATGCATTTCATGTTTACACCTCTTTAGTTTCCAAAAATTCATATGTATCTTATAGGAACCCCGTCTATAGAGAATTTATTACCACCAAAACGTGTTATATTTAGAAACAGAGAGAGTACGTGACGTTTTTACTACGTGTTTTTGTATTCTTACTACGTTCTCTACTTATTGCCGAATTCAGAGAGAAACCATGGTCCTCAGCGCTGATACTTGTGAGTTTGTGAGTTTTGAGTTTTTTGTACCTTGGAGTTTTGAGTTGATGCTTTGCGATGCGCCCTAGTCGTGGGAAAAAATAAATAAAAGAAAAGAGAAATGAAGACATGCGAGCCACTTGGGACGGGAACGTGCCCAAGTTGACGACCGAAGCAGCCAAGTCTTCTCCCTCCCCAGCCAGCCACAAGAACCGAAGAACGCTCATTCGCATCGCCACCTTCCTCCCTCCCTCGCCATCCCGACTCGCCTCGCAAGCCAATGGCGGACCAGCTCACCGACGACCAGATCGCCGAGTTCAAGGAGGCCTTCAGCCTCTTCGACAAGGATGGGGACGGTACTCCCTCCTCCCACCTCTCCCTCTCTGTCTCTCCCTCCCATGTTGTTAGTACGCCAAGAGATCATGCGATCTGTTTGCTTCCTCAGTGGTATTGGTCAACGATCGAGCAGGAAATGTCTTCCGATCCGTTCCCGGTTACGCTGGCGGCGGGGATCTTGGTTCCTCGTCCGCACGCACGCCCTTCTGAATCCCCATCTGTGCGATTTTTCTCGAGATCCGTTTGGAGTTCACGTGCCTGCCTGACATGCTTGGCTGCTTGGCTTTCGGATCTTTCAGAGTGGCATAGCTCTATTGGGAGTAAACGATAACTGATGCCGTGATCTATCATCAGTTTGTGTGCACCATCGGAGGTCTGCCTAATTCTGATTCGTTGAAGGTCGTGATTTTTCGTTGCCGTTGAGTCAGCACGTCCTATTTCTTCAATCAGATATTAACCGTTATAATTTGTTTGAAGTAAATGCCGCGTGGAGCAATATGTTAGAGCTTAAATGGCTAAAGAGTTAAAAAAATGCACGCTGTGGAGTGTAGGCTCATTCCCATTAGTTTGCTACGAGTTCACTCTTGGATGATATCATGATAGGCTTATCGCCCAAAGAGTGTTTCTCTATGCTTAAAGGTCACACAGCGCCCAGTTATAAGTCATTAATTATAATCTTACTGTTTCAGAGTTAGAGCCTTAGATGTATATGAAGTTAACTTTATACCTAAGCTATTCAAAGTTATTTTTCCTTGTTTTATTTGTTAGCAGTGTTTGTCCTGACAGTTGTAGAAAGTTTTTGACTTTGTGTAGTTTCTTCGTTAGCAAACACATTGTACAGGTAGTAAATCATTTGCTACCAGCATAGTTCGAAGATTTGCTATCAATCACTGTATGTTATGCCAGGCATTGTTGAGTTAAATAATGACACTTATGTGTTTTGACAAGTAAAACTGGAAATAAAAGCACGGCAGATAGTTGAGCACCACACATCATATACCTAACTATGACAAGTGGTTGTTCTGTGGCGGATGCCCTCCTGAATCGATTCACTTGATATACTATTTCACTTGGATCGGTTCAGGAGGGCATCAGTTTTACAAGAGAGAAAACAAAAGGTATCATTACGTATGCTCCTGAATCGATCCAAGTGAAATGGTATAACAACGGTCTGCAAAAGTAACTTTGAGCATCAGTTTCTTCTAAAATATAGTGCTCATAGGTACAGAATCATGACCACATGAAAGTACTTTCAAGTAGGAGTCCAATTGTATCACTTTGTATGTCAAAACTATGCATTGTTGGAACTATTTAGGGTAACAAAATACAGTTTGATTCTTGACTATGGAAGTGCTTTATATTTTTTCAATCTGCAAGTATAATTACTAATTGATACCCGTCACAGCTTCTGTGTTCGGTTTACCAGATACAAGTTTGTTTCTAGTGGATGCAAGTAGGTTCTTTTTTGGCCTTGTAAAGTTGTTCCTTTTGTTTTATCTGTTCATATACACAAACAAGAAGTGATGATCTTGAGCATACATAATGATACCTAAAGTTGAACAACTCCTGGACTTCAATAACACAGATTGTATTCTTCTCAGGTTGCATTACCACTAAGGAGCTGGGAACTGTCATGCGATCCCTGGGGCAGAACCCTACTGAGGCAGAGCTTCAAGACATGATCAATGAGGTGGATGCCGACGGCAATGGAACAATTGATTTCCCTGAATTCCTCAACCTTATGGCCCGCAAGATGAAAGACACGATTCTGAGGAAGAGCTCAAGGAGGCATTCCGTGTGTTTGACAAGGATCAAAATGGTTTCATCTCTGCTGCTGAACTGCGCCATGTGATGACCAACCTGGGTGAGAAATTGACTGATGAGGAGGTTGACGAGATGGTCCGTGAGGCTGATGTTGATGGTGATGGCCAGATCAACTACGATGAATTTGTTAAAGTCATGATGGCCAAGTAAGTTGCATTACCATCTGAGGCAGTAATCAGACCAAATATTTTCCATCTGGGTGCCATGGGATGGCTATAGTATTGAACAGAAAACAATATAACACTGCAAGGCAATGTTTGTTTGCATTGAAGGTTTTATAGATCCTGCTTTGGTCTTTCTGTTTATTTTCTGTTCGGTTACTTATGTTTGTTTTGCTTCAACTTTCAAGAGTGTAGCCACAATCTGTTGATGAATAACTCAATTTTATTGTTCCATAATGGGCCCACAATTTCTCCCGCAGTATTTGGCATGTTATATGTATGTCTGATGACAAATATGTGTTGCGTCTTTCATGGTAATTACTGATGGAAATAATGTTCCTGATTCCTTGGAAGTGCCTATCAGTCTTGAAAGGACGATCACTTGAATGTGTGGCTATGTATTTTTATTGGTTCCTCAATATTATGCAAACTAAATTATCTGGGCAAACTCCGTACTTGGAGCATGCCCAAACATTATTTTTATCTTATGCAACCCACACTATTCTCCTTGGTCTAGATAGTTAACTTCCATGATTTCCATAGCATCCTCATACAGCTTCATGATCTTTGCTTGGAGAAGTGACTACACCATACCATAGCATCAGGGCATATCATATTTATTAAAACAAGGTGGACACTGTTGTATTCAACTTGTCCTACCATTCGTTATTTTCTGCAGTACAAAGGTTGTTTGGACGAATGAACAGAGAGGCAGGTGCCACCAAGTTAAGCTTTAAGCAACACCTAAGCAAAAAATTAGATCACCCAGCTGAAAGAAGTACTTCTATATGGTATGCTCCCCAGCTAGATTAGACACCTATTTGTATAAAAAACCTTGTACTCGAGGATTGTACTCATGATCTAGCTTAATTAATAAAGCTATAGTTTTTTAGAGACACTTAACTAATAAAGCTGTCGTTTTTGAGAGACCATTAGCGGGAGTATTAAGATAATGAAGCTCTCAGTTAGAAAAACTACGGTCACTAGAAATGTTTGTCAATTTTGTGTAAGGTGTCTTCATTACTCCTAGTTAGATTCTTATTTCAGTTTGCTACTTCCACAACGCTATCAATGTAAGAGTATCTCCGGCCGGACACCACTTCTCCCATAGCTCTTCTACCTTATACATTTGGGCGGATAGTCCGGACACGGTCCGGACAGTAAATATCGACCTAACCCAATCTCCCATACTCACCCCAAATGTCTGGGCTGATGGACAGGTGAGACAGGACGGACTCACCCCCCAAATCACATAAATCGGACCGAACTCTTTCCCGGCATGCTATATTTCTCACTTATGTACTATCCCTTGCCTAGCTGTGTCGCTGTTTTGGCCTCCCCGCCACTCCCTCGCACACCCGCTGCCATCCGCACTCCGCCTCATCTTCCCGACCAGATTTTGGTCGAAGAAAAGCTCCCTGGCAGACGCGTTTCGCACTTTCGCTGGATTTCCACCGAGCTTTTCCACCCCCTAGGACCCTTCCATGGCCTGCTGGTGGTCTCCCACGGCTTCCACGAACGTCCGACAGTCCGATCTGTGGGTTTCTCCGACCCAGATTCATTATGTAATTGTACTGTTCGGGTGTAAAACCGAGATGAATCACTACTTCCGAGGCAAAATGCTTGTTTTGAAAAATTGAACTTCACAATTAAAAAACGAAAACTGAAGAAAAGCTACAGCTAGCTAAAGAAACAAAGTGGAAGATTGAGGAGGCAATGAAGAAGACCGAAGAAGAGAATAGAAGAAGAGAAGATGAAAATGGAGGTGCATATTGCCGATATCATCAATAATTAAGTTCAAGAAGGATGCAACTCGGTTAGAAATGAAGAAGATTAAGAGATATGACATCGAGAAGTTCTCCACTTCGCATTGAGAGCGATAATTATTTGTCACAATTATAATCGCCATGTATGGATTATTTAGACGCACTAGATTTTTTTTTTGTATGCTAGGTATGATGTATGCACAATATGCATGTAGTTGCATGGATTTAAGAATTAAAAATAGGGGTTATGATTGGAAGGGTGAATATATAGGGGATGACTGGGCTCTGTCCGCGGATAGATAGAAGCTCGAATTAACCCAATCCGGTTGGAAATGCTCTAAGTTGCTATGGTGGATACGCAGTTCAGATCCCAATAACATATTTCCAACCTAAAATGATGCACCCAAGGTAACCGAGTTGAAAGTGTAACATATCCAACCCTTCTGATAAACAAGCCACGGAACATGTTACATGTTTGATCTCGTTACTAGAAACAAGTATCACAATATTTTGTGGTAGGAGTTTTGACAAAGATATCACGTAAGATTTGACCACACAACCGGAAAAAAATCTGAAAATATGAGCGATACAACACATGAATTCACTTTATTCAGGACTGCAATCTGTGGTAGTGCCCCTAATTTTTCTGAGCTGACTACATGGGCTAATCATTTCATCGCACTAGGCACAGCGAAATATGGAGTGAACGTCAGCGAGAGCCCGATTACTGACACCATGTTCAGCAAGAAGAACAGGATCTGATCACCTGCATATCGCATGATAAATCAAATAAGTATATGCCACGATATATAATACGTGTCTGTCTGCTTCCTATTGAAGTTAAAGCATAGCTATCAATATAAATGCAACTAGCATGGGTTGGAAGAGCATGAGTTTACCTGGTATGAACATCCCAGTTATGTTCCTCTGAGCCCATGAAAACCTGCAAAAAGGCCGAAATAAGTTACTCATCTGTTCCGAAAAAATGACGCGACCTGCACTTCCGAATTGTACATAGCTAGTTCTTTTTCTCCGACACTAGTATCGGACTGGAGGTAGTAATTTGTTGCGAACCACACTTGTCGCCAAGCAAAACCTGGAGGAATTCCTACTCTCAAAAGAAATCATACACTGTACTTACAAGATTCCTGATGCTGCTGGAGCTACTGATTTGAAGATTGACATCAGAGTCACAGAGATACCATTTGCAACGCCCCTTTGTTCTTGTGCCTGTAAATGGTTCCATTATAAAGTTAGAACACAGAAAAATGACTCAAAAGAGAATACAATGGTATAGATGAGCCTGGCGATTGGCGAATAGGATGTATGTACATACCACCGCGGTGTTCTGCAGAATGTTGCATGCAATAGTAATCGTGGCCTGTTTCATTTCAGATGACATCAGAATATGTTCATGATAAATTTATCTTATCAAAATCACTGTCTACTGAGCTTCTTTTCTTTAAGGATACTGAATATTTAATTTTATTTCATTTCTACAAGGGGTGCTCTGTAAACTGCCCAGAAACCACCATCAACATTTTTGTATTTTTCTTATAGAAAAAGGAGATTTTATTGCTCATCCGGCGGGCCTGGGCACCAAGATGGCCAACCCGTTTGTATAGGATGTGTATAGGATAGTCACTAACGTGAGCAGCGAGGTTGAATATTTCGGTGGTTTCTGTCCAACCCACTGATGAACACCCCTAATATGTACTAACTCATTTTCAACGAAGCAGCAAAAATAAGAAAATTTGAACAGTTTTGTTCCAATCATAAAAGTGAACTTACAGCAAACATATTCTTGAGAAGCGAAGCTATGTTGATGAGCACTTTGAGCTCCGTACCATATAGGTTGGCCATAAATGGATATGTTGCAAGGAGAAGTATAGATAATACCTGAAAAATCAAACATGCATTTTTTTGACAATCAAACATGCAGTTTGGTACTATACAATAGATTGACCATATTAAAGAAGTATCTCGACATGAAGTGTTCTTCTCACATACCGCTGCAGAACGGAATGGCTTGATTAACCCAGCATACTTGGCAAGGAGTGGATAAATTGTAAGTTGGAACACTAAAACACCAAAACCTACATGATCAAACGAAAAATGTAAAGGAATTCAAAATCGGTGCTACATGTAATAGGTATAGGAGCCATGCTACAGATATTCATATCATTCATTTTGTGCTGACTATGTCTCTCTTGCACAATTATCATTCTATATAAAACTGAATAGTACTCTCGAAAACTGAATAGATATCACATATACCCGATATAGCTAGCACGATGCCAACATCCTGAGATGTAAAACTCAGTCCCGGTATTTTCTGCTGCTCACAGCCCAGAGCGAAAATATCTGAAGATGGAATTTAGAGAACACATTAACATGCGAGGCTGCTTTAGTTCCCTAAACTGACAGTTATTTATAGGCTATATAAGACGAATATAGCATACGTCATGCTAAAATATTACTTAATATGGTTAAGATACATAAATAGAGATTTACCTCGAGATAAGCTGTATCATGGAGAGAAAAGATACAATAAAGGATTACTGCTGACATCAACTGCCGGTTCTTTAGCAGGCTCTTTGTAGATGCCATTCTCCCTGATCCTGATTGTTTACTTTTCACATCTTCTATGCTAGAATCAGCAAATTGTGCCTCCATCGCGTCAATAGTTTCTACTTCGTCATCATGGTGCATGTGCAGAGTTTCCTAAGAAAAGAATGTATTCAAGTAGGAATTCAAGGGAGATTATATAATCGATCACAGGGAGATGTAGGGGGCATACCGGAAGCCAAATGCATGCAACACATGCTCCTGCTGCTAAAACCGATATGACGAAGCAAGGGAGGAAGTATGGAAACCTAAAGGTACATGTAATGTAAAAGGCTTAGCTCCAAGTAATGAGAAAAGTTATGTATCGCTGGAACAGTATGAGTAATATTTTACCTTCCAAATATGGATTCCTCCGAGAAAAGATTTGGGTACTTCTGTGCAGGCTGATACATGATAGAGAATACACAATGTTAGTCAGAGCCATTCGTGTACTAATTAATTAGTCTCCAAAGGGAGAGGTTACGTTAATGGTTAAATATAAATCATGCGAAAACTCTGAGAATAAAGCATATCTGAACTCTACCAATTTGCTTAAACTGCCATGATAGGAATGTTCTTGACTATTGGTCCAGAATTTTTTGAGGGATATTGGTCCAGTCTTTGTTTTTGCATCAATTGGTTGATGATTATTATCAAGCTCTATAGCATGGTTATATATACTTATACTGGCCTAATGAATTATTACAATAATGGATTAATTGGACTACCATAATGAAATGGAACGTTAATTCTGCAACGACATATATGTATTTCTATAACTGCACTGAAAGTGGACTGATTCTGACCTGTGAAAGAAATCCTCCGATGGCTGGTCCAATAACAAGAGCTATTGCTCGCGAGGATGTAACCTACAAGATAATGTCATCCATAAGTATCCACTGGCAATAGTGATGAAACATGATAATCTTACACATTACTTCGAACAAATGAAACCGAGAGTCTGAAATACAAAACTTAAGGATGAACTGTTCGTAGTCTTACAAGAGAAATTCCTAAAGCTTGGTGCTCTTTCCTGCAGACTTCTGAAGCATAGGCCTGAGAATGCATATGTAATTATGAGTCTTCAAGAATTAAGTGCCATTTTATTAATTACTATTAGTCACCCGCACAGTAAATAAATAACCTTGATTGGTCCTAATATACCACAGAGTAATCCAAGTAGCCCCCTAGTTATAATTGCCATCCAATAACTCGTGCTAAGGCCGAAGAGGGTGTTAAATATGATCCTGGAAAAGAAGTAGAGTTGGATTTAGCTAGATGTAATTGAATGGTGTAAGAAATATGTTTTCATGGTGCAACTTAATCAGCCATACACTGCGATAATACTGATCACAATGCAGGGCTTCCTCCCATATTTGTCAGCAAACATGCCCCATGGCACAGCACTGATGGTTCTTCCAAGGAAGTAACTAGCCCCTTAAGACAAAGAGTATACGGTCAGTATAAATACTTATGGAAATAACTGTTGTGACATTAAAAGGCTTGTAAAGTCTACTAAATGTATTTGCGAACTCTCTTCCCATATATTTCAGGAGAACTGTCAAATGACGAGAGAGGGGACACTGCTCACCGACAAAACCAGCCCAGAACCCAATGTCTTGCTCTTGCTTTGCGACTTTCAAGTCCCTAATCTGTTGTATTATAACAAAGTGAACATATAATTAATCACCATGTAGTATGTAATAATCCATGAAACGATAACTTTCATGCATACAATCAGGATAAACGTCAAAGTTTTACAAGATATCTACATACCATGAAGTATAGATAGGGAAACAATGACTGGATCGGTAGCGCTGGAAAGACAACAACCAAGGTGTTTAGTTAGCAAGAGCTAAATAATTCGATAAAGTTGAACTACAACGAACTGCATAAACATGTCCCTTTTTTACATACTAGGTGACAATAAAGTCCCTGACTTTTGTAAACAAATTGCATGATTCTCTGGAAAAACCATGAAATGAATGCACAAGTGCAGATCTTTGGAACCATATCATAATGCGCTGAACTCCGAACCTCATGTGGGTGTTAGATTAATTGACAGTGAGATAGCACAATGAATGCACAAGTAGACATGTTTGGAAGTTTGGAACCATATCATAATGTGCTGAACTCCGAACCTCCTGTGGTGGGTGTTATATTAATTGACAGTGAGATAGCACTATTGTACTAGAGCTGCGGATATACCAAGAAGCCACCAAGGAAAGAAACAAGAATTGATCAGATTTTTTCCAAAAGATGACGCTGATCATCAGATGAATGCATGCACCCTATCTACCTGTGTATAAAGGAACATTATCGTCTCATCATACCGGCACTCAAGCATGCGATCCAAATGAAAAGGAAATCCGTGTACGGAATCCGGTCATCGGCCTGCATCTTCCTCTCCAGCCTGCACCCAGGGCAGCGTTCATGGTACACCTTCGTGACGCGCAGCAATGGCGCCTCTTGGCCGCCTCCGGTCATCTCGATGGTGGTAGGCGAGGAAGGAGGGAAGGTGATCGGTAAGGGTGTGCCTGCCAATGCTCGACTTCCTGAATCCACATCAAGATGATGCGTGCATTCTGTGAGCCGCGCGGCATCCTCCTTGCCAAGAACAGATCATTGAAGGCATGAAGCCTAGCTCACGTTCAGATCCATCTCCACTTTCCCTCAGATTTTTTTGCCTTGCATTGGTTTTGTTTGGCTAAATTTAGGTGGCGGGATCGGAGGGTTGGCTAAGTCTTTTCTCCTTTGAATCGCTAAGTACATGTGTACGGCCGCGCCTTTTCTATCTCCGTGTACTACTCGTTGGCTGCTATAATCTCCTAGACAAACCACAACCGCGAATCAGGAACTCTGACGTACTTATGCCAAATCTAGATCGGCCCACTTACACCAGCTAGGAAGGTTTGCACTGTTTATTTTTATTTTTGGTGTGACTAATTCTCAGTCGACTGAATATTAGGTGACATGGTAAATATTACTTGGAACCCATGTTGCAACTCATGATAAGTACTCCCTCTGTTCGGAAAAGGATGTCTTGGATTTGTCTAGATTTGGATGTATATAGACATGTTTTAGTGTACACATACATCCACATTTGGACAAATCAAAGACATCCTTTTCCGAACGTAGGGAGTAAGAATTATGACATAATCCAGTGGTCCAGAATATGTTTCTAGTTTGTGACCCATGTTGTAACTCATGATTAGCACAAATCAATAAGCTAATCTATGGTTTGAAATATTTTAATCAGTTGCAACCTAGCTTGCAACTCACGGTGCACGCATTACGATGCAAATCTAATGACATATGAGTTGACTGAGCTCTAACTTAAACCGCTTTTTTTATATATAAGTCGTCGTGGAAAAGCTGAGTTGGTAACAGAAAAAACTTTTGACAAATAATGTATGTAGTTCTTTTCTACGAGTCGACAAATAATACCAAGTTTGTGTTGCACTATATTTTTTCTTATATATATATATATATATTACCAGCGCAGAGAGAGACGATCCAGACGTAGAAGAAATTGCGGTAGGGGATGCCGGTGTTGGCCTTGTTGATCTCGTCCAGCCTGCAGCGGGGACACCCCTCCACGCCCTTCCTAGCCGCAAGCAGCGGCGCCGTCGCCGCCGCGGTCTCGTCTCTACCGCCGGCTGCCATTGTATATCTCTCCTCCTGCTGAACAAAGAAGCTAGCCATCCTTGCTCACCTCCCCCGAGGTGCAGCAGTAAAAGGAAATGCGGTAGTAGTAACGCACACAAGGTAGTAGGCGTTTAGCACTAACTAGGCCTGTTAGCTTTTATAATGGTGTTAGCGTAACGAGTCAGGCGGGTGGGCGCGGATTCAGATCTGTGGGCTTGGCTAATTGACAAAAGAGAGGATGTCAGATCATTTTTGACAGAGAGGATTTCAGATCGGTGCCATGTGGTTTCGGGGCGAGGACCAAAGGAGAGCGAGTTTTTCTGACTTGGCAGAAATTTTGGCATATGTTATACTCACTCCGTTCAAAAATAAGTTTATCAAGTTCAACTAAGATTGGATGTATAGATACATAAAACATGTCTATATACATCTATTTTTGGACAAAATTGAGACACTTATTTTGAGACGGAAGAAGTATACACCACGCGGTCCAACTGCCCAAAAACGTGCGAACCAGTGGGCCAACTGTCTAAATCACGCAAACTAGTCCCAGTAAATTGGGTTGAGATTCGAATCTGCCACCTCATGTGATGAAGCCCAAATCGCAGTACCGAATACCAGTAGTATAGACCAAGTGGGGTTGAGATTCCAATCTGCCACCTCATGATGGCGAAGCCCAAATCACACTAGCGAATAGCGCTACAGTTTGACCATTGTGTTAGGGTAACTCCAACCCGTCGACACATTTCGTCCGTCCACTTCTATTTTGGCCACGTGAACAGAAACCACGGCACAACGTGGTGATGTACGGAGTATTTTTGTTTCCTCTCCGCTTCGTGTCCACGTGGATCCATTTCTAGCCCAAATTTCGGTTGGTTTTGCGTCCAGTCCGTGGGCTTCCGCTTGATATCTGCCCTGCTCCCACATGGTAGCGACCCAACCGTCCCCTCGCTTCCCCCTCGGATCCTTTTTAACGCCACGCGTCCAAGGGGGAGCCCATCCGTGCCTACTCTACTCCCCCAACTCTGCTTCCCCGGTGCCAACAGCCACGCAACCCTAGCCTCAGCCGATGCAATGCCGACGAAATGAACCGGGAAGGGGAAGCACAACCACGAGGTGGCCGAGCTCACCAAGGACTCCCCCCACTGGGACACATCATCAAGCTTTCCAAGATGGTCGAGCTCGCCAAGTGGCCGGATGTAGCCAATGGTGAAAAAATCGGAAAAAAAACTTTTGCAAGTTCTATAAGATTTTGAAAAAAAAAATCTCCGACGTAGCCAATTGTGTATCCCACAAACGTGCAAACAATCAATTGCAATACTTAATATATCGGGCTCTACAAAAATGACAAAATCTGATATATTTGGAGATTTAAAAATATGCATATTGAGATTCACACTTTTCTTATTTTTGTGTAGCCCAGAATACAAAGTATTTGAAATTGATTATTTACACGTTTATGGAATACACCTTTGGCTACTTCCGAGATATTGTTCATTATTTTTGAACTCGTAAATATTTTTTTGATTTTTTCAAAATAACATAATCACCAGAGGTCGGGAGTACGAAAATCTACTCTCATAATAATGCAATTTCGTTATCTAGTTGCACTATTTATACACAGGGCTCCTCGCTGACATCTTATCATGCTGCTAATATATGTAGCCGTCGCTATATAGGGAGGTGAGATAAGCACGACATGGGTGACCCGACAGGGCACCAGCTAGTCATGGGACTTACCGGCCAAGCGATCGGCAATTTATTGTGAACTTTGAGAGCAAGAGCAATAATAGAGCCGGCTGTGGGCTCTATAACCATGCCATATCAGCAAGTCGGGACCAATGTTATAGGGCAGCTATTAGGCCGGCTCCTAAGCTATTTTTATTAGAAAAATAATCACTGCTCTTTACATGCAGGGATGCACGCGATTGGGAGGAGAAGCTAAAAGCCAGCTTGCCGCTAGCACGTTGGCTGCAAGCCAGCTGATGGGCCTCGTATCGGCGGGCGCTTGCTGAAACGCCGTCTGCGCTCTCTCTCCTCCCTTTTCTTTCCTCCACGTAGGATTTTTGTGACGTGGCGAGTACTATAGTCTGCTTAGAGCATCTCTAACAGACGCGCCAAAAACGCGCACGAAATACCGACCGTTTCCCGCGCGCGGGGCCGGTTCGCGCTCTCCAGCAGACGCGGGAAACTTCCGCCGCGCGGGAAAAAGGTCCAGCGCGCTGGACGAAGCGGCACGCGCGGCGTCATATATAGCGCCGCGCGTCCAGCTCGCTGGACACAAACGCGCCACGCAACCACCTCTCTCTCCCGCGCGCGTCTGGATAGTTCCAATCTTTTCCCCACCTCCGCCCGCGCCGCGCCGCCGCCACCATGCCGCCGCGCCGCCGAAGCCAATCTGGCTACCGCGGCGTCCGCGCGCCCGAACGGCACCTTCACGTCGGAGATCCGGTCCGGCGAGGAGCGCGTCCAGCTCGGGACGTTCGAGACGGCGGTGAAGGCCGCCCGCGCCTGGGACGCGGCGGCGTGGGCGCTCGGCCGCTCGCGCCGCCAGATGAACTTCGACGACTGCCGCAACGCCGAGGAAGCGCGCAACATGGCGCCGCCGCCGCGCCTCGTCACCGACGAAGACCGCCGCCTCCACCGCCGCCGAGCGATGCTCAGCCTCGTCGCGGAGCGGGACCAACGCGCGGTTGCGGACTGGTACCGGAGCCACCCGCGCGAACACCAGCTCGAGATGGAGCACTGGAGCACCGCCGCGGCGGAGCAGGCGGAGCGGCAGGCCGAGCGCCGCGAGTACAGGGAGGCGCGGCGCCTGGCGAAGGGGGAGGCGGAGGCCGAGCTCCCGGCAGGCCGCGCGACCTGGCCCGCCGGCGACGAGCGGTGGAGCGCGCTGGAGGACGAAATCTCCAGCGACACCGTCTCGGATTCCTCGGACTTCGAGTTCTAGAGTTGTAGTTTCTATTAGGTAGTTTGTAGTAGTTTGTATTAGGTGAAAAATCGTCAAATCTATCGAACTAAGTTTAAAATCGTTGAAATTTGTGTTGTTTGTATTTATTTTGTTGTAAAATTTGGCTCTGGAGCGCGTTTTTTTGGGCGTATGCTGGAGCGCTGCGTTTCGGCGCGCTAAACTATAGCGCTTCTGGAAAAGCAAAACCGGCGCCCCGCGCGCAAAAACGCATTTTTGGCGCTGCAAAGGAAATATAGCGCGCCACGGCGAAGCGCGTCTGTTGGAGATGTTCTTAGTACTAGATATTATTGTACTTGCTCTGACATGTACTGTAACTACTACATCCATGTTTATTGGCGCACACGAAAAAGAACTGGCGGGCGTGTATATATATGCTTAAATTCCTATATAAACTAGCGACGTCAACTTGGCCGCCCCTATTGTTCATATAGCCGCCTCGCCGCCTTTTTGTTTATTGGTCCAACCATACGTAGGCACCATAACCACATGAAAACAATGCATCGAGCCGCTAGAAACAAACGCTAAAAGCGACGTAGCTGCTACTTCTACCTTATAATTGAACGTCAAAATCGTTTACAATGACAAGACCATAGAAGTTTAGCTTCCAAGCCAAGCACGTCCAAATCAGAACCTCTTTGAACGACTCACGTAAGTTTATATGGACTCGGAAAGTTCCAGTGCTCCTACTATTTTCTTTTCTTTCAAAAATCATATTTATAAGCTTTTCAAAAATTCTGGGAAAAAAAAAATCAGAGGTAACAAATGGTGTATATAAAAAACGTGCAAGATATCAGTTTCAACTACTTTGCATAATGTGCTACACACAAATAACAAAAATGATAAGTTTATAGATCTAAAAATATGCATACTCAGATCCACATTCTATCATTTTTGTGTAACTTAAAATACATAGTATTTGGAATTGATTTTGTTTCACATTTGTGGGATACACCATCGGCTACGTTCTATATGATTTTTGATAATTTTAAAATAATAAATGCATTGTACCCTGGGAGCTAAAAATCTCCACTCGAACCAGCGTTTTCTGCTAAAAAAATGTATAAGTAGTGATACGCGTCCGAACAATGCGCTTATCGGACAACCAGCAAACCAATCAGTGCATGTCTGCATCGGCTTGGGGCGACCAGTAGTTTGGTCCCGACGGACACCTCCACAGTCCCCACCTCCAACTCCGACTCCGACTCCGATCCGTCACAGTGAGGTGTACTACTCACTAGTGACTACTGTACCTTCTCTTCTCGCCGCCGCTAGCTGTTCGCCGTTTCAGCTAGGCATGTGCGAATGCACGCGGGCTGCTGCTCTGCGGAATCGTCGTGGGCACAGATACGATAATTGGAGTCGTGAATCAAGAGAGGAAGTGCTCATCGGGGCCGATAAGATAAGAACGGGCTCCTCTCTTTCCATCCTCTTCGTAGACAACGTGCTAGATAAAAGCACGGTTAGCAAATGCTTAAATCTGTCGGAAGTGTGAAATAAATTTGTAGTTTTGTTAAAATAATATGGTTCTATAGACATTCTAAATACTGTTAGAAAATATTGTTAACACGCATATATGGTTCTATAGACATTTTTTCTTGCTCTGTTCTTTGTATTATGAGGCGGCGGTGTGTGGACGAGGAAGTCGTCGGACATCGGCGACGCCGTACCATGGAGTGATGGGACCCAGACGGATCAAGGCGAATGATCGGTGTCGGCCGCGGACTCAGTGTAAGAAGGTGCAGGGGAAAAACCAGGACATGGTCTGGAGAGCGGCGGGTCAGCACGGCGGCGGCAGCTGCAATGGAAACGGCAAAGAACTCGTACCAAGGGTAGGGGACGAGTACTCGAGGTGCTCATGGATTCGTCCATAGCTAAAGATTAAAGGTACGTTTAAACGGAAAAAAGTAAAAAATATAAGCGCGTTTGGCCGGCCGGAGACACATGTCCCGATGTCCGTACAGGTATTGTCGATTTTTGCACCATATCATAAGTTTTAGAATAAACCCCATTTTAGAATTAGTAGGTCTAATTTGAACATTCTAAACACCTAGCTAAAACACGGGTATAAGAGAATGTAAGTCCTATGGACCCTGGAGGTTAGGGCGTGTGGGCTGCAACCAATCGAATGTCCATTCGAATCTCTCCACCCACGTTTATACCACCGGCACTTATCCGCATGAGTATCATTTGGACTAACTTTTGCAAATGAAGCCTGCTACCCATGGGTAGCTACACACCCTAAGTTTGACCGAAACGTATATGCAACGGTAAAATGAGTTTACTCAAGTAGACAAGGGGGATGTCACTAGTAGAGTTGATAGAATTATTAAAAAGTATTTTGAAATTTTTTCGAAATCTTTTCCATCCGCTGTGATTTTTTTAGCAAAGTTTGACCCAAAAGTCAACAACAAAAGTCAACTATGAAAAAAAGCTAAAAATGACGACAAAAAAATATTTTTTTGAAAATTCCGAAACCAGTTTTGCACACCGAATATCCGTGTTTTACTAGGAAAACAAGCTAAGACGGATACATACGGCTTGCATCTCCGTATAACACATGGGTGTGTAGCTACCCATGCGGGTAGCAAAACGGCTCTCCTAACTTTTGCACCATATCGTAAGTTTTACAACCAACAAATCCCATTGTACAACTAGTGGGGCTAGTTTGCACATTCTAAACAACTAGTTGGATCAAAAGTGTATTCTTTTGTCATCTTTAGGCAATAATAAGCGCGTCTGGCCTGTCGGAGCCACGTGTCCGCACAAGGATCATTTGGACCGTACCATATCGTAAGTTTTAGAATCAATTAACCCTATTTTACAACTAGTAGGTGTAGTTTATGCATTGTGGGTGTATATAACTCTTTGACATCTTTCGGCAGTAATAGCGTGCGTGGTGGACTGGACGACTTGTGGCTGGTTCGATGCGTGGAACCTATCGAAACATAGCGATGAATTTAGACAAACCAATAGCCAGCATGCATGGTAGTTAGGTATAGACATATACTAGTTTATTAATATTTGGTACACCTTACGGTCTCACAAAATATGTTGGAGCACGTGTTGTAGCAGACTTTAATTCACAACTCGCTTCTCTTATCTCTCATCTTCTTTCTCGTACAACTCAGTAAAATATGTTATTTAAATCCTTATCGACTGGTTACATTATCTTATACCTAAACGATTATAAGGGACCAGCTACGAACATTGCACTTTCTTTTCTTAAGCCGTGGTGGAAAAGCTGAATTGGAAACTCAGAAAATAGTTTTATCAAATCTGATGTCAAGTTTTCTACGACTCGACAAGCAAGAAGTTTGTGTACTGAGTTACTGCACCATCTATTTTCTTACATCGAAAGCACTTACTTATTACTGTAGTACCCTGTTGCTGATGAAACTGGTTGCATGCACCCGATGCTAGTTCAGTCCGCTGGTCAAACAAACTGGTTGCACCCTACCATGTTAATATAAGTCACAGAGACGAGATGAGAGTATTTTAGTTTAAGTTTTTTTCAGAAGTATCACTTTATATTCAACTTATAAAATTATTCGGGAGACAAACGCCCATTGGCAGATTGATCAACCAGATATGGCTCAGGGTGCAAGCGGTAACGGACTGCCGCGGCGCCGTTACTTTGGGCCACTTAAATCACAGATGCGACCGTCCACGTGAATAAAAAAAAAAGAAACGGCATATGTGGCCGGGCCGCGGTTGCCACGGCGCCGCATCTAGCAGCGAGAGTCAGGGCCGCAGGGCCGCAGAGTCAGGGCCACGAGCGCCGCCACCGGAGCGCCGCCAACCGCCATGGCCGGCCTTCCTCCTCTGGCTCCGGCTCCAGGGGCCTTCCCCTCTTCCTCTCCCTCGAATCTGTGCCTCAAAGCAACATCCAAGGCCGGCGACGGGCAGCCGCAGCCTATGCCGGCAACGATGGCAAGCAAGGATGGCGGCGAACCACAGCATGACACGGACGGCGTGGGGAGGGTGGGCGGACAAGGGATTTATGGTGGCGAACCACCGACGCGCACGGACGGCGGCGGTGATATCACGATGCGCACGGACGCCGCCGGCGGGAAGCGGCCGCAGACGCCGCAGGCCAAGAATGACTCCCTCGTCAAGAAGCGCAAGAAGCACAACGACCCCACAACCATCAAGGTACCTGATCCCCAACTTCTCTGAATTTCGGTGTCTGGGAGTAGGAAGTTGCTTTCGGTCGGCAGTTTAATCCGGGGAAGCTTGCAGCTGCTAGTACCGCTGATGTGAAGCTTCCATCGCATTAGTAAATGTGGCGTCTGGTACTAGTATCGATTACAGGATATGTTACTGAATCCTTCCAGCTGCTTGAGAGTTGCTTCCTACTCGTTGTGTGGCAAATGCTACAGGATATGCTAATTTAGTTCTTATTACTACAAGTCGTCATGCCTGGACTATCAGTATCTGCAACCAGAATTCGTTGCTTATTTAGTTGACACCAGTGCAATTTGCTAGAACTTATAGCAATTGTACATAGTTGATTATCAGGTATGTTGGATAGTTCGAACAACTTTTCAGGTTGAAGCTGTGCTTTAGAGATAATCTGAATTTTTGAGTATCTCTAGGAAAGATGGTTTCACCATCAGAAAGGTTTATAGTGTGACAGCTAGATATGGATGTAATACTGCAGGTTTAGGTCTACTAGTGGTGGCGTTGGGTTAAATATTTCTAGTCGTCCAGGGCCATTTTCTTCAAGTCATGATATAATGGCGTGCTTTACAACTGCATGCTTGTTGCATCAATAGCCAAGCAAGGTTTGAAGAAACAATAAACACAGTTGATAACTAATGTAGAAAGAAAATTTTATGAACTGGTAGCATAGCAAACAGTTACAAGCTGCCTAAACCAAATAGACATGGTTAATAAAAACGAGTGATTTATTAAGAGAATAGTTATAAGCACGCTGCTGGCATGTTTCTTCTAACACTGCAAAGAGAAGTTGAACCCATATAAAAGCACTGAAATTCATTGAGTAAACAGTTCTGTCTCACTACTACATCGTGCACATTTTGATGGACATATATCTAATGTACTTATTATATCTCTTTGTTTAATAGGCACCTAGAAAGTCAACTAGTACAGCAATACGATCGCCAATGCAAGCAACGAGTTCACCGGGGGTTAATTTCCTTCTCAAGTCTGCAGCAGTGAATAGAGCAAGTATGGCTGGTTCTCCTAAAACGCCACAGCCACCAAGTTGTTCCCCTTCTCTTCATGATTTATCTCCTGATACAAGAGCCACGAATTCACAAGGTATGACCAAGTTTTTATTCATGTGATTTGTTGTCTACTGTTTAGTTTGTGAGCCACACATTGTTGAGCTAACTAGTCTTTTCCCATTCATGTAGCATCAAAACGAAAGCACCGCAAGTTGATGTCGGACATTTGGAAAGAAGCTGAACCAATCTACAAGGATGGAAAGCTTGTGGAAGGCAAGTGCAACCATTGCCATGAGATATTTGCTGCTAGTAGAGACACCGGGACCAGCCACATGAAACGTCATTTGAAGGTATGTGAAGCAAAAAATGCTATGAGTGACATGGTTGCTAAGATGGGTCGACCTGATGTGCTTGATCCCAATTGGAAATTCAATCCCAAGCTGGCAAGAAGAAAGTTGCTCAAGATGATTGTGATAAATGAACTCCCGTTTTCCTTTGTTGAGTACACACCGTTTAGAGAGTTCACAGCTGCTTTAAATCCATGGTTTGAGAATATATCTAGGACAACCATAACAAATGACTGTGTAGATGCATTCGAATATCATGGCGATGAAATGAAAATGCGTTTTAAAGATAGTGTCTCTCGAATATCTCTCACTGGAGACATGTGGACCTCGAACCAGAAATTGGGATATTTCTGCTTGACTTGTCATTTTGTTAGTGATGCTTGGATCCTTCATAAATATATCATAAGGTTTGCTATGTTGGAGACACCGCACAACTCAGTGAATATGTTCAATTTGGTTCTAAACAGTCTTAAAGAATGGAACTTAGAAGACAAGTTGTTTAGCTTCACTTTGGACAATGCAGCTGTAAACACTGCCATGATCAACACATTGAGAAAAAACTTGAAGACAAAAGGTTTTCTAGTTTTAGGAGGGAAATTGTTTCATTTTCGTTGTGCTACACACGTGTTCAATTTGATAGTACAAGATGGTCTTAAAGTGATAAGAAATGTTGTCAATAGCATTAGAGAGAGTGTCAAGTATGTGGGAAGCTCACAAGCAAGAGTTGAGAAGTTTGTTGGAATAATCATGCAAGAAGGACTGCCTGCAAGAAGTCCTTGTCCTGATGTGAGCAGCCGCTGGAATTCAACTTTCTTGATGCTAGAAGCAGCTTTACCCCTTCGGAATGCATTCCAGTCCCTAGATAATCAAGATAAGGAGTACATGTTTTCTCCTTTGAACTCTGAATGGGAATTAGCTGCAGCTGTACTGAAGGTGTTGGAGGTCTTCTACACAGCAACCAACACACTACCAGGCTCAAAGTATCCAACTTCTCATCTATACTTCTACCAGCTATGGAACATCAAGAAATTGTTGAATAAAGAAGAATCAGTTTTGAATGGAAAAATTGAGAAGAAGGAAGCATCTGATCAGGACTTAATAATTGCAAGTATGGTTGAAAAGATGCAAGCAAAATTCAATCAATATTGGAAGGAGACATACATGTCAGCATGCATTCCTGTTATTCTTGATCCGAGGTACAAGTATGACCTCCTAGAGTATCTATTGAGTGACTTTGGAACTGAAAAGGAGGCGGAAACATGGATGGTTGAAGTGAAGAAAACCATGCTGGAGCTCTTCAATGATTACAATAAAGAGGTTGCTGGAGAGTCACACACAGATAGTGGCACTCAAGAGGTTCAAGATGATAATGACCCACTAGCAGAGTGGGATCATTACATGAAGTCTAAAAGACAGCAGTCAAGCACTGAGCTAGATCAGTATTTGACAGAACAGTTGACACCTCGAAAGGAGGAGGTTGACATTCTATATTGGTGGAAAACAAAATCTGAAATATATCCTGTGCTCTCTAGAATTGCTCGTGATGTATTAGCAATCTCTGCTTCTACTGTGCCTTCAGAGTCCCCTTTTAGCACGGGAGGACGCGTCGTGAGCGATTATAGGAGCAGACTCAAGCCCACGACCGTTGAGGCTTTGATATGTCTTCAGGATTGGTTTTAAGGCAGCCGGTATGCATTTCCCCTTAAGCTTTTTTTCCTTTGGCTCATTTAATATTTTCATGTGGCTAATAAAATTTCTCTTCCACTTTCCGACGCTAGGAAGAATGAAAGGCTTTGAAAGGAAGAAAGAGCTGAAGCAGGTTAGTATTTACTTGGTCCTAAATTTTCACACGTGGATGATGAAGCCATGATTCATTTGCTGGTGATGCATGTTAATTCTCCTTGATTCAGTGGGAAAGCTTATGTCATTTATTTATTCAGTGGTTGGCGATGATGGAGCCATGGAGGCACAAGTTGAGGACTCTGAAACTGAAGCAAAAGATGCTAGCGGAGCCTCATATACTTATTTATGTATCTGCAGTTTAGAGAGATCGTTGAACTTTAGTCAGTACCATCTCCACAGAAACATTTGTAGGACATTTTCCTTTCCTGGTTCAGGGGCGATGTTCATCCTGTAGGGGAAGCTGGAGCTGTTTCTGGCATGCACATGTATTTTGGCGTGTATGATCTTGTTTTTGATAGGCGAGTTCTTTTGCATTTCAGTTTGCTCGCAGCTCAAATGTATTGCAAAATTATTGTGGTCTGCAGGTAAATTTTTGTCGATCTTCCTCTGTCCTCTAGAACGGAGGAGCTGCTCGAGCAGGCATGGGAGCTTTTCCCCCTTTGAACTCTTTTGTTGATAAAACTGGAATCGATAGAACAACCAGTAGCATTCTTATACCTGCTTGAAATAGAAGAGGAGGTGACAACTACTGTTCTTATACCTGCTTGCTGTAACTTCAAAACTTTTAGCTTGAGGTTTCATATGATTTTCTTGTAGTTTTCAGGGTTGACTGTTTCTTGCAGCAGCGACAACTACCATGTGCTATGTTATTCAGTTTCTTGTAATGAACTCCAGTTTTCTTGTCATTTTGTTTAGTTTGATTCAAAATGATCAGCAGCACATTCCCACTTTTCAAAGTGTTGTTGTTCCTGCAGTATGTTGTTGCCTTGGTTTGAGCTATATGTTAACTGAACCACTGAATGTATTTGTTTAAAAAATGTCAGGAACTTGTGATCAGCAGTGGTAACACAGTACCTTGTGCTTGGTTGTCTATCCTTTTAATTTCGTTGTCAACCTCAGTATGTTGTTGCGTTGGAATTATTGCTGGAATTATTTTACTGTACTGATTCATGCACGGCGCCAGCGAGCTAGCTAGCTCTAGCTAGCGAGCGAGCCATCCAGCCAGCGGCGTTTGCGGCGCGCGCGGCGCCGCAAAAGAGCCGCGGCACATACACACCACGTACGCGGCACACTGCTTAAGAGTACCGGCGTATGCGGCGTACGCGCGGGAGCCCGCGGTGCGTACCGCTTGCACCCTGAGATATGGCGGCCGACATCAAGATGGCTATATCTGTTACTTTGTTTTCAAACTTTTTTAAACTCGTTTTATTGAATTTCTTAAAATATCAGAACCATCACTGTTCTCAAGAGCCAAACACACTTTTCGCTTATTAGATGCCCTACTTTCACTGAGAAAGGACACTTCATCTCCTCCACTGAATTTCATCAATGATTTGCAGGGTCTAGAGTCAAGTATTGATAACTCCAAAGACAAAATGCACCCAGAGGTCCCATATCTCTGCAGGGTCCCCACAAACGTTGTTCAATGCTCGTGAGGCTGCGACAATGGAAAAAGGTACACGTACGTACGGCTACAGGATTGACGAGTTACGCCCTTCTCAGCCTTCGCACATGCACGCCACGCCGATGGTACAACACGTATACGTACGGTCGGGGAGGTGTTGTCCTCGTCCATATCCTATCCGTCCAACTTAACCGCGCTCAATTCTCTCATATTTGTTTGGTTGTTACTCGATCGTTTGCTTTTTAATTTGCAAAAATAAAAAGATTTTTGTTGCAACTTTTACTTGTTTGATTCTCTGTGCTTTGTTTGGCAATTTGGACGCATGACACCTCCATGAGAAAGAAGAAAGATCCATTCAGGCGTCAGTCCAATGGGTTATTGATAGTCTCTTGGACCTACCGGCGGCAGCAAGGGAAAATCGTCCTAAAACGAATGAATCATGAAGCTCAATGGAAGACACCGGAGGAGGGACATCTTAAGCTTGAATGTTGATGAAAAGCTTTAACGAAAGTGATGGTAATGGTGGGACTGCTCTGGCAGTCATACATGGAAACCTATAAGCTAAGTGGTACAGTACGATCATGCGGCAAACTCTAGTACAATGGCAATGGAGGCTTTTGGGATACGAGATGCAGTTCGGCTAGCGTCGGACCTGGGACTGAAAACATATTAATTGTCGTGGAAAGTGACGCTCAAGAAATAGTTCAGCTGTGTACTCTTGATCGAGCAGCGCTTTTCTCCCACCTGCCCAGATATCCGAGCTCAGTCAAGGTTTTCTTAGGTTCTCTATTTACGGATGGCAATAGGTACCCGGTACCCGTTAACCCGACGGGTATCCGCACTAAATGGGGAGGGTTTGGTGAAGATCTACACCCGCGGGCTGCTTAGCGGTAAAGATCTAGATCCGTCGGGTCTAGCGAAGACAGGTATGGGGATGCCAAACCCAGACCCACGAACCCGCAGACCGACTAAAACCTGCAGCACACCACATCACGCACGCACACACCACAGGCCACACAGCACACAGCCACACACCACACAAACACACAACCACACACTACGCACACACGCACGCACCACACAACACATCACGCGGCCGCTGCTCGCTAGAGAGGCAAATGATGTAGCTCATAGATGTGCCAAGCAAGCATCTGCGTCTAGAAGAAGGTGTATTTGGATTAACTATATTCCTATGTTCCTCAGAGATTGTCTGAACACAGCTTGTAGTTTTGCCTATTGATTAATGTAAAGGTATGAGTTGCAAAAATAAATAAAAATAAAGTAAGACCACAGGCATGCAGAATGTAACAGACGTTAATGGAATGGACAACCATGTGCGCGCGCGTTACGTCGAGAAGCCATGTCAGAACCAATCGATGGCAGGTAGCGAGGAGGAGGCCGGGTGACTTACCGGCGCAGAGGGAGACGACCCAGACGTAGAAGAAACTGCGGTAGGGGATGCTGGTCTTGGTCGTGTTGATCTCGTCCAGCCTGCAGCCCGGGCACCCCTCCTTGCCCCTCGCAGGCGCCAGCAATGGCGTCGCCGCCGCCGCGGCTGACCCGTTTCTATCGCCGGCGGCCATCATGTATCTCTCCTGATCCTGCTGAACAAGAAAGTAAGGATATGCAGACACACAGCTAGCTAGCTAGCTATCCTCCGCCGAAGTGCCGCAGTAAAAGGAAAGGCGCACGTTTACCACCTCTGCGGCAGCAAATGCAGCAGTAGTAACGGGCAGAAGGTATTTGCGTTACCACTCTTGTGAGCTTTTAGTGTTGGTGAAACGATGGAGGACGGGGAGAAGTGCAGTTTTATAGACGCGCGCGCGTGGTTGGTTTGGTGCGTGTGGTCTGGATCCATGGGGTTCCGCATTGCTTGAAGCCGGAGGGTATCGCTCGACTCGTCGCCCGCACGGCTCACTTCAATTCGAAGGCCCACTAAGGAAAAAGGCCTGTTTAAAATGCAACTGTTGGTTCTTTCGAGAATAAAAAGAAAACAATTAGAAAAACAGAATATAAAAGAGAAAATACAAAACAAAAAGGTAAAAGAAAGAAAAAAGAAAAAACCATAATGGGTTGGTCCGTGCTGGCGTAGCCACGGGCGAGCACGTATACAACTCGCTATAAGCGAGAAATAGTGCGTGCGGATCCATGGGCGCGTGTTTAGTTACCTTCACCGTTCTTAGGCCATTGGCATACGTAGCTAAGTTAGGGGCTTGCCCTGGAAAAACGAGATCTGATCCACGTTGCACATCCCATTTGGTTGCTCACAAAGTTCTAGTCAGTCCCGTTCGACAGTAAACGAGTTTCTAATTAAACACTGGCCGTTTGGTGTTCTTTTTTTCATGTACTCTCACTTCTGATTTACGTGTTGAACTTACCTCACACTAGCACTACCGTCGGTGAGGAGTAGGACCACAGTACGGCACGGTGGCGTAGAGGTTGTGGTGGAGGTTAAAAACGCACGTACAACAAGAACAACCTAATAACCGCTACGGCAACGACGAAGTTCACGGCTATGAGCGACGGTAGCTGAGCAGCGATGACGGAGAGGTTAAAATACACATACACCAAGCACAATAGTTGTTGTTGCGATGGTAGAATTTACGACGGCGAGCGGCGGCGACAGAGGTTGTACAACACACCTACAAAGGCCGCAGTCTAAACACCTACATACCTCACTACAAACTCTACTCTACTCGTTTATGACCACCGAAACGGGAAAACTACAATGTGAAAGTTGTGTGAAACATCTAGATTAACCTGTTCACCAAAAGGATATTTCAAACGGTCAATCAAGTGCGACGAATTTGACTTTTTTTCTAAAAAAATCAAACATCGGTTCGAAATTGAAAAGTTACAGTCAGTGAAACTCAAAACCAAGCACGGGAATGGAACCTACTCGTCGACGCTCATATTTTTCGTGTATATTGTATTTTCAATCGAATTATATTTGTGTAGATTCGAGAGCACTAGGTGGAGCGGTTTAAGTAAGGTGAGGAGAGAAAATGTTACCTATCAGGGAAGCCACCCAGGTGGGCTTGTAGCCTCTCACCAACCAGGCCCTAGAGAAATGGCTGATTCGGCTGTTCCTCTTCAGCCAGCCTCAACGCTACTTTAAAGTTCGGGCCATAGGAGATTAGATGCGACTAACCTTACCAAACGGGACAAAACTTGTATTCCGCAGTGCGATACGAAGCCTTCATACAACTAAATACATCCTATTGAACGAGTATGGTAGGTTTGGAGTTCCGCACTGCGATTGTACAACATAGACTTAAATGTCCACTTCGATCTCAAAAACACCGGACTATGTTTAAGGTTGTGTTTGGTTCAGTGCCTATCTCGTACATGGATAGGGATTGCCACTTTTTTGGTGGTTACCCTTCGTTTAGTTGGAGGATGGGAGGGTGTTGGTGGCTCTAGGTTAATAGTGCCAGAAACAATTGCTTGTACGTCACACGTCAGTTGGGAACCCCAAGAGGAAGGTATGATGAGTGCAGCAGTAAGTTTTCCCTCAGTATGAAACCAAGGTTTAATCGGACCAGTAGGAAAACGAGGTTTGCTTCGAAGGTGTTGGTGGAGGAGTGTAGTGCGGCGCAACACCAGGGATTCCGGTGCCAACGTGGAACCTGCACAACACAATCAAATTACTTTGCCCCAACTTAACAGTGAGGTTGTCAATCTCACCGGCTTGCTGAAAACAAAGGGTTAAACGTATCGAATGGAAGATGATGTTTGTTTGCATAAAACAGTAGAGAACAATGATTGCAGTAGATTGTATTTCAGATGTAAAAGAATGGACCGGGGTCCACAGTTCACTAGTGGTGTCTCTCCAATAAGATAACTAACATGCTGGGTAAACAAATTACAGCTGGGCAATTGACAATTGATAAGTGCATATAACATGCATGTGTGAGCTGTGGTGTCTACTATGAGATTCATTTGGGCATTACGACAAAGTACATAGACCGCTATCCAGCATGCATCTATGCCTAAATAGTCCACTTTCCGGTTAACATCCGTACCCCTTCCAGTATTAAGTTGCAAGCAACAGACAATTGCATTAAGTAATGTGCGTAATGTAAACAATACATTCATCCTTGAATAAAGCATTGCTGTTTTACCCCTAGTGGCAACAACACATCTACAACCTTAGAACTTGCTGTCACTATCCCAGGTTAAATAGAGGTTGAACCCAACTATCATGCATAAATACCCCCTCTTGGAGTTACAAGTATTCACGTGGCCAAGGCTTCAACAAGTAACGGAGAGCATGCAAGATCACAAATGACATAGACATGATAATATAATATTCAGCTCCACATAGGTATCAATATAAGTCAGATCCCAGCAAACACAACATGTAGCATTACAATAAGATGATCTTGATCATGATAGGCAGCTCACAAGATCTAAACATGATGGCACAAGTGGAGAAGACAACCATCTAGCTACTGCTATGGACCCATAGTCCAAGGATGAACTACTCACGCATCACTCCGGAGGCGGGCATGGCGATGTAGAGCCCTCCGGTGATGATTCCCCTCTCCGGCAGGGTGCCGGGAAGAGCTTCAGAACCCCCCGAGTTAGGGTTGACGACGGCGGCGGCAGCGAATATGTTCTGGATGAAAGGCTCGGTGTTTTAGGGTTTTCGCGTCTCGGGGAATAAATAGGCGAAGGGGCGATGTCGGCGGACCCCCGAGGGGCCCAAACCACCCAGGCGCGGCTGGGCCCAGCCGCGCCAGGTGGTTTGGCCACCTCGTGGCTCTTCGTCTCTCCTTCGGACTCCGTGTACGTGCTGGAAAAATAGGGACTGGCCTTTTGTTTCGTGCAATTCCGAGAATATTTCCAGAAGTAACTTTCTGAAACCAAAAACAGCAGAAAACAGGGAACTGGCACTGTGGCATCTTGTTAATAGGTTAGTCCCAGAAAATGCATAAAAGTGATACGAAGTGTATATAAAACATGTAGCAAATGGTATAATATAAGCATGGAACAGCAGAAATTATGGATACGTTGGAGACGTATCAAGCATCCCCAAGCTTAGTTCTACTCGTCCTCGAGTAGGTAAAACGATAACAACAAATAATTTCTGAGGAGACATGCTTTCACACAATCTTGATCAATATATTGCAAGGCTCATGTCATGAATGAAGTGACTCAAAGCAATGATCTATAGTTTGCTAACAAATAGATAAAGAGTAAACAATGAATCATATAAGCAAAAACTTTTCATGAATAGTACTTTCAAGACAAGCATCAAAAAGTTTTGCATAAGAGGTAACTCATAAAGCAATAGATTCAAAGTAAAAGGCATTGAAGCAACACAAAGGATGATTAAGTTTCAGCATTTGCTTTCAACTTGTAACATGTATATCTCATGGATAGTTGTCAACATAAAGCAATATAACAAGTGCAATAAGTAAATATGTAAGAATCAATGCACACAAAGTTGACACAAGTGTTTGCTTCTAAGATAGAAAGGAGTAGGTAAACTGACTCAACATAAAGTAAAAGATAGGCCCTTCGCAGAGGGAAGCAGGGATTAAATCATGTGCTAGAGCTTTTTAAGTTTTCGAAAGCATATAGAGAGCACAAAATAAGTATTTGAGAGGTGTTTGTTGTTGTCAACGAATGGTAGTGGGCACTCTAACCCCCTTGTCAACCAGACTTTCAAAGAGCGGCTCCCATGAAGGACGTTATTCTACCAGCAAGGTAGATCATCCCTCTTCTCTTTTGTTTACACATGTATTTTAGTTTCTTTATAGATGACACTCCTCCCAACCTTTTGCTTACACAAGCCATGGCTAACCGAATCCTCGGGTGCCTTCCAACATTCACATACCATGGAGGAGTGTCTATTGCAAAATTAAGTTGCTTACTGATAAATCAGGGCAAAACATGTGAAGAGAATTATTAATGAAAGTTGTAATTAATTGGGGCTGGGCACCCCGTTGCCAGCTCTTTTTGCAAATTATTGGATAAGCGGATGTATATGCCACTAGTCCAGGTGAAAGTCTGTCAGAAGTAAATGACAAGATTGAAAGATAAAACACCACATACTTCCTCATGAGCTATAAAACATTGACACAAATAAGGAGTAATAAAGTTTTGAATAGTTTAAAGGTAGCACATGAAATATTTACTTGGAATGGCAGGAAATACCACATAGTAGGTAGGTATGGTGGACACAAATGGCATGGGTTTTGGCTCAAGTTTTGGATGCACGAGAAGCATTCCCTCTCAGTACAGAGTTTAGGCTAGCAAGGTTGTTTGAAGCAAACACAAGTATAAACCGGTACAGCAAGAATCACATAAAAACATATTGCAAGTATTATAAGACTCTACACTGTCTTCCTTGTTGCTCAAACATTTTACCAGAAAATATCTAGACCTTAGAGAGAACAAATATGCATCCCAAGTCTCAACAAGCTCTACGGTAGTTCTCCACTACTAGGCTTTAACTACATGATGCAAGAGCTTAAACATGATCTACTTGAGAGCTCAAAACAATTGCAAAGCATCAAATCAAAACAAGACAATGATCTACAAGAATGCATATGTCTTTTCCAATACCAACTACTACATGTAGCATTTTCTTTCTTCCAAACAAACACCAATAATTTATTTAAACATAAACTCTCCAAATGATAATATAATGCAGCAAGAGAGTATTTATAAACAAGTGCTAACAGCTCGAAGAGATGCATGAAAAACAGGAGCTAAAAGCACTGCAGTAGCTAGTTAAGAATACTCAACAAATATAAGTGAAGAACATGAGTATTCACATGAAAAAGCGGAGCGTGTCTCTCTCCCACACAAGGATTGCTAGGATCCGAATTTATTCAAACAAAAACAAAAATAAAAACACACAGACGCTCCAAGTAAAGCGCATAAGATGTGAAAGAATTAAAATATAGTTTCACTAGAGATGACCTGATAAGTTTGTTGATGAAGAAGGGGATGCCTTGGGCATCCCCAAGCTTAGACGCTTGAGTCTCTCTGAATATGGTTGGGATGAACCACGGGGGCATCCCCAAGCTTAGGCTTTTCACTCTTCTTGATCACATAATATCACCCTTCTCGCTTGATCCTTGAAAACTTCCTTCACACCAAACTCAAGACAGTTCTCATTAGAGGGTTAGTGCATAATCAAAAATTCTCATATTCTGTAATGATACAATCAATCCCAAAGCTTCTGGACATTAGCTACAGCCACCAATGCTTTGTGGAGCAAAGAAATCCACACAAACACAGTAAAAGAGCGAATGCAAAACAAAAGGCAGAATCTGTCAAAAACAGAACAGTCTGGAATGACGAATTTTTTCGAGGCACTTAAGTTGCTCAGATGGATCTGGCCTAAAATAATGAAAGTTGCGTACATATCTCAGGAATATGCGTGATTTTTCTCAGAATTTTTTGAATTTTCTACAGGGAGATAAGCTCAAATCCGTGACAGCTAAAAATCTGTCACTGCGCAGAAATCCAAATCTTGCATCAACTTTCAATATAGAACTTTACTTGGCACAACATTGCGATAAAATAAAGATACAAAGGAGTTGCTACAGAAGTAACAAAATCCTTGACTCAAAGAAAACAAAAATAACAGCAAATAAAAACGATGGGTTGTCTCCCATAAGCGCTTTTCTTTAACGCCTTTCAGCTAGGCGCAGAAAGTGAAAATCAAGTGTTGTCAAGAGAAGAAGCATCAACATCATAACTTGCTCTAACAATAGAGTCAAAAGGTAACTTCATTCTCTTCCTAGGGAAGTGTTCCATACCTTTCTTGAGAGGAAATTGGTACCTTATATTACCTTCTTTCATATCAATGATGGCACCAACAGTTCGAAGAAAAGGTCTTCCCAAAACAATAGGACAAGATGCATTGCATTCAATATCCATAACAATAAAATCAACGGGGACAAGGTTATCTTTTACCGTAATAAAAACATCATTAACTCGCCCCAAAGGTTTCTTCATAGCATTATCAGCGAGAAAAACATCCAAATAACAATGTTCCAAAGGTGGCAAATCAAGAATATCATAAAGCTTCTTGGGCAAAACTGAAACACTTGCACCAAGATCACACAAGGCATTGCAATAAAAATCATTCACCTTTACCTTAATGATGGGTTCCCAACCATCTTCTAATTTCCTAGGAATAGAAGCTTTAAGTTTCAACTTCTCCTCCCTAGCTTGCAAAAGAGCATTTGTAATATGCTTTGTAAAAGCCAAATTAATAGTGCTAGCATTGGGACTTCTAGCTAATTTTTGCAAGAACATAATAACTTCAGAGATGTTACAATCAAAATCAAAATCATTATTGTCAATGGTGGTGGAACCATTGTCTCCAATAGTTTGAAAAATTTCAGCACTTTTATCAGAAAAAGTTTCAGCAGTTTTAGGCAATTTCAAACGCTTAGCAGAAGTAGTAGAGACATTATCAACACCAATAACATTACCATCAATAGTAGGAGGTTTACTAGCATGTGAAACATTAGCATTACTAGTGGTGGTGATAGTACAAACTCTAACTATACTATTCTCTTTTTCAAGTTCTTCCTCTTTTTCCCACCTAGCATGCAATTCAGCCAACATCCTAATATTATTATCAATTCGAACTTGGATGGCATTTGCTGTAGCAAATGACTCATCAAGACCTTCAGGTTTCGCTGCCATGTTATTAATCAAAGAGGACTGAGCTTCAGACATAGATGAAATACGGTTTTCAGCAATGGAAATCTTAGTTTGCAAACCTGAAATCTCACTATTTATATTTTCGAGTTGCTGTCCTATATTCTTCAACATGGCAGTTTGTTCATTCATAGCTTTTGTAAACAATTGATTTTGCTCAAATTGTGATTGCATAAAGCTTTTAGTTGATCTCTCAATTTCTATCATCCTTTCCTCACTAGGCATAAAAGATCTAGCATTAAAATAACCATTACCACTTGAAGGAAAAGCCTAGAGTTGTTGCTACCAAAATTATTCCTATAAGCATTGTTGTTGAAGTTGTTGTTTTTAATGAAGTTTACATCAACATGCTCTTCTTGAGCAACCAATGAAGCTAAAGGAATATTATTAGGATCAACATGAGATCTACCATTCACAAGCATAGACATAATAGCATCAATCTTATCACTCAAAGAGGAGGTTTCTTCAACAGAATTTACCTTCTTACCTTGAGGAGCTCTTTCGGTGTGCCATTCGGAATAGTTGATCATCATATCATCAAGTAGCTTTGTTGCTGCACCTAAAGTGATGGACATAAAGGTTCCTCCAGAGGCTGAATCCAATAAGTTCCTTGAGGAAAAATTTAATCCTGCATAAAAGGTTTGGATGATCATCCAAGTAGTCAGTCCATGAGTGGGACAATTCTTCACCAAAGATTTCATTCTTTCCCAAGCTTGAGCAACATGTTCATTATCAAGTTGTTTAAAATTCATAATGCTACTTCTCAAGGATATAATCTTAGCAGGAGGATAATATTTCCCTATGAAAGCATCTTTGCATTTTGTCCAAGAATTAATACTATTTCTAGGCAAAGAAAGCAACCATTCTTTAGCTCTTCCTCTCAAGGAGAAAGGAAAAAGTTTCAGTTTTATAATATCCCCATCCATATCCTTATACTTTTGCATTTCACAAAGTTCAACAAAGTTATTAAGATGGGCAGCAGCATCATCAGTACTAACACCAGAAAATTGCTCTTTCATAACAAGATTTAATAGAGCAGGTTTAATTTCATAAAATTCTGCTGTAGAAGCAGGTGGAGCAATAGGAGTGCATATGAAATCATTGTTGTTTGTGCTAGTGAAGTCACACAACTTAGTGTTCTCAGGAGTTCATTTTGAAAAACAAAATAAACTGAATTAAACAAGTAACTAATTTTTTTGTGTTTTTGATATAGAGAGCAAACAAACTAAATAAAAATAAACTAAGCAAGACAAATAACAAAGTAAAGAGATTGGGTGTGAGAGACTCCCCTTGCAGAAGCAATTCTGTTTTCCCCGGCAACGGCGCCAGAAAACGTTGTTGGTGGCTCTAGGTTAATAGTGCCAGAAACAATGCTTGTACGTCACACGTCAGTTGGGAACCCCAAGAGGAAGGTATGATGAGTGCAGCAGTAAGTTTTCCCTCAGTATGAAACCAAGGTTTAATCGGACCAGTAGGAAAACGAGGTTTGCTTCGAAGGTGTTGGTGGAGGAGTGTAGTGCGGCGCAACACCAGGGATTCCGGTGCCAACGTGGAACCTGCACAACACAATCAAACTACTTTGCCCCAACTTAACAGTGAGGTTGTCAATCTCACCGGCTTGCTGAAAACAAAGGGTTAAACGTATCGAATGGAAGATGATGTTTGTTTGCATAAAACAGTAGAGAACAATGATTGCAGTAGATTGTATTTCAGATGTAAAAGAATGGACCGGGGTCCACAGTTCACTAGTGGTGTCTCTCCAATAAGATAACTAACATGCTGGGTAAACAAATTACAGCTGGGCAATTGACAATTGATAAGTGCATATAACATGCATGTGTGAGCTGTGGTGTCTACTATGAGATTCATTTGGGCATTACGACAAAGTACATAGACCGCTATCCAGCATGCATCTATGCCTAAATAGTCCACTTTCCGGTTAACATCCGTACCCCTTCCAGTATTAAGTTGCAAGCAACAGACAATTGCATTAAGTAATGTGCGTAATGTAAACAATACATTCATCCTTGAATAAAGCATTGCTGTTTTACCCCTAGTGGCAACAACACATCTACAACCTTAGAACTTGCTGTCACTATCCCAGGTTAAATAGAGGTTGAACCCAACTATCATGCATAAATACCCCCTCTTGGAGTTACAAGTATTCACGTGGCCAAGGCTTCAACAAGTAACGGAGAGCATGCAAGATCACAAATGACATAGACATGATAATATAATATTCAGCTCCACATAGGTATCAATATAAGTCAGATCCCAGCAAACACAACATGTAGCATTACAATAAGATGATCTTGATCATGATAGGCAGCTCACAAGATCTAAAC
This sequence comes from Poa pratensis, assembly GCA_947311845.1. Taxonomy (NCBI): domain Eukaryota; kingdom Viridiplantae; phylum Streptophyta; class Magnoliopsida; order Poales; family Poaceae; genus Poa; species Poa pratensis. The sequence continues at coordinate 4,065,553 of CAMZMU010000109.1, read as the reverse complement.
ATGATGGCACAAGTGGAGAAGACAACCATCTAGCTACTGCTATGGACCCATAGTCCAAGGATGAACTACTCACGCATCACTCCGGAGGCGGGCATGGCGATGTAGAGCCCTCCGGTGATGATTCCCCTCTCCGGCAGGGTGCCGGGAAGAGCTTCAGAACCCCCCGAGTTAGGGTTGACGACGCGGCGGCAGCGAATATGTTCTGGATGAAAGGCTCGGTGTTTTAGGGTTTTCGCGTCTCGGGGAATAAATAGGCGAAGGGGCGATGTCGGCGGACCCCCGAGGGGCCCAAACCACCTGCAGGCGCGGCTGTGGGCCCAGCCGCGCCTAGGTGTGGTTTGGCCACCTCTGGCACATCTTCGTCTCTCCTTCGGACTCCGTGTGGTGCTGGAAAAATAGGGACCTGGCCTTTTGTTTCGTGCAATTCCGAGAATATTTCCAGAAGTAACTTTCTGAAACCAAAAACAGCAGAAAACAGGGAACTGGCACTGTGGCATCTTGTTAATAGGTTAGTCCCAGAAAATGCATAAAAGTGATACGAAGTGTATATAAAACATGTAGCAAATGGTATAATATAAGCATGGAACAGCAGAAATTATGGATACGTTGGAGACGTATCAGAGGGATGTGTATAATCAGATTTTGAGAATATTTCCCTGAAACGGTGTTTGAGCTCATCCCACCAAATATGCCGAATAAGGGCAAGATATTTTGCTCGCTAACCTCCAAAACATTTTTCATTCGCTCTCATTACCGAAAGAAACAACTCTCTTTTCCCCTTACCATCTCCGCGATCTGGCGTCGGCTCCAGATCACCGATGCAACGACGGTGGCTCATCTAGGGCGGCGTCGGACCGGTTAGTTCATTCCTCCCCTAATTTTTTCTTTCTTCCAGTTCACTAGTTCGAGGCAACGAAAGTGACACATCAAGGTTGACAGCAGTAGGAGGTAATGTTGGAGCCAAGCAAGATGATGCGGCGTACAACCGTCCGTTGGGAACCCCAAGAGGAAGGTGATGTAGTGCAGCAGATAAGATTTTCCCTCAGTTAAGAACGAAGGTTTATCGAACCAGTAAGACTTGGAGAAGGCTTCAACACAGTGTCAATCCTCCCTGGTGCAAGAAGGTTGACGTGGACCTGCACACAACACAAACACTACACTTTGTCTCAACGAATTCAAGAAGGTTGTCAATCTTCCCGTCTTGCTGAACAATAATAAAGAGTGTATGAAACGGGTTGCAATTAATATAAAGAATGGACTGGGGCCATAGTTTCACTAGTGGTGTCTCTCCAATAAAATAATAAACATGTTGCGTGAACAAATTACAGCTGTGCAATTGACAAATTGTGAGGGCATGACAGTGCTATTATGACAAGAATGTTTATTGTAATATTTAATTGGGTATTACATCAAATACATAGACCGATATCCAGCTGCATCTATGACTAATATCCACCCCGGGATCGCTATCCAGCATGTCACCCGAAAGTATTAAGTTGCAATCAACAGATAATTGTAATAAGCAAAGTGCATAATGTAAGCAATGAATATAATCATATAGACAGAAACACCGATGTTTTACCCCTAGTAGCAACAGCACATCCACCGTCTTAGTCGTTTCTGTCATCTCGAGCCCAGACGTCTGGAGGCATGAACCTACTATCTAGCATAAATACTCCCTCTTAGAGATATAAACAACTACTTGGCCAGATTAACTACATGTATCGGAGAGCATGCAAGATCATAAATAAAATATACATAACTACATGTATCGGAGAGCATGCAAGATCATAAATAAAATATGATAACAAATAGATGAACAAACTGAACATAACTTCACAATTCATCGGATCACAGCAAACACAACATGTAGCATTACAGATCTTGATAATGTTAGGCAGCTCACAAGATCTAAACATGGTAGCACAAGGAGAAGAGACGACCATCTAGCGGCGGGCATGGTGGTGTAGAGCCCTCCAGTGATGATCTCCCCCTTTGGCAGGGTGCTGCGAAGAGTTTCAGAATCCTCCCGAACTAGGGTTTGTGACGACGACGGTCTCGGAAATCTTTCTGAAATATGTTCGGGTCTTTTAGAGTTTTCCAGACGAGGGAAATTTATAGGCGAAGAGGCGGTGCAGGAGGCCACCTAGGGGCTCCAGGCGACAGTAGGGTGCGACCCCACCCCAAGCCGCGCCCAGGGGTCGCCTGGAGGGTGTGGGGTCTCCTCTGGCTGAATTTTGGACGGTGCCTTTATTCCTTCGTGTAAATAATCCTTGTAAATTTTCAGATCTTTCGGAGAATATTTTCTTAATAACTTTTCTGAAACAAAAAGACAGCAGAAAACAGGAACTGGCACCAGGCATCTTGTTAATAGGTTAGCCCTATAAAATGCATAAAAATGATATTAAACTATAATAAAAACATGCAGCATGATATAAAACAAGCATGTAATAATCAAAAATTATAGATACGTTGGAGACGTATCAGAGGAGCACATGCACATGTCGGAGTCGGGACGACATCCAAAGGGAAAGATGTGCTTGCAGTGGCTATACGGAGCACCGCGTCGGCTGGTTTAGTGAGTGCAAGAGTGCAAGCAGTGACAATTGCATAGTGTTTCACGTGTCTGTACGCAGCTAGCTAAGCATTTGCCAAAATTATTGTTTGTGCTTAACTTGTACAAATAAAGATAAATTTAACTAATTTGTAGCATAATTTGATGTCTACTTTGGCCATCCTTCTTGTCACAATCTACGGCATATACGCCGTAAATAAGCTATTTGTGGAATTAATTCTGGGTTGATTAGTAAACTTGACCATGCAGAGAAACATCATAGTCCATCATGTGAGGAGTAAGCTACAAGAAGGGAGTTTGACCTCTCTTAGAAAAGACAAACCGGTAAAACCTCCAACATAAAAAACGCAACAAGATATTCATATGAAATCCGTTTTTGATGAACTAGAGCTTGGTATGGAGATGAACACAAGCTCCAAATTATTACATGTATAAAAGCCAAATAACAACCAAGAGAGATGATATGCCAAGTATTCAAAGGTTTGAGCTCTTCACAAAGATGCGATCAAGTTACTCACTTGAGAGCCCCTCTTGATAGTACGACTATCGATCCTATAACCCGGTCTCCCCAAAAACATGAGATCGATAAAATAGAAAAACTATCAAGATCATACCTTTGCCTTGTGCATTCCACTACTGCTAGATGATGACGCTCTTGACTCCCTCAAGTTGGAACACCTTTCTTGATCGTGCTTGCCAGCACATGCTTGATGAAGACTTCTCCAAATACTCCCCCCATGCACCATTATGGGAGAGCCTAGTTTATCTATGTCTTCATGTATCAATTGCTAGCTTCAATCAATGTTATCCTCCGATATGGATCATATTGAACTTGCACTTCATAATCTTCTTCTCTTAATATATATGATGGCTTGGAGATAAGCATGAATGTTCACTCAATCTTCTTTTCCAAGCCACACTTGTAATAAGCTCAACTCTAGATGACCATTTGTGTGGATCACACCTTGAATATTACTTTGGTCATCACTTTATCTTCTTCTTTCAATCTTGATACCAACATATGGTGTTGAAACATTGCCAATGTACAAGTCCTACAAGAATAGCTCAATGCAACTATTAGTCCATAGAGATTGTCATTAATTACCAAACCACACATGAGAACACATGCACTTTCAGACACCCGAACTCCTATACGAGTTACAAACTCATATGGTATCTAGGAAGCAACCAACTCATACGTGAAGAGGACACTCGAGACGGTTACTACATAAAGGGGAGAATGACGAAATTTGTCTCCACAAAGTTGTCTAAACTCCACAAAGATATTAGATCATTAACATCTTGAATGATATGCTTGAGGGAAGAGATATTCTTAGCTCACATTTTGAACGAACTTTTGAGGTTCTTGATCTTACCTTTCAAGTTTTGTACATTGTCGGTGCAACCAACATGATTGTGTTGGATTTTTTTTAAACTTCTTTTAAGAAATGGTAATCAACTTAGTGGTCCTAAACCCAGACTGATTTAAAATAAAGGATCCCACATAAATGATATGAGGAACATAATCAAATGTGTTTTTTCCAGGGAAAAGCCAATGGATGGAGAAAATTTGTAGTCCAAGCATTTTACATAAAAAAAAACAGCCCAACTTGTCCTACAAAGGATTAGATTGCATGTGGCTCCAATATAAACTTCTATCCAATAGAAGCACCATTGGCAAGCCAAACTAGATGATGGCATTACTTATGGGGAGCATTTTATCCACGTCACTTCCAAGCTTTTCTTATCCATTGGGTATGCGATAAGAATGAAATCATCGAACCAATTTAAATAATCTAATCTTCAAGGACCGAAATTGCTGATGTGCAAGACAAGCCAAAATCACCTCCCCCATCCAAATAGAGTGCACCATTTTAGGAGAATTTAATCCTTTAATCTTCCACGATATGACATTTTGCTCTTTTATGCAGAGATTATTGCAATGTTTACCCTCTATTTATGAATTTGTGACAATTTCTATCCCATTTATAATTGCTGATGTGTATGCCACCTTTTACCTCCAATCCATTACATTCGATCAAAGTCTACCTAATTTAGCGGTTGTCCTTGACCCTGAAAGCTTGCGCTCACTTATCAGTTGATGACTGGCTAATTGGATACCAAATCGGAATCGTATAATGCACGTTCTCCCTACTATGCAACATGGCCCATTTCCCCGACCTATCCGCACCCGCATCGTTCGATCTTCTCTTGCTCGCTTGGCCATACCAAATTGTTTATGTCTCATCTTTTTCCCCGCACACAAGGTAATTTTGGTGGCTTGATATGCTTGTGGTTGAGAAACTTGTGCGAGCGCGTGATAATAGTCCTGTGGAGAATGATGCGATTTGGTGCGGACGAGCAACGTATGTAATCAAGGATAAATGTATGTGCAGTGCGAATTAGAGGCAAAATGTCACAACTAGATTACACTTTCTAGTTTGCGTCCAAGTCACTAGCCAAGTCAGCCTTACAAGTGGGCCCAACCTGTCAAAATAGCGAGAAAATTATTAAACAAGCTATAATCGGACAACGCAACAGTTTGGGTAAAATGTGGCCTAAATATTTAAATAGGTAAACAATGTCATAAATCCACAAGCTGGAGGTAACAAAAAAAGAGAGTTAAATTCACTGTTTCCCAAACAACTTTTTTTTCTTCTTTTGTGAAGAGACGCAGACGCTCACAGCCGTCTCCTTATCAACGGGAACGTCGCCTCCTTCTGAAAGAATATTCCGTTTTATAATAATGAGAAAATCCATTATCAAATCTTGGGTTTTGAATTCTGGTGGGATGATGATACAACCACCTTTCTAACCATCAATCAAAGATTGGCCTCCTTTTCCAAACAATTATGATAATTGATAAGACTACATTTCTAGATCAGCACACCTCCCATTCAGCATGACAAAGTAAAACAAAAAGGTTCATCCACAAAATAATGTGTAGGATGGCATAAATAATCGTCGGAACACGCGAAAAATCGTCCTAGGATTGTTTCCCAACAGCAAGTGCAATGCAGACGGAACCATGCACGCCACGTTTGCGTCCAGATGCCGAGCTGCGCTACGCAGATAGCCTGTAGCCAGACACAATCGTCCCGTCGGGGTGGTCGTCGAACGAGAGCCATTCGTCTCCCCCAGGCGCACACGATGGCAACTTCGACGCTTCTTCCATCCCTCGGTCGAGCTCACCTCAGCTCCCCTCACGCTCGCCGACGGAGGCGGGAGAAAAATCTAGCTAGCTTCCCCGCAGAGCCGATTGAGCACGCAAGAACCCGCGGCCGGCGCGCCCAACGCCACGGTACGTGCTAAGACGAGGACAGGCGCCATGCTCCGCCTGCTCCCGCTCTCCCTCTCCGCCCATTGCCGGTGCGGCGCCCCGCCGTCGCGCTGCCGACTCATCGAGCGCGGCTCGCCGTCCCAGAGAACCGGGCCGGGGCTCCTCGGGAACGGAGTCCGCGTCAGACTCCGGAGGCGGGCGCTCGGCGGCGGGACCGACGTCCAGCCGGACACCCCGTCGTCTCGCCGGGACGGGGATGAGCGGCAGCACGAGGATGCCGGGCAGGAGGACGGCGGGGATGGCGCAGCGCTCCTGGAGTCCGTAAAGAAGCTGCTGCTGCTGGAAGACACGGCGCCAGGGGAGGAAGAGGACCAGGGGCAGTTCCCCAAGCGCTGGGCCATCGTCTTCCTCTGCTTCTCCGCCTTCCTGCTCTGCAACATGGACCGCGTACGTGTCTGCGCGCCTCTCCTTACCACCGATATGGACCATAGATGCTGACCTTCACCCTTGATTGCCGTTAATCTGCAGGTAAACATGAGCATTGCCATCATGCCCATGTCCGCGGAGTACGGCTGGAACCCACAAACCGTCGGCCTCGTCCAGTCGTCCTTCTTCTGGGGCTACCTCCTAACTCAGGTCAGTCATTGGTTCACACTTCAGAGCAACCACTAACTGATTGGTTGATACATACTACATCCACACAATTTATATGTGGAATTCATGGAGCATCGACATGCAATTTGCTCCACCTGAGCGTATGTAGCACCATTGTCATTCAGGTAGCAGGAGGGATATGGGCAGACAAAGTTGGGGGGAAGACTGTTCTTGGCTTCGGCGTCATTTGGTGGTCCGTCGCGACAGCTCTTACGCCCGTCGCCGCAAAGCTAGGCTTGCCATTTCTCCTTGTTGTGCGTGCTTTCATGGGAATTGGTGAGGTAAGCCTCGCTAATCCTCGCTGTAGAGCAAAGTCATGCCACTCTAGCAGTGTGGAGTTGTTTTTTTTTTTTTTTTTTTTGAGGAACAGTGTGGAGTTGCTTTACTAAGGCAGACAATACGATTCCTAATTTCATTTTCAAGTTCAAAGTTCTGTGCGTTCCTCATTCACCTTGCGCCATTTAACCAGGCGTTGGGACTGCTTGAGTGCTTCACAAAGTCAATATCATTATATTATAAAGAAATTAAGTTAGTGTTGTTAATAAGAGGTAGCAGAACATAAGTTCAAATACTAGTTTAAACTTTAAAGATAGAAACAGGCCAACTGGGAGACAAGGGCCAGAAGATTTGGTAGGATAAGGAAGCTGGCAAAACAAAGTTCTAGTTGATGTTCTTTATGCACCGGTATTAATATGACAAACATATAATTCTTGCACCAGGGGGTTGCCATGCCTGCAATGAATAATATCCTTTCAAAATGGGTTCCTGTATCAGAGAGGAGCAGGTCATTGGCTCTCGTCTATAGTGGAATGTACCTTGGATCCGTGACAGGACTTACATTTTCCCCATTTCTGATACATAAATTTGGGTGGCCATCAGTCTTCTATTCCTTCGGCTCTCTCGGGACTGTTTGGTTCGCGACATGGGCGGCCAAGGTACTTCGGTGTCCCTTGAGAACTACTGTGTGACTTCTCTGATTTTGTTGTGATCATGTCTGAATTTGTGGCCTGTTTTTTTTTAAGGCTTATAGTACTCCACTTGAGGATCCAGGCATTAGTGCAAAGAAAGGAAGCTTCTCATGAGTGAAACCACATCAGGAGACCCTGTTACAACAATTCCATGGGGACTAATATTGTCAAAGCCGCCTGTTTGGGCTCTTATTGCTTGTCATTTTTGTCATAACTGGGGAACTTTCATCTTGCTCACATGGATGCCTACATACTACAACCAGGTATCATCAACATCAGGTTTTCCAGTTGAGCATCATGAATAGCAAACCCCTTTATTTATTAAGGTAAACCTATTGTGAAATAGGTTCTGAAATTCAACCTCACGGAGTCCAGCCTTTTCTGCGTCCTTCCCTGGCTAACGATGGCGATTTCTGCAAATGTTGGTGGCTGGATTGCAGACACACTTGTTAGTAGAGGAACATCAGTAACAACAGTTCGCAAGGTAAATTAAGCTCTTTGATATGCTAAGTTCATACTAGGTAATGTAGTGCGCACTGAAACTAAAGGATAACTGGCATCCAACTTTTATACTAGTACTGAAGAAAGAATAGCATCACTATTCCTCGGCAAAGATAAATCAGAATGGTTCTGAGAAGTGAGAACTGTCAACCTAGCCTTGTTTGATGGCAATAATCCATCCAGTTGAGTGATGCATTTTGTTTTTTCATGCACGTCCACCTCCTGTAGATCATGCAATCAATTGGATTCTTAGGGCCAGCCTTTTTCCTCAGTCAACTGAGCCATATCGATTCACCCGCACTGGCAGTCTTGTGCATGGCTTGTAGCCAGGTGAGAGTCCATTTAGCTTCTTGTTAACTGCTATTGTTTTCTTTAGAGCAACATTATTTTATATCTGAATATTTTTCTAAATGCCAGGGAACCGATGCATTTTCGCAGTCTGGTCTGTACTCGAATCATCAAGATATTGGTCCTAGATACGCTGTAATTATCTCTCTGTAACATAACCCTTCAGTGAACATTAAGCTTAAGTGTCCTGTGAAGTCAGACATGCTACTAAACAGTGGTGAACTTCTGTCTTGCAGGGCGTACTGCTTGGTCTCTCCAACACAGCTGGGGTTTTCGCTGGTGTATTTGGTACGGCAGCAACAGGATATATCTTGCAGCATGGTCTGGTCTAAACCCTATGCTCTTACATACAAAACATATCACTTTGCCAATTTACATTATATAAATGTCTGATCCTTCAAAAAAATGCAGGTTCTTGGGACGACGTCTTTAAATTGTCTGTAACTCTTTATCTCATCGGGACTGTTATATGGAATGTATTTTCAACCGGAGAGAAAATCATCGATTGATTCATGTAATATAGCCTGCTTACGCATGACAAACACATATCGGCTAACAATTTATCCCAGCTAGCAGATGAAGCCCTAGATGGACACAATTCAATCTGGGAGCTCAAGCACCTGGAAAGAAACAAAGCAGGCAAGCAGACTGTCAGCTCTAATATGTAGCTGCTCTAGTACAACACAGGAAGTATCTGCCCATTCAAACAGTACATAGTTCAGGATCTTACTTCTGAAACTGAGCAGGACTGAGCTGAGGATCGCCCAATGGCCGGTTATATAGGGGTGTATAGTGTGCAATTGATTATAGGTATCATGTACATATTCATCATACACTCATAGTGTTTTTGACCTGCGAGCATCTTTTCATTTTTTTTAATAGCTCATTTCTGTAACATACCATCGTAGTTTAATTTGGTTTCCAGGTTAAGGCAGGATCTTACTAACATGAATGCACTGAACGTTTGATGAGTATTTGCCGCTTGGTTTGATTTATGCCACTTTTGTAGCATGTGTCTTCACCAAAAAGAAGTGTTATCCATCTGTTTCTTATAAATTTGTCCAAAGTCAAACAATATAAAGTTTGACCAAGTTTATAGATATAGTCAAACTTTATTGTTTGAGTTTGAACAAAAATTACACGACCAGCCATGGCGGCGATGGAAAATGTGCCTGAGGTTGGATATCGCGACCTCATGCCGTTTCGCCTGCAGATTGAAGCTTGTGCGTAGTTGCGGTTGTAGCTACACAATGGAAGGGATTTTTGAATGGGATCCCCTTTTCCCGAGTCTGTGGTTGTTGATGGCGAGAACGGCATGGGTCTGCCAGAGGGCCCTAACTGGGTTTCGACCGTGGCAGCCACTCTTGTCGTCGTTCGTCACAAAGATTATATGGGCACAGTTTTTGTTCGTGTGGGTTGATCATGTTAGAGTTGTGTCCATGAGCATTGGTTGGAAGGCCCAACATTCGGGCTCCAAACGTTTTGGGATGTCATGTTCCATTGTTCTTGTGCATGAGGATTCTCTGTATTTGTTGCCAAGGGGTATGGGACACATCACACACGATCATGGCCGTAGGTAATATCAAGGCTAGAAAGAATAAAGGTGGTGGTCGAACCAATGCGACAACAAGTCGTGGTTGAGTTTTGATGCTGCTACTTAAGTACCTCTGTGATGAAAACCCTTTGTTTGACCTTTATCGGTCATACCTAGCAATGACGATGTTTCGACATCGTTATCTTGCTAAAAGCATTACATGGAATTTACTTAGTACTGGATAAAAACTCATGATCTAGTCTTTGTATCCAGCAACATTGAAACTTTTGTGTCATTACCTTTCTGAAGGTGTTGTCGTGGAAAAGTGCCATAGAGCTATTTACAAAATACAAAAAGGTTTACAGATATGTACAAAAAGTGAAGCTAAAAAAGGAGAAACATTATCAACACATATGTAATGAGGGTTCAGAAACAAGCTGGCTGATCAACTGACCATAGGTAGGTTGAGGAGGACAAAGATGCCGATAGATAACAGACAAACAAATCCTCAACCATGATGATTAACAAAAATAAGCTCCAAATAGTTTGGGAAGATGTGTACAAGAGAGTAGGAGTTGGAATGAAGACACCTGATATATTTTTCGGAGTTCGAGTTGTTGGCACCAACTTTATGTGCAAGCATGCATCTTAGTTATCAGCATCACACGCTGACCCACAAGCATCACCGTTTGTGTACGATCATCACCCCCTCGTGACTAAACCTTGTTCTCCATTGGGCAAGCTTCAGCTGATTGGTCGGACCACTCCTGGCTGATCTTCTACAGGTGATCTCCGAACCTTGCCTCGGCAAATTCACACCTTGGATGATCGAAGGCAATACCTTGGCCAGACCACAGGTGTGAACCCCTAACCGTTTAGGAGATGCCAAATTTCCAAAAGTAATAAGACACACCTTGTTGGATAATTTTTTCTATAGGTGCTCGATCATACTCACTGTCTCGATAGATAGGCATAGAAGTGATTGAAAGCGAGAGGTAATTGGGAGGAACTCGATGCGCAGTTTAGAACGCGTCCTCCAAATTTGCCAAGCCTATGGGTTTGGTTCTATTTATAGGCGTTGGGGAGATCTGACCATTGGAGAAAGGTGGTAGTGTACGGATGAGTACAATGGCTAGTCTGCGTATGTGGTTGAACTCATGTAAGAGATTCCTCAACTGAGGTTTTACGCATGAGGAGATCAACTACAATGAGTCTTATATAAGTACTTCAATATAAGCCATGAAGATACTCAATCAGAATGAGCTGTTCAATAAATGAGATGGTGAACAAAACACCAGTCTACTAGGCCGTGGCCCTTTTCTTCAACCTCGTGTTGAACCCAGTATCTCAAGCTATTTAAATGGTCTGATTCTGGTATCTGGCATAATCGCCTTTTCATTAGAGAGGCGCTAAACTTAACACAGTTCTACTAGGCCGTAGTCTCTTATTTCAACCTTGTGTTCAATTCAGAGTCTCAAGCTATCAGTATGGGGTGATTCTTGATTGCTTAGCAGAATCACTTTTCATTTCATGAGGCACTGACTCAACATGGGCTTACTAGGCCACAACCTCTTATTTCAACCTTGTTTTCAATCCACGGTGTCTCAAACGAGTAGAGTGAAGTGATTATGGTCTCTCCCAACTTGATGTTGTGCAGGAATGTAACAGTCATCTGGAGATTCAGTGGTAGCCATGAAGCTCTAACTCTCAAGTATCAGTCTATTATCACATGAGGCGCTAGACTCAACATAGGTTTACTGGGAACTTCGTTTTCAATCATGTGCTTGGTATAGGGTTTAAAGTTGTTAGATCCAACCTAAGGGGTGACGGTTTCGTTCCGGCGAGTTCGGAGGCAATTAGGGTTCGGTTTCTCGGTTTGATTTTGTTTAGGGTTTGACGGTCGTTGTTCTTCAAGTGTCTACGTTGCTTCGATATGTTCCGAGTTTCGTGACCTGCTCATCCTGCGTTCGAGTTGTACGTTCGTAAAAACACCTAAACCTAGATCCGAACTTACTTCTGGTGGAGGGTTGATGATGGAGGAGATGGAGGGGAGATTGAAGAGCTTGAGGCTGTCCGAAGCAGAGATGAAGGGAGTCAAGGTTGGGAGAAGAGTCGAAGGTGCGGTTGTGAGAAAGGAGGTGCAGGCTATTGACAAGGTTCTATCGGAGAAGCCGGCCATGTCAGATGTTCTTGAGCAAACTATAGGAAAGTGCTGATGTCCTCTGAAGGGAGTTGTCTGCAAGGATCTGGGAACAACATCTTCTTGTTCAATTTTCGTCAAGACTCGGGGAAGAGGAAGGCGATTGAGGAGGGACCTTGGTGGGTAGGAAAGGAGTTGATTGTGATGGAGGATTTCGACCCAGCTAAGTTGATTGAAGATTATCTGTTCACTAAGATCCCTATTTGGGTACGAGTGTTTCGTTTACCTCTGGGTATGATGGATCAAGCAACTGGAGAGGATATAGGAGAAAGAGTGGGGGAGGTGATTAAAGTGGAAACAGATTCATACGGTAAGGCGGTGGGGTTATTTTTGAAGGTGAAGGTTTGGCTTGATATCAAAAAGCCTTTAATGAGGGGAACTATGATCCAGATAGAGGAGAATGGAAGAGATAGTTGGTGTCCTTTTGAGTGTGAATATCTTCCTGATTTCTGCTATATTTGTGGCATAATTGGCCATGTTGATAAGGAGTGCAAAACTAAGCTAAAAAAGGGTGAAATACCTCAGTTCGGTCCATGGCTTAAGGCCGAGGTTGAGAAAAATAGATTGGATGGTCGTGGAAGGAGTAATGGACTGGGCGGAATAGGTTTTAATGCAGGAAGAACGTTCAGGCGATGGGGTGGTAGCGCTGAAGCTGATAAAGTTTCATGGAGGAAGGATGGGAGCTTGATAGGGGATACGAGGGTTGCTGATTATAAAGAAGGGAAGGTGCAAAAACCTCTAACAAACGTTGATGAGCCAACAAATGAGGGGAAGAAGGGAGATGAGCAGAACAAGTTGCAAGAAACACAGGTTGCTTGGGTTCCTCTATAAACTACGGGGAAGGAAAAAACGAATTTATTGAGAAGGTTCAGGTGACAGAGACGGGAGAGGATTTAACAGGGAAAGTTGTTGCTAGGCCTGCTGATTTGGTACAAGAAGAGGTTGGGGATGATATGAATGTGGTGGTGGAGGGTTGTAGTGAGAAGGAAAAGTTAAATTTGCAGTCCCATGTAGTGGATAAGGTGGGTGATATGATGAAAGGAAAGGAGGGCCAGTTGAAGAAGTTCAGACGATACCCACGGAAAGAGGGCGGGGAGAACACAAAAGGTGATGGAGGTGTGGAGCTTTTGGGTCGGAAGAGGGGTGCTTCCGAGGAGGATGTAGAATTTTTGAAAAAGAAGGGAAGGTTTGAGAACGAGGGTGATGGCACTTTGAACAATAATTTTCTATCGGCGGGCTGTAGAATCAGCCCCGCCGGTCGCAATGAAAACATGTGGTTGGAACTGCCGGGGTGCAGGGAATAACCCGGCAGTTCGGAGTATCCTGGATCTCATAAAAAGAGATGATCCAGATGTTTTGTTCCTGTTTGAGACAAAATTGACGTCAAAGGAGTTGGAGAAGTTTCGGTGGACACTAGGGCTCCCTAGCATGTGGGTGACGGAGCCGGATGGAAGAAGTAGAGGAATTGCGGTTTTTTGGAGGAGGGAGATAAATTTATCTCTTCGTTCTTTTGGAAGAAGACATGTAGATTTTGATGTAACGGAGGTGAATGGAGATATTTGGAGACTTACTGGTGTTTATGGTGAGTCACAGACTGATAGGAAAAATGAGACGTGGAAGATGCTGAGAACTTTGAGACAGCAACATCAACAAGGTAGACCGTGGCTGTGTCTAGGGGCTTTCAATGAGATTTTAACTAGTGATGATAAGTGTGGGGGGGGGGGGGGGCGGTTCGGCCTCAATCTTGTATGGATCAATTTAGGGACGCACTTGTTAATTGTGGGTTGGGAGATTTGGGCTTTTGTGGAAATAAGTATACATGGAGAAATCATTGTCGAAATGTGGAGGGATACATTTGTGAAAGACTTGATAGAGCGACTGGAAACTCTGAATGGTGCTTGAAGTTTCCAGGTTTTCGAGTGGTGATTGGTGATCCGCGTCACTCAGATCATCGGCATGTTTTTGTTGATACAGAAGGAGAAGAAAGAAGGATGTGGCGCGGGGATGGGGGCTTCCGTTTTGAAGCTCGTTGGGTGCATGAGCAAGGTTGTAGTGAGGTGATTGAGGAGGCATGGAAGAGAGGGTGGGAGCAAGGAAGAGGGGGTGTGTCCAATGTTTTAAAATCTGTGGCCGGTGAGTTGAATAGATGGAGCAAGGATGTGGTGGGTGACCTTGATAAGAAAATTAAGAAGACAAAAAAAGAGCTGGAGGTATGTAGGTTAACTCCGATATCAAGGTTGAAAGTTGAGGAGGAGACGAGGCTGAGATGTGAACTTGAACACCTAGAGGAGATGAAGAATATTAAATGGCGTCAGAGAGCACATGCTTGGTGGTTGAAGGAGGGAGATCGTAACACTCTTTATTTTCACTCTTTTGCTTCCGCTAGAAGGAAGAACAATTATATTAAGGAGCTAAGAAGGGAGGATGGAGTGGTGGTGGAGGAGGGAGGAGAACTAACGAATTATATCTTGTCTTATTTTCAGGATCTTTTTTCTTCGCAAGGTGTTGATCGCATGGCTGAGCTACTTGCAGTGGTACAGCCGTGTGTGACTCGAGAAATGAATGATCACCTGAACTCTGAATTCATAGCCATGGAAGTTAAAGCTGCTCTTGATCACATCGGAGATCTAAAGGCACCAGGGCCAGATGGTATTACGTCACTGTTTTATAAAAAGCATTGGCATATTATGGGAGATACAATTGTTGATGAAGTGCTTAGTGTGCTGCGTGGGGGAGAGATGCCTGAGGGATGGAATGAAACCTTTGTTGTTCTTATTCCAAAGGTAAAAAAAACCCTCAAGAATTAAAGATCTGAGACCTATAAGCTTGTGTAACGTCCTTTATAAGCTTGTGTCAAAAGTGATCACTAATAGGCTTAAGATCATACTCCGAGAAGTTATTTCGGATAATCAGAGTGCATTCGTTCCCGGGAGACTTATCACAGATAATATTTTAATGGCACATGAGGTGGCACATTTTCTGAAGAAGAAGAAGAAAGGAGGAGAGAGCTATGTGGCAGACTGGTAGTCAAAGCGGACATGAGTAAAGCGTATGATAGGGTTGAATGGGAATTCTTGCGTCAGATGATGTTGAAGATGGGTTTTAGTCCTGGATGGGTTGAGGTGGATATGCGATGTGTTACAACGGTGTCCTATAAAATAAAAGTTAATGGGCAGCCGACGGACCAGTTCATACCCTCTCGAGGGCTCCGGCAGGGGGATCCTCTCTCACCATATCTATTTGTTATATGTGCTGAGGGGTTGTCAGCGCTGTTGAAGGAGGCGGAGAGACTAGGCAGATTTAGTGGTGTTAAAATTTGCCCGGATGCACCAAGTTTAACTCACCTTTTCTTTGCTGATAACTCAGTTTTGTTAATGAGGGCTAGACAGGAAGAGGCGGTTGCTTTGAAGGAGATGCTATTGCTCTATGAAAATTGCTCGGGGCAATGTATAAATATTGAAAAGTCGTCGCTTATGTTTAGTGCTAATACAAAACATCGTGTGAGAGCTATGATCAAAACTGAGCTGGGTATAACAAGTGAAAATTGGAATGAGAAATATTTGGGAATGCCGGTTTATGTTGGTAAATCGAGGAAGAAGGCTTTTGCATATATTAAGGACAAGATCTGGAAGGTTATCCAAGGGTGGAAGGAAAAACTTTTATCACGGGCTGGGAAAGAAATTTTGATTAAAGCCGTGGCACAGGCTATTCCAACCTTTCTTATGTCCTGCTTCTATTTAACAAAGAGTTTTTGTGATGAGTTGAGTGCAATGATAGCAAAATATTGGTGGAGCCATCAAGAGAAAGAGAATAAGATACACTGGATAAGTTGGAAGAAGTTGATACAACCAAAGGGTAGAGGTGGCTTGGGGTTCCGAGATATTCATAATTTCATTATAGCTATGTTGTCTCGTCAGGTGTGGTGTTTTGTTCAAAATCCTGATAGCTTATGCGCAAAAATTCTTAAGGCGAAGTACTTTCCAGAGGATCATATTTTGGATGCCAAACCTTGTACTAATATGTCTTACACTTGGAGGAGTTTGCTGCATGGAGTGGATCTTGTCAATAAGGGGGCAATTTGGCGAGTTGGGGATGGTTCAAACATAAACATTTGGACAGATGCTTGGATTTCGAGAGCGTGGTGTAGGAAAATTTTAACACCGAAAGGGAACAACATTATAAGCAGAGTTTCAGAGTTGGTTAACCCAATCACTGGTCAGTGGGACCAACAGCTTGTCACAGATACTTTTTCATCTGAGGAGGCGAGGCTTATTTTGAACATGCCACTGCGAGAGGGGGCAGTTGATTTCTTAGGATGGCATTTTGACCCGCGTGGTATGCATTCTGTTAGAAACTGTCGTGGGTTTGTCACGTCAGATGTCATGGATGACTTCGTAGGTGTGGGATTGCGCGAGTCAAGCGTCTCCGAGCTTGGGATCGCAGGAACAAAGATCAACACAGATTTACCCAGGTTCGGCCCCTCAATGTGAGGTAAAAACCTACTTCCTGCCTACCCTAGATTGGTATTGATATGATATATGAGGTGTTACAATGGAGGCGATCCGATCTCGGTACTCGCCGTATGAACTAGGGTATGAGGGCTTGACCCCGTCTAAGTCCTGCGAGTCCTCTTTATATACACAGAGGCTCGCCAGGTTACAAAGGAAACTTCCTCCACAAGGAATATATCAACTGGAACCTACTTGGAGACTAACTCATCCTCACGTCTTCCAGGATATGTCTTCTAGATTCTTCTTCTTGTGGCGGTGCGATGTTGGGCTTGCTTTCATGTAGGCCTTTGCTAGTGCGAGTAAAGTGGGTCGCACTTATCAATATGGGCCGCGGGTTATTCCACAAAGTATTCCCCGACAGAAACGCTTATAAGTTACTGGATGAGGTTGGAAGGCAAGAGAATGGAACCGATGCAGGGTCTAGTACTATACAACCTGAGGTTTTGGGAGGAAGAGGGGAGCGGAAGTGGTGGAATATTTGGAGGCTCGAACGCCCTAACAAAGTTAAGCATTTCTGGTGGAGGTGTGCTCATAATTCTTTGGCACTAAGAAGCAATCTAATAAGGAGAGGGGTGGAGATTGAGGACCCAAATTGTCTTCTCTGTAATAGGGTGCAGGAGGATGGTTGTCACCTATTTGTCAAATGTAAAAAGGTGAAGCCAATTTGGCGTGGTCTGGGTTTTGAGAGCCTTTGAGTTAAGCTGGAGAATTGTAGCAGTTTTGATAGTACTATGGAAATAATATGGAAGTTGCTAACGAAACAAAGGTTGAAGATCATCACGATGTGGTGGCTGTGGTGGAAGGAGAGGAATGGAATTCGTGAAGGAGATATACCTAAATAGGTGACTGACATGATCCACCAAATTCAGTGTACTTCTGAAGAGTACATGAACTGTTTTGGGAAACAACAAGCTCACAGGACGCCAAATTCTGAACGATGGAATGCTCCAGATGTGGGATTAATCAAGTTTAATGTTGATGGAGCTTTTGTGGTAGGTCAGAGAGATGGTGGATGGGGATTTGTTGCGAGATCAGATACCGGAGAAGTTGTTGCTGCTAGAGCTGGTCGATCGGATGCTATTTGTGATGCGTTCAGTGCTGAGCTCCGCGGAATGGAGGAAGCTTTTAGCATGGCGGATGAACTAGGAGTGATACGAGCAGTTTTTGAAACAGATTCGCAATTGTTGGCAGGAACACTGAATAATAAGAAGCCTGACTTCTCTCGTGATGCTGCTGTCATCGAAGACCTGAAGATTCAGTCTCGTTTGTGGTTTGCATCTTGTTCGATCAGATATGCAAATCATAGTTTGAACAAGGTTGCTCATATATTAGCACAACTTGGTTCTAAATGTGATGTAAATTCTAGCCTAGCTTGGGAGTATGAAGTGCCAGAGTGTGCTAATAGTGTTGTAATGGGTGATATTGCCCAAACTGTTTCGTAATATAGTGTGTGATTTTCAAAAAAAAAAACTCATACCTAAAGGGATTTTTACGGTAACTTGTTCCGAGATAATGTGTATGATTGAGCACGTTAACAAAGTTCACTCTTATCCTCGAAGATCTACCCCTTTTAATAGTATGGTTTTTCCTACAAGATTCAAATCTATAAAAGGAATACTACGGTCTTCAATCTGTTGACTTCGAGTTTTCAAGTGTGTTGGATAAGCTCTGAGCTTCAAGTGCAAGTGTGTGTCTTGAATCTTCAAGTAAGCCATATGAGAGCTCATTGCTTCATCTAAGCGACTACACCGTTTGATCTTTATCTGGTTCTATCTACAATGTTATTCTGCAGATGGATCACTCCTTATATTAAGATAGTGTTTGTGTCTTGGTCTTCATCTTGTTGTCGCTGCAGATGTACCTCAAGGGCGCTAGTTGAAATTATCAAGGTTGGATCTTGAGTTATTCATGTAGTGATGTTTTCAATGTTGTTTTTATGTGGTCTTTAAGTACACTTGATGTCTATATCTTGAGTCACTTGAGGGGATGTCTCCAAAGTCGTTGGACCAGCTCAATGTAGTTTGTCGTTGTAAATGAGCAGCGGATTAGGGATGATTGTTCTTCAGGGATCCTTGGAATACATCGTTTCAACTTCTAGCTTGAGCCATATGAATATGCTTCAAAGCTGTGGATCGAGAAGCCAGTGGTTAAATCAAACAGACCGTTGGGACTAAGTTATTTATATACTAGATAAGCATAATAGTCTCTTAATCATGTTGGCGTTGACCATCCAAAATCCATGTAGGACTGCATCAAATGCACTTTAAAAAATAATGCGAGAGCATACTCGAAGATAAGAAGGGTGGAGATCTTGCAACCAAGAATGGGGCACCGGAATGATGTGGGGTGGAGGTGCCGACTTCAGAGGCACCGACGATGGGAACGACCGTGATGGCAACGGTGGTGATCTATGATGATCTTGGAGGCTCCATATCTTTTGTTTTATGAAATTAATTTTATTTCTTTTTAGGACTTGTTTTATGTTTGGTCATACATTTGGACCATAAACTGTGTTTAAATTTGAATTTGAATGTTTATTATGCATTTGAAATGTTATTCTATTTTTTCATGTTGGGTAGTGAATTTTTTGAATCATATACATGCCATATTCAAATTCTAGTATGGTTGGTGGTATGCATAGGGAATTAAAATAGATGATTTTTGAACGGCTAGGATCCTCCTTATCTCCAAACGGGTGTTTTTGGAAGAGTCAATAACACCATTGGTACATAAACTTTACCTCTATGTGCATTTTCATACAACAACTTTAAATTTGTGGTACAGAGGTACACAAACTCCAGTCCCGGTGCAAAATTGGTCAGATGAGTCCGAATTGCTTATGTGGCAGCCACGGTGGAAATTTGGTGCTTATTTGGACTTTGCAAATCGATCCAGGGTAAAGTTTCCCTCGCACGGATAGGTCCCTGTGGTAAATCGTAGAAACAGGTCCCTGAGAAATCACGAACAGGTCCCTGGCGCATCACGAACAGGTCCATACCTTATATCACACGATCATCTCCACAGTTCACGCAGTTCTTTCCTGTTCTCGCGACGACGACGTCGACCGCTGCGGCGACTGCTGCGCCGCCGCCACAATCATGCCAATGGCACCCGAGGTGTAGCTCCGGCCGTGGTTTACGGAAGATCCGGACTACGGTACGTTGCGTTGCTTCATCCCTCTTCTTCTCCCGTGGTTCCTTTTCCGTGAGCGGGCGAGGTCGACGCCGCTATGATGATCGGGGCGTTCCCTGCTGGAAAATCTCGATGAAATGAACAATTGGATAGATAATAACAGTGCGGTAAGGGTTTGTAGGAGGAATATTTGATTTGGGTGAGAAAAAATTCGTGCCCTGTTTCGGCGTACTGTGCGTGTCCGCCAGAAGCCAAATTGGCTGCTAAAATTGAGTGGTTTATGCACAAATTAGTATCGCATAGCATTGCTACATGTTGTGGAATCAGTACTTGACGAAAAAGTTCGGCCTTTTTGCGTTAGATTTGTGATAACTAAGCCGCCATTTTCTAACACTGAATTTTCTGAATTTTTCAGTGTTCTGTCCAGAATCAAATGACGATTTGTTCACCCTTGTAGTGGAGCACAATGGATTCTTCACTGGAAAAGGACCCACATTGAGTTATGATTCAGGAATAGCAGATTATGTGGATTTTGTTAGCAGAGAGACATGGTCCATTATTTGGATACAGGAAATTCTGCAGCTACTAGGATATTCATTTGATGGGAGGTTACATGTGTACTGGTCTCCACCATGGAAGGAAATTCATGAGGGTTTGGTTTGCATTGAGAGGGATGCAGATATTGTGCAGATGATAAATGCAGCAGAGACTCACAAGAGGCTGGTAGTGTTTCTTGACCACTCAAATTATGTGAAGAACTTGAGGCCTAAATCCATTAGCAATTACAGAGGAGGCACTTAACTTCAGGAGTAGATGCTCCAGGTCCTTCAGTTGCTGCCACACCACCTGCATCCACACAAGAAGCACTCACACAAATTAGATCATCAAGGAGAACTGAGCCAGTGCAGGAAGAAATAATTCCAGAGCAAGGATATGAATCAGATGAGCAAGACTCTGATTTTGTAGACAATGACTATGCAGCAGATGAAGGAGATGACGACCTATTTACTGACAACATAGACATAGAGGTGAATGACAACAATGAGCCAGTACCTGTGCAAGAACATGAAGATGACACAACTTTGGATGATGCAGACCTGAACCTGAGGCCAGATGAGCATGAACAGTTGCAGTACAAGTTTTCTTTATTCAATCCTGAGGTTGATATGGAAGATCCAGTATTCAAAGTTGGCATGTCTTTTGCTGATGTTAAAGAAATGAGAGCTGCTCTGGCTGCATACAGTGTTAGAAATAGAAGGAAAATCACTAAACCTAGGAATGAGAAGAACAGAATTGATGCTGTATGCAAAGAAGGGTGCCCATGGATGCTAAAAGCCTCTACTGATAGCAGGACAGGAGCTTTTGTTATTAGATCATTCACTGGTGTGCACACATGCTCCAGGGTATGGCAACTGAAGGCATTGACAACTACATTTTTAACACAGAGGTTTATTGATGAATTCAGGGACAACATGAAGATGGATCTAAAATCATTTGCAGCAAAAGTACAGAGGGAATTCAACATGTGTCCTGACAGGTGGAAGTTAGGAAGGGCAAGAAAAGAAGCTCTAAAAATAATCCATGGTGATGAGGATGCTCAGTTCAGTCAGTTGTGGGATTATGGCCAAGAACTCAGAAAATCCAATCTAGGCTCAACTTTTTTCCTCTCTTGTAATAAAGTGACAGCTGGTGAACAAACAAAGAGCCATTTGGCATCACTTTATTGGTCATATGATGCACTGAAGAGAGGTTTTCTTAGGGGTTGCAGGCCTCTAATATGTGTGGATGGGTGCCATGTGAAAACTAAATATAAAGTTTGGGGCTGCAGAATGATGAGAAAACTGAAATATATGCAGAAGATGATAATTTCGATGACCCATCTTACATTTAGAACATAGTTCACCATACTCCAGACCCTAGATTGGACCCTACCCAGCAGATGAATTCCATGGTCTACAATTTAGGGCTGCAGATAATTTATAGGCCCATTTAAGGTCATAATGAGAGGTTGTCGACAACCCTAGACGGTTGTCGACAACCTTTCATATACATTTAAGGTCATAATGAACGGTTGTCGACGGTTGTCGACAACCTTTCATTGACATTTAAGGTCATAATGAGAGGTTGTCGACAACCGAGACGGTTGTCGACAACCTCTCATATACATTTAAGGTCCTTTTATTATGATCAATACATAAAATGGAACTAACTCACATCCTATCTGTCCTAGACTCATGTCCCTCCCAATAGGACACATGGGCCATTACCACAGGAAAGTACATTTGTTGAAGCAGCAAGAGAAGCTATACCACAACCAAGGGTCAGGGTTACTACAGCTACCTCCAGGGGAAGGTCCAGGGGCAGAGGAAGAGGCAATGTCAGCAGACCTGTGCAACATGCTTCTCAGCAGCAACCAGTAAGGAAAAGGCAGTCAGATGCAAGCACAATGGAGATGCAAGATGGACCACAAGGTGGAGGAAGAGCAAGAACTGCAAACCAGCAACAGCAACAAGCACCACCTGATCTTCATACACCTGCAAAATGATGATTGTAGCAAGTACCAAATTTATGCCGTTTTAGGATGATGCCCTTTTCTGTGTTTGAACAATTGTAGGATGATGTGATTTGAAACCATGAACTATTCCTATCATTTGAAACCATGTGCTGAGTTCGATCAAAAAGGTCTTTCATTCATCCTTGCAATTTATCAATTCGACATGATACAGTAGTACAAACACCAGTACAGAAACTCTAGCTTCTAAAGCTCAAACAAAGCCTCTAACTAACAGTGCTGAAACACAGTACATAACTACAAAGCTAGCTACAACTAGTACAAACAGGACCTCCTTCTTATCCCTCTCTCTCATCTCAGCTCTATGATCTCTCTTCATCTCTTTCATTTCAAGCTTCATAATTCTGATCATATCTTGAAGTTCATCAATTTTCTTCTGTTGCTTCTCATGTTCTCCTGCATCTTTCTTCAAGAAATTCTCAGAACTGGGCGCAACACTCTGCAAATTTCAAATGCTCAAACTGAAATGAAGAACAAGAACAGAGGCCAAATTGAGCAACCACAACTCAGAGAACCAACGCGTTATCGCGCGAGAAATTACGTACCTTCACCACCGGCGGCTTGACCTCTCGCTCCGTGTTCCAGTAAACCACAGCGGTTTCCACCCATGCCTCGCCGTCGCCGCCGTTCCGCACTCCTTTTCCGCCACTGCCTTTACCCATCTCTTCTTCCCAGCGCGACCGCCGTTCCGCACCCCGTGAAGCAGACATGCCTCCGCAGCCTCGAATCAAACCGCGACCTAGGGTTAGGGTTCGCCGTCGCCGTCGCCACCGCTCGATTTGTGAATTTTGTCTCCTAACGAAGGAACATACCATAACAGAAATATTTTACAATACAGGGGGTATCTGTAAAAGTGTTATGCCCAGGTGTGTGCCCCGTCCGACCTGGCAGTTCCACGTGTCGCCTCCTCACTCGTCTGGACCAACAACGAATCCGCATCAAGAGTTTGTGTACCTCTGTACCACAAATTTAAAGTTGTTGTATGAAAATGCACATAGAGGTAAAGTTTATGTATTGACTCTTTTTGGAAGTACTCCGTAGATGCAAATACTTTCCCCGCTTCTCCTCTCTTCTCTTCTTTTCTACTTCTTCTCGAGAGCTCCTCCACCGCCCACCGTTTGAGGGTCGACTCCAGATGGCCGGGCCGATCTGAGGCCATTCTCGCCGGCGATGCCGACTGGGATGAGCTAAGGAGAGGCGTCGGAGCTAGGTTTGTATATAGTAGTTTCTTGTTAGCAGTATATCTAGGTTTTGTGCTTGCCTATATGGCGTATGGCGAGATGCCGCTTTGGAGCACGCTGCGGACGCCACCGAGCGGCGTCTCGTGGCTTGCGGTGACGCATCCTCTGGCGACGGCGGCGTGGTGTCGTGCGAGGCCGAAGGAGTCGAAGCTGGTGCCCCTTTCCAATAAGCTCGAGGCGGATCGTGCTTCTCTTCCGGCATCTTCAGATCTCCGAGGTGGGGAAGGAGATGGTGTGGAGGTGAAGATTTTGCTGGCTTCTCCCCTTTATTGGTGTTCTTGCGAGCTTCGACGACGACGTCTCACGCCGAGTCTGGCTCGACCGTCTGCTCTGGTCGGGGCGTGTCCCCCGCCGATTTGCTACCGTCGACGCCAAGGTCTCGCCGATTCCGGCGAGCAGCTCATGCGGCGATTTCAACGGGAATCGATTCCCTACAGGCTGGTGCAGGCGACTCAGCGGCCTTCCTACTCCGTCTCGTCCTCCTATGCGGCGGTGCGGCGGCGAAGTTTTGGTCGGCGGCGGACATGGAGCTGCAGAAATCCCCTGGGTTGTGTGCGTAATTTTTTTGTTTTTAGGGGTGTTTTCTGTAAAAGGGAGACAGCTGTCCCGTGTCTGGATGATTCCCGTGTAACCGAGTGTAATCTGTGCTAAGTTATCCAGAGACGTGTACATTCAAAAAAATAAAATACTTTCCCCGCCCATGTAAAAAAAAAAAAACTTTCCCCGCCGGCGGCGGCTCCTCTCCCGTCGTCGGCCGTCGACCTCGCTTACCGGCTTCCCGCCGCGGTGTATTGGCTCGCCTGAGTGTCTTCGGATGCCCTTCGCATGACTGAGGACCCGATGCTTCAGTCCAGCGGTACGATCTGTCCATCGGCCATAGCTGCACGGCCGCAGTCCGCCAACCAGTGCCTCCTACCGGTGATGTACCCAGCGGCCGCGCGCCCCTCGCCAGTGGGAAGCAATTAAGGGTAGTGTCCACCCTCGGATCACGGAATTAAGGCTTCAATCGCGGCAGGAGACCTCCTCGGTCCAATTGGTACATTCCCAAGTTCGTACCTCCCGATTCCTTTCGTACTATATGATATCAATGTTAGGTCTAATTTACGTGTTGAGTACAAGAAATAGCCCTAGATGTAATGTAGAATCCTGAATTTACTTGACGCAGGTTGTATTGAAGATCAATTAGCATAGGTGCAATTCAGGGTCTACATTGTCAATGCTAAACTAGCACAAAAGAGTGTTGATCAAAATTTAACTGCAATGCTGTTAGGTTGACTGGTTATTGGATTCATATCCGACTAATTACACTCTCTTTGTGTATTTTCTCCATGCTGCATTAATTAAAATTAAAATATCCAATTGGATGTTCACCACATATAAAATACACAATAAACACCAGTAACAATGCTAATAAGTAAGGACTGGATTTTTTTATCTTCCTCCTGAGAGGCTTGACATCGTGCCGATGCTGGTCATAAGCTGTGGATATGACACGCCAGAAGGGTTGAATCCCTGTTTTCCATCAAAGCTAACATGCTGAAGCTCATATCGGTTGGTGTGAACTCTGGTAGTGGCATCTCCTCGTTAAGTTATTGCCTGACTTGATGCATACGAGGTCTTGCACTAGCAAATGGTTGTGAGCACAAAAGGCCAAGCTTTAGCACTAGGCATGCTTCGTCTAAATCGCATTCTCCTTGGAGCCTCTGGTCTATTGTCTCCACTATTAATCCTTTTTGCCAATTCTCAAGTACCCAATCAACCAACATAAATCGGTCTCCATCTGCATTCTGCTTGACAGGCTTTTGCCCGCAGATGACCTCAAGAAGGAATATGCCAAAGGCAAAAACATCTGTAAGTGGAGACACCTTGCCCATGTGTACCGGTTCTGGGGCTAGGTAACCCATGGTACCAACCACACGTGTGGTATGCGGGTCAGTACCATGATCATATGATTTTGCAAGGCCAAAGTCTCCTAGCCGTGCATTAAATTCGCTATCAAGAAGCACATTGCTTGCTTTGATATCTCTGTGGATGACAACTTTATCCCACCTCTCATGGAGATAGAGCAAGCCACATGCCGCTCCTTTAATAACATTAAACCGCTTTGCCCAATTCAGTGAGGGTTCATCTTGCCCGCAATATAAGTATTTATCAAGACTACCATTTGCCATGTAGCCGTAGACCAATAGAAGTTCACCTTCTAACCTGCAATAGCCAAGCAATTGCACAAGGTTGCGGTGTCGGAGGCGACCAATGCTAACAATCTCAGTAATGAATTCCTTCGTTCCTTGCTTTGACTCATGTGACAACCTCTTTACCGCAACCTCCAGTTTAGATTTTGGAAGTATGCCTTTATACACTTTACCAAATCCTCCTGCTCCGAGCAGGTTCTTATTCTTGAATCCATCTGTACTGAGGACCAAATCCTTGTATGAAAATCTATGTGGGCCAAACTCAATCTCCCAATCTTCCCGTAGCTCACTAAATGCGAACTTTCTACGTGCAAGTAAAATTACAATTGTTCCAGCAACCAATATGAATGCTGAAATGACTATTGGCAGAGCAATCTTCAAGACCTTCGACCGATGCCTTGGTCCAACACGAAGTAACTTTGGCAACTTGGTGATGTCAATATCTGGAGCACTATTGCCCATGCTGAAGCTCCAGCCGAGCACACAATATCTTGAGTTGATTACACCAGTTGCAGATGAGAAGCCAACATATGCCGTATGTGTAAACACTGTTGATAGGTTGTATATGACTGAAACTAGTGGTCTTACAGGTTTGGCCATTTTGATGGGAGCCAAGGTTACATCAATCTGTGTGGTCCCTTCATCATATTGCACCCACACTTGCATCACCTCACGACTAATGAGTGTCAAGTTCTTGAACATACCATTTTTGTCTTCGTGGAAGCCAGCATCCCGAGATTGCACAGAGTGGAGACTATTGATGTTGATGCCAACATGGTTGTCGCTGATGTCGTGGAACTCACTGTTTTGTATGGTGTCAAGCTCAACTGCAAAGATGTGATTGCTGGTGTTGCCGTTGTTTTGGTAATCGAGTAGCCCTAAGTACTGGGCTGGCAACGCACTGAATAAACTCTTGTTTTTGGCGACGAAGAAGGCCATGCCATCAGCACTCTTGTCAGGGTAGGCAGAGATGATGCTGAAGACGAAAGTCACGGAGAAAGACTGCACATTGCCACTAGGCGACCTGCGGAATTGCAGAGGATTTGGGTATAGTGCATGGCCTTTAAGGTTAAAGGTGCCATTGGTTAGTTCAAGGAGTCCATCTGGTTTGATTGTGGCAGCTCCGTCAAGGCTAAGGTTAGCTTGGGCGAAGCCGGAGTAGACAAACTGGTCATCAGCAATGGAGAAGGATGCTAAGTTAAGGCCAAGGAAAAGAAGTGTTAGCTTTTAATCTTGATTCCATGTATCTGCATATTTAGTTTGGTTTCGTTCATGCATTTAGCTAGTTAGCTTCTAGGGAGTTGTAAGCAGGAGGAGCTTCGTGTCGGAGGCGAGATGCCGTGCGACGCGGCGAGCACGGCGAGATGCCGATGGTGCTGTGTGATACGGCAATGCCGTGAGATGCAGCAAGATGCGGCGGACGTGAAGCGGGATGGACTGCATCAGGTTGAGTCGGGTGAACCGGCAAGTCGTTTAGTTCAGCCGTGCATGCGTGAGCTAGAGGATGAGTTGGAGCTGAGAGAATCAGTTAGTTAGTTAGCTGCACGCGGGTCAGTAAGCTAGCTGCATGTAGTTCTGGACCTTCTGGTCGTCATATTCCGAGAGTGATTCTTGGAGGAGGAAGTGGTCAGGATTAGTTAGTTTGTTAGTGGATGAGGTCGAGTGGTTAGTGGCCTGCGTGTGTTAGTGCATGGGTTAATTGGGTTAGTGGCCGAGTGTGGTGGCCGGATAGTGGCGTGAGTTGCATGGCAGTATTTGCCTAGTCCTGTGTATAAATATGGCATTGAGTTAATGGAAAAGTTAAGCCGTGAGGGCAGCAGCCAAAATGTAGTCTCTGTGCTCACCATGGGAGAGTGTTCTGGGCAAAGCTGATGGCCTTCTTCCTTGGTGGTGTGCGTGTGTGTTCTTGTGTGTGTTTCAGAGAGACACAAGTGAGAGTTCAGAGTTAGAGAGGTAGAAGAAGTAGAGCGGCGCTGCGTGGTGCTGCGAGACGCAGCGCCAACAAGAAGTTGGCATAGAATCGAACACTTACATTTCTTGTTAGGCATGGCTGTAACTTGTGACATCTCCAGAAAGATGAAACAATAAGCCAATAAGGTGTTCTGTAAGCTATCTGTGCATGATGGTTTGCAGCTAGCCAGCTATTATCTTCCTCTAGTAGTCCTTTATTGTTATTATTTGTACACAAAATGGGAGATTGACTTGTCAGCTATTCATCTAGTCATGGCTTGCAAGTTGGTATTTCTCATCCACATATGACATTTGGTCAGACAGTCACTGTCAATAGTCGATGAAACCGATGGGATTAATTACCCATTCAACTTGATCAGATGATTTTCCTAAGACTTTCCTTGAAAGGCCTAATATTATGAGAAATATCTATATTACTTTTTGTGCTCTAGTAATCAAATACGACTGCTCTTATTGGTCCTTGCTACTAGAGCGTGTCTATTTTACTTAAGGACATTTATGATTCAACTTCTTGGAAACAATTGTGTTCTTTGGTCACAACTAATGTGAACCACGCAAAACATTTCAATATTTACTTCTGTAGTTGATTTTGTCAGCTGAACTTTCCAGCCAAGTGCTCACTAGGATTCAACGTGTCAATGTCTAGTGCGAATTTCAGAAAACTTATATTGTCTATTGTGTCACTGAGGACTAGTTCTGGCCAATGAAATTTAACTTTGTGACTTACGAAATCCACACATCCCAATCGCTTGGAAGTTTCAAGAAATGCATTTACTGCAGTCACGTTCAATCGCCATATGCAGTCACTTACACTGAAGACGCACTGACCATGGCTGCATTTCGTGTTGACTTGGGTATCATCGTCTCGAGCTGTATGGTCTAATATTCAATCATGAAAGACAACAAGATTTCCTGCAATGGGACCACCACATAGGGGAACCTAATGAGCACATGAACATTGAGAAAGATAAACTAGACTAGATAAACAGTCCAAAACGAACATAAGTGGCTAAATTGTGGCGTTAACTGTATATCCTGTCAATGAATATTTCTTTTGTAAGTAATCCTTTGCACACAAGTGGAGAATCATCACTGAGTTTTTCTCATTCCAAAATATATTTGATTGGTGATTTGTGCAGTATTTTTTCTATTCCAGAGAACTCAAATATGTTTACACCGCGAAGATGAACTCTACCATGTCACTGGCAATTAGGTCAGCAGGGCAACTGTCTAATTTCTATTGCTGTAGAACACATTATTTGAGTTTTTCGTGAAGATATCCTTTGGAACAATAGGTCTTGAGTTTATTTTAGATCTGATACCTTGCACTCCTAACTCTTTGTTCTGTGTTTCTTTTTCGAGAAAACGCAAAAGGATTTGTGTTTCATTTCATTGAACAGGAAGACATCGGGGGTACAACAGCAGGAACACATTATTTAAGTTTTTCGTGAAGATATCCTTTGGAACAATAGGTCTTGAGTTTATTTAGATCTGATACCTTGCACTCCTAACTCTTTGTTCTGTGTTTTTTTCTATAAAACGCAAAAGGATTTGTGTTTCATTTGTTCTGTTTTTTCTGTTTTTTGCGAATTTTTGTTCTGTGTTTCTTACTTGAGCAGAAGTCACAACTATGTCTTTATCCATATAAAGGGATGGAATTTGAGCAAGATATTTAGAACACCAAAATTTCGATCTAATTTCTAGTTCTAACTGTTTTATTCAAGGAAAATATATTAGCACCCCAGCTCTAAACGTGTTCAAACCTATGGATCACCCTGTGGGCTTGAAAAGTCCCCAAGCAGACCAAATTCTATCAGTTTTAGAGACAAAACAACTTTCTAATAGAGAGATGTTTTTCATAGGGATGAATTTGGACTTTCTTGGTTGCCAAGGAGCGCCTTGGGACGCAGCTATTGGTATAGTTATGGACGTGGGGGCAGGCTTGGGCCTGCGGCTGTAGGGCTGGCCCCTCAATAAGCCCCCATAAGAAAAAGACAAGGAGTCGTACAGTACAGCTTCAGCAGATCACCATTTCCATTTATTTTTGTGCTCTCCTCTTTGATTTGCTCGTTTTCGTACATATTCGTGCATAGCCTCAAAATAAAAACAACTATTGTCTGCCCTCCAGTCACAACATATGAGCAAGGACATATAGAAATACAAATATTGAATGCTATGTGTGTCATCTACTCATCTTCCGCCTGAGAGGCTAGATATCATTCCAAAGCTTGTTGCTGATGAATGGCGTGATGTGGTGCAAGGGTTGAACCTTTCGTTCTGCATCAAGGCCAACATACAGAAGCTTAAATGTGTTGGCATTAACTCCTGTAACGGCATGTCCTTGTTGAGGTATTGTATTACCTGCCTCATAGTTGGCCTTACATTTGTAAAAGGGTGAGAGCATAACAATCCAAGCTTTAGTGCTAAGCATGCTTCACCAATATCATATTTGCCTTGAAGCTTGATATCCACTGTATCAGTGAGAGACCCTTTATGCCAATGTTCGATCACCCAGTCCACTAACATGAGATGGCTATCTGTGTCTTTCTTGATAGGCTTTGCCCCACAGGTGACCTCAAGAATAAACATGCCAAAGGCATATACGTCTGTAAGAGGGGTTGCTTTGCCGGTGCGTGCAAGCTCTGGAGCTAGGTATCCTATGGTGCCAACAACCTGCGTGGCTTCTGGATCACTTCCATGGTCATACAGTCTTGTGAGACCAAAGTCACCTATTCGCCCATTGATCTCGTTGTCGAGAAGCACATTGCTTGCCTTAATGTCTCGATGTATGATAACTTTCTCACATTCCTCATGGAGATAGAGTAAACCATGTGCTACTCCTTTGATAATTTTAAACCTCTGAACCCAATCCAAAGTAGGTTTTCCCTCTTTACCATATAGGTATTTATCTAGGCTTCCATTTGGCATATAATCATATACTAATAGAAGTTCACCTTTTCGACGGCAATATCCCAGTAACTGCACAAGATTGCGGTGTTGAAGGTGGCCTATGCTAACAATCTCTGCAATGAATTCCTTAATTCCTTGATTTGAGTTGTGTGCCACCTTCTTGACAGCAATATCAAATCTGGATACCGGGAGCACCCCTTTGAAAACACTTCCAAACCCTCCACTACCAAGTAGGTTTTTATCTTTAAAACCTTCTGTGGCATCAAACAGATCCTTGTATGAGAATCGGTGCGGCCATACTCAGCCTCCCAATCTTCATGGAGTTCAGCATACCTTAGATTCTTCCACACAAGTAGAAAGATGGTAGTTCCTACTACAAAGACGAACACCACAATTGCTACTGGTAAAATTATCTGCAATGCCTTGGACTGAGCCTTTTGACCAAGACGGGGCAGCTGAGGCAGTTTGGTAATGTCAATGGGTGGAGCGAGAGTATTCATGCCAAAGCTCCAGCCAAGCACATAGTGTTGGGCGGTGACTGTGCCTGTAGAGGATGAGAAGCCAACATATGCAAGGCTGGTGTGCACCATCGAAAGATTATAAGTAGTAAAAATCAGTGGCCTCACAGGCTTTGCCACTCTGAAGGGAGCCATGGTTACATTGATTTGTGTGGCCTCTGCATCATAATCCACCCACACTTGCATCACCTTGTGGCTAGTGAGTACCAATTTCTGAAAGATAGCACTTTTATCATCATAATAACCAGCATCATGGGATTCTAAGGAGTGAAGATTGTTGATGTCGAGGCTGATATGGTTGTCGTTGATGTCTTGTAAATCATAGTTTTGGACAGTGTCGAGCTCAATTGCAAAGATGTGGTTGTTTGTGGCGCCATTATTCTGGTCGTTGAAGAGGCCCAAGTACCATTCCTGCTTGCGTGCTTTCTACTCTGGAAATGTGCAGCAAGTAATAATGAAAATGAGTTTCCTCTAAAAAATGAAAAAAGGTGAAAAGAAAACGAGTTTTTACTCAAAAGGAGTTTTTTTTGTCCAGCTACCCAAGAAATTAATTAAGCCTACCAATATCAGTACCTGTATGTGTATGAATGATCATAGTGTTAGTCTGGCTTGGCGCATAAATTTGTTTTGTCGATAACTTTGAGGCTGACTATGTAGAAATTTGAGATAATTTTAGCACCTGTCACGTCATTTAGTTGGTAAATGTGTCTTTCAGTTAAGAAATGTTTTCATTGGTGGCTATGGATAGTCTAACCGTCTATTTTTACAGGTGACAAGTGGTAGGATCAAAATATTGGCCAGTGGGCAAACGACTGAAGCTCTCCGGTTTGAAGAGAAGGAGGTGTGAACATTGAGATAGCAGGCTATACTCTTCTGAACTTGGACCGTTCAGACTTCCGATGACTGTGCATTCCTGACCGGGTAGTGGTATTGATGATATAAACGTGACAGGATATACCTTGTCAGACAAGTTCCTGCACCTTGATGGCTTTGTATTGTTCTGCTGCTGCTTACTTGCTGTCTGTGATCCTAGACGAACATAAATTGATATATGGTAGTTATCTTTGAACACATAGTAACGGTTACTTATTGAAATCAATTTTTTTAGGCCTTTTGGGTAAATAGGATGGTGTCATTGTGGTAGAAATGGTGGCTCACTGGTTGCAACAACGTTCTATATCTAATTTTGGTTTCAGTTAATTTCCTCAGGTTTCAGTTCAACAGAAGCTGGTGTTGGGTTTCGTTTCTATTATGTGGGCCAGGCCTTCAACCACATCGCAAGAACCAAGAGACAGCCTGTGACGCCATGGCTGTCCTAAGAGAGGCTGCCAACTTGGAGTAGGGGTAATCCATTAGTTCTCTTTATATCAGGATTCGGTTATTTTCGAATTTATTAGTTACGTTTGTGATTTTATCTTCAAGTTATAGTGTTCGACACATAATGGACAATACGTGGGAAAATGTAGCAAGCAGGGAAAACGCAAAATCCAGTCACCCTTCGCCTGCACGTGCATTGAGGCTGCATCAGCATCTTTTTCTATTGAGGTCAGTCTACTACTCTGCTTTCCTAAACCCCAGTAATGACTCACATGTATATGAAAGTAGTCCACCGCTATTCTCCTGAGCTATTGGTCTGCCGCGATAAACATGTGCACAAAGAGGACGGTATGAGAGGTACAATAATTTGAGAAGGTTAAGAGATATATACTTCAATGGGGATATATATTCACCCGTGGATCTGATCTATGTGGGACCGAGCATGCCTTATCAAGAAGGGCCTTAACAGCAGGGAGTCTCTATTCCTGTAATCTCAGCAAGACACCTCCGTCATGCTAGGGCCTCTTAGTTGGCCAGATCTGGCGTGACCCAAGCAACAGAGGGGAGGTCTGCCTAGCGGATCCGAGAAGAACACGGAGGATGTCCCTCCATGAAGCTCAGATACCTAACAAGCCGACTGCTGCCTAAGCCCTAAAAGGAAAAGCGACATCGCCAGCCACCGCTGTCGTAACGAAAAATTCCAACGGCTGGATAAGGCCTACCGATTGCATAGTTGTGGTAGTATCTAAGAGAATTTAGTTGGCTGCTAGATGGAGCTAGCTTAGTCCTGAAGTATCTAGGGTATGTAGGAGTCCTGCTAGATGTAAGACACTTAAGTCTTTGTGTTCAAGTCAGTTCTGAATAGCTCTGTAAAGCAGTAACCAGCCTAGAACGCCTATATAAGGATGTATCCCTTTGTAATAAAAGCGAGCTTATACTGCATTGAGAAAAATAAATAAGCTTCATCTCTTGTGTGTGTCTGTGAGGCACTAACATACCAAGAGAAAGAGAGGAAAGTGTGTATGAAGCTCATCTGTTTAGAAAGGGTGAGAGCTAGTATCTAGCTCTAACAATTGGTATCAGATCTACATTGTGTTATCTTGAGTGAGATATGGAGAAAGGTGAGATTGTTTCTATCCGATACCCAATGCTCAAAAAGAGCAACTACTTGGCATGGTCCATAAAGATGAGGGTGTCCATGCATTCCCAAAGAGTTTGGGATGTTGTTGAGCCAAAAGATTCTAAGGTGCCCATAGAGGAGGAGAGTAAGGATCAAATCACATTGGCTTCCATTTACCAAGGGATACCAGAGGACATGCTCTTTCTGACAACCAAGGAGACTTGGGAGTCCTGAAGATCATTCACATGGACGTTGAGCGTGTGAAGGAAGCCAAGGTACAAGAGCTCAAGACGAAGGAGGGGTTGCGCATGAAGGAGTCGGAATGGATTGACAATTTCGCTACCCGGTTGACGACCATCGTCAACCAAATCCGAGCACTTTGTGTGAAATTTGAGGAGACGTACACCATCAAGAAGTTTCCTTCACACTATCAGAGCACTTTGCCTTGTCCATCTTGACGTAGACATGGGGTGGCATCACTTTCATCCTCCATGTACATCTTCTCCATTGGAGGCATCATCTTTTCGAGGAGTGGCGTCTCATCATCCATGGAACCTAGCACACAATGAGAGAAGACACTAAAGGAAAGGGGTAAGTTGTTAGAATGCATAATGGCCTTACTTGACCTATCAACTACCTCTCTCAACTCAAGTGGTGTATCACTCATTCCCTCAAAGTTGGAGCATTCAATCTCACATATGGTGAAGGCACTCAACTCACTCTCACTCACACTCAAGTGGGCTAAGTGGCTCTCATGCTCACATGGGATTGTTACATCTCATCATTCAAGCCCATAGGGTTAGGCTCAAAATTGTCAACTCCATACGCCTCCTTGGTTGAAGGGAAACTCCCAAGCTCAACCTTCTCGACATCGTCGCCTCCCAAGATGCATGCCATAAGATGGGCATTATCGCTCAACTCCATTGTCGAAGGGAAAATCCCATGCTCGACATCTTCACTAGGCACAACGCCCAAAGTGATAGCATCATCAATGCTCGCCTCCTTGGTCCTCTATGCTTGAGACATCATTGTGGATGTAGCTCATCGTGTACTCACCATCATGGCCTCCATTGGTTGCTCCGCTCTCACTAGACATGGTTACTCACAAGACAAGTGTATATGTGGAGTGGGAAAAACTATGAACTCAATCTCACCTTGAAAATAGTATTGGAACTAGTAGACCATGCCAAGGGAAACCGATACACAAAGAATAGAGTTGATTGAGTTTCAAAGATCCAAAAAAAACTCCAAAGCACACACGTCTTATGAGTGGATAGGTATGAAATGTGGAAAGCAAATGGAAACAACCGGAAACCAAGATATTGTAATGGCAAGTAGAGAACCCCTATAATCACAAAGCAAATACAAGTCAATCTCAAAAGATATGAGTGAAACTCATGGAAACACACTCGTGGAGATAAATGGGACTCATGCAATTATAGAAAGTGAGCTAGTGTACAAAGATGTTCCTAGCAAATACTATAAGCTCGTGTTGCACAAGTGCAAGGAGAGCACTAGCTCGATTGCAAATTATTGGTGGGCTATAAGATTTGCACAAAAGTACCACACCTATAAGGATTTCATCGAGCTTGCGCGCTTCCTACAAGAGATATGGCAAGTGGTGGTTTTTTTTCCTTCACCAACTTCTTTGTGCCAACATATAGATATACCAACTAGCACAAGCAACTTTTGCTCGGAAACTACACGATATCAATTGTGCAAAACTTAATCAATCATAAATCAGCTAGCCTCAATAGGACATGGTAATCACAAAGAATAGTGTGGCTCACGAAGGAATGGCAAGGTGGGAACGAGTCGCGAAGTTTATACCTTTCTCCGATGATCTTCACCCTTTATTGTCACAGTTTTTGTCCTTGCTCACGGATTTTAGTGCTGGTGGATGTTGAAGCAACCGCTATGGTGACGTAGAGCTTGCTCGTAGCTTCAAAACAAGCTAAAAACACCAAAAACGGAGTCGGTATGCAAAAGATATGCCAAAACGAATTTTGAGGTGTGCTGAAATTTGAAAGTTGGCTGAACCGGCGTTGGGACCGGAAATTTCCGCTTTGACCAGGCTGGGAACCCGAAACCCCTCTGTATTGCCGGACCAAAACCGAGATTTTCCGGTTGAACCGACTTCCAACTGAGATGCAACCGACGCAAAACCGAGATTCAACTGAAATGTTTCAGGGGCGGAAATATGCCTAAAAATCCTCAAATTCATGGGCAGATGGAAGAATTAGGTCATGGGAACGCAAAGGGAGGTAGATCAACAAGTTTAGCAGTGGATCTATGGATCAAAACCTACCAAAACGCACTCAAATCATAGATCGATCCAAAAACTCGTGAGGCTATTTTTGGTGGAAGTTTTCGAATTTCTTAAAAAACAAGAAGAAATTGGGGGATTTTGGTGGATACGATTGTCAAATCCGTGGCAACCTTTGCCCTGATACCATATGTTTGAGGCCCAAACCTCTAGGGTTGCCCGATCTTCACGGATTTGACAATGAACGCGAAGAACGCGATGAACACGGTGAAGAACACGAGGGGAATCGTGGGAAAACGTGGGGATAACTAGAAGAGCCTGCAAGGAATCTCACCCAACAACAACTCTCTCGAAAAGAGAAGCCTTTGAATCAAGAAACCAACCAACTCAACTTTTAATGAAACTGATTCCTCTTACGTCTGGTCCACTGCTCCAATAGAATCCCAAAGGGAGAGATTGGCAAGCACTACTAGAATCTCTAGGAGAAATAGTAGCAATAAGAAGAGATCAACTCCATGCAAGGAGGCTTTGGAATCCACATGTGGGATCGTCTCCACTTGGGGAGGTCACATCTCTACAAGGGGAGGGGATGAGCACAAACTCGCTTCTATCTCATATCTTTCCTAACCCTAGAACTGAAGGGGAGAGGGTCTATTTATAGTCTAGGGGAGTGGGGGAAGGGATACAAGGCCTCAGCCCTCTTTGACTCGCAGGTCAACCGTCTGTCGGCTGGAAAGCCGGTTGAACCGGTTCTGGAACCGAAACCCCTTCTGTAGTGCCGGCCTGGGAACCGGTTCTGGAACCGGAAACTGCTGGTTCAACCGATACTGGAACCGGAATGGGTTTCTTCAGCTTCTTCTTCGACTTGTGGCTTTCTCCTCTTCTTCCAAGCGTACTTGGATGGCCTAGGTCCTTTGGCTCTCTTGGCATCCTCACACACGTCCATACTCGTCGTGCCAACCCTAGTAATGCAAAGGGACGGATGCTCAAGTAGTATACCATCCAAGAGGGTAGAAAATGAGCTCTTTTATGGAAGGAGTGCACCTTTTGAGTCCATGATGACTTGGCATATGTTGGAGTGCTTGACATCGTGATGGCCATGGTCTGGGCTACATCACACTGTCCCCAACAGGTTTCTCCAGATTGCTTCGACCATCGAACAATTTGGCGATCTCAAGACCATGATGATGGAAGAGATCATTGGGCGATTAACAGCTCACGAGGAGGGCCTATGAGGAAGTGTGTGTGTGTGGGGGGGGGGGGGGGGGTTGAGGAGGAGCACTTGGTGCTGACACATGCAGAATGGAAGGCAAGACATGAGGCTGAGAACTCATCGCGAGGAGGAGGGTTGTTGGGGCCGAGGCCGTGGTTGGGATAAGTCCGAGGTGAAGTGCTACGGCTGTCCTTATTTTGGAAATTATGCCTATGAGTGTCCAGAGAAGAGAAACAAAGCATTCCTTGCTAAGGCAGTGAAGATGATGAGCCAGCGCTCCTCTGAGAGGGGTGTTGAAAGTGCATGCCCAACCGTGTGATACTATTGGAGACCGTGCACAGGCGGTGGTGTGATACCATGTCATAGAGAGTGTCAGTGTGAGCCGACCACCGTGTGTGATGCCATAGTCACTAGAAAAGTATAAAGGTTGGTGTGAAGCCAAATGACGGTGGTGTGATGCCATTGTCAAGTGGAAGAAGAGTGGGTGTGAGACCCAGTGGTGTGATGCCATATTATATGGAGTTCGTGCGAGCCTGATGTCGTTGCTATACGTGGCCGTCACAAGATGAAGAACATGGTCCAGGTGATCTGGATTAGTGGATATAGTTGACAACTTGACATGAAAGATTAACGGGGAGAATGTTAGCATTAATCTTGTCATCATCGTATCCATAGTTGTGGTGGTATCTAAGAGAATCTAGTTGGCTGTTAGATGGAGCTAGCTTAGTCCTGAAGTATCCAGGGTTTGTAGGAGTCCTAGTAGAAGTAAGAGACTTAAGTGTGTTCAAGTCAGTTTTGAATAGCTCTGTAAAGGAGCAGTTTTGTAATAATTGTTTCGAGCTGTTACAAGCTGGAGTTACTGTAACTGACCTACTGTTCAGTGAACAGTTGTCGGCTTAGAAAGCTATAAGGATATACCCCCTTTGTAAGAAAATCAAGCTTGTACTAAATTTAGAAGAATAAATATAGCTGCATGTCGTGTGTCTTTGTGAGAGTGTGTGAGACACTAACATACCAAGAGAAAGAGAGGAAGGTGTGTGTGAAGCTCATCTGTGTAGAAAGGGTGAGACATGGGTGAGAGCTAGTAGCTAGCTCAGCAAGGACGAACAACGAATTGGCGGCACACTGTTACATCACCTCGCGACATCGAAGGCATGCTGCCAGGATTCCACAACGGAGAGGCGGCAGAGTTAGTTCTTGGATCTCTTCAGGAGTAAAATATACGAGCAAACACTTTTCATTAAACTATACAATCTACAGTTGATGGAGTAAAACGTATGTACAAGTAGACCAAGGCTATATCCATTGACAGCTATGCGGCAGTAGGCAGCCATATTTCATCTTCCCTCAGAGATGCTAGGTGTCCCTGACCATGTGTACCCGAAGGGGTACTTGTCGAACTCTTCGTTCTGCATAAATACTGCTGAGCTGAAACTCAAGTTGGTTGGCATCAACTCTGGCAGTGGAATATCACCATCAAGGTATTGCATGACCTGCCGCATGATAGGCCTTGCATTGGCGAATGGTTGTGAGCACATCAGCCCAATCATCAGAACTTGGCATGCCTCATCAACATTATAGTCACTGTTCATCCTTCGATCCACCGTTTCCTTGAGTGATCCTCTATGCCAGTGCTCGAGAACCACATCGACCAACAACCTTGGTCTATGTTGTGAGCTGTTGCTGATTGGCCTTCGCCCACAGGTGACCTCAAGAAGGAACACACCAAAGGCATATACATCTGTGAGAGGGGATACTCTTCCTGTGCATGATAGCTCCGGAGCTAGATACCCTAAGGTGCCTACAAGTTTTGTGGTGATCAGTGGGTCGGTACCATGGTCGTATAATCTTGCAAGGCCAAAGTCACCTAGGCGCCCATTCATTTCGTTATCAAGGAGGACATTACTTGCTTTGATGTCTCGGTGGATGACAACTTGCTCACACTTCTCATGGAGGTGTAATAAGCCAGAAGCCACATCTTTGATAATGTGAAACCTCTGAGCCCAACCTAAAACGGGCTTCCCTTCCTCGCTGTATAGATACTTATCAAGACTACCATTTGACATATAGTCGTAGACCAGGAGGAGTTCTCCCTTACGCCGGCAATAACCAAGTAACTGAGCGAGGTTGCGGTGCCGTAAGTGGCCAATACTAACAACTTCAGAGATGAACTCCTTTATACCTTGGCTTGAATCGTGGGACACCCTTTTCACGGCGACCTCCCATTTAGATTTTGGGAGCACTCCTTTGTACACCTTCCCAAACCCTCCCGTGCCGAGTATATGCTTATTCTTGAACCCTTCTGTAGCTTTGAACAGATCCTTATATGAGAATCGGTGCGGCCCGAACTCAACCTCCCAATCTTCTCTCAACTCGGCAAAAGAGAGCTTCCTTCGGACGAGAAGAATTACTGCCAGGCATGTAGCAGAAATGAGTGCTGCGGTGGCTATTGGCCATACAATATTTAACACCTTTGGCGAATTCTTAGTACTAGAACAAGGCAGCTCAGGCAACTTGTTGATGTCAATTGCTGGAGCAGAAGTGTTGAGGGCGAAGCTCCAGCCAAGAACATAGAACCATGAACTGAGTGGGCCAGTTGCGGCTGAGAAACCAATATATGCTTGGTCAGTTAGCACAGCTGAAAGGTTTTGAGTGACTGAGAGTAGTGGCCTTGCAGGTTTAGCCATTTCGGTGGGAGCTAAAGTGACATTGATCTGTGTGGCCTCTCCGTCATACTCCACCCAAACCTGCATAGGCTTGCAGCCACACAGAGTCAGGTTTTTGAAGACACCGCCGTCTTCATCGTCATAGAAGCCAGCGTGGTGGGAATGAATGGAGTGGAGGCTGTTGATGTCAATGCCGATGTGGTTCCCATCGATATCTTGTAGCTCCAAATTTTGAGCGGTGTCGAGCTCCACTGCAAATATTTGATTTCTGGGGTCGTTGTCACTCTTGTTGTTGAGGAGGCCCATGTACTGAGCTGACATGGCATCTGAGAAATCCTCATTTGGGCTGATGAAGAAGGCCATGCCATCGGTGCTTGTTTCGGAGTAGGCAGAAGCGATGCTGAACACAAAGGCGACTGAAAAGGACTGTACCGTATCATTGGGTGACTTCTTGAACTGAAATGGAGTTGGGTAGAACGCATGGCCTTTGGTATTTGCCACGTTGTTCGTCAGCTCGAGGAGTCCTTCGGGGGTAACTCTGGCAGTTCCATCAAGGGTGAGGTGGGTGTTGCCGGCACCCGCACTGGTGAAGCCGGAGTAGGCAAAATGGTCTTCGCCGGCACAGAAGGATACAAGTTTGAGGGTAAGACAGATCTGTGAGAAAACTAGGAGGGACACAGGTAGATGGACCATCTGAACGATGATCCAGAAGCGAAGTATTTCTAAGGTGAAGAACAAGTGAACAACGAAGCAAAAGAAAGATCTTTCTTTTGCCCTACGCTGCAGTGTGGTAAATGACTTGCAACGGGCAGTTTATAGTTTGCTAATTAGCTATGTCACGGTGGCCAGTGACTTGCCACAGTCAATGCCGGAGTATTGTATATTGTTTTTTCCCTGATGGATCACTGTCCTTTTGTTTGCATGCGTGTTCGTAGAAAAGAAGACTTCTTCTGGAATACGTGTTTTACCCATTTGTCCTGATTTAAATCTGCAATTTTTTATTTTGTTGCAAAATCTGAAGATCATGAGATTCCTATGTTTATTGGTTGAAGGATTGATGAAGCTGATAGCCTGATAGAATACAATAGCTGACCTCAGGTCCTCATCGAAACAATGCCTAACCAGTCTATCAGTTGGCTACATAGACAACGACGTCAGTCCACGTCAATCCGTCTTCCGGGCAACTATCTTATTTTACACTCGAGATAGTTACATTTACTTTGTACAAATCATAATTGGAAGAAAATATAAATTGGAAATTGGTCCAAATCAACTCCCCATAAGAAAACGGTAGCTGGTCTGACTTCTGAGCCACATTTCTATTTGAAAAAGCAAACGCCAATAGGGCAGAGGTGACAGTGATGTGAGGAGGAAGAGGTCCTCTTCGTTTTAGTCAGTCCGCAGGTATAGAGTAGACTAGACTGCATTCTTATCTGGTTTCACAGTCCACTGCACATGCGTTCTTGACTTGAGATTGCTAAGTTGCTCCTCGAGTCTCTTTTTCTTCGGTTCCTCTGACAGTGACCTTGATTTGATTAATGTTTGGATGTCGCATAGTTTTTCTATGGATAGAACCTTGCATAATGCATGCGTTCTGTGACACAGGTTGTAGGAATGTCAGCTCAATTTTAGATTTGGTTCATGTCTTGGACATTTTGTTCTCATTTCTTTCTTTCTGTGAATGGACATTGGCAGGAGCTCTGGCCTTCAATTTAGGGGAGAGGAAAAATGTCACAGGA
Organism: Poa pratensis; assembly: GCA_947311845.1. NCBI lineage: Eukaryota > Viridiplantae > Streptophyta > Magnoliopsida > Poales > Poaceae > Poa > Poa pratensis. The sequence continues at coordinate 4,024,125 of CAMZMU010000109.1, read as the reverse complement.
GTACTATTACAAGGTACTGAAAGCATGGGCTCCCCTTCGATGAAAGATGTTGACTGCTGACCGTTAGGTCAAACATGGACTTCCTCATAATGCGCAATGCGGGTTCTGTCATTCTGTCAAGCAAGAAACCAAGATGTTGACCACCTCCAGGTAAGGTGGCACCCAAGACCCAACTGGTTCTGACTAGGAAAGCAACTTGCTCTTACTTCATACGTCGCTAGTTAAAAATCCTTGTATTCCTTTGCGATTCTGAAGAAATTTTAGGAGCTATATACACTGGAGATACAACAACTTACGCGATGTGTGCAAATTGATACAAGAAGTTGAAAATTGGGGCAAACCGGCCCACTAACTTGTGATGCAGGTGCAAAACTGGTCCAAATCATCCTGGTGTAGACATGCGGCGGCGATATTTTTGCAAAAACGCCCTAATTCTTTTATTTGGTATGTGTGCCCCTAGTGCCGTTAGTGGGACCCACCTGTCAGTTTGGAAGAAAAGAATTAAGAGAAAGAAATTGTGCCTCGAAGAGAAGTATATTTTGGTTTCGTTGATCAAATTATTAAAGAACTTGACAATCAGTTTGATGAGGTTAATATGGAGTTGTTTATTTGCATGTCGACTTTGAATCCATTGAATTCATTTGCTTCTTATGATGCACAAAAGGTAATGAGACTTTCCCAATTCCGCCCCATCGACGTATCAAGCGTGGATGTGATAAGACTCAGAGTTTCAACTTGATACCTTTATTGATGATATGATAAAAATGATAGGTCAAATGAGTAAATCATCTTTGTGAGATATGTACTATGCTTGTTGAAACAAAAAGGCATGTTTTTTATGATTTAGTCTACTTATCAAACAGATATTGCTCTTAGAGGTGGCGGCGACGAGTGTTGAAACATTATTAGCTCTTGAACCATTGTTTAATGACATTATTGCGCGAGATATGTTGTTGAAAGTAAGTGAAGATGATATAGTTGAAACTTTCATGGGAATGCGACGGCGTAGAGTTACCAAATGTTAGTGATGCAATTTTCTATTTATATTATATTTCGTCGTGTAAGATTTTGTTCATGTGCTTAAATATTTTGTATTGGGATCACACACATTTAAAACGTATGTATTGAACTACAATGTTCTGAATCACTCTGATGTTTATATTGTTTCTTTGACAACTTTTAATCGTTGTGCAATTTTTTTTTGGAGTGTGCCCATCCTCCAATTTTTCCCTGGGTTAGCCACTGGCGTGGAGTCAGCTTTCGCGCTGAAGTACCTCCGAGTGTGCTTCAGCCCGTTGCACTGAACGAGATTGACCATGCAACCCCGCGCCCCGTTGGAGAAGTGGTTGACCCTGTAATCTAGTACATATGATGGGCAGTTCCTTCAGCCGGTCGACGCCATATCCGGCGTACATCAGACTAATCCGAAGATCATGGGGCTCTGCTGTCCTCCGTCATGTTGTAGCAGCACCCCGGTGGCAAATCTCGTAGGAGCCTTGGTTGCTGCGTAGTTGGCGGTGGCTTTGAGTAGGAAACCCGGGCGATGTCGAACGAGGTGGACGCATCGCTGCCTCGATCTCCTCTTTGGTCATCGTTGAAGCTGTTGGCGTTTGAAGAGAGGAGGAAATCCTGGTCGGAGTAGCGGAGGAGGAAGTTGTCATAGAAGACGGTCGTGTCCTTGTTGTAGATACAAAGTTGTTGCGTGTCGTCGAAATCGTCTGTGGCACATGCTTCGCAGGCGGTGGTGCTGACGTCACCGTGGCACTGGAGGAGAGCCTGGACGGTGTTCTGGAGCATTCCAACCACGACGGTGGCGAAGAGCGCCCGGGAGGAGGAGGCATTCCTCAGGAGCGTCGTTGCGAGGTGCTCGGTGTTGGCCTAGAAGGTGATGTTGGCGGCATAGACGTTGGCATCGCAGAAGGTAGGATATTCTGATAAGGCTATACATATACAGGTACAGCAATACCGTGAAATGTCGCTTTTTCAAATATACAGATATTGGTATACGTTTGTATATACATAAGTAACATCTAATAAAAATATATTTTTCTTCAGTCGCAGCAACTTCGATATGAAGCAACTCAACATACGAACGGTCACATTTGGGTACAATATGATCCCCTTCCTGAATATATTTGAGCAAATATGGTTAAACTCCAGTGGCGGAGCTTCGTGCAAGCCTACGTTTGGGGGGGGGGGGGGGGGGGGGGGGGGCGGTGGCATTTGCCCCCAGAAATTTATTAGCTTTTTCCTTAGAGAGGTAGGTTTTATGGAACTACGACCTAAATGATTGGAAAGGTGATTTCTAACAAGTCTTTTAAGTCCAAAATGGTTTCATATATCGGACCAACAATGTTCTTCGGGGCTTTATCAATGGATGGAAATATGCGAGGTAAGAGGTTTCATCTGCAGCTGTGCACACACACATAATTGTATAATAAAGGTAATAATAAACAATACTAGTAATAATGGATACATATATTAGCAGGGATTTATGAGGGTGATGCGTGCTTGGGACACCATAGCCTACTACTACAACACTATGGATTTGATTTTCCAACCTCGGCCATATACCGTCGACGTGGAGTAACGGGATTATGAATACCAAATACCCTTAAAAAGCAAAACTATCGTACTCGTCGGCACCCTCCGCCAACTTAACAACCACCAAACAGCTCGCCTCGCTCAGCTCGACAGCCGGCGTCCATCACCCAACCGGTCACTAGAAGAATCGTTCAGCCCCATAGCGGGCGTCCATCACCCAACCGGTCACTAGTAGATAAGCAAGCCAGGTAAAGTCCACCATCCGTACCAATGACAGGAGTAGGTGGACAAGACAGATCGGTATGGCTGGCTCAACGGCCATATATTGGAAGAGCATGCTAACGCAGATCTCCCGGAGGTCCCGTCCCACACAATCAAGGCTGGCGATCGGGACGCCCAAAGTCACCGCTGACGACTAACGCAATGGTCCAGCGCCATTCCGAGCACGGACCAGTCAGCCGGACGTCAGCTACAGCGACCTAGCGTAGTCTGTGTCCCATCATAGCCCGTACACGGGACCATAAAGCCACTCATTCGTGTCTATGCGGCAGTGGCGTGCCCCTATATAAAGGGTATGCCTCTCCTACAATGGGGTTGATCATTTATACACACTCATGTAGCAAGCTCTTCTTCTTCTACCTTCTTCTCCACAAAGAAGAACAAGTCGGTCGGCTACACTGCCAGTATGCACCCTCATTGTATTTTGAGCACCTCACATCGTTTGAATACATCGTCGCACACACGAGTAGTGTTGTTACCGGAGACACGGTCCCGGGACCCAAACCTATATACATCATTACGTGTCTGAACGAGCCAATCCGATTGTGGTCACAAGCCCCATCTAAATACAATTTTTCATTAGACGGTTATAAAAAAATACACGATGGGCTAACCAGAAAAAGATAGACCTATGAAACTCACACAAAAAATGCAACTTTTCCATTTTATAAGCCATCCTCTCTAACTAGATCTTAGCTGATAGATTACGGATGTCAATGGGTACCCATTACCCGCATATCCAGTGGGTATTTACCCATTAGCGTAAGGGTTTGGTAAGAAAAACTTTATCCATGGGTAAGTAAATGGTAAAAAGTATGTACCCGGTGGGTATTGCTGGTGCGGGTATGCTAAAGTAGTACCTATACCCGTATACCCACATACCAGGATGACATGTAGTTCCGTGGTAACATAGGGTTATTCTGGAAAAAATATCACAAAATACTAATCGACTACGTAATTTTTGCTTGTTTCTATACGCGCGGCCACTTAATTTTCTCCTGATTCCCATGCAGTCCTCGACCACATCTTCCTCTCTAGTCTCCACTACTTTTAGATCGATCTGGCCATCTCCCTCACGGCTCCTTGTCACCGCCCTTTCCTTCCCCCAACCAGGCAGCCACCGGCTACATGAGGACACCGGTGAGTACGGCGTGCATGGCGTGGAGGGGCGCGGTTGTCGAAGACTAGTCCCAGGAACTAGGGGTGTGTCTCACTGATGCCAGGAATCGAGTAAGGGGCTGAACACGCAATCAAACAACCCTCAACTACCTCGGCGATGGTGCTCGTCGAGCTCGGTGAGGGACATCACGACAGAGAGTGAACACGAGCCGCTACCCAGGTTCAGGCCCACCGTGTGGTGTAAAGGCCCTACTCCTGCTTTGTTGTATTGCACTACTTGTGGAGGTTACAGTACAAAGAGTTGGCCGAAGCTCAAGGTTTGCTAAGGAGGAACTATGGTGGAAGCTTTGTTCTCCTTCGCTCTGGTGTGGATGAGCTTCAGCTAGCCGGTGGCGAAATGGTTCGATCCCCTTCCTCGGTCGTACACTGCCTCCTTTTATACCTGCCTCGGTCCTCTTCCCCGAAAACACAAGGCGGGAAGGGATACCACATGGCGGCGAAGGTGGAGCGCAGTGCACGGCGTCGGGGATGTCCATGGACGCGGTCCATGGCAGAAAAGCAGCGTCTCCAAGGCTGAAAAAGCCACCGTCCATCCAGGACGATAAGCTGGCGCTGCAGAAGTCCGTGGGGTGCCCCACGGTGACGTTGGCTTGGAGCGTAGTGGCCGCCGGTCCCCTTATCACCGGGACGGCAGTCCTCGTAGTCCGCTTTGCTTGGTGCAGCTTTGTTGACCGCCTTTAATCACCAAAGAGGAAACTGCGGCGTCGTCGTCATCGCGCGCAGGCGCGCGCGTCACTCTGCGGTGGGCGCAGAGGCCATGTGCGCTCTGCAGCGGAAGCAGAGCTTGCTTTCTCTCGAAGGAACCCCGCGAGGGCTGGTTAGCCTCGCCGAGATTCTTGAGTACTTGACGCCTCGCGAGGAAGGCCTCGCGAGGGAGGCGCAGACGTGCGCCAGGACTTAGCGAGATTCCAGACAAGAGAGGCCCTCCCGAGGGAAAGATCCCTCGCGAGGCTCGCCAGGTTGACCGCCTAGTCCTTAGCAAAAATGCTCAGTAGAGTGTTGAGGGCTGTGGCAAGCCGGCCCATGGTACCCTGGTTTCCACTGGGCCGACAGTAGCCCCGGGCCCGCGATGGGCACGCTGGAGTTTAGTGGACGCAGGCGAAATGTCGTGGGCCCAAAGAAGCCTGCCTGGCCCGAGACACGTGGCGAGTCGCGGTCGCCCACGAAGCCACGATATCCTCGGCAGTAACGGGCGTAGTGACGGGGCCCACCACGTCCTGGTAACGGCTCGATGAGCTGATAAAAGCCCGAGAGCTCGGCGCAGACAGCCGTTGCTTCATTCATCCCCTTTCGCCTCCTTCTTCCCAGGGCTAAATCTCCGAGCTTCTCCTCCTTCGCATTCCCACTGTGATGGCACCCAAGAAGGCCGCCGGCTCCAGGAAGGACAAGGCGGTGGTGCAGGCGAGCGAGCCTGCCGCGATGCAGCAAGACGGCGACCTCAAGCCGGCTCTGGTCGGGTACCGCATCGGCACAGAGGCGCAGCTGGACAAGGTACGCCATATGGTGGCCTCCAAGAGCAACGAGCACGACGCCACGGTGCTCAAACCGGCGAGTGCCCTTGGCACTCTCGGCGCCGGCTTCTATCCCATCTTCCTGCACACCCTCTTCACTGGGCTCGTGCCTCCCTTCTCCGACTTCTTCCTGGCGGTTCTGGAGCACTACCAGATCCAGATTCTCCATCTTCACCCCAACTCCATTCTCATCCTCTCCATCTTCGCCTACCTCTGCGAGGCATACTTTGGGATTAAGCCCTCGGTGGCCCTCTTCCGCAGCTTCTACGCGCTCCGGTTCACGGCGAACAACGAGCGGACAGGGAGCGTCTCCTTTCGCATCACTGACGGCATGGGCGGCGTCTGTATCCCCATTGCGTGGGCCAACGAGAATGCTGTGACCAATGTGTCAAAGAAGGTGGAGGACTTCCGCAAGCGGTGGTTCCTCGTGGACGTCGGGAGCAAGAGTCCCTTCTTCGAGATGCCCGATGCGCCCCCGACGAAGAGGGCATGCTGGTCGAGCGCACCTCTCGCGGGCCCAACACTTGGCGCCGTGGTGGATCGTCTGGCGGAGCTTCGCGAGGCTGGCCTCACTGGCCAGATGGTGGCTAAGGACTTCGTGAGGCGCCGCATCGCTCCGCTCCAGAAGCACTCAGATCCGATGTGGCTGTACATAGGTCCGAAGGACAAGATGCGCTTGAGTTCTACCAACTTCCAGAAGGCGAAGTTGAACGGCATCATGGAGGTCCTCTTCACCTCTCCATCCATCCCCAAGCCGGCGTCTGGCTCTGCAGAGCCGCTCCACAGGTTTGAGCTCGGACCTCGCGTTACATTCGTGGAGTCGATGCCTGAGTTCGACCAGTGGGGCCTGGTGCCTGAGGGGCAGGTTGGTCCCCGCGAAAACCCAGAGTCGGCGTCGCAGGCGGCGCCAGCCGATGGTGAGGAGGAGATGACGGAGATGCCCGCGGAGTCCGACGCAGGCGCAGCTGGCGCCTCAGGAGGTCCCAATTCCTCGGCGGGGAATTCGATCTCCTCGAGGGGCGTACTGCCCGAAGCTGAGATCCACGAGGTCTCCTCAGGCAGCGACGACCGGTACCTTGTCGTCCCCTCGCGACGCACCGAGGAGGAGGAGGGGAGCAACGACGAGGAGGCCTCATAAGGACACTGCGAGCCTCGCTCCAAGGCGATCCACGACAGGAACGCCGGACCTCAGGAGGAGGCGGAGGCCAGCGCTAAGGCGGGCCACGACGGGCCTGCCGAGGCTCAGAAGGGTGCGGAGCCCAGCGCTCCGCCGGTGCGGCGGACAGCGAAAAGGTGGATCGACACCGCTGAGTAAGTCTTGCGTTTCCTTTCCTTTCTGGATGTGTTCTTGAGTGACCCTCTCGAGGGATTTTGATTGTCTTCTTCGCCAGGCTTCACACGGAGATGAGGCGGCGGAGACTCCGGAAGGTCGGAGAGAGCTCCAGTGCTGCAGCGGCGTCTGCAGTGCCCACTGTTGGGGAGCCTCACCATGAGGCTGCGGCTTCCCCTCCTCCTGCGAGCGGACACCGCGAGGAGGGGAAACGGAGGCGACAGTGCCATCGCCTGCGCGGCCCGCCGCTTCCCCTACGCTGCAGGAGAAGGCGGTGGAAGAGACGGTGGAGAAGGCTGTGGCGTCCACGTCGGTGAAGGTGACAGAAGAGGCGGCAGCGAAGGCCGCAGTGTCGGCGGAGGAGCGTGTTGACGCTGAGACGGAGGGGACCGCCGCGCAGCCGCCTCCACCAAGCGCGGGTCTTGAGGCGACAGCGGCAGCCCCCGAGGCTGCGGCGGGAGCGGCCACGGCGGAACAGGCCAATCCTGCCCCAGGCGAGCAGCCAGACGTGCTCCAAGGGCAGAAGGACATCGAGGCCCCTGTCGGGGACACCGCGAGCCCCCGAGAGGCCCCTGGTGCGGAACAGGGAGAAAGCTCTCACCAGAGTCCCCCAGGCGCGACTTGAATCCGCCCCAAGCCGCAGCGCTGTTCTTCGGGGCCTTCGGCAAGCATCGAGACCTCCTGGCCCCGTGGCGACGACCGGGCCCTGGTTCTGCGTGGCCGGCGCGAGGGCGCAGTTCGCCGCGACGCCGCTTTTCGCTTGGCGAGGGAGGCGCTTGACGAGCTCGAGGCCCAGCACACCAAGGAGGAGCTTGCCGCGGCGGAGGAACGCGCTGACCTTGCGCGGGCTTGGACTCACCTTCATGAGACTGTGGAGCGCTGCCGTCAGGAGGACGCGGCATCCCAAGCGCAGCGTGAGGAGGCGAAGCGCTTCGCTGAGGAGGTCCGTGCCAGCGTGATCCGCGAGGCTGAGGAGACCCTTGGGCAGCTCAAGGTTGAGCGCGTGGCTGTCGCGGCTGGGCGTGAGTCTCTCGAGGCGGAGGTCTCTGCCATGCACCAGGAGTTCTGCCAGGAACTGGGCGTCCGCGATCAGCTGTTGGGGCAACGCGGGGAAGACCTCTCTCTCCACGAGGCTGAACTGCGCAAGCGTGAGGAGCAGGTAGAACAGGTCGAGAGGGACCAGTCTACGCAGCGGGAGAGCCTGGAGGCCCGCGGGAGCTAGGTGGCTCAGGACGAGGCCAAATTCAAGGACCGCCTCGTGAAGGCCAACGCCAAACTCCGCGCGAAGGAGGAGAAGATGGCGGAGGAGTCTGCGACCAAGGAGAAGCTCTTCTGTGACAACTGCTCCAGGAGTTCGCGAAGAAGGCTCGAGTTCAGGAAGAGCGCTTCAGGAAGAAACGCGACGAGCTCAACGCCCGCATCAAGGAGCTCGAGCGGGAGAACAGGCGGTTTAACTCCCGTCTTCAGAGTGCCAAAGACTCCCGGGCCCGTGCGGAGCAAGACCTTGCTTCCCTGACGGGGGATATGACCGACATGCAACAGCAGGTGGCGCCCGTGGTGGAGCTTGTTGAAGAGGCCCGGGACAGTGTGCAGGCTGCGCGGCTCTTGACGCGCCAGCGAGAGCGTATGTTCCGCTCCTTAGTGGCCCGCGCGCGGACTATTGCGGACCGCTTGGGGGCCAAGGCCCCCGCGCTCTCTGTCGAGGGGAACGCCGATGCCGCCACGTACCTCAGCTTCTTCGAGCAGCTCCTCACCGGCTTTGAAGAGGTCGTGACAAGCCTCGATGACCTTGTCGACACGGAGGGCCGCGAGCTTCTTGGCGTCGCGGTTGGTTGCATCTTCTCCAACCTTGCACGCCTCCATCCTGGCCTCGACTTCAAGGACGTGACGGAGCCCGTCGAGCAGAAGCGTGTTGCGGAGCTGAACGCCGCGGTGTGGCAGGAAGTGGAGGGGTTCGTCCAGTGCTTCAAAAGGGTCGAAGTCGAGGAGGATCCCGCCCAGGAGGAGGACGGTGAGGAGGACGCTGAGGAGGAGGACAACAGCGGCCCTGCTGCTTGAGCTGTTCCTGCGGCAAGGCGTGCCTGGAGCACAATTTATCTTAGTGTTTGTTGTCTTTGTTTGTAATGGCTTGTAAGAAACACTTTTATTATGCGCAAGTGTGAGCGCCCCTCGGGAGGCCTTTTATCTCTTCCTCATGTCTTTTCGCTCTACGTCGTTAGGACCCTGCTTTCAGCGCAATAGCACCGCCGCTTCGGTATGCCGGAATCAGGGCTCGACAAGGGCGGGGGGTGCGTAAGGCTTAGAGAGGTAAGGGCTCTCAAGGCACGATGCTTGGGATCCCCCCTTTGACGTGCAAGCAGCCCATGGGCGTATGAGAGAAAAGGAGGCTCGAGAGGCGACAAAACCCGCGAGGGGAAAACTCAAATGGGTTCTGGACTTAGCTTTGCGAGACGTTTGTCTCGTAGAGGGCGTCCTGTTCCCTGACGAGGTGTTTTTCCTCTCGAGGCTGGTCTGGAGTTCCGCGGCCTTGTAGGGCGTCTTGTTTCCTGCGTTGGAGGAGGAGGCATACCCAAAAGCAATGCATGGTTGTACAACTCATGCGCGCATATAGGTTTCCTCATGTGTATCTCGCGAGGAGAATAAGCACCAAGATCCTTGGTGAGGTGACGTGCACGGGAGCAGGCCCATGAGTCAGAGCTCTTTGGTGAGGTAGCGTGCATTGGAGTAGGCCCATGAGCTAGAGCTCGGATCCTTTGGGTTTTGCGATGCTGCTGGGATGTTCCCGAGGCACAGGCACCGTGCTCAGCCCCCGCTCGCGAGGTACGCATGGGAAAAATGTGAGCGCGAATGAAGATGCAGGAAAAGCAAACTCATCACAGTAATATTACATAACGGCGCTAAGGCGCATAGGTTCATGCTGAACGGAAATTGTTCATTACACTTGGCGTGGCCAAGATAAAATCCGCAATGTCTGGGCATGGGGTTCCACACGGAGTGGCTAAGGCTTCTCACGGCCCATGGCGACGCGTTGTAGAGAGAGCTCAGATGAGGTGGCCCTCGTGGAGGGAGAAGCTTTTGTGAAGCTGGGAGGTGAAGATGCGTGCTTCCCTCTTGAGACAAAAAATGCCTGCCGCGACCTGATCACGGATAGAACTTGCGTAGATGCTCGATGTTCCACGGGTTTTTGACCGGGATGCCGTCCTCCGTCTCGAGCCGTACTGCGTCGGGCCTGGCGATGTGCGTGACCCTGTAGAAGTCTTCCCACATTGGCGAGAGCTTGTGGAGATTTTCCCTGGAGAGTATCCTCCTCAAGACGAGATCGCGTGTCTCGAGGGTGCGCGGGCGTATGTGGCGGCTGTGGTAGCGGCGCAGATCTTGCTGGTACTTTGCCGCCCGGAGGGCAGCACGGCGACGTAGTCCATCGAGCAGCAGCAGGTCATCATTGTGGAGCTCTTCTTGGTTGTCCTCGTTGAAAGCGAGGATCTGCGGGGACCCATGCTTGATCTCGGTGGGGACGACTGTTTCAGTGTCATAGACGAGGGCGAACGGCGTTTCTCCAGTGGGTTTTGTGGCAGTGGTGCGGATGGACCAGAGCACAGATGGTAGCTCTTTAATCCAATTCTTGCCACAGGCCTTGAGGCGGTTGAAGCTTCTTGTCTTCAGGCCCTTGAGCACTTCAGCATTTGCTCGTTCGGCTTGTCCATTGCTTCGCGGGTGAGCCACCGAGGCGAAGCAGAGCCGGGTGCCGAGGCTTTCGCAGTAGGCCCTGAAGATGCCACTGGTGAATTGTGAGCCGTTGTCGGTGATGATGCGATTTGGCACGCTGAAGCGGCAGGCCAGGCTCTGATGAACTTCACTGCTGATCTCGCCGGTATGCTGCGCACCGCCTCAACCTCCGCCCATTTGGTGAACTTGTCGATGGCGACGTAGAGGTAGCGGTAGCCCCCGCTGGAGCGTGGGAACGGTCCTAGGATGTCCAGCCCCCAGACCGCGAAGGGCCAGAAGAGCGGGATGGTCTGGAGCCCCAGTGCAGGCTGGTGGACCTGCTTGGCGTGGAATTGGCATGCCTCGCAAGCTTGGACGGTGGTTGCATCCTGGAGCACTGAGGGCCAGTAGAATCCACTCCTGAAGACCTTCCCCGCGAGGGTGCGCGAAGATGAATGATGGCCACATTCTCCACTGTGTATGTCTCTGATCAGCTGGCGGCCTTCGTCAGGGGAACGCATTTCAACGCGACTCCATTTGGACGTTTGCGGTACAGATCTCCCTCGTGAAGGCAGTATGACTTGGCCTGTCAGCAATTCTTCTGCTTCTGCATCCTCTTCAGGGAGGACTCCATCCCGGAGGTACTCCTTGATCTCGTCGATCCAACCCATCTTGATGTGTCATGGCCAACAACAGCGATCTCTGAGGGCGGACCGCAGTTCGGTGCTCCAGATGTTGGTGCCAATGGGAGCTCTTCGTCGATGTCCATGTCAGCTGCTTCTTTTGGCTGTTTCACCGACGCCCTGGTAAGCCTTTCCCAAACACGCCTGCCTGCTGGGCCTCTCTGCGCGACGCTCGCCTGGCGATGTCATCTGCCTCCTGGTTCTCCTTTCGCGGGATGTGCCTGAGCTCCATCCCCTTGAAGTGCTTCTCGAGCTTGCGAACCTCCTCGAGGTAAGCGGTCATGTGACCGTCCTTAGGCGTGTAGCTCTTGTTGGAGAAGTTGACGAGGAGCTGGGAATCGCCCTTGATGAGCAAGTGCTTGATGCCGAGGGCGATTGGCGGCTCTGAGCCCGGCGAGGAGGCCTTCATACTCGGCGATGTTGTTGGAGACCTTGTCAGTCGTGAAGCACAGCTGGACGGCGTAGAAGAGCTTGTCGCCTTTTGGTGAGGTCAGGACGACGCCAGCCCCGCGTTCTGGCATGCGAATGCCCCGTCGAAGTGCATGGTCCAGTGGTTTGGCACTGTTTCTCCAGACGGCGTGGTCTCTGCCTCTCGAGGCTCTTCCTGCTGCGTGTCCGTCCATTCGGCGACGAAGTCTGCCAACCCCTTCCTTTGATGACTCTGGTAGTGTCGAAACGCAGGCCAAAGGTTGCAGCTCGATGTTCCACCCTGCGACGCGATCAGTGGCGTTTGGGTTGCGCAGGATTTGCTCCAGGGGGAATGATGTGACCACCGTGATGGGGTGGCCCTGGAAGTAGTGGCGCAGCTTCCTGGAAGCGATGACGTGAGGAGGAGCTTCTGCTGCATGGTGTATCGCTCGCGAGCATCCCGCAGCACCGTGCTGACGAAGTAAACGGGATGCTCGACAAGCGTTGTCGATGGTGATGCAGCGCTGGGCTCGGCGAGGGTGTTTGCTGGTTGCGCGGGCTCGACTTGAGGCTCGGGGCCTGAAGAGGGTGCTTCCTTGTCGGGGGCTCTGGGCTTGGCGTGGCAGTGTCCTTCTTGGCGAGGACTGGCTCTTCCCTTTCCACCACCAGGACCGCGCTTGCTGTTTGTGGAGTGGCTGCTAAGTACAGCTTCAGATGCTCGCCGGGCCTTGGGGCGACCATGACAGGTGGACTGGCCAAGTACTTCTTCAGGTCCTCAAATGCCTTGTCCGCCTCCGGTGTCCACTTGAACGTGCCAGACCTCTTCATGATCTTGAAAAATGGCAGCGCCCTCTCGCCGAACTTGGAGATGAAGCGGCCTAGGCTGGCCATGCATCCCGCCAGGCGTTGCATGTCCTTGAGGCGACGAGGTGGCTGCATTTCTTCTATGGCCTTGATCTTGTCGGATTTGCTTCTATGCCGCGGTGGGACACTAGGAACCCGAGGAGTTTGCCTGATGGTACCCCGAAGACGCACTTGGCGGGGTTCAGCTTGATGTTTACCTTGCGCAGGTTGGCAAAGGTCTCCTCGAGGTCCTCCATGAGGGTGTGCTCTTCGCGAGTCTTGACCACGATGTCGTCGACGTAGGCTTCTGCGTTTCTCCCCATCTGAGCCCCCAAGGCCGTCCTCATGAGCCTCTGGAAGGTGGCGCCGGCGTTCTTCAGGCCGAAAGGCATGCAGACGTAGCAATACACACCACAAGGGGTGAGAAATGTGTCTTCTCCTCATCCTCCTTCGCCATCTTGATCTGGTGGTAGCCTGAGAAGGCATCCAGAAAACAGAGGAGATCGCAGCCGGCGGTGGAGTCCACGATTTGGTCTATTCTGGGCATCGGGTACGGGTCCTTGGGGCAGGCCTTGTTGATGTCGGTGTAGTCGATGCAGAGCCTGCCGCCCCCGGTGTGCTTGGGGACGACCACCGTGTTGGAGAGCCATGTGGGGTGCGCAACTTCTCGAATTATGCGTGCTTCTTTCAACTTTCTACTTCCTTGATGATGAACTCTTGCTTCTCTGGCGCCTGGCGCCGCGCTTTCTGCTTCACTGGGCGTGCGTTTGGACACACGGCTAAGTGGTGCTCGATCACCTCCCTCGGTACTCCGGACATCTCTGACGGTGTCCACGCGAACATGTCAGAGTTTGCCCTGAGGAAGGCGACGAGCGCGCTTTCCTATTTGGGAGGCAAGCCAGCGCCTATGGTGACGCTAGCCCCCGAGCCGCTGGCGTCCAGCGACACCTTCTTCGTAGCTGCCTGTTCCTGTGAAAACAGCTGCTTCTTCTTCGCTGGCCTCTCGAGGGGCTCCATGTCCTCGTCAGCAGGGAATGCCACTGCAGCGGCCTTGTAGGCGGTCTCGACAGAGCGCATTGCGTCCTGGACTTGACCGTGGATGGAGATGGTGCCGCCGCTGCCTGGAATCTTGACGATGTTGTACGCGTGGTGAGTGACGGCCATGAACTTCGCGAGGGCGGGGTAGCCGAGGATGGCGTTGTAGGGCAGGCCGATGTACGCGACGTCGAAGTCGATTTGCTCGGTGCGGTAGTTCTGCTGCGTGCCGAAGGTGACCGCGAGCCTCACCTGCCCCAGCGTGTAGTGGAGCCATTTGTCACCCCCGTGAAGGGCCTGGAGGGCATCAGCCACTCGTATGGCACTTGAAGCTGTTCGAAGGTCTCGACAGAGATGACATTCAAGCCCGCTCCCCCATCTATGAGCGTCTTGTTGACTGCGATGTTGTTGATGGTGGGAGTGCACACCAGAGGGATGGTGCCGACGGCCTTGGTTGACTTTGGGTGGTCCTTGGAGTCGAAGGCGATGGTGTATTGCGACCACTTGAGGGGTTGGGACGCCTCAATCCCTGGAAGCGCGGCGTTGACCTCGCGAGAGAACTGCTTGAAGTGGTTGTTGGACTTGGGCGCCTGAGATCCGCCGAGGATGCACGCTATTGTCCCCTGGGGGCCTGATAGCCTCCAGGGTTCTCGTCAGGGAGATTGTTGTTTCGCCCGGCGGGGTTCGCCTGAGCCCCCTGCTGGTAGTTGCTGCGGCGCCCGCCCCCGGGCCACCATGGCCTCGCCGGCCGCCGCGGCCTTGGTTCTTCTCGCGTTCCTTGCTGAGCTGCTTGAGCTCCCAGCAGTCTTCAGTCGCGTGGTTGTGCCTGTTGTGGTAGATGCAGAATGGGCGATTATCTACTTTCTTCTCGTCAGCCGCCGGGGAGCCCTCGCGAGGCTGCTTGGCGTCAGGCTCTGCCGCGAGGACGGCGGTGGTCTTGCGCTTCTCGACAGGCTTCCTCCTGCTTCTGGACCCCTCAGGAGGCTCTTCCTCTGTCTCTTGCTTGACGAAGAGGAGGCCCTCTTCAGCCTTGGCGCACTTGTCCGCCAAGTCGAAGAGTTTTACCACCGAGGTGAGGGTGTCGTGGATGCCGAGCTTCTCGAGCATCCTGCGGTTCGTGACGCCCTCTTGAAGGCGGAGATGACGTGCGAGTCCGGGATGTTCGGGATCTTGTTGCGGACCTGGCTGAAGCGCTGGATGTACCTGCGGAGGGTCTCGTCTGGCTTCTGGCGCACCGCGCGGAGATCATTGTAGGTGAGGGCGCGCTCGTACGTGCCCTTGAAGTTCGACGAAGACCTTGCAGAGCTCCTCCCATGTGTCGATGGTGTTCTCGGGGAGGTTCATGAGCCATGAGAGCGCTGAATCCTTGAGGGCCATGGAGAGCCAGTTGGCCATCACCTTGTCGTCGCCTCCCGCGGCTTGGATGGAGACGGTGTAGAGCTGCAGAAACTCCAGAGGGTTGGTCCTGCCGTCGTAGCGCGGAGGGAGATCTGGCTTGAACTTCACCGGCCAGACGACGCGGCGCAAGTTGCGGGTGAAGGCGGTGCAGCCTGTGGCATATGTCGCAGCGCCGCCGGCGAGCGCGTTGCGGTTCTGGCGGCCCGCGGCTGCAATCTCCTGGACGACGCGGTTGTGGCGGTCCCGTTGGCGCTCGATTTCCACGCGCGCATCCGCTGGAGTTCGCTGCACGATCTGGCAGTCATGCGGCGAGGATGCGTGTGACGCGGCGCGGTGGTTCCCCGCCGGTGCTCCAGTTGGGGAGGTGGTGGCGGAGGCGGAGGGGGAGGAGGAGCGTCGTGCGCTACGTTCCCTTCGCGTCCGGAGTGGTGCACCAGCGAGCGAGAGGGTGCTGGCGCTGGAGCAGGTACGGCAGCGGCGTTGATGAGCTCCTCGAGGCGTCCGAGCCAGACGTCGTGGCCCGCCTGCGTGGGGCGGTAGCGCAGCAGCTCCTGCGCCATGAGTAGCGCAGTGGCTGGGCTGGGCGCCACCCGGCTCTGCGTGGAAGGCTCACGTTCCTGGACGGGTGCTGGGAGGAAGCCCCCTCGCCGTCGTCGTCGTTGCGCCGTCATTGCCGCTGTCGTTGCCGCCGTCGTCTTCAGGGTGCTCGACGCGGGGCTCGGCGTTGTGCTCCAAGCGCGGTTGGCGCGCGGGCGACCACGCGGGTTGTTGTTGGCGGCGGGCTCGGTGGTGGCTCTGCCGGACGTCCGTCGGGCGAGACGCGCTGCTCGCGTGTCGGTCATGGTGCGAGAGGTCGAAGAGGTTGAATACGCGCCTCAGCCCCCTACCTGGCGCGCCAAATGTCGAAAACTAGTCCCAGGAACTAGGGGTGTGTCTCACTGATGCCAGGAATCGAGTAAGGGGCTGAACACGCAATCAAACAACCCTCAACTACCTCAGCGACGGTGCTCGTTGAGCTCGGTGAGGGACATCACGGCAGAGAGTGAACATGAGCCGCTACCCAGGTTCAAGCCCATCGTGTGGTGTAAAGGCCCTACTCCTTGCTTTGTTGTATTGCACTACTTGTGGAGGTTACAGTACAAAGAGTTGGCCGAAGCTCAAGGTTTGCTAAGGAGGAACTATGGTGGAAGCTTTGTTCTCCTTCGCTCTGGTGGATGAGCTTCAGCTAGCCGGTGGCGAAATGGTTCGATCCCCTTCCTCGGTCGTACACTGCCTCCTTTTATACCTGCCTCGGTCCTCTTCCCCGAAAACACAAGGCGGGAAGGGATACCACATGGCGATGAAGGTGGAGCGCAGTGCACGGCGTCGGGCTGTCCATGGACGCGGTCCATGGCAGAAAAGCAGCGTCTCCAAGGCTGAAAAAGCCACCGTCCATCCAGGACGATAAGCTGGCGCTGCAGAAGTCCGTGGGGTGCCCCACGGTGACGTTGGCTTGGAGCGTAGTGGCCGCCGGTCCCCTTATCACCGGGACGGCAGTCTCGTAGTCCGCTTTGCTTGGTGCAGCTTTGTTGACCGCCTTTAATCACCAAAGAGGAAACTGCGGCGTCGTCGTCATCGCACGCAGGCGCGCGCGTCAATCTGCGTGGGCGCAGAGGCCATGTGCGCTCTGCAGTGGCAGCAGAGCTTGCTTTCTCTCGAAGGAACCCCGCGAGGGCTGGTTAGCCTCGCCGAGATTCTTGAGTACTTGACGCCTCGCGAGGAAGGCCTCGCGAGGGAGGCGCAGACATGCGCCAGGACTTAGCGAGATTCCAGACAGGAGAGGCCCTCCCGAGGGAAAGATCCCTCGCGAGGCTCGCCAGGCTGACCGCCTGGTCCTTAGCAGAAATGCTCAGTAGAGTGTTGAGGGCTGTGGCAGGCCGACCCATGGTACCCTGGTTTCCACTGGGCTGACAGCGGTTCTCAGGTGGCGACATGTACATTGTGTTATTTTATTGTTTCTTTTCATACCCACACGGGTGCGGGCATCGTACAAAATCTTTACCTAGATGTGGGTGCGGGTGTGGTTAACATACGAGGACGCGGTTGCGGGTTTGGTTAAACTCTACCAACACCCAATGGGTGCGGGTGCCATCGGGACGATAGTTTTCTCGCACCCCCGCCCACGTCATATACGAGACATGGACCTGGAGAACGACTAAATTTCATGTCTCTGCGGGCGTCCTGCGGAACCTGTAAAGAAAACCCTTAATTTACCGTCGTTGCGCAATCATTACGCAATCCGAATTTAAAGTATGAGAACTTAACTATGCAATTCTTCGTCCATGCATTTAACATTACATTATTCACTTCAAAAAAATATAATTATGCGCCTTGACATCGATCCATTTTTCACAATCATCAAAGTATAAATTATTTGGGTATGTTTTCAAAGGTAAAGGTTGACCAAGATGAAGTTTGAGCATTTGTTTTTTCTTGTTTTGAGAACCTGAGGATTTGACTCTACAAGCGTCCAAATCAGGTCTGCCAGCCGCAAAAGCCCATCGTTTGGTTGCCCATAGCACCTCACCTTGTGGCCCCGCTGGCTGCAAAAGGTAGCTCCAGATCAAGCCCGCTGGACACGCTCGATAGCCGTTTCCAGCGAGCCAGGTTCGAGGAATGCAAACTCCTATGTGAGGTTTGGTTCAGCTCACTCTTCTTAATATATTTCATCTCCTCTCATTTAATCAGGGGCGGAGCTATGTACAAGTCAGGGGGGCCACCGCCCCCCCCCCCCTCCGGCCCAAGAAGAAATTGCAAAAAATCAGTGCATTTTGGCCTATTTTTGTCCACAAACTGTCATATTTAGCCTATTTGCCCCCCCCCCCCCCCCCCCCCCCCACAATCCTAGCCCGGTATGCTTTTGTAGCCCATTTGCCCCCATCAGGTTGGCCCAAACTCCACCACTACATTTAATCAATGCAACATATATCAATTTAAAATAAGCTCTACACGAATAAGATGCACACTGACCGTATGGTTCCATTCCAGTAGTCGGTTTCTAACTTTCGTTAACCATTAACCTTTTTTAGACGAATTTCGTAAAATTGATCGCATAGGTCAGCCGTTGAAATTTTCTTTGAGAAGTAGCTTCACCTCGCCACTTCACAGAACTCTCGTGTTGTAAGTTTTTCGTTTTGGTGGTTGTCGACGAATAGCTTTTATATTGTACGTTATACTATACATGTGTACATGTTTAGACTAAGCAGCTATGCTTAGTGTACTTGTGTTTTTTTAACCTCTGTGTCGTCTTCAGTCAATCGCCGCCGCTCACGGTCGTAGCAGCAACTAGTACGTTGTGATTGGTGTACGTGTGTTTTTCAACCTCCATGTCGCTTCAGCTTAACCTACATGTGTGTCTCACCTTCACAGAGGTTGAAGGTTGGTTGAAGGTTACTGAACCTGTTAATGGAGGTCGAGGTCGGACAACAACATCGGAGGTCGCGACAGGAGCAGCGTGGTGTGCTGATTATTGAACCTTTTAATTATATGCTTGTGTCTCACCTTCAACCTCTCTACAGACAGCAATGCAGACCATAGAGAAGTTACTAGGCATGTAAATGGTGTGCTTGTATGTCTCGCCTTCAACCTCTATGTTGTTTGCGCTCCATTGCCGTTGTTCGCAGCTGTCGCAAACTTTGTCGCTGCCGGCGTAGATCCTGCCGCGACCTCCGACGCCGCCATGTTGTGTCGTCATCCTGCTCGCCGCTACTTGTTGGTCTGTCAGGTAGACTTATTTCAAGTGTGGTGTTGGGAGGTAATTATTGGGTTACGTGTACGGTAAATTAAATTTTTCGTATAGCTACGCAACAACTGCCAAGATCTACTACGAAGATACATGCGAATACTAAGATCCGAAGATCTAGACAGAATACGTTACCAACACCGAAGTCACGGAAGAAGTGTCGATGACGTCAACCAAGCCTGGTAGAGAGATTCCGACGCCTTCTCCTCCTTAGACTTGTCACCTTGATTCAATAGAGTGAGGGTCAACTGTCGCGATCTGACACCTCACCCCTCTGAGAGCTTGCACGCATACGTCGGGAGTGGTTCAGCAGTGCTTCGCCGTCCAAGCTTGAAACACTACTGGCGTAGATGAAGGTGGAGATCTCAACACATGAGAAGGAGGGAGAGAGAGAGATCTAGATCTAAGTCTAATTAGTGAGGGTCACTCTAAACTAGAGAGGTTCTCTCAATCTTTTTAGACAAAGAGTCAGGATTTGCGAAACTTGTGTGTCTCCAAAAGAGGAGGGGGGGGTTTATATAGGAGGACCAAGGGGTAGGGTTGCTCCGCCACCGCCCTAGGGTGGGGCCCACCCTAGGCCCAACCGACCTAAGGGCGTAGGGCCCACCCTAGGCCGGCCCTTCCTCCTTGGTCGCCGGCGCCTTCCCCCCATGGGCGGCCCATTAGGGTTTCGGCTGGGAGGGGGAGCTTCCCCTCCTGGCGCCTTGGCCCACCACCACCCTAGGGTGGTGCGGCTACCTTGGTGGGCCCCTAGGGCCCACTTTGGTAGCCCCCATGGTGGCTCCAATTTTATTTTAATAATTTTCCAATTATTAGTTAATTAATTAATCAATTAATATATTATCTAATTAATTCCCAAATAAATATTTTCTTTTTATAGAAAATTCTCGGAATTAATTACTTATCACATAAACATATTTATATGATCCAGGACACCTAGTGTCCGCTGACAAAAATCTTCGGATAAATATTTCCTTCTATATAAACCCTTCGGATAAATCTGACAGTGAGAGCAACTTCTATCACTCCGAGACATCTAATGTATGCTGATGCAATCTCTCTGATATGAATATATCTACCACGCAGATACCATTCCGGTGATACTCACTCCAAGTTCCAGACCAACCATAATACACAACTAACCAAACCTAGTTTAAGCGTGTCCACCCTATAGGTTCGATAACGCGTAGTTATAATTAGATGTACTCATCTAATCACCGGCCAGGGTCAGATCCAGGGACAAACTGAATAGCTGCTACCGTTATGCGAAGACACTCTGTTGAACCTGTTGGCTATTTAATATATCATTTCCATTACTCAAGATACCGAAACTTCACCCGAGATATATATCTGTGGATGACACCATGAATCAATCATTGATTGATTCATTACATCTTTGTCTATCTCGTTAACCGGCAAGTTCCCTTTACTCGTTACCGTATTACGATATCCCACACGGTGTAACTTCACCATGCATTGTCTGCAGAACATATTAGATATCTCTCATACCGAGTGGGCCCAGGACGTATCTCTCTTTTGACAGAGGAGTAATTTCCCATCTCAGAATATTAGGATATATACACACCTTTGTAACTACCCAGTGACTGCCATTTTGACCACCCAAATAAGGCCGTGGTGATTGACAGTACCAAAGCAATTCTTCCAGTATGCACAACCCTAATAACTTCATGGTTCAAGGACATGTTATATAATAACCTTACTGTGATAAAGCTAAAGACAAAAAAACATATTAACGAAATCTCTTAGCATACCAAAACTTGGGTCTACCCGGTTATCCCAACAATATGCCATTCAGTGATGCTGACATAAACAATGTCCATGACCAGGAAAGTACAGTCATCTAGCAATCAACAAATTAGTCCATAGAAAAGACTAGGGTACATTTTGCGTGTTCATATTTTTCACACGTGTGAGTGAGCTTTCCTCTGAATCACGTATTCAGGAGCCACCGCAGTTATAGCATAGAAAACATAAAACATAATTAATGAATCAGATGTATAAATACATTGCCTTTTGGGCATACATCCAATAGTAACTTCACCCATATGGAAAGAGGTGAGACTAATCATCACAGGGAACACAAGCATGTTTTTGTTTGGTTACATGCGCACCACTAGGCCTGGCTAAACTGCTCACATGCAACCAAATAACATGCACAACATGATTCAGAGGCTGTTTTCGCTAGACCAGTCCCTAGGGAGCCTGCCCCTAGGATCTCAATAAGTGCTGCACTCTACCAACGTCCCTAGAAGATCAACGCATAAACGCATAAAAATAAACATTATACCATGTGAGATCAAGTGATCTAGTGTATGGTAAGAAATTGTGACTGATATGCAAACTAGCTAAATCATAAACTATGGGCTTGGTGATAATGCAAACTAAGAGTCTTCGCCATGTGACCATGATTTATGCACTCATAAATGTCATCATTGAGATCAGACGTATTGCGCAAGAAAAAGATATGATCTTGTTAGGTTTTCTAAGTTTCACCAGTCTTAGTGTGTTGGGAGAGAGACTGGATTATGACTAGGTGTTATGGTCGTGCTATCAAGAGGGATCATTGGGCGGTAGCTTGATCATGCCAGGCATAGAGTACTCAACACTCACAATGTTTGTATCCTCCCATTTAGTTGATCTCGTGTGTTCCTAACCGTGAGAATATATAACTTGTTGTTAGCTTCAAACGAGTCCAATGTCATCGAAAACAGAGTTCGTACAAAACCATTATGACTTTTTCGTATAGGCTGTTACGCATTGTTTGTGACCTGAACTGTCAGGGTTTTTGTCAAGACCTCCGAGCCAATGTCTGGAGTGGACGTGTCTAGGAGCTCCCTGTTTAGACTGTACTGCCAAGGTTGTGTCTGGACAGGTCAAAGTAAATGTAATGTGCAAATTTTTGTGGGCGGGGAGGCTTTTGGATCTAGGTCTTCCCCCATTTATGGACCTCAAATCTCCCCCCCCCCCCCCCCCCCCCCCCCCACCAAAGACTTAATCTCCCATCTAATTGAGGGAAATAAACCCTTGGATTTAGGAGTCATTTGCTTAAGGGCATGGACAATGGTTTAGACAGCAATCGTCTGTAATACGTGTCCACGTCAATTACCGATCGTATTTACAGATTCCAACTCCAACAGGCCGTCTGTTAAGGTGTCTATAAGGTTGTACGTGTTGACGTGCCCGCGTTGATTTAATCTCCTCAAAAAAGAAAAAAAATTGGGCCACGAACCCACGATTAGAGACAGCTACTCGTACAATGGCAAAAAGGCAGTCGCTAGCCAGCGAGTTTCACGCGACTCGACCGTCTGCAAACTTACAGACGACGTCCTTCTCTCTCATCGTTCTCTCTCTTCCACATCATAGAAAATCTGACGTGGCACCTGCTACAGGCAGCTGATTAGGCACCACTGTACATGCCCTAAGGGACTAAGGAACTAAACTATAAGTAGTTATGCATGTAGTGGCAACAAGTAAATCGTCTCTCCCACGTGATCATGTTCAAATTTTTATCCGATGATTAAAAACTAAAACTAGATGCTCCAAAAATTGCAAGTACATGATTAAAACAAAAAAGATAGCTTTTAAGTGAACAAACAACAAAGATAGGAAGAATGGGTATTCGGTGCTAGTAACAGGGTGTAGAATTTTGAAAAAAAAAATCAAAGTTTAAAAAAATATTTTGAAAAGTTGCTATAGAGCCCAATATTTTGAAGAAAAAATAGATATTTCAAAGTTTTGAAAAATATTCTGCATGTACATACGAATGTATCCTACATGTGTAGAATTTCAATACCAAATATTTGTATATACATGTGGAATTATTTTTAGAAGTGTTTGAAGTTTTAAAACCTTCTTGAACTCTAAAAAAAGGTTCCCTTTATGCTGACCTCACATTTGATTTTTTGTTTGTTTGACGCTCATCGTGCGGCTCTAGTTTCAAGTATTTTCATTTGGTTCCTTTTTTTTGTATATTTGATATTTTTATGTCTCTTGATTTAAACATGCCACTCCTTTAGATGATTTAGAATGTAGTTTCTGTTGGAGATATGAGCAATTTTCCTTATGATTTAATACAAAACGCAGTAGATGAAACATGACTAATAAAATAGATATTAAACTAGTAATGGAATCTGACAGTTAGTACACATATATCAATTATATAGAGATTGCTAAAGATATTGTTTGAACATAATCTCGAATAGGTAGTATAAGATCATATACAGGGGATTGGATGAAGACCCGTTCGCGTTGGCTGATGAATACATGTTGCTGAAGTGGTCATCGATGTCGGGGAAGAAGTCGTCGTTGGGGAAGTAGTCGTCGGTGTCCGTATTGGAGAAGAAGCCAGTAGTCGCGTGATGATGCTCCCTAAAAATCTTATTGGCCCTCTCCCGTACAATATCATGAGAGGTGGGGTTTCGGAGGCCTACTGTCGCGTCCCCTGTGCATGCCGCAAGACGGGATGGGAAGACTTGATCGACGATGTAGTGCTTGAAAATCAGGAGGCATGCACATGAGTTGTGACTATTGTGTTGCGTCTTTCCGAGAGGAGCGACCTCTCTATATAGGCACGGAGGAAGCTGCGGGTAAAAACAACACACTGTGAGGTGAATCGAACAGCCAAGTTCGCATTCATATTCCACTAGTGTGCGAACCGGACAGCCAAAACCGTTCGTATTCATTCGTCCAGTCATGTGTGGCAAAAATTAGACGACGCGTATATGTCGCATAGGTGGTAACTCGGCTTGACTCATTCACAAAACCCGATGCGAGGGCCACGCGACGTGGCGGATGGCGTAGAAGGAGCGCGTGTGTAGCTCTCTTCTTCTCATCTCATGCTCATACAAGTCGAGAAAAGCCTCCCTTATAAGGAAGAAACTCCCACCCCCCAGTCGACTAGCAATGTGAGAATAAATTTTTATCCCACCTCTTGCCATACATGAACGGCCACATGGAGCTTTGTGATTTTCAGAACTATGAAAATAGACAATGGACTGGACTATTTAGGCAAAAATTCCAATAGTTTCGCAACAAGAGAAGTATTGTACTGCAAGAAAAAGTTACTTGGGTCTGGGAGCAAAGTTTTTAAATTTCTAAAAATACCGTGGCTTTAAATATTTCGAGGTGTTTGTGTTCAGCAAAAACTGCAGTTTTATATACTTCGATATTTAGGAACTGCTCTAATTTTGAAGTATATAAAAAATGCCAACCTTTTTTCCAAAATATAAATTATATAACGCAATTTTCGAATTATCCTACTTCGCTGCCAAAAAGACCTTACAGAAGCATTGCACCACGTATAGGGAGACAGGAGAGTCAACACAGACGTAAAAAGGGAAAAGGAAGGAAAAAAAACTCTAGGGTTTGTTCGAGTCCGTTTCCGGGGAGCCAAACCGTACCCCAAACTCCCGTGCCCTCCCTTCCTCAGCCGCAACCAAAGAGGCGTCGCCGGCGGCAGGCAGCCGCAGCCGCCTCTTGCTCGCCGGTCTCGTCGTGCAGACCAGGAGCGGCAGCGGAAGCAGCTCGGGGAGCTCGCAGCCGCGGCGGCAGCAAAAGGATAGGCGGGCGGCGCTCTACTGCCCGGTAGCCTGGACAGAGGCCCCTCTTCCGGTTCGAGGTGATTCGAGGCCTCTCATCTTTTTCCCCTGTTGTGCGGCGGGATAAATTTATTGCTAGCTCACAGCGAGCTTACACTGGTTTGCGTTGGTCTTTTTCCATGCTCAAATTGTTGCGCAAGCTTATCTCCAGTCCCGTACCTGGTCGAAATGGTAGGAAGGCAAGCAATTACCCCAATTACTATACTAGTCTACTTAGTGCTGTGAGTCCGAGGTGATTCGAATGATAAAAAAAGTTATCCTTTTTGGTGATGATAAATAATCTTGTAGTGTTTCTGGTGTATAGTTTGCTTTTAGTATTGCTGCATTTTCTTTGCTTCCTTTTTTGTTTGTTGCTGATCTACGCATAATTAAGTTCTAGCATTGCATCTTGCTGTCTCATCGGATTCTTGTTTAGTATGAAATCCTGAATACTCTATGCCTGTCCACAGGATAAACTTACACCAGAATGTTGAATACTTTGTATGCTAGATGTTATGTACCGAAATGTGGTTTATTTCAATCCTTTACCTGCAATCAAGCAGTGGGGATTTTTTCCTGTGTGAAAGGTGAAAACTGTAAATGCCTAAATGGATAAAGATTAGTATATATCGTTGACATGGTTTATCCATTTGTGTACAGGAGCAGAAATTATATCTACAGCTTTGTACAACCCACAACAAAGGACTCTTTATTTGCAGTAGCCGATTTCTCTGGAGATACGTAGAGCATTGGGAATACTCTGCAATGGCAGAGGCCAGCCCTAGAACAGAAACGTCAACGGATGATACTGATGAAAATCTTATGGTAAGTTTTTTCTTATTTTTGTTTCCAAGGCGAAGTCTCGTCCGTTATCTGAGACATTCGGCATGGACATTAAATTGTCTGCTTTTATATTGTATGAAGTGGAGAACAGCCTATTATTCTAACCAAACAAGTATATGAGTGGTCGTAATGGATAACCTACGATATCAAAAGTGAGGTTTATCATTTTTCATGTAAAAACATATGTGGCTACGTATCCATACTGGTGAGGTCAACAAATACATGTCAACAATGTGAGGAAGAGTGGCAAGAGTGATGTACCAAATGTAGAGGATGTTTTGTAAGATAATGTAGGGTTGTTTTGTAAGATATTTATAGAACTTGATGTTCGTTCAATGGTCTGTAAGTATTGTGCAAAATGTGTAAACTAAACAGTCAGTAACACCGTGCTGCTACTTGGGATTTTCTTTTTGAATTTTTTTTGCTGTCAGAGAACTGCCCTTACAACATGGGGTGGATTGTAGCATTTGTATGGATTCCATCAGGCCTCTTGAGAAGTGCTTAAATTACTTCAGAACATCAATAGAATGAAGCCTTCACATTTGATAATCCCATAGAACTATGCATTTTGAGTGGGCAGGTCACATAGATGTTCATCAAATTAGGAGTGGAAAAAACATCAATAGTCAGTTTTTTAACTATTAAGATATCTAGCAACATATTGTTTTGGAATTATCATATGACACTTGTTAAGTTGGCCCACTGCTTGATTTGGATCCTCAACCCCCCTGACCTTGTCTTACTTCATGAATAACCTTTTGCTTGTATTTTAACTTTTTACAATAACTTGTCAAATTGGACCATAAAGAGTATCGCATGTACAATTAAGAAATATATGTAATGTAGAGATTGTCACTCGCCAACCAAGGTCTAAGTAGATTATATGGTAGTTTGTAGTGGCAGTAATGAGGTGGATGCCGTTGCAAACCCTAGCATGTGGTACTTGCAAACCACATCATATAAACTTTTTTTTTTTTTGAAAACATCATATAAACTTTTTGGTATTAAATCTTTCTGCACCGACAACCTTATGACATACATGACCTTGGTAGGTAATAAAAACAATAGCAAGCGAATTTAGAGCTGCTAATTGGCCAAATTCATGTTTTTGCATATGTAAGTGACTTTTTTATGTCGTAAAACCTTACTTTCTTCACTGTCTTTTCAACAACCGGTGTTAAATCATAAAAGGAAAGTAAATTAGTTTTGATTTTCAGATAAGTGGTGGAAAAATATCATGGAATTCTCAACATGAAACATGGGGAATCTAGGACAGAGAAAATCATGGTTTAACAATAGGAATAATGTGAGTTTGATAGTTATTTTTTCATGCGCAGCTTGAACCAGGACAGGACGCTCTTGCTGTTGTTTCTGACTCCAGTGACAGATCCAGAGAGAAAAATGGAGATCAAAAGGTAAAAGTTAAGTAGCTTTCTCCACTTCGTTTCACATTATTACCATTGCAACAAACACTTTGCTTATAGCTTTTGTTGTTAGTCAATGCGTCGACTTGCTCAAAATCGTGAGGCTGCAAGGAAAAGTCGTTTGAGGAAAAAGGTACTTAAATGTTACTCCCTCCGTCCCTATTTAGGTGGCGTATAAACTCACTTAAAAAGTCAACAATTTTTATGTTTGACAAAATATAAATATAAATATATCAACAATTACAATGTGAAATAAATATATTATGAAAATATATCTTATGGTGAATATATTCATATTGATTTGATATTGTAAATCTTCATTTTTTGTATATATACTTGGTCAAAGTTAGAAAACATTGACTTTTGAACTCAATTTATAAGCCACCTATTTGGGGACGGAGGGAGTACTATTATCTTCTGTACTAATGGCAGTGCTTTTAGTTTTGTCAATTTTTTGTCAACTTAGCATTTTGTTCTATGTTATTTTCGTATAATAAACTATATTTTGTTATCTGGTCCTTTTATTTTCTTCTGTGGGGTGCAGTAAGTGTTGATGCTAGTCCAGTACACGAATTATATTGCTGAGAAAAGTAGAGGGGTGAATGAATCAGCATAGGCATGTGTATAATTTTGAGGTTAGATTGAGCACAGGCTGTTCTGGTGGTTTTACATGTAAGCTTGGAGTATGAACTAAGTTGAAAAGTTTCTGCTAATTGGCTTCTTAAGTAGCTTTCAATGAGAATGCTGCAAAGGTTTCTGATGAACTGTTACACTAATGAGTGTTAAAATGAAGTTCGTTTATGGAAAATATCACTAATCTAATTCAATCCTACATGTTCGACCAGACTATTATTTTCACACTTTTGTAGATCAACCATGGCCATTATGTGATATTGTTATTTGTAATGTTGCTCTTTTTTGTAGGCATATGTTCAACAGTTGGAGAATAGCAGGCTAAAGCTTACCCAGCTAGAGCAGGAGTTGCAACGAGCTCGTCAACAGGTTTGCTTTTATTGCTTGTCACTGTGTTGAGTTCTGGTTGGAGGACTGCATTTGAAGCTTATGGAAAATTTCTTTGCAGGGCATCTTTATATCTAGCTCAGCAGACCAGTCCCATTCCAAGAGTGGAAATGGTAATATCAATATTTCCAGTGATAAATATGTAATAATTATTTGCCACATAAAATATTTGCTTAATCATCACCACGGAAGTGTCCAACCAATAGCTGCCGCATTCTATTCTTTTTTTGTTAAGAAATAACTATGCTACCTTTTGTTACAGGGGCATTGGCTTTTGACATGGAGTACGCACGGTGGTTGGAAGAACACAATCGACAACTTAATGAGCTGAGATCTGCAGTTAATGCACATGCAGGCGATAATGATCTGCGTAGTGTTGTTGAGAAGATCATGTCGCACTATGATGACATTTTTAAGCAAAAAGGAAATGCAGCCAAGGCAGATGTCTTTCATGTGTTATCAGGCATGTGGAAGACACCAGCAGAGAGGTGCTTCTTGTGGCTAGGAGGTTTCCGACCTTCTGAGCTTTAAAGGTGTGTAATGCAGTCTTATGATTTACTTATAATTTTGGAATAGCAAAAGCCCTCTTATTAATATAAGCAATGTTGCTCTGTAAGATTTTAGTCTAGAATCAGGAAATTACCCCAAAGCCTTAGGATATAATTTCTCATTTTTAAAAACAGACGACCTTTTTGGTCTCTTCAACGTTTCTCAAAGTACTTGTCCGTCCCAATGTAACTTTAGTCACTGTGTTTCTGTTTTAGCCTTCATCAATTTCAGAAAAAAGGAGCTAAGTAACTCATCTTCTGCTTCATAGTTGCATGCCTTGCTTTGCAGAGGGAAAAGAGGGCAATTTAATGCCTAAATGAAGGGCAATATTGGCATCTCACTCACTCTCTTAATTCTTGTGCCCAACTCTAAAAGGGCATATATTTTGAAACGCGGGGAGTATTTTTCTATCATTCTATGTGTTGTATATTATCAGGTCACATAATGGATATGTGGTGCTGTAGGCAAATTACATATTTGGAGAGTGCAACATCATGTGTCTACTTTGCATCCTCTTGGATGTACTTGTTTTCCTGTTACTGAATATAGTGTGTTAGCACTTCCTTTGGCTCCTTCTTGGTTTTTCAAGTGTTGATGAATTTATCGATGAGTTACTAATAAACAAAGAAACTGCAGCTCCTTTCGACGCAGCTTGAACCTCTAACTGAGCAGCAGCTGTCAGGGATATGCAACCTTCAGCAGTCATCACAACAAGCTGAGGATGCTCTTTCACAAGGAATGGAGGCCCTTCAGCAGTCCTTGGCAGAAACATTGGCTGGGTCTATTGGCTCTTCTGGATCAACAGGAAACGTGGCAAACTACATGGGTCAAATGGCCATGGCCATGGGAAAGCTTGGACCCTTGAGAATTTCCTTCGCCAGGTATTTACTTTATGTCCAATATATGTTTTGTAAAGAGTATTGTGATATGATGTTGTAACAGCTAGGCTGGAGTATATAAATTCTTGTAGGCTATAGTTTGAAATCATCTGCTCAATCCTGTTTTACCTATGCCTTTTGTGACTGGTGCCTGACTCGTTTCTTGTTTTAATTACACCAAGGCTGACAACCTGCGGCAGCAGACTCTTCAGCAGATGCAAAGGATCCTGACCACTAGGCAATGTGCCCGTGCACTTCTTGTGATAAGTGATTACTCATCGCGGCTTCGTGCCCTAAGTTCTCTTTGGCTTGCTCGACCGAAGGAGTAGAAGTGCATCTCATTTTGACTGCAATACATTTTCGCAGTTTGGGAGTTGGTGATGGTGATGAGAGTCATGCAACAGACTTGATTCAGAGAAACTTGCACATACTATAATCCAAAGAGATGATGTGTTCAGGTAGCTTAGCCATATAGTGAAGTTGAGTGCATTAGGCGCGGTCCATGCTGTACTGTTAATTGCTGTTTCATTATTGCCTAGTATCCGTAAGGTCCTAATTTGCAGAGAGTCGTTATATGTGCGTTTAGAATCCTTTTGTCGCTAATCCGTTTCGTTGACTGCTGAGTACATTTGACATCATGTTGTACAATGTCATGGTAATAATCTAGCCAATTGTATATTACCATTTCGTTGCATTGAGTTTCAGACTTTCAGTGCTTTGATATTTTTGGATTCATACATCTATGTTAGACTAACACTGCTACATTTGTGGCTTGCGGATAGATGAGATTGGATTTTTTTTTTTTACATGGATGAGATTGGAATCTTATCGCTCCTGATCTCTACTATATAATACGAGTAAACGACCGTACGTATTCGTCGCGAACGTTTGCACTTTAGCCCCTCCTTTATTTGGAAATCAACCCGCAGTGCACGTTCTTCGTGAATCGTTGTTCACGATTTTGCATTCAGACCTCTCCCAGCCCCGTCCCTGCTTTCTCCAAAGAAATCCCATGCGCCCCTATCTGAGGATCTGCCGTGGCCGGTGTGTGGAAGAGGTGGGGAGCTGGCGGCTTGCGGAGGAGGTGGAGGCGGAGGCCCAGGATCACAGAGGTCTACCCATGCGTTGGGCACCACGTCGTCTGCCCGACTTGATGGGGCCATGAAGGAGGTGGGAAGCAGAGGCCATGGGGGATGTGGAGGGCACGAGCTGGCGAGGTGCAGCCATGGGGTCCGAGGAGGAGGTAGGTGGCGGGAGTAGAGGCCATGGGGCTGGGGGCACGAGGTACGGAGTAGGCGAGAATCATCCATGAGGGGATAAGGATGTTGACTTTCCCCTCTGAAAAACAGCACACGAAGTCACCTGCATTTCAACCATTGTTGTGGTCGGATGCTAGAACAAAGCAGCTTAATTAGGCTAGAAATGAAGGGATGATTTGTGTGCCGTTGAGTAGGATTTTTTAGTCAATTTCTTCTCCCAGATCGTAATTGGTGTGTGAGTTGCTACAACTCCATTGCAGCAATATAGGAAAAATCCTTATAGATTGGAAAACATTTCTACAAGTATATCATGTGTAAATCTGCTTAGTAATAGCATAATTATGAGAGATATTAGATTCTATAGCTTTATGTACCATGATTTTTCTCCTCGTGGATTATTGCGTATTAGGGGTCATCCGCTGTAAATCCTTAGGCTGAACTAGAGATAGGGTAAATATTCTTATGGTCAGTAATGTTTTTGCTGGATGAGCTAAGATTTTTTTATTTCCCGAAAAAAAGCAACCAAATTACACATTTTACATTCATTTGTTCACATGAAAAACAGTCTTCTTCTATGTTCATGCAAAAAGAACTATTATCTTCGACCTATATTTAGTAAGAAGTTATCTCAAGAATGAGGTTTAGAGGAACATCTGATCCAGATTTGTTTTCTGGTTCATAAGATGCTAAAGTGCTGAAATATGGATAGTGAAAATATGGCACAACATTTTATGATATCTGCGCCATGCTCATATAGAAAAAACAAACCAGCACTTTGTAGTTGGAGGGTTTATGGTTGAATGGTACAAAGCTAATGGTTGCTAGGTCTGGTCCGTTTGGTTGCTCTGTTGGGAAGTTCAGGGTTAATTTTGTTGAATTTTGCACTCATGGGGCTCTGTGACGGACTGATGGTCATAGCTTCGCAGCTTTGTGGTGATAAACTGGGGTGTTGCATGGGATTGAACTATATAAAGGAAGGAAATATGGCTTATTATTTTTTTATCTCGTGCGAAATCTTCGTAATTAGTGATACCTCTTGGTTTTTTTCTTTGTTGTTCGTTCTTTCGGAATTTGACTGTAGCAAAACTTGAGATTTGGTTTGGATGATGAGCGGGTATTTCAGAACGCCACATCTTGGATCCTTAAGATGTACGAGATTCCATCAGCGATGTGGAATGACATTGTCGACGAACAAGCGAGCAATAATGAGACTGAGGCGTCATGCACTAACTGCACATTTTAGTCTAGGTAGTTCCACAGCTTCCTGCGGAAGAACCGATATTAGCTCGGGTGTTGTTCAAAGACATATGCGGTTGGCTGAGGACTGCTTGGAGCTGTCCACTGCTTGTTGCACATCCTGTTGGGCTGACTCAATTTTGACAGAAGGAAAAGGGGATCTTCAGCAAATAAGAAGAATCCAAGTTATTCATTCTGAGATTTAACACTATTGTTTCTTTCTCCCTCCAACTATTTATCATTCTTTCTTTCGTTACTGTAAGGATTGTGGGCACCGCGTGTTAAATTCAGATTATGTATCATCATGAAGGCACTACATAGGAAACACAAGTTCCAATAATGGAGGCACAATGTCCCAAACTGTACAAGTTCTGCTGACATGTTGAGACAATTTATAGAAATTTTTGACAGTTCGTGTTATGTTCAAATATTTATTTATCTTTCCATGTTCTTGACATTAATTATGTATTCCGTATGTGATGTTCGAGTAGTTGAGAGATTTAGCACTTAACTCCGCTGTCCGTGAGCGCTGCAGCATCAGTGGCCTGATCAGCAAAATCATATTCTTACTTTCGATTGGTTGGGCTGTATCAACCACGCTTACTTTTTTTTTAGCCCCGTTGCAACGCACGGGCTCGTTTTCTAGTCTTGTTAAGATTTCCTTCTGTTTCGACAGTCAGGTTGTAAATTGCGCCTTTCCCTCAGAAAATAGGAGATGCACATGTTTTTGGAGATTTATCTTTGATCAACAATTAGTTAAGTGATCATGTAAAAAATTGATCAACAATTGTTGGATTGTTTTTGATAAGCCAGTTGGATTAGTGTTTTTAAAAGCATTATATCACATCACCCGCAAATTGTTGAACGATTGCCGCTCACGCGTGTGTCAGACGGTGAGGCTGGCCCCTCTCACGTCGTACCATGGCGAGACCTCTTCCGTCATGGACGCCTAGATTACGTTTTAGTTTAAGTTTTACTTTCATTTTTGAAGAAAGTCCATTCTTAAACTCCCGGGGAATTTCATTATTGGTCCTAAATTTATATTTAGTCTAAAACGAATTCTTAACTCTAGGATACCCATCCAACTCGAGAAAAACGCTTACTAGGACAACATGCGACACACGAAAATGGGTACACTTGACCGAGTGAGAACATAATCTAGATTTGTTTGCTCCACTTTACTTAGTCAAAATCCTCACACAAATGCTAAATCCCCATACATCCCAACATGATCACTCATGCCACACCACTTTGTGGTCGATTCATGCCACCATGCTAGGCTGGGCCATTTTGACTGACAGCTTCGCCTTTTCTGCTCTTTCCCTCGTACTTTTGCTATCTTCAAGCTATACAAGGTCCTTTATTCAAGTTGATGTTGCAGTTGGTAATTTTCTCGAAACAAGATTTCGTCCAGCTTTATAAATAAAGCCTAACCGGCCGAATGATACAAAGTGGTGAAGAGATCCCATACAAGCAAATCAAAGAAAAAACGACATTCGAGAAAGGGCAAGCCACAGACTCGAAGCTGAACGTGAAAACAGCAGACACCACGTTTAGCATGAAACAACCTAGACTACCTAACAGGAGCGGAAGCGTGTCGCCTTGGAAGCCACCGTGCCCCGTTGCACCTACCACACCAAGCTATCGCCGAAGAAAGCCGCATGTCCTCTCGCTCCAGACTGCAGCTGGTAATAGTGATATGGGATGAAGAGACCATTAGTTACTTCTTGATGACTCAAAATAGGAGAGTTAACTGCAGCCAGAAAAAGCTCTTGCTCCTACTTTATCAGTACTATGTCAGACAAAACTTATGCCGGTTCAGAAAAAAGGCGTGCTCTTTTGATTCCTTTTGTCTTGTCCATTTTGGGCAAAACAAAAAGGCAATTTTGGTCTGCAATTAATTGGAATATACTCCCTCCGTGCATGAATATAAGATGTTTTAGCTATCCAACATGTTGTCTACATGCATTCTAATATGAGTGCACATACACACTAAAATATGTCTACATACATCTAGATATATGTGAATGTGGACAAATGCTAAAACATCTTATATTAAAAAACGAAGAGAGTACTACACAACAGGCGTGGCCTGATCTGCCTGTCTAGCTGCAGTTACTCACATATCATCTACTATTACTTGTCCAAGATTATCTCCTATGTGTTATGTATAGGATCCAAATATGTATTGGAATTTGTCGGAAAGTGTTTTTGGCTCCCGAGCACCAGTATTTCCTTTATTTTAAAATATTCAAAAATTATATTTACAGGTTAAAAAAATCTAGGCATAGCCAATGATATATACTATAAGCAAGGAAAATCCCAATGCAAAATTATTTGTATTTTGGACTACACAAAAATGTCAAAATCTTATAAAATTTAGAGATTTGAAAATATGCATTCTTAGAACCCACACTATGTATTTTTTGTATAGCGCGGAATACATACTATTTGAAATTGATATTTTGCACGTTGTGGGATATACCATTGGTTTCACATGGAATTTTTTATAAATATTTTTAAAAATCATAAATATGACTTTTGATTTTTTTTTCTAAAATAACATTATCACTGGAGCTCGGGAGCACGGAATCTCTATTGTTTGTTCGTTACATCCATAAAATGCTTAAATGTTGATGCGAATAGGGAATAGGCGTAAGTTACATCACCCGTTTCCAACTCTTTCATATTCAGTTTGACGCGAATATATTTAATAGAAGAAAGCACATCTGAGAAATACTACGCGTTGTGGCAGCCGGTCTATCTAGAGGAAATAATGAAAGAAATTTTTGAGAAAAAAGGGAAGATAAACATATGACACAATTTGAACAAAAATTAATGTATATTGGTGTTAAACCTTTTGCTTAGATGAATTCAACATAATCACATAGTTTTTTTTAATTTTCACCGGGGTGGGGGAGGATCCGCACTTGAATTATGTATTAAAAATTGGGCAAAATCCCAGGATGAATTTATTTTACAATAGAGATGGTGGTGGTGGTGGGAGGGGGGACTACATTGGGGGTCCCGAAGGCAGGAGAGGAGAGCCAAGCGTCAACAGATGTACGCAGCCTCTTAGGGAGACGAAAACGCCAAAGCATCGCGTCATCTCTGTGGAGCTTGAGGGTGAGTGGAAGGGAGGGGGTGACCCCACGGAAAACCGCTGCAATAGGTGCCAGCAGCAGAGGAGCACGAAGGTCGCGCGGGAATCAACATCCAGTTCTTGAGGAGGGGCCAGGAGATGAAGGTGGGTGACCTGCGCATGTCGAGGAACGGCGATCCCGACGTGAGCCCAGAACACCACTGAATGGGGGCAGTGGAGGACCATATGGCCAGCATTCTCAAGGGGCGGGGGGGGGGGGGGGGGGTGGCTCCGCTGCGGTGACGATGCCCTTCATCAGGAGGAGATCACAGGTATGGACCCCGTGACCTGAACGAGGAGCCACACGAAGAATTTCACGCGAGTCGGAGCCCAACTTTCCCACACAAACGAGCCAAAGTTGGCCGACACACCACCAAAGTGGCAGAGCTTGTAGACATCCGACATGCGGACCATGTTCCGAGGCGCGACACACTTGGTCAGGGCCGGAGAGTTGAAGTCTTGAGAGAGGCGGATGTCATGGATCAGCAACAGAAGGTCACCGCGCTCGCGGGTGCTGGCGTGGTTCCGGCTGATTAGTTCTACAAAGTGGGATGTGTTCAAAATTTATGACTTGAAAAAGACCAAGCCAATGATGTGAATCTAGAGATTTCTTCCTTCTTATGAAGTTTCTCTTGCAGCAGTGCGTAAATGCAACGAACACAACGAGAGGCCTTAATTAGATTTGTGTAAAAATAATCTTCTCAACAAATATGTAGATAACTGAAGTTCTTAGGTGATTATGT
The DNA here is from genome assembly GCA_947311845.1 of Poa pratensis. Taxonomy (NCBI): domain Eukaryota; kingdom Viridiplantae; phylum Streptophyta; class Magnoliopsida; order Poales; family Poaceae; genus Poa; species Poa pratensis. The sequence continues at coordinate 3,988,738 of CAMZMU010000109.1, read as the reverse complement.
TTCAGTAAAAGTTTATCTTCAAATAGCAGTCATAATGTATAATGTGTACAATTCTGTGCAATTTGTTAACAATTTAAATAAGATAGAATATAGTTATTACATAACGCGCAATAATATCTTGCATTCCCGAATCACAGTTTCAACAACAAGCCATCAAAAATCACACAAAACATGGAATTTCTAGCTATAAAACACAAGGCCCCGTGAGAGAGCTTATTCACATAGCATGTAGAGAAAATTTGCAAAGAGCAAACAAATGAACTAAAAAAAATCTTTTTTTTGTGAAACACGGTACAACGTAGATGCTCACATACACGCGCATACACTCACCCTATGAACGCACGCGCGCACACCCTACCCTATGAGCACCTCCAAAAGACTGCCGACGGAGAGATCGACGAAGTCACCACGGGCGTCTCGTTGTCGACAGGAACGTCGCCTCCCACTGAAAAATATTCCGCCTAAATGAGAAACAACAGCGTCAAACCTGGGGTTTAAACTCTGGTGTGTTGGGGTGCAACCACCCTCCTAACCATCCTACCACATGCAGGTTCTCAACTGAAGAAAAAATCTTGGCAATGAATAAGATGTAAAGTCAACCATATATGCCCTGATTTGAAAGGAGAAAAAGATGTTGCCAGTCTTGTGTAGCTGAGCAAGGTAGCAAACAACTGAGATGTATTTACGATTTCTTTTGTTTCCCGATAATAAGAAACTAAGAGACTTAAAAGGAGTGAGCCCATCTCACTTGGTTAGGAAAATGTATGTATAATCTAGCCACTCGGATTCAAATCCCCACGGACACACATTTGGCTTCTTAATATTTCAAAAAGAAACCCTCCGTAGGGTCTTCCCCTACCGCATTCCTTCATTCTAAAAAAATCCAAATTCAAGCAATGCAATACAGGCGGCTGAGATGTACTGACGAAACTACAGAAAAGGAAACCTTCTCTCACTAACTTGCGAGTTTCTATACTTCTATACTACTATTAAACAAGCAAATATTTTCTTTCTTACGGACACCCCACGAAACGTACACACCCTCAACTGTACCATCAGATCGTCCCAACTTATTAGATCTAGCGGACCAGATTAATCCAATCTGATGCCTCGGGTGCGCTTAGCAATAATTTCTACCGCACCGCACTCTGCCAATATTTCGTCCGTCAATGCGTGTTCCGGAAAACGTATTCCATCACCTCACCCCTTGTCCCTTCCATCTCCCCCGCCGCCACGATCTACGCCCCCACGTCCACAGCCACGCCGCTACAACCTCCGTACAGCTGCACAAGTCTGCCCCATCCACGCAGGGCATGGGCCGCCACGACCTGAATTGGACAGCCGCAGACACCCGATCTCCGACGCTGATCCCGGAGCCACTGGCAAATATGCGTATGGCGTATGATGGCTTGAGCCTTGAGGCTCCCACGTCGGCTCCACGTCGTCACGCAGTTCTGCCGTGCCTACACTGGAATGGAACGCGTTGTAGTCTAAATCGATGATGAGTGCCACGGATGGACAACAAATCATGAAAGGTATGGAAGGGCAATGACGAGCCTCTCTGTTTCAGCATCCTGACACTTAAGATTGATAGGAAAAATAAGAACAATCTGGCAGATTCCATCAGCCGAATTTGATGTAGGTACTATCAGTAGTCAATGGGAATTAATGTTCAGGCTGAAGGCCATATGATCTACTTTGTCTTTCTGGCCTAAAACTAATTGAATTTGTTTTCAGGGCCAAATGTCTTTCTGGCCCAAAACTAATTGAACATGTTTTTGGCTACCTTTTATAAACTGATGGAGCATAGATATATGTGTACGTACTGTTTGAGTCAGAGCCAATAGAAGATAAATGGCCAATCTAGGCCAGAGAGTTGTACTGGATCCTAGGAAAACGTAATACCATCTTCAGTGTGGAACAATTTCAGTGTCATTACTTCTTCTTACTTGCGAGCATTCTTACTTGAGAACATTCCAGTTTCTACAACACCCGTAGTGAAGTTTCTGGACAAAGCCAACTAACAAATTCTGGGAATGAGTTAAAATATTCTCCCTACATAACATCCATTCTGAACTAGCTACCTATCCTGCACATTGAACACACCGTCGAGTAAGTTTAGTAAAGAAACTATTTCAAAAAATGTTACTTGGCCTATCTCCTGTATGGAGTTGTATGTTTACATAAGAAGAAGGAATTAAACAGAGAAAGGCCCTGAGCATTCATTCACTCTTTGCTTCACAAGTTGTTTCTCTTTATTTCTCATTAAAAAGCTGTGCAGATATGATGCTATTATCTGGTTCCTAAGTGGATGGGACTATTTCAACCAAGGTCATATAACTTATCTTGACGACAAGGTAAATCCATTTCCATTCCATGGGTCTATGCAGTATGAATCTTCAACCAAGCTCATATAAGTTATTTTATGCTTTATTGTATAGCTTTTCATGTTTGGCATCAGATTGAGAATACTATTTATTGCTGCAAATTAACTTGTGAAGGTTCAGATTAGAAATACAATTTGATTCAGAATGACAAACGTTAGTTTATCTGAACTGGTAGTATTGAATTGTATTAAACCAACGATGTCATTACACTCATGATTGGTGAACATAGAAGATTTCAGATCTGATGGTGACCTGAAGTTTACAATGTATGTGCCTCTGATTTCTTAAATGGTTGTCTGTCGAAATTTTGTTCGATGTTAAGGCAGTGGTCGCCGAGGGAAAGTGTTTTAAACCTGCAGTTTTGCGTTTTTTCTATAATGATACATGAGAGAGGAATGGTGATCCGGCATACTTGAGTTAGTCCTTCAAATATATTTAGTTGTCGTTTTCTAATTTTGTAACTCAGTGAAACACATAGCACACATACACTTGGAATGATGCGAATGCATCCTATATATTCATTTTGGTTTTTTTTTAGAAAAGGGGGTGCGGATCCCCGGCCTCTGCATCGAGTGATGCACACAGCCATCCGCAATTATTCAACAACACCTTACAAGAGAATTACAAAGATCAACCGGAAGCGAACCAGCAAACTAGCGACAACTCGTTACACCTACAACCCTGATGAAGGGGTGGAACAATCAGAACCGATGCCCTGACCTACACACACCAACGCACATCATCTAAATCCGAGGCTTCAACTAGGCCGCCCGACAGCGCGTCAGAAGCACAAACCGGTCCAGCCGATCTTCATCGTACGCGACAAACGCGCACACCAGAAGCCGCTGCCACCATCTTCCGCCATCCCATCTTCAGGAGCGATCAACGTAATGGCCTTGCAAGGCCAGCCATCGACATCGCCACGATGCCAGACAACATATCCGATCTGCGCGTCACCATCATCACACGTCCAGCGCCGAGACTCCGCTGCACCGTGCCTCCAAGACTCGCCGTCGACGACGTGTTAGATGCCTCAACACGCCACCTCTCCTTGCCCGTCCCAACCAGCAGCTGCTCCAAAACGATGCCCCCAGGAGGAGAACGACCCTGAAAAGGCCGTCATCATCCGATCCGGAGACCCAGATCTAGGGTTTCCCCCGGAACATCCCGAGCTTGGTGACGTGACCTGCAACGACGATGCCTCGAGAAGGGAACGACGTCGAAGACGCCGCCATCGTCCGCCAAGACCGCAGTCGGCGCGGTTTTCACCGGAGACCATGTTGCCCAAAACTCGCTGCTGGATGGATCCGTGAGAGTCGTCGCCATGGAGACGAAAGACGCCAACGGAAAACCGGTAGAGGGCCTCCTGCCGCCTCACACCAGCCTCATCTCGCATCCCGGCCGGCCAAAACCGAGCCAAGACGGATCTGGTCGAGATCCAGATCCACGGCCACCGCCGCCGCCCATGGGGCGCCGCCGCTCGCCGTCGCCCAGCCAGGGACGCCGCCCTGGCCGCCGTGCCCGGCGCACTGCCCGGGACGCCCCAGTCGCGCCCGGATCCGCCACACTTCATCCAGCCCTAAGCCGAGGCGTCGGGCGCCGCCACCACCGCGGCCAAGGCCGGCGGCCGGCTTGGGCGGCGACGAGGAGGGGAGGGGCGGCGCGGGATTGGAGTCCCCCCGGCGTCGCCCTGGGGCGGCGGCGCGAGGGGGTCGAGAGGAGAGGGGTGAGGAAGTAGAAACTTCAAACCATGCTAAAGGAAACAGGGCCTCATCTATTCTTTTTGTATGCTTGCATGTTTTGTATACTATTGCAACATCTGTTGTAGCCCTACGGGCTTATATCCATAAGCACAATGGGGCTTAATTGAGTATTTGCATGAAGCATCAATACGGAAAAGCCAGGAAGAGACAATTTATAATTATCAGGAAGTCACCACCTATGTTCAGCTGCATCTGTCTTCTTGCGTGCAGTCGTCTTTGGGTGTCTGCATCCGTTGTCCGCCCTTCACATGCTCTTCGTTGCCACTGATCCACCTTGCCTAGCACCCAACACGCTGTCAGAGATGAGTAGTCCGCAAAGCACTATACTATAAGAAAGATGGTAACATCATGGAGTTGTGCATGTAGTTCTTGACAGTTGTTAGTCAGTTTTTTAGGGAAACAACTGTATTATATTGTTTCGACATTCATAAATGAGTCAATTACACTGTTGGTACACGAACTTTACCTATATGTGCACATTCATACAATAACTTTTAAACTGAGCAAAAACGGTACAATAACTCTAATGCGGATTCGTTTGGGGACCCTACAGCTCTCGGGCCGACACCTGTGTTCTCCTTTATTTTGCAAATAACCCCCTTTGCCAATGATTATTCGCATTTGACACAAGGAAGTCAATTCCCAAATCGAGCAAATCGTGCACAGTGCACTAGAACAGAGAGGAGCGACGGCGAGCGGAGGGTTGACGACGGCGAGCGGACGGGTGACGGCACATCAGGGAGAAGACAGGCGACGGCACGTCGGGGAGCAGACGGCACACGGCACGAAGGGAGGCAGGGGCGGCCTAAGCTTGTGGCGTTGTCGGAGCTCAAGCTGCTCCCGTCGGCCCAGTCTGTTAAGACTGCGCTCCCAGCGTTGGAGCTGGAGCTTCTCCCGTCGGACCAGTCCTTGAAGGCCACGACCCAGCATGCACGTACACAATGTTGCTGCTCCGTTCCTTGGCCGGCGACCGGGTTCAGGTCCGCATGCGCATCCTGGAGACGGGCTAGCCGGATGCAGCGGCGGCGCCTGCTAGCTGTGCGTGAAGCTACCGGATATGACGAAGAGCTGTGCTTGGAAGGAGAGGACGAAGGTGAGTCATTATTCTGCAGTGCTCTTCTATCCCTGTCTCTGAATTAATTCATTGTCCCAAAACTATGAGGTTGCATAATCTGTTCTGGACAGTGCTTTTGGTGTTGCAAGTACTAGGTTATGGACTAGTTTTACAAGTCAGTTTACCTTTAAATAATTCTGCACTAGATTTAACTTCCGTGTATTCTAGTTGGTCTGAATGTGTTGTCATTTGGTTGTCAGTGGACTGTATGTTCAGTTTAGTAATTAAGTCTTGCACTGTTTTATTTTCCAACAAAATTTGCATTGGTCTCCTTTGCTTAGTTTTGTTCTGAAATTTTGCAGGGAAAATTGTATGATGAAAGTATGACGAACAAGGAACTTGCATTTGTAATTTTTGTTATTTCCTGTGCAATGGTGTATGATGTGCTGTTAGCGAGTGATGAGAGCATCATATGTACTCGTAATGCAGAGCAATAAAAGTAATAGAGATGAAACATATTTGTCTCAATATTGTGTTCCATTTTGTTGTAAAATTCTAGCACATAAATCCTGTAGAGCTACTGAATGGTTTAGACAGTAAAATTCTAGCTACATAATGGTTTAGCAAGTAAAATTGTAGCACACAAATCCTGTAGAGCATCATCCTTTAAATTTGAAAAACAAAAAAAGGGCTTGAAGTTGGTGCTTGCTGCAACCATCAGTGAGGTGCTGTGCCTCCATCTTCCTGTCCATCTTCCATCTGCCTTTTTCTAGTTCTACCACTTGTACCAAGTGTTGTACCTCGCCTTGGTTCATATTTTCTTGCATATATATTTTCGTCCACCTGGGTTGAGTTCCTTCCCCTAGATGTAGCAGTAGTAATTCTGCCTCTTCCTCTGGTTCTTCCCCTAGATGTAGCAGTAGTAATTCTGCCTCTGCCGTGTGGTATGCTCTCTCTAGCTGCTTCCACAAACGAACTTTCATCTGGAAAAGGGCCATGTGTCCTGTTAGGAGGGACATGATCCTGCGGCAGAGTGCACTTCTGTTAGTACCAGCATAGTAGTGAACCAAATACATGTGATTTGCCTAATTATTTACCTGCTGTCCTAGCTTGAACACCATGGAATTGATTTGCTCAGCAGGGTCCAATCGAGGGTCTGGAGTTTGTCGAACAATGTTCTGAAAACATGAAGAAACACGTGAGATTCATCAACAAAAAATTGAGCATAACTGTAATTTACAAAATGAGAGGGCACACCTGAATGTGTGATGGGTCATCGAAGGTATCTTCTACAACTTCTTCATCATGCTCTGCATTATTTTGTTGAACTTGGATACTCTCAATGTACTTACCATGTCCTGCCTTGTTGTGGCCTTCTTTTTTGCAGATGGAGCAATGGATAACTACACCATGCTTTGAGAGAACAGTTGCACCCTTTTTGATCTTCTCTTCAGCCCTTTCCTTCTATTTTTCTTAGGCCTTCCCATGACCTTCGTGTACAAGGGAGGATGTACCTGCACTCCATTGGTTTTCCGCCAGAATTCTCTCCCCCTAAGAGGAACCAAATTGAATCCATACGCTTCACGGTACGTTTCAATGCTGTAACAATTATGAACCAATGTTTCTGGATCAATATCTTCGTTTCTGCAGCAAGCTATCGCGTGATGACATGGAATCCCACATAGCTGCCATCTTTTACAATCACATGTTCTAGCTGCAAAATCCACAGTATATGGTCCATCCAGGTCGGTAGAACTGACATGGAAAAGATCATTCCCAGCTGGCTTAACCATGCAACCTGCAGCCCATGAAGTGAATTTGTCTAGTTTTTTCTTTATTTTGGGACAAATTATTCCAGACCAATTGTCAGCTTCCTTCTGTTTGGTTTGAACCCTATGCATCAATTTGTAGAACACTGTTTCTAACATGGACAAGATAGGCATTCTCTAGCTTGCAAAATGTATGCATTGTAAACTTCTGAATGGTTATTGAGCATCATGTCACACTTAGGAAACTCACGGTAGAATGCTTTTATCCAAGTGCTAGGTACCAAAGCTTCCACCCACTCAAATGCTTTCTGAGAAGCAAGTCTCATCTTTTTCATATTCTTCTCATATTTTGGTACATTAGTTGATCTTCCAATCGCCCACAAGTTATTTTTGAGCACTTCTCCCCTGTTTCCTGCCTTCTGAAAATTCTGGTACAGGTGTCTCACACAGAACCTGTGCTCTGCATCTGGAAAAACTGTACCCACTGCTTTGATGAGACCCTTTTGCTTGTCACTAATTATTGTCCACGGGGCTGTATTTGTTATGTGCAGATCATCCCGCAGTGTTGTCAGGAACCACTCCACGAGCTTGTGCATTCAACTTCGACCAATCCCATCGCAATTGGATATATGTTGTCATTAGGATCTATTCCTACAGCAGTAAGCAACTGACCCTTGTACTTCGTCTTCATATGACACCCATCAACACATATTAGAGGCCTACAACCCCTGAGAAATCCTCTTTTAAGTCCATCATATGACCAATACAGTGATGCCAAGTGCTGCTTAGTGTGATCTCCATACTGGACTGTGTTGCAAGAAAGGAAAAACTTAGAACCTGGATTGGATGTTCTTAGCTCTTGCCCATAATCCCACAGCTGACTAAATTGTGCATCTTCATCGCCGTGGATGATGTTTAGTGCCTGTTTTCGTGCCCTTCCTAGCTTCCACCTATCTGGACACATGTTGAATTCTTTGTACTTTTGCAGCAAATGTGCCTAGATCCATCTTCTGATTATCCCTAAATTCATCAATGAATTTTTGTGCCAGAAAAGGAGCTGTCAGTGCATTCATATGCCACACTCGTGAACAAGTGTGTGTACCATTGTATGCTCGGATCACAAATGAACCTGTTCGGCTGTCAGCTGATGCTTTAAGCATCCATGAGCACCCTGGTTTGCACTTAGCATCAATCCTGCTTTTCTCATTCCTTGGTTTACATATTTTCCTTCTGCTCCTAACACTGTATGCATCTAAAGCTGATCTCATTTCTTTTACATCAGCGAAGGCCATGCCCACCTTGAACACCGGATCGTCCATATCAACTTGAGGATTGAAAACAGCAAACTTGTACTGCAACTTCTCATGGTCCTCTGGCAGCAAATTCAGGTCTGCATCCTCCAATGCAACATCATCCTCTTGTTCATGAACAGGTACAATTTCATTGTTGTCATTGACCTCTCTATCAACATTATCAACAAACAGATCATCATCTCCCTCATCTGCTGCATAGTCACTGTCCACAAAATCTGAATCTTGATCATCTGATTCATCTTCAAGCAGTGGTTCCGTGTCTGCTTCCTCTGCTAACACAGTTCTCCTTGATGCGCGAGAAGCTTGGCTGACTGAATTATCTGTTTGACCTGCCGGTGTCCCTGAAGCTGGAGGGGCTGCACTTGATGGGCCTGCATCGCTTCCTGCTGCTGTCCGCAAGTTGCTGATCGACTCAGGCCTCAAGTTGAGCAGGTAACCTGTATGATCAACCAACAAAACTAGTTGCTTGTGAGTCTCTGCTGCATTAATCATGTGCACAATGTCTGAATCTCTCTCTATGCGAACTAAACCCTCATGGATTTCTTTCCATGGTGGAGACCAATACACATTGCACCTGCCTTCCATTGCATACCCAAGCTGCTGCATAATGTCCTGTAACCACAGAATTGACCAAGTCTCCCTGTTGCAAAAGTCCACATACTCAACTGTTCCTTGACAATATGTCAAGGTGTCTCCTTTGCCACTAAAGAAGCCATTGTGTGACACAATGACTGTGAATAAATCTTCATTTGTTCATGCACATCACAAACAAAAATTCAGTACAACACTCTGACTGAAATTGAGTTAAACAGGATACAGTAAAACACTCTCACGGAATGCAGATTCTGTCATTAAAACACTCTCACGAAAATTCAGTAAAACAGTCTGACGGAAATTCAGTTAAACAGTAAGCATACACATCCTAATTATCACAAAAAGCAATGCAAATAGCCGAAACAGGACACAGAATTAGAATACAACTGAATCGTTCACAAAACACACCTAAATTTGACAGAATCTGCATTCTTGCGGACACATACACAGCACCGAACCAGGACACACAATAAATCTTCACCCTAACTAGTTTTACTCATAAAATCAATCCAGGCAGTGTTACAACGCATGGAATCGACGATTTCAACAACAATTTGCACTCCAAAATCGGCCCGATCATCCTCGCCGCTAAACACACTTCCGCCGCCTTGAAACGGAGGACAGGACACACCATTAATCTTCATCCTAACTAGTTGCACTCATGCAATCAAGCCAGGCACTGCTACAACTGATGGAATCGATGATTTCATCCAGAATTTGCCCTCTAAATCGGCCAGATCACCGTCGCCCCTTAACCCACTTCCGCCGCCATGAAACTGAGATGAAGAAGAAGACATAAATCGCGGGGATGCCTACCGTAGTCTGGAGCCTCGTCAAACCATGGCCGAAGCTGCGCGTCGGGCGCCATCGCACGAATCTAGCTGCGCCCAGCGGTCGCCGGCGTCGGCGCAGCGCCTCCGCGACGCGATGAACAAGGAAAGAAAGGAACTACCGCCCCTACAGAAAAGGAAACAGACGATAACTACGCGACGTGCAAGGCAGGGACCTAAACACAAATTTTAATAATATTAGGAATATGTTAGCAAACCCACTTTTCCACTGTGGCATGAAGACGTGGCAAATCGGACTGATTTTGACCAAAATCGCAACCGAAACAGAGTTTGTGTACCGTTTTTGCTCAATTTTAAAGTTGTTGTATGATAGTGCACATGTACGTAAAGTTTGTGTATGGACAGTGTTATTGACTCTTCATAAATGCAATGTCTTGACAGTATATCTGATGTAACATGATGAGTGAGCATTTATATTTAGAAGTTTTGGAAATAAATTGTGCTTAATACAAACTTAGCTGCATGTGGGTATGTATATTTCTCTTCGAATGTAATGAAAAGTCGTGCATTGCACGTGCACGCTAACTAGTGAACAAAAAAGAGAAGAACGGGTAAAAAGAGAAGAAGAGAAGATCGATACTTGGAGGGACGGCCGCGGCCGAGTACAACCATGGGATCAGCGATGGACGGCTGAGAGGAGGGCGCGATCTGTTGACTACTCCACCTTACAAGCAACGGAAGAAGAGGGCCCAGCCCAAGCAGCAGTAGGCAGGCAGCGAGTGTTCTGTGTGTGTGCTGCAGATCTCATCTCAGGTCACCGGGCCGGAGACGACGACCACCACCACCACCACCATGGCGCCGTCCCTCCCCACCTCCGTCCTACTCCTTTTCGCCGTCTCCGTCGCCTTAACTGTCGCCGCCGCTACCTCCCCCTCGTCGCCTGCGCCGGAGGACGGCATCCGGGTCGTCTCCGCCGAGAAGAGGGTATGTTCTCCATCCTGGTCCCTCCTGAATCATCCTGATAAGGTGGCTGTGAATGTGTCAATACTGACTAGGGTTCGTCGCGTCGCCGGCCTCGAACGATTACTCAAATCTGGATCGTAGTTTCGTATCCAATTCAGGGTCTTTCTCTGCGATCCAACTCATATGCCGTAACCATGAAAGGATTCGAGCTGAGCTTCAGCTGATTAGCGATCATGTGTGTGTTCTCACCCCTAGGATCTGATGCCTTGTGCTAGTGCTGCGATTAAATTTTGGGTTTAGGGTTTAACAGATCGTGCCCTGCACATACATATTTCTTTCAGTAGAGTTGCATTGCGTATTGTATATACATCTTGGCCGTAACATTAACAACACCTGCAATTCACCTACCTGCAGATCGACCTGACCGGACCCATCGTCAAGGTGTACCTCACGCTCAAGGTAAACCCTCCACGCCCTTCCATCCCCCCCCCCCCCCCCCCCCCCCCCCCCCGCCATCAACTCCTCCCCTGTGTATCCACTCATACTCCACCCTCCGCTACCAGGTCCATAACCCAGCCACAGGCTCTGACGCGTCAAATGTTCTCATCGCGTTCACGCCCGTGGAGGCCCAGCACCTCGCCATCGTCAAGGCGACCAGGGCTGAGGGAAGCGCAAGAAGAAGGTGTACGTGCAGCTCCCGGTGGAGCCCGTCGATCTCGCCGCCGATACCCCGAACGGCGCTCGCCTCTACTCCATTTCGCTGAGGGCGCCATTGAAACCCGCCGAGACGGCTACCCTGGAGGTCTTTTATGTGCTGACGCACTCCCTGGAGCCCTTTCCGGCAGAGATCACACAGTCCGAGTCCCAGCTGGTCTACTACCGCGACAGCGCGGTCCTCCTCTCTCCGTACCGTGTCTTGGAGCAGGTTACCTACATCAAGATGATGCCGAGCAAAAGGGTGGAGTCCTTCACCAGAGTGGATCCCACCAGTCGTTCGGGCCCTGAAGTGAAATATGGCACATACAAGGACCAGCTTCCGTACGTGTACTTGCCGATACTCGTGCACTATGAGAACAACAGTCCGTTTGCAGTTGTCGAGGAGCTTGTGCGCAAGGTGGAGATTTCTCACTGGGGGAATGTCCAGGTCACCGAACAGTATAAACTTAAGCATGGCGGTGCTCGCCACAAAGGAGTCTTTTCAAGGTTAGCTGCAACCGTCTTTCAACTCAATCTTTTTCTTTTTTTTGAAAGGAACTCAATCTTTTTCTTAGCATATCTGCTTCAAAAAATGGTTTTGGCATCCAACCAATGGAACTGTATTCTTGTAATTACATGCACCATCTATCGTTCCAATAACATTGTTACAATTGTCGAAGCTCTGAATCAAATGGCTCCACCAAACTGTGTTGGGTTACCTGAACCCTTAACTAAAAGAGGCAAATGCATTGAATTTGGACTCTATTACTGCCATAGTCGATTACAAATTATCTCTCTGGTTATTTATCAACTTCCTCCAACAATATAGGTCAAGTAGCTTCGAGATAAACAATAAATAGCCTAATATCTTCCAGTAATGCTTTACTTCTGGCTTGGTCATGTTGAAATCAAACACGAGTAGGTAAATACATGAATAACAACATGCCTTATGGACTCGAAATCAAGATCTTTAGATTCTAAGCTGTATGGAGTATTAATAAATCAATCATTCTGTATCTCATGCTGGTCAGTTTACTTAGTACAATCCTTCGTGGTCACCCATTTATAACTTTGTTGCTAGGCTCGACTATCAGTCTAGGCAATCTGTCAGCGGAGCATCATCGTTTAAGAATCTTCTCGCAAGGTTGCCTCCTCGAGTTCATTCAGTTTACTATCGTGATGAGATTGGTAACATCTCCTCATCCAATTTGCGTAGTGATTCATACAAGGTAAACGGTAGTTCTCCACTGAGTTGAACTTTAACAGTTCAGTATGCTAGTTGGTAGCAAATTAGATACTCTTGCTTACTTAAATGTTAATCTTGAACTAATCTTGTCACTTAATTTTTTTGTTAATTCAGTCAGAACTAGAATTCGAGCCAAGATATCCATTATTTGGTGGCTGGCATTGCACGTTCACCATCGGCTATGGTATGCCGTTGCAAGATTTCCTGTTTGAGTCAGAAGATGGTCGACGTTTTGCCAACCTTACATTTGGATGCCCTCTATTGAATACCGTCGTTGATAATCTTACTATCAAGGTAAGTCTGCACAAAATCCAACTCCGATGAAACATTTTTATTGCAATGGTAAAGAATTGGAGTACTTTTAGTCTATTATATTATGTGGCAACAACCCATGTCGAGAGCTGCCATTGGAATGTACAGTATATGCACACACACGAGCCTGTGCAGTCATCTCTCATTTTCTGAGTTGACTAGTCATGTTCGTTGCATATCTTAGCTCTTCTTGAAATTCTCGTGAACTGAAGTAATTACTAAAAAAGCGAAAAATATATTCTTGATAAAGAGACCGGATGGTGTTAATAGGGAAGGTAGCTCTTGCTTTTCTTATGTACATCTTAGCAGCCTCATTTATTAAACCGTAATGTCACAGGTTGTGCTTCCCGAGGGATCAAAGAGTCCACAAGCTGTTGTTCCTTTTCTGACTGAGCAACATCTTGAGGTAATCCCATATTTCCATCAACTACCTGAAATAGAAGTTTGCTCGTACCGAGAAGTTTGTTCTGGATTGATATCGTTTTTCCTTTCTCGAGTCACAGTTCTGATTATGGTATTTATATGTATATGTGACCGATGCAGACTAGTTATTCCTATCTTGATGTCGTCGGGAGGACGACAGTGGTGCTGAAGAAGAAAAACGTAGTAGGAGAGCACAATGTTCCTTTCCAGGTACTTTGCTCCGTGCCACAAATTGGCCTTGTTTATCAGGTCTTGTCGCTTTGCAACTTATCGTCATTTTTGTGAACTGCAGGTGTATTATGAATTCAATCCAGTCTTCATGCTGGCGGAACCATTGATGCTGATATCTGCGCTGCTGCTCTTCTTTGTCGCCTGCATCGCCTACCTTCACATGGATCTTTCCATCGGGAAATCGCAGGCCTCTTGAAGTATAAACTATCGTGGATCTATGAGGGAATTTTGATGCGTAGCCTTGTGCTGCTAACTATCATGCATGGTGAGCCAACCCGTGGTGTATTAGTTTTGGAGAGCTTTGTAGAGCAAGCATGATCGTTGTAGGAACGAGACACTGAGCATGACCCGCGGTGTGTATCTGTGCAAATCTATATTGGATGGTCATACAGAACTATTTGTTGATCAAGTTGTGATCTGATAATATCCCCAATAGAACAATATTAAAACAAGCAGGCAAAGATATATAGCCCAAAATTAGGGGGTATATATCCAGTGTTGATGGTAACAAAATCTATTGCTATTGCGATTAAACTACTCCCTCCGATCCGATATAAATGTCGTGACCTGTGCGTCTGATTTGTACTAAGCGTCTGATGTGTACTAAGCTAGTTGTTTCTCCACGGCACTTAGGGCAATGTACAATGCGGTGATGTCAGCCTTCCCTTAGAGATGACACGTCAGATTTTTGCTTAGTTGGAGGAAAGAGAATGAAGGGAGAGAGGGTTGTCTTCCCTTAGCTAAGGGATGATCTCTTAAAAATTAAGAGAAGGCTATTTTGTCCATTGTATCATATGCTCTCCCTTATTAACATAATTTCTTTCTAAATCTAGTTAGTTCTCATTAATTGCTAGGGATGACAATAAGAGATAACACATTGTACGACTACTATTTATTGCCTTCTCTAAGTGACGTGGAGGGGTAAGAGAAGACCAGTCTTCCCTACCATTGTACATGCCCTTATAAGGGGTCAAAGCGAGTATCAAATACCGGCAAAGCAAATTTCGGAGTGAAATTGGTAGAATAAGTCAGTTTGGGGCAAATTTCAATTCGGATTAGAAAAAGGGGACCGACTCTAAACGTTGAAGGAAGAAAGTACTGCAAAAAATGTGTTAGAATGTTGACAGTGGGATTTTGAACACACGCCCTTTCAGACAAGAACCTTAATCTGGCGCCGACTAACTTGGCCGTATCAACTTTTCTGTTCGCAACCAAACATAAAACAAGAAGTCATTTCTTCAATGCACCGACTACGTTTAATACATGTTCGTCCCAGAAGTAATTCTGATGGGGGCAAAGTACTTAAAAAATTGGTGGCTAATTATGAAATAACAAGAAAATGGAGACCGGTTTTCAAGAAAATAGTGGTGGAGAAGATTGATCAATTCTCCCACCAAGTTTCAATATGCTCAATCTGCGATCCACAGAAAGAACAAAAAAGTTTGTTTTACTGAACATAAAAAGAATATGTCCCGTCTTCGGTAAATAAATTATAAAAATACCAAACCCAATCGTTCATAAAAGTTCATATCATGTTTTTTCTATTTACAAGTTAAAGTTCAAACTCACGAAAGTCGAAGTATATACTTTAGTTGATACTTTCTTGACTGTCCACTATGATAACGAAAAAGATTTCTACATATCCAACTAAATTGATCAAGAATACCAAAATGCGATAATTCTCTCCAAATGGGTTTACTAATAGGATGGACTGATCCAGTACGAAATTTAGCTTTTGATAAGTATCCTATGACAACAGTAGCGGGAACTATGGTATCTTTGTTTTCATTCAAGTATCTAGTACTCCCTCCATTCCAAAATACAAGATGTTTTAGTTATTTTAGATATGGTATAGATACAGACTGAAATGGAGGGGGTAGATATATGTGAATCTAGAAAAAAAGCTAAAACATCTTAAATTTAGAAATGGAGCGAGTAGAAAGTAATTTTCCAACATTTGATTCCTTACTAACAAAGAAATTTTTGGTACTTAAAAGGCACCCAAAAAAATCGAAGTAAGAGTTGGCTAATTGGTTTAGACGGATCCTTCACGGCTGAATCCAAGAAAAATACTGATAAGGCCTCATTTCTTTTTTATGTAAAAAAAAAGAGTTACTATGATACAAAAATGGCATTTCCTTGATATCGAACATTATTTATAAGAGGATCCATAACAAACCATATGGTTTCCCTGAAAAACCCACTACTAATATATTATCCCAAAATGTTCCATCTTCCTAGAAAAGTTGATTCATTCCAAGAAAAAGAGTCCTGGATGATGCTAATTTTTTTTGAAAGGAATGTGGTAGGGGAAGCCCCTAAAGCGATTTTTTTATGTGTGCAATTTGCCTCCCGTTCTATGCCATTGCTAGTGCCTAGTGGTCCAACCTTCGTTGAATTCCCAGGACCTCACACCGCACTCCACCCAGGGGCGGAGACATGACCTAGGCACACCGCACACATGGTGTGGCCTGTATGAATGTTTTCTTTGCTAAAATTTGAAGTTTCAGTATGTATCTCTTGCTCGAAGCTCTAGTAGCCTACGATGGCCCTGGGTTTGATTACATCCTGACTCCGACCCTGCCTCCACCCAACCATCAACGTCTAGGTCTCTGCTGCTTCGTCGTGGCTTCATTATGGCGCAATGTCTCAGCTCAACTTTCCTATTAAAAGTCAATTATGCTGCCTTTAGAGGAGACAAGGAAAAAATGGTAGTGAAGTTTGTTTGTCCTACGATCATGGTAATGTAATATTTTCTTCTTATACCTTGTGCATTGTGGTATCGATTCAAAGGAAAATGTGGCAGCGATTGGAATCGCCGTAGTTCTGCTCTAGTGTTGCAATCGATTTCTATGCCAGTGTCGGGATCTTCTCCTTTCTTGCATATGGGCTACTCTGCATACACTTGACACAATGACACATAGATTCATTTGAACCGCACTTTGGATCGAAAAGTCAATTTGGCTCCCGAGCACCAGTGCTCCCTCTGTTTAAAAAAAAATCATTTTATTAAAAGTTTCAAATAAATCTGAAAACAATCCGCATGTTCTCAATTTACAATGCAAAATTCTTTATATTATGGGATACACAAAATAAATTTGAAAATTTGAAACAACTATACTCAGATTTGAATATTTTTTAATTTTTGTGTAGCTCAGAATACAAAATATTTTGCATTGTGATTTTGCACGCATTTAGCTTACATCATTGAATCATTGAGAACATGTGATTGTTTTCAGATTTATTTTAAACTTCTAAATATGTTTTTTAAAATTTTCAAACAAACGGAGCACTGGTCCTGGGAGCAGGAAATTGTCACTCCACTTTGGTTCGCTTTCTCCCCTGAGGCCCTGACACAGGCACAGCTTGGATCCACACTGCAGTGTATTCTCGAATCGTCTTCCATCCCCCAAATCCCCCAAAAACCCCAACCCCAACCCCTTGCGAACCCTAGCAATGGCGATGCCAATGTCCACCCACTGAGTCGGGCCGGAGCCGAGGATGGGTTCCAACACGCCTAGGGCGCGGCGGGCGCTGGCGGCCATGGCGCCCTCGGCTTCTCCAGGAAGCAATCCCTCGCCGCCCTCAAGCCCCTCGTCAAGCTCTACGCCAACAACTGGGCGCTCATCGAGGACGACTCCTACCGCGTCCTCGTCGACGCCATCTCGATGTCCCTTCCTCCCCTCCTCAACCCATCCTCTGCTCCCTACTCCATCATCCACTCTCCTGGGATATAAAATGGTTTTCTTTTGGCCGGGGTTTTCAGGCGAGCGGCAATGGGGGGCCGGAGCAGGAGCAGGAGGGATGGACGACGACGATATCCAGGCAGGAGGAGACGCTTCGACCTCCCTCGGCCCTCCCTCGCCTCCGTCCCCCACGGCCGAGCAGGAGGAGATGGTCGTCTCGCCTCGTCCGCAGGCCGGAGCCTCGACGAGGGCGCTGCGCAAGAGGCGGCACGGGGAGACCATCGATGCGGATCCCCAGCTGGAGGACGCCGCCTTCCTGAGGGAGCCCAAGCCTGAACCTGTCGATATGGATGCGCCGGGCTGTCAGGATGTGCAGCCTTGCCTGATCGACCCTTCGCGCGACGCATCCTCCGAGAAGTTGCTTCGAGAATTGCCTCCGCTGCAGCCGGGCCGAAATCCTAAACAGATCCCAGGTTCGAGCTCGCCTTTGATTTTTCTTTTGTCCTCGTAAGCCTTAAATTAAGGAGATAGATTACGTCTTTTACTTGATCATGATTGATACATTGTACTTCTTTGCTTGGTAAGTTTGTAACAGTCGATGGTAGTGTTGTTAAAACATAAGCACTTGTTCCACAATCTGCTCGAAACTGTCTCCCAAAGCGTAGATAGATCAATGCTACTCGTGTTAATATTGCTCCCAACACTGGTTGCATGCTTTAACTTAATGTGTTAGATAAGGCTTGCTGGTAGCACAACCTTTGCTTGGTGGAACTCTTGTTAGCAAACGTGTTAATATGTCTTTCGTCAATCACATTTTGCTGTTATGTTCTTTCAGCAATGATCTTATTCTGATTGGACTCCTTTGAACTTTTTAAAGGTGCTAGAAACAGGAAAATTCAGAGATGCAGAAATCAGGAAAGGACTACTTTATCTGTAGAGCCAACAAGCAGCGGATTGAACAATGGAACAGGATCTGGTGTTGTAAATGTGCAGGGAACACCTTGTCTAGACATTGAGGTAGCATCATCTTCTATGGGTGAGGTCAAGATGTCGCTGAAATGCAGTGTCGACCCATCAAAGTTCCGCATGCCTGCTTTAGAAGCAGTTTTCAAGATGGTTGAGAGTAAATGTCTACGCTCATACAAGGGTCTTCCTCCTGATTTTTCCGTTGGCAACCTCATGACCAAGATATGTCAGTGTGTTGTACAGCTGGGCACTGAACATACTGTAGAGCACAATACGCAATCAGATGTTGCTGGAATTGGCAGCAGGTCAGAGGACAGTAAAAATAGGAAACAGGTAGTTGAAGAGAAACTATTGGTTTCTAACCGCTCGGATAGTGGTCCAGTGAATTCGACTCTTGCCCAGCAACGACGTCTTGTGCTTTCCACATCGAGGACTAACCATGATGTAACGGATATATCTAAGGGGAAGAAAAAATAAGGATATCAATTATAAATGAATCTGGAAGAGAGAAATGCCCACCTTCCTTATTATATACCACGCAGCGTTGTATTCCAGAATGCTCTTGTTAACATGTCATTTGCAAATATTGGTGGTGAAGACTGTTGTGCTGATTGTTTTGGCAACTGCTTGTCCTCACTCAAACCATGTGCTTGTGCAAGAGAAACAGGGGGTGAATATGCATATACACTAGAAGGTTTGGTTAGGCCAGCATTCATTGATAAGTGTATCTCGGTGAACCGCTTCCCTGAAGAACATCGGAAGGTGTTTTGTAAAACTTGCCCGCTCGAGAGTTCTAAAAATAAAGCTTCACCAGAGTCTTGCAGGGGCCACATTGTTAGGAAATTTATCAAAGAGTGCTGGAGCAAATGTGGATGTAACATGCAATGCGGTAACCGTGTGGTTCAACGTGGCATCACACGCAATCTACAGGTAATATTTTTAATGTTTTTTTTTCTGAACGAGATTGCTGGGGCGCTAGGTTTCCTTTATTTTCTGTGTGCAGCGTCCTGAGTATACTGATGTTGGATGGTTTTCAACTTTTATTAGGTTTTCTTCACGGGAAAAGGGACAGGCTGGGGGCTCCGTGCTCTTGATGAATTGCCGAAAGGAGCTTTTGTTTGTGAATATGCTGGGGAGATACTAACAAATACAGAACTGCATGAAAGGGACGTTGAAAACATGCAAAATGATAAGTATGTGCATCCAATACTTTTGGATGCTGGTTGGTGTTCTGAAAGGGTGCTGAAGGATGAAGAGGCTTTATGCCTAGATGGAACATTTTATGGCAATGTTTGCAGATTCATCAACCACAGGTGTGCTCTAGCTCTTTCTGGTCATTGTTACGATTTTTTTAAATGACAGCATAAATGATGAGGCTTATAACTTGTCTTCAAAAAAATCTGACCGTAGCAACACTCCCATGTAGATGTTGTGATGCAAATCTAGCAGTGGTTCCTGTTGAAGTGGAGAGTCCTGATCATCACTATTATCATGTAAGCTACCCTTGACAACTTTACCCATGTCGGACTGTGATAATACCACAAGAGAGACACGTCATGTTGATGTTTTTTTTTATAAAAACAGCTTGCATTCTTCACAAGCACGAAGGTGGAGGCTTTTGAGGAACTGACATGGGTATGTGTTATATAGTTTCTTAATAGCAATGCATGGTATAACCTTTGCTCGTACAGACGAAGTTGTGTATTTTTCAGTAGACTTCCCTAGAGTATAGCTGCAAAAAGTGAACAAATCTCATGGTATTGCTCGAGGTTGAGGTTGCTGTTCTATATTTGTAGGCTTCCCCAATGTATGTATATCCAGTGTGCTTACTGTTAGCTTTACTTTTTTTACTAGTTGCATTGTATCCCAAGAATTTGTTCTTGTACAGGTCAACAGTATTATATTCTTTAAAAGTAAAAAGTGCACAACTGTTGCAAGATAAAAGAAATGTCGACATATTAGAACCGCAGCAAAAGACAGATGCTGAGCGAGATGGTTCTGGTTTTCAGGATTACGGCATCAATTTTGACTACGAGAAGCAAAAACCCGTGAAACCGTTCGAGTGCCTGTGTGGGAGCCGATACTGCCGGGGAAGGAGGAGGCATCATCAGAGTACGTGTTTGTTGCTGCCGCTTGGTCTCGGAAACAACTATCAACATACATTTTTCAGTGCATTTTTGTTTTTTTGTTTTGCAGGGAAGAGAAGTGGGACAGCTGCTGCGGAATGAGCTGAGCTGGGCTGAGCTATTATGGTTGGTATTTTAGGGAGGGAGGGTATGTAGGGCGATGGAGTTGTCTATGGGCAGTGGATGAGCCGACGATGCCCCCAACTTCTCCGTCTACTCCGTCCGTTCTAAATTACTCCATAGTTTTCTATGGGAGTATAAGATATTCTGTTTTTTTTTCTGAATTGTATGTATATATATGTGTTTTAATGTGTTGTTCACTCATTTCAGTCTATGTATTATGCATTGAAATATCCGAAACATTTTATAATTCGGCATAGAGGAGTAAATGTTATGACCAATGTAGTAGTTAGTAGTCAGGTTTGGGGTTAAATCCTATTGAATAGAATAGGATGCATGCCTTTCAGTTGCGCATTTTCCTTGGCCATTTTGTTTCGAGGTTTTGGTTGATCTATTGGTTACTTACTACTCGTGTTAAGTAAGAGAGGAAATATAAATAGATAAATTGGTTAGTGGTGAAAAAAACTAAAGTAACTTGTTCCTGGCATTTTCCATCAACCAAGAAGGCATCTTCTTCGCACAAAGAAATGCATTTTACAAATATTACTTGCCTTGCGCTAGTTTGGGAAAGCTAGTGAGCGAGGCCGATGTGACTGTTAGAAAGCTCGTAAGTCGTTACAATCTCTGAGGGAGCTAGATCGAGAATTGAGGGGTAAATTAAACAGTGATTGTCATTTTTCAGCGGAGCGGAGCAGTGTTGGTATTTTAGCTGTTAAAAAAATGCTGGATTATTGTGAGCTACTCCCAGAACAGAGGTAATAATAACCAAAGAATATACGTATATTATTTTTTCCGGTTTTCTCCAGCTTGTCAGTTTTGAGAAATCCCAG
Source organism: Poa pratensis (assembly GCA_947311845.1). NCBI lineage: Eukaryota > Viridiplantae > Streptophyta > Magnoliopsida > Poales > Poaceae > Poa > Poa pratensis. The sequence goes on along the minus strand of CAMZMU010000109.1, from coordinate 3,967,468 downwards.
AAGGATTCACTAACAAGAGGCTCGTCCCAGAATTACTGTGTTGAGTTTATTGTTCTATGAACATTACGATCAAGGATTCACTAACAAAAGCTCATCCCATAAGCGCGGATTTCTCCACAACCATGTGTTTAAAGTTAAACTAGAGCAAAAATAGAAGGGACGGGGAGAGAACTCGGTGCAACCCCAAAAGGCAGGAATAAACAGACGATCATTTTAACCAAGATCATCACAAACTGGATTTACTATTTCAATCTTCAGATATGATTCATCATGTTCCATGTGTATACTTGTTCTTCCAAACACACGCAAGCCACACTTTTCACGATCTAGTTGCACAAATGCACACCTACTAGAGTTCCATTCAAGTTAAAAACACAAGCGTCCATAAACTTATTCGTGGATAAAAAAGCATCCTAAGCAGCATCTGATCCCCACTCTTCTATCAACAGAAGTCAGTATGACAGGTTAGACACTACCTAGTCAACTCCCATTGTCTTATGAGCAATGTCATATATAATCATATATGTACCATTGGGGAGGCGCGGCAAGGCCCGGCAACCGCGACTAGTAGCCTCCCCTAGTTAAAGCACCAGGCCACTTTGCCCTCGAGATTTTGCTCGGGACAGGGCGTCGTTATATTCACGACGCCCACGCAAAGTACGGGCATATGGCCCGCCTTGCGACAGTCCAGTTGCCGCATCCGTAGAAATATCTTCCCTGCATGGGACCCGGTTTGCGTACAATGTTCCACCTGCTCAGCACTCCACAGAAGCAGTACATTGGCCTTTCCTTTCCTGCGGTGCTACCAGCATATGGATTATTATTAACCTGGACATGGGCTCCCAGTATCTCCTTGGCCTTATGCTGCAACAGGGTGGGGTCTGGAGAACGGTCAGGCGATGGCTGGCACGTTATTGACTGTGGGGCAGGTTGCCACACAAGCGAGTTGGTGATGGAGAACTTGAAACCCCGGTGCATCAACAGCGCAAGGAGACGAGCAGTATTGCGTGCATCGTCAAGCCCACAGTGGGCACGACCCTCCCATGTGAGGCCAGCTAACTGAACCGCATCCTTCAAGTTGCACCTGACACCCCCATATACTTCCTGAAAAGGGACTTTCAAGTTGATCCACCTGATAAAAATGACAGCATATTAGAGTCACGACCAGCATGCCCTCTTGTGTTCTCAAACTAAACAACATTGTGCCTTGACCTCAAATAGCTGCTATTACAGTGTACTGACTATCAATTTATATGCATGAGAAATCATGTCTCCAGAAAAATCAGTCTGCATATTCGAAAATTAGACTCAGTGACCGATTTGATCACCTTAAGCATGAAAAATGCAAGCAATATACTGTATGGACACAGAGTATATGTTCCAACTTATCAAAAAACTTTCTGAATAACATGTATGTACATCTACAAGTCGAGCTTTAAAGACCTATATGGAACACAACGGATTTTCAAAGGAAAATATAGACGTATTAAATCATTCCATGCAAGCTTCTTCCATTCCAAACAAGCCCTAGAATTTATAGGTTCACTATATGCGACTTAGATTGAATCTCCAAACAAAAGCCACGCTCTATATTAAATACTGAAAACTAAATATTAGTTTTTTAGGAACAAAAAGAATAGGGGACGTGGGCAACTAACAACCCTAAAACTATATCCATTTGTTTTCACTTCCATCTCATATAATCTGCCGGGATAGTCAAAAGAGAATAACATGAGCCTAGATTATTGGTTCAACAGCCTTTGTGCTACTGCTAAGCACCATCAACTTACTTTAACACCGTCACCTCCAACTTAATTTAACACCGTACAATGATAGCGTTTGGTTGGGATGAGGATGAGCATCCATGGGAGCGTCAGCCTCATCCAAATGTTTGGTCGGTCAAATCATATTATGCCATACACGACGGGTGTATGACTGAAGAGGATATATTCTCTTAACATGTTGATCTATGAGATACTTGAAAACGACCAGACAAACCCATAGTTATTTGCTAATAGCATATGATTAGATACGATAAAATCAACCTCTTAATCTTTGTGTCAGTCAAGCAGGTCTTTTCCCAATTTCCCATAGTACAAAAGCTACTGGACTTTATCAGAGTCAATTGTTGTAAAAAAGTTGCAAAGCAAGCCATATATAATAGTTTAAGCAACGAAGAAATAAATAAGCAATAATTGGCTAATTGCACCATTGTAGTTTTTAGAAATCGCACAGATTAAGAAATATCTAAGGTCGAGAAAGTCACCAAGGAATAATGTCCACCACTAAGGCTTTCTGATGATGACATTAATGCTTGGGAAGAAACTAATATGATCATATAGATAAAAGCGAAATAGAGCGAATAGCATTATCTGTGCATTCATGCCGTTGGCCTGATTGCGAAACAAATAGGTCCACCAAAATCAACTAAAACTTGCACCCATGTCAAGTCAAAACAAAGCAATGTCCTAAAGCTGCATCCATGGAAATATGAGGTATATTTTACCTGTTGAAATAAGGAGGCTTCTTGATTCTCTTGAACCTACACTCTGATTCCAACATCACGCGGCAATCCCAGTTAGACCAGGTGACAACAGCAAAGTTCTTGTGCTTAATTCCTTTGTCCTCTAACCATTTATCATGCATGAGCAAAGCTTCACTAAGCGGTACACCTCTGTCCACCTAGACATGCACAGATAAAAACTGTATTACTGACCAAATACACATTTCAAACCTTTGGTCATGCATTGCAACACCATTTCTTTAAACGTAGGCAAAATATGACTTCATCTAAGTGGTTATTTTTTTCATATTGCCCGACTGAATATTGTACATCATAAAACTATAATAGAGGCTTAAAAATTTGGCTACTGACAACACTTCAAATATGATAATTGAGTACATAGAAACCATATGCACAGATTTGTCTCAGAAAAAGTACTTTTGTATAGAGATATTACGAATGTTTATTGGTCAAAGTTGTGTGTTCTTGGACTGTATCAATGTCCGGAATGACATGTTTTTGTGAACAGGATGGAGTACACAAATAACAGCTTTGTCGAAGCTCTGGCCCTGGCCCTGGCCCAGTCCCCGGTCGTGGCATCCAACTTTGGCAACCACGGTTTTAAATTTCTGAGCTGCCACGTCCGAGGCCTACTGCTCCACTGAGAGGCCCGTTGCTCGTTCCAGCTCCGACGGACACCGGATAGATCGTGGGGGTTCAGATATGTACTGTTTGGAGATTTGGGTTTCTTTGTTTCCTAACAACCGGACCAGTATTGGTAGAGAAAGCTTTCATTTTCTTCCCTTCCCAATATAATCTATCCCATTGGTCTGAGTATTTCCAAGCATAGCCGGTTTATAAATAACAAATCATATTACGCTAAAAAAATTACCAGGCTCAGGTCAACAGCCGAACACACCAACTCCTAGGGCTGGCTTTGCCCATGCCCAAAAAAAAAAAACTAAGCTACCTGCTGACACCAATCTATCCTAACCCTAGACAACCTTCCATGACTAAGACACAGAGAAATGATTTAGGCGACGTGAGGTAATAAGCTACAAGATACCAAATCAAAGATGAATTTTTTTTTTAGAAATATGCGACCCACATGTCAATACAGGATTTTGAAAGTGTGATTTGCCAAAAGTTGGACCTGATCTGGTCAGTTATAACTTGATTATGAATGCCAGAGATCACTTGGTCATTATTAAATTACATGATCCTAAGTAGCAAATTACTAAATATCAAACTCATACGAGAAAGCTAGCTGTGAGAACTACTAAGTGCAGTAAACCGACTAGATACTGATGGAGGTGAAGTTAAGTTTGAATGGCTTAACATAATGATGGAATTAGCCAATAATAGAAGAGAGGAAACGGTGCCTCCACACATGTATGGACTATGGAAGTATAGTATAGATTGCAAGTGTATTTATCCTGGATGGGATCTAAAATAGAAACAAAAATGTTGGCTAGTGGAATCTGTCGATCTGCATCTCTAAATTTACTTACATACTCCTACATAGAAAATGTACAGACCAAGTTAGGTTCCATGTGTGTACATAATTGACACTAGCATGAAAGCTCATTGGCTCCTTCCAGTTTCATCTATACTCTATATAATTATACTATGCAGATGATTACTTACTAAGTTCATGCTATTAGCTCAAGTAAGCTAGTTTTAAAACTTAACAAATAACATTAACTGACTATATTTAGCAAATATAGAAACATTCAAAATCTAGATTATGCACCAACCTGAATCTGTTGTATACCAGTAAGCTCCTTGCAAAAGTCAGTCAAATTTTGATGATATGCGGGCCGAACGTATGTTTGAAAGGAAGCTTCCAATTGTCCTGTTGCACTGTTAACCAAGACTGATGGAAACTCGATAATCTCTTGTGGATGCGGATTGTTCTCCTTGTCACAGGTTGCTTCAAAGTCGATAACCACAAAATACTGAAATTCCTGAAGTTGTGCATCATGAGGGTAACCTTGAGGGAGCATCTTGAATGGGAACTGAACTCTTTTCTCAATGGGAAAACTGTGGTCCCTATTTATCTGATAAAATTGGTTCTCAAAGCCATAAGGTTGTGGCTGCCGCAGCATTTGATAATCAGAATAAATATGTGGCCAGGCATAAAATTCCTGGCGGTAGACGGGCCTGCTAAATCCTTGATTTGGGAGAGGAGATGCCTCCCAGACCTTATCTGCTGCAATACCCTCATTCTTTATTTCATCATTCTCAGGGAACCCTTCAGTGCCACCTCTGTGATCTTGAGGGTTATACTGAGAAATAATTGGCTTGAGGCACCCTGGAAGTGCCTCATTACTGACTTGCATTTCCTCTGCATTGATGAAGTAGATAAGAATATGTATGATAGAATTAACATTGCAAAGTAAAATGTATGTTACATGATATTTTCAATTAACATTTCATAGACCAAAAGGATAGCAAAAACCCTTCAGTAATTCAAATGCAAAGCGCTCTTTAACTATGCCCACAAACATGTAACAGAAACAAAAAAATACCAGTCTGAACCACTATTACCAGTGCATTATTAGTCTTGTTACTCGTTAGCACATTTTTTCGTCAATTTTTGTAGACACTTTTGCAGCGGAAGGAGAACTAGGTAACACTTGCTACCCATGGACACATTTAGCAAGAAAGAAAATCTAGCAGCAGCACTTAGCAGTGACCAGCAAACACCCTACTGTGGGTGTGCCCTAACCAGTCGGTGCCTAAAAGCTCGTGATACCCAAAGAACCACATCCAACGTCCTACATGCACATTACGAAGAACTGCAACAGGAACGCCGAACGCAACGGGGATGCCAACCCCAGCCTAAGGCCACTGAAATCGCTCCTAAGGAGAGCTTCCGCCCACGCCACTACCGAAAATCCCCCCGAAAACCTCCGAAAAATCGCGCCTTTGCCCCCGCCGCCACTCCGTTCTGCCACTAGAGAAGCAGGGGAGAGGGGGATCAAGATCCAGAGGGAAGAGAAGATCTGACCTGCGCGTTCTTGATCAATCATGGCCGTGGGCGTCGCCGCGGCGCTGCAGCATCCGGATCAGAACTCCCCCCGCGCCACGCCACCTGATCGATCCCCCAAAAAACAAGCAGATCAGCGCGCGCGAGGACGAGATCGAGCGACAGGGAGAAGGGGACAGACGGGAATCCGCTTTCTGTACGTATATGTGACAGCGAGAACCGGAGAGGGAGGGAAGAACAGAGCGACGACCCCCTCTCCTCTCCGGAGTCGCTTCCTCCTCCTCTGCGGACCTATCCCAGCGTCGGACGAGGATCGGGTGCAACCGCCGGACAGCGCGCACGGTTCAGGAGTCCAATGGGGTTACGACACGCGTGGAGGGCGTCACGCTGGGTACTTATCGTCGGCAGTGGGCCCGGTAGGACCGTGTCTCCTAGGTAAAAGCCTGGGACGGACTGTCAGTGATCCAAATCCGCGTTGAGATCATAAATCTAGCTGGACTCTATCCGTGCTCGACTGAAATTTGAATTTGTCTCGGTTTTCAAGTGGCCTTTTTTTTTTTGAACTTAGTATACTGCATGTATTCATCGAAATACAACAAGGAATACAAGCACACGCAGTACACGGCAAGTGGGTCCCGAGCCCCAGCACAACAGCAGAAAAGACCACAGGAAAAAGGAAATTACAACTTGGTCCCTAGGATCTTTTGCGCTGAACACGCCGCCAGTCTGCCATCACTCTGCTCCACCGCCGAAGACGTCGGAGAAGAAGGCCGACCACCGTCGAACCTAGATCGAGGCGCAGCTCCACTCATGTAGGCGACCGCATAAGCCACTCGAAGCAGAGCAACGAGATCTAACTCGATGAACGAGCACGGCCAAACCACCACCTCCTCCAAACCACCAAGCTAACTCCGGCAACCCTGCACCGGAGGCCAGCATACACCACCGCAGTCTCCAGAAACATACCTCACAGCCCCACGTCGCCGCAGGAGAAGACGACGACGCCACGACAGCAGGGACGGAGGAAGGGAACCCCAGAAGAAGAAGCACTCGCCGGCGCCGCAGCGACGAGCACGAAGGGGAACGGTGACAAGCTCCAAAGCCACGAAGACGCCAGCTCATTTCCTTCCCTTGTCCATCACCACGGCCACATCGAGGAAGAAAAGGATCCAGATCTGGAGGCCCTCGAGCCCACCCAGCGAGCTTTATTAGGAGGGTTGCCAAGGCAGCACCGCCGCCCGCCATCTCCAGCCACTGGAGCTTGACGAACCACACCACCACCTCCGCCGGACGCCAGGAGCAGCTCGGGATCTCCGACGACAGGAACCCTAACGGCATAAAGCCGAGACGGAACATAGGCACGCACCAGCAAGGAAATCTAAACCTACTATCTACAGAGGAGGCACGGCCTCCCCTCTCACACCATCTCCGGACGGCGGGGCCGCCGGATCTGGGGGAGAGAGGAGCCGGCGACGCACACGAGACTCTCAAGAAGACGGGGAGGAGAGAAAGAGGGGGGGGGAAATGAGAGCGACTGGAACGTTTTCAAGTGGCCTTTGTTTACATCTTTCCACATGGTAGTACTATCTTTGAAGCCTCATGGTCATGGCAATTGAAAAAAAAATTGTACAAATAATCAAGCCAAAAATGAAGCATTGAAATTTTGGGCTAAATGTTTTAATCATTGCAGGGGCTACGTAGATTGAGGCTTACGGTAATTCGTTGCTACTTTTCAACATATATCTAAAGTTTTACGATTTTTCGATGAATCGCTCGACGTTTGCATCGATAAATTCCTAGACATAATCTCCACCATAGAACATGTTACTATTTCTCACATATCCTGGCAAGACAATCGACTCGCCAATGAGATGCACTCTTCAATTAATCTCTGCACTATGAACGACCTAATGAACAGGCCGAGTTGAGTACCCAAAAAATCTTAATAGAGCTCATCAAGAAGAAATTTAAAGACCATCTGGAAGGACAAGGATGTCGCCCAGAGGGGGGGTGAATAGGCGATTAAAACTTTTCTGATTTAGGCTTGAATAAATGCGGAATAAAACTAGGTGTTTAATTTAACAAGCCAGCAACCTAAATAAACTAGGTTCACCAATGTGCACCAACAACTTATGCTAAGCAAGACAAGTAATAAGGTGATAGCAATATAAAATACTTCAAGCACGAAGGCTATCACAATGTAAAGTGCATAAGTAAAGAGCTCGGGTATAGAAATAACCGAGACACGCGGAGACGAGGATGTATTCCTGAGTTTCTCCTTTTGAGGAGAGTACGTCTCGTTGGAGGGGTGTGAGCTCACCACTAAGGACTACTCAACGCCACAAAAGGCCTCAAACTATTATCCGATGAACCGCACCACAAAGGATTGGTTCACCTTCCACTATCGGTAACCTTCGAGGCAGAAACCGGCGCCTTTACAACAAGCCCGAGGCACGCATCCACAACCTAGTTGGAGGCTCCCGAGTCACAAGCTTGGGGCACGCATCCACAACTGAATTGGAGGCTCCCAAGAATCACCACACGTCGTCTAGGGTCCAATGACCCAAGAGTAACAAGCTCACAAACTTTCAACTTCCACGAATCCTCGTGGAGAGCACAAACCGATGCACCAAATGCAATGGCAAGAGCACAAGTGCTCAAATCCTTCACTCTCAAATCCCACCAAAAACAATTAATGCTTATGGAGGGAGAAGAGAGGAAGAACAAAAAAGACCTCAACAAATGGAACTCCAAGATCTAGATCGAAAGGCTTCCCCTCACTTAGAGGAGAGATGGATTGGTGGAAATATAGATCTAGATCTCCTCTCCCTTTTCCCTCTAATTTGAGGCAAGAATCAGGGAGGATTTGAGAGAAGGGCAACCTTTCCAAGGTCAACAATGGTGGGAGAGAGAGAGAAATTCGTGCTTGGAAGAGCTGGTCACTTTGGGGAAGAAGGGGGCCTTTTATAGGTCCCACGAAAAAGAGTCGTTGCAGGAAAAATAACCCCGGAGACTCCGGTCTGAGCGGAGTCTGCGGTCCCCAGAGAGGACGGAGACTCCGGCCAGACCGGAGACACCTGATGTCTCCGGAGCACTTCCGGCCCCTATACCGAGAGCGCCGTCCTTGGGGGGCACGAGTGCGAAAACCAGCAGGCCGGAGTTTCCGGTCCCCCTGAGTCTGGAGACTCCGGTGCACACCGGAGACTCCGGTCTAGGTGCACCGGAAACTCTGGCCTGGATTTCCTGCAACTACTCAGCAAACCTGAAATGTAATAACTTTCTCAATCGAACTCCAAATCAGGTGAAACCAATTTTGTTGGAAAGGTAACGACAAGAGCTTTACTCAAGGATAAACCGATAATATTTGATATTTCCAACACGAAAACACAGCAAGTTTTTCATACAAAATCCGTTTTCGAAGAACTTGGGCTTGTCATGAAGATCACGACAAGCACCAAAACCCAACAAGGATAAAAGCCAAGTAAGAACCAAGAAAGATAATATGCCAAGAAAGCAAAGGTTTGAGCTCTCCACAAAGATGCGATCAAGTTACTCACTTGAGAGCCCCTCTTCATAGTACGGCGTCTATCCTATAAACCGGTCTCCCACTAACACCACAAGACCGGTAAAATAGAAACCCTATCAAGATCATACATTGGCCTTGCGCATTCCACTTGAGCTAGATGATGACGATCTTGATATCTTCAAGTGGACCACCTTTCTTGATTGCGCTTTGCTTGGTGAAGACTCACATATCGCTCACACCAATATGGGAGAGCCTCTCTTAGGCACATATTCACTTGACCATTATCTCCAAATGGGTGACAAGCTTCAAGCATAGGATTTCTTTGAGATGCTTCTCTTGAACTTGCACTTCATATATATGATGACTTGGAGATAAACATGAATGTTCACTCAATCTTCTTTTCCAAGTCACGCTTGCAATAAGCTCAACTCTAGATGACCATTTGTGTGGATCACACCTTGAATATTGCTTTGGTCATCACTTTATCTTCTTCTTTCAATCTTGATACCAACACATGGTGTTCAAGCATTGCCAATGGACAGGCCCTACAAGGATAGCTCAATGCAACCATTAGTCCATAAAGATTGTCATTAATTCTCAAAACCACACATGAAGGCACATGCACTTTCACCATCAAAGGAGATGACATGAAGTCTGGTTGGAATCCTTGTGGGCACATAAGATCTTGAGGCATGGAGCTTTAAATAAACCCCATTTAATAGGTCTATGGACAAGAAATCGTTTTACCCATAGTGGTGAATCTGGATTCCTTGAGGTTTGACAAGCATAACAATTTATCAGCAGTGTATTATCATACTCTAATGATGGAAATTATTGATGAAGTTGTTGATAAACGCACAATGGCCTTGAGGGACATCGATAAATTCATGTTGTATGTGGCCAGAGCTTACAACAAGAAGGTCCGACTGAACAGATTTCAAGACGGTAACGTGGTCTGGAAAGTAATCCTGCCAATTGGGTCAAAAGATCAAAATTTTGGCAAGTGGTCGCGGAGTTGGGATGATTCTATCATAGTCGTGAGAATAGTACCCACAACTCTTATTTGGTAGAATCCATGGAGGGGGGGTCTACCCTAAGCCATCAATGGCAAATACTTGAAGAAATTCTATTCGAGTGTACGAAAACATACTAAGCACACTGTCGCAGCAGTGGAACATGGGGTTCCCCTGATGCTGCCAAAGTGGGTCCACCACTTAGGCCCACCGAGAAGATGGACAAGGCAAGGAGTCAAGACCAGCAGATGGGTTAGCCCATCTGCTCCAAGGGAGCCCGACAAGTTCGACATCGACACGCTGCGGCTAAGGACCAGGCTACCTTCCGGGGTCACCCGTCGCCTGGAGAACAAGGCAGAGTACCCGCGGGTCCGTGCGCCCGGCAGGAGGCCAGGCGTACCCCCGGGTCCTCCATCCGTACCGCCGAGAGGATAAGAACGCCATCTCGTGCCGGAAGCTGGTAGAAGGCTTGGGCGCCAAGACGAAGGACGCGCCCCAGTGACGTCGCTGATCAGTGGCATTTGTATCTAAATTGCAAGCATGTTTTTGAGCATAATTCACTCACATCTGAAGCTTTATTGATCAATTATGCCACTGAAATTGTAGTAAAGAAAATATATTCATTTCATAAACTATTTTACAGCTTGGTTGTCATATTTGCAGGAATGGTGCGATAAGGCACCAAATTTCTACACCCAAGCTGAACGAGGATCTGTTGGAAACATACGCTTGGTGAGCGAGGGCTTGAACAGAAAACTACAAGGATCTTCTTGGGCAGAAATGAAGAAAGGAGAGGGAGTTAAGTGCAAAAACTCCAGATCAGATCAAGGAAGACAAGGAGCCGACAGCCTCCATCGAAGGCAGGCCTGGCTTTCTCTTCCCAAATCCCTAGCTTCTCCACCACCGGCCGCCACCGCGGCCAGGCAGGCGTGGTGGTGCGCCACAGCAACTGCACCACCCCACCCAACCACCACCATGAGTCGCTCCTCTCCATCAGCGACGACGACGACGACGACGAACTCCTCCAACTGTTGCTGCTGCATCATCTTCTCAGACCCCAAGTGCTGCTCTTCCTCAACCCCTCCTGCTGCTCCTCAACGACCTGAAGCTCTTCCTCAACCCCAAGCACTGCTGCTAGCTCCTCTCCATCGACCTGAAGCTCCTTGCGTTGACTTCAAGCCGATCCCTTTCCCTCCTCTTATTTTCTGAATCTTGTGATCTAGTGCTGTGTCATGACCTTAATTTGTTCAGAACAATAACTTGTGTTGGGTTGGTCTTTGTTGAACACGGAAGTAGACTGTGGCATGTATCAAATTTATTCGTATGTGTTCATGTGCTTGTTAAATCTGTCTCTTGTATGATGCGCTTGGTGCATGCACATACGTATCTAGTTTCTAGTCCTTCTTGTGTTTGTGCTCGTCCTATATTTCTGCCCCTATCTCAAATATGCTTATGTCTATTTGTTGTACGCTAGTGCTTGTGTGTCTTTAATTATTCGTTGCTCTGTTCAGTGTTAGTTTCTAAAGCGAAAATCACCAAAAAGAGGCATTAGGTAGTTTAGATTAAATTCCTGCAAATCCATCTTATCTTGTGATCTAGCTTTAGCCAAAGCTCAATTACCGATTTGCCTAGTCCCTGTGGAGAGAACGATAAACCCCCCTATTCTGCATTGATCAAATTGGCGCCGTTGCCGGGGACTAGCGTCGAACAATTGAGTTAGGCTATAGACTAGGTCTTTGTTTGCTTTTTGTGCATATTTTTAATCTCTAATCCTTGTTCTAGTTATTTTCTGTATTTCTCTTTGTTTCTTCTTTGTTTTGTGCAGGTTGTGATAGAACCAGTTTCACCTTGGATATGGCTTACTATTCAGATCATCATGGACAGGTGAATGGTTGCTCTATTACTATTGAAAATCTTCAAGAACATGTAAGTAAGCTTTCTCAAAGATTGCATCAATTAGCACTGGAGCGAGGTATAGTTTTAGATGATGGGCATATGCATTCTGATCCTTATTCCTATGGTTATTCTCATGCTGCCCCTATATGCCACATTTGTGGTACTCACGGCCATACGCACGCTGATTGCCAGCGTGGTGGTTATTCTCCCACTCCAGATTGTTTTGGTATGAATTTTGCTCAAGAGCATGGTTCATACCACAACAATTATACTGCTGGATGGCATGAAAACCCAAATATGACATGTAGGAACAGCAGCCCACCTATCTCATCGTTTTCTCCTAGTTATCCAACAGCAGGAATTTAGGTGTGCAGAGAAGAACCAGTACAATCAGCATCAATACTATCAAGCTCCCTCTTATGCCCCTGAATTCCATCAAGAACAACATTAGTCAAGTGCTCAGTCCACTCCTCTAGAAGAGCACTGATACGTCTCCAACGTATCCATAATTTCTGCTGTTCCATGCTTATATTATACCATTTACTACATGTTTTATATACACTTCGTATCACTTTTATGCATTTTCTGGGACTAACCTATTAACAAGATGCCACAGTGCCAGTTCCCTGTTTTCTGCTGTTTTTGGTTTCAGAAAGTTACTTCTGGAAATATTCTCGGAATTGCACGAAACAAAAGGCCAGGTCCCTATTTTTCCAGCACGTACACGGAGTCCGAAGGAGAGACGAAGGAGAGCCACGAGGTGGCCAAACCACCTGGCGGCGCGGCCCCTGATACGTCCATTTTGCATCACTATTTTATATCATAATTTACTGCTATTCATCGATATATTTCATATTTAGAAGTGTTACTTATGTTATTTTACCTATTTTGCATGTTTGATGAATAATGGAGAATTGGACACCGGAGTCAGGATTCTGCTGGAAAAAGCACCGTCGAGATGCACTATTTCTGAAGATCAATAAATCGAAGGAGACATATGGAAGTTCCTATTTTACCAGAAGATGGAGGAGGCCAAAAGGGGGAGCTGAGATGGGCCATGGTGGGCCCTCCTCACCCCTTGGCGCGGTGGGGCCCCCTGCCGCGCCGAGAGGTGGTTTGGGGGCCCTGGCCCACCTCAGCCGTCCCCCTTCGCGTACTTGACCCCCTCGGAACCCTAACACAGGGGAGGCCATCGAAATATTCCGCCGCCTCCACGAGGCGGAAAACACCAGAGAGCGAAAAGCTCCCCTGCAGGAAGAAATCTGCCGGGGGAAATTCCCTCCCGGAGGGGGAAATCGTCGCCATCATCACCGTCATCGAGCTGGACTTCATCGGGATCATCATCATCATCTCCACCACCAACACCATCATCACCGCCGCTGCACCCGTCTCCGCTATAACATCTAGGGCTGAATCTTGTCTATTTCATAGGGGAAACTCTCCCGGTGTTGATTACTCTTGTTATTGATGCTATTGGGTGAAACCATTGGACTAAGGTTTATGTTCAGATTGTTATTCATCATCATATCACCTCTGATCATGTTCCGTATGATGTCTTGTGAGTAGTTCGTTTAGTTCTTGAGGACATGGGAGAAGTCTTGATGTTAGTAGTGAACTATGTTGAGTAATATTTAATGGTTTGATGCTTAAGTTGTGGTGTTATTCTTCTAGTGGTGTCATGTGAACGTCGACTACATGATACTTCACCTTTATGGGCCTAGGGGAATGCATTGTGTATTCGTTTGCCAATTGTGGGGTTGCCGGAGTGACAGAAACCTGAACACCCGTTGGTATATCGATGCATGAGGGATAGCAGGATCTCAAAGTTTAAGGCTGTGGTTAGTTTAACTTAATTACTTTCTTGTATTTGCGGATGCTTGCAAGGGGTATAATCACAAGTATGTATTAGTCCTAGGAAGGGCGGTGCATTAGCATAGGTTCACCCACACAACACTTATCAAAACAATGAAGATTAATCAACTATATGAAGCGAAAGCACTTGACAATACTCCCGTGTGTCCTCAAGAACGTTTGGTCATTATAAGTACAACAACCGGCTTGTCCTTTGCTGTAGAAAGGATTGGGCCACTCGCTGCAACTATTACTACTGCATTTTATTTACTTGTACTTTATTTATCTGTCATATCAAAAACTCCTAAAAACTTGTCTGTGAGCATTTACAGTGAATCCTTCATCAAAACCGCTTGTCAACACCTTCTGCTCCTCGTTGGGTTCGACACTCTTATTTATCGAAAGTACTACGATACACCCCCTATACTTGTGGGTTATCAAGACTATTTTCTGGCGCCGTTGCCGGGGAGTGTAGCGCTATTGGTAAAGGGAAACATTTATTGTACGTGCTGTTTTTATTTTTGCCTGCTGCTATATCTCATTATGGAGGGGTCTTCTCTTGAATTCCTATTTGGGAAAACAACTACCACTGCTAAGGTAGTAGAGGAGGCGTCAGATGAGCAGGTAATACCGTTCAAAATTCCTATGAAAATTGTTGAACGTGTCACAAATAACCGCTATGCAGGAGATGGAACTGTCCATCCTGGAGATCATTTGTTATTTCTGCATGAATTGTGCGAGTTATTTAAGTGTGCAGGTATCTCGATGGGAGAAGTTAAGAAGAAATTATTCTCTCTATCACTGTCTGGTAAAGCTGCACATTGGTATAAACTGCTGAAGAATGGGTATTCTCTTGGATGGGAGGAAATTGTACCTCTCTTTTACTCCAAATTCTATCCTCCAAGTGAGATTCATAAGGATCGGAACCTCATATATAACTTCTGGCCCTATGATGGAGAGAGTATCGCTCAAGCGTGGGGGAGATTGAAGGCATTAATGCTCAAATGTCCCATTCATGAGCTTCCTGGTAATATTGTTATTGATAACTTTTATGCAAGACTCTCCTTTCAAGATAAAACTCTATTGGATACCACTTGTGCTGGATCGTTCACTCGTAATAAAGAAGAGTTTAAGTGGGACCTTCTTGATCGGATTCAGGAGAACACTGAAGGATGGGAGAATGACAAAGGTAGGGAGTCAGGTATAAACTATGACTTTGAGTGTGTTAAAAATTTTATGGATACTGATGATTATCGCAAAATTAGCACTACTTATGGTCTTGACTCTCAAATTGTTGCAAACTTTTATAAAGCCTTTGCTTCCTATTTCGGTTTGCCGAAGGAGGGTTTTAAAAATTATCATGAACCATATAAAGATGAATCTGTTTCTCATATATCTAAAGGTGTTGAGGTTAATGTTGCTGATCGCATTATTCCAGAACCTTATATTGAAAAAGTTCCTTTTCCTAATAAGATTAAGGAACATACTATCATAACTGGTGTTGTTAGTAAAAGTAATAAGAAAACTACCAAACCTGATGAGCAAATAACTGTTGAACCTGTTGTAGCATTGGTTAAAGATCTTGTCACTGAAAATTTAGAAGATAGACACATTATCTTTTGTGAGGATGCTTCTAATATTGTCTCACATCCTAAAAGTTCTAGGAAGTCTAGTGTTCCTGTGCTTTCTGTTGGATAGGTGATCATTGCTATTATGGTTTATGTGATATTGGTGCAAGTTCTAGTGCTATTCCTTATGAGCTTTACAGGGAAATTATGCACGAAATTGCTCCTTGTAAACTTGAAGAGATTGATGTGGTTATTCAGCTTGCTAATAGGGAAACTATCTCCAATTGGTATCATTAGAGATGTCGAAGTCCTTTGTGGTAAGACTAAATACCCTGCTGATTTTCTTGTACTTGGGTCGGCTGCCAATGATAGTTGTCCTATTATTTTTGGTAGACCTTTTCTGAATACTTGTGGTGCTGTTATAGATTGTAAGAAAGAGAAAATCTTTACTAAATTTGCTGGTGAATCTTATGAATTCAATTTCTCTAAATTTGCTAAAGCACCTTATGAAACTGAATTGCCTAGTGAGGATTTTGAAATTGCTCAACTTGCATCTATTGTTCTTGCTCCTAACAATGCTTTGCAGCAACATATGGAGAATCATGAAAGTGAGAACTTCAGGGAAGAAAGGAATGAGCTTGATGAAGTATTCCTTCGTCAACCTATGCTCAAACACAATTTACCTGTGGAAGATTTGGGTACCACAATGCCACCCAAGGAGGATCCTGTTTTTGATTTGAAACCTCTGCCTGATAATCTTAAATATGCTTATATTGATGATAAGAAAATATATCCTGTTATTATCAGCTCTAAACTTTCAGGTACAGAGGAGGAAAGGTTATTGGGAGTGTTGAGGAAACACCGCGGAGCTATGGGATATACTCTTGATGACCTGAAGGGAATTTCTCCTACTATATGTCAGCACGCCATCAACATGGAACCTGATGCAAAGCCTGTTGTTGAGCATCAGCGTCGTTTAATACCCAAGATGAAAGAAGTGGTAAGAAATGAGGTATTAAAACTTCTTGAAGCTGGTATTATTTATCCTATTGCTGATAGTAGATGGGTAAGTCCTGTGCACTGCGTTCCTAAGAAAGGAGGAATTACCGTTGTTCCTAATGAAAATGATGAACTAATTCCTCAAAGAGTAGTAGTTGGTTATAGATGTGCATTGATTTTAGAAAGGTTAACAAAGTAACTAAGAAAGATCATTATCCTTTGCCTTTTATTGATCAAATGCTTGAGAGGTTGTCCAAGAAAACTCACTTTTGTTTCCTTGATGGGTATTCTGGGTTTTCTCAAATTGCTGTGAGAGCGCAAGATCAAGAGAAAACTACTTTTACTTGTCCTTATGGAACTTATGCTTATAGACGTATGCCTTTTGGTTTATGTAATGCTCCTGCTACTTTTCAAAGATGCATGTCTGCTATTTTTCATGGCTTTTGTGAGGAAATTGTGGAAGTCTTCATGGACGATTTCTCCGTCTATGGAACTTCCTTTGATAATTGTTGCACAACCTTGACAAAGTTTTGCAGAGATGTGAAGAAACTAGCCTTGTTCTTAATTGGGAGAAATGCCACTTTATGGTTAATGAAGGAATTGTTCTTGGACATAAAATTTCTGAAAGAGGTATTGAAGTTGATCGAGCTAAAGTGGAGGCAATTGAAAAGATGCCTTGTCCCAAAGATGTTAAAGGTATTCGTAGTATTCTTGGTCATGCTGGTTTTTATAGGAGGTTTATTAAAGATTTCTCTAAAATTTCCAAGCCTCTTACTAATCTTCTTCAAAAAGATGTACCCTTTGTTTTTGATGATGATTGTAAGGAAGCTTTTGAAACTTTGAAAAAGGCTTTAATCACCGCTCCTGTAGTTGAACCACCTGATTGGAATTTACCTTTTGAAATTATGTGTGATGCTAGTGATTATGCTGTAGGCGCTGTTCTTGGGCAGCGAGTAGATAAAAAGTTAAATGTTATTCATTATGCTAGTAAAACTCTTGATTCTGCTCAAAAGAATTATGCCACTACTGAAAAAGAATTTCTAGCTGTAGTTTTTGCTTGTGACAAATTTCGACCCTACATAGTTGATTCGAAAGTCACTATTCATACTGATCATGCTGCAATTAGATACCTTATGGAAAAGAAAGATGCTAAGCCAAGGCTTATTAGATGGGTACTTCTTTTGCAAGAATTTGATTTGCATATCATAGATAGAAAAGGTGCTGAAAATCCTGTTGCTGATAATTTGTCTAGATTGGAAAGCATTCCTTATGATCCTATTCCTGTTAATGATAGCTTTCCAAATGAACAATTGGCTGCAATAAGTGTAAGTTCGCGAGATAGTCCTTGGTATGCTGATTATGCTAACTTTATTGTTTCCAAGTACTTGCCTCCAACCTTTTCAGCTCAGCAAAGAAGGAAATTCTTTTATGACTTGCGGCATTACTTTTGGGATGACCCACACTTATATAAAGAAGGAGTCGATGGTATTATGCGAAGATGTGTTCCTGAATATGAACAACAGGAAATACTGAGGAAATGCCATGGAAGTGCTTATGGAGGGCATCACGCTGGAGATAGAACTGCGCAGAAAGTTCTACAATCAGGTTTTTATTGGCCTACCCTCTTTAAGGATGCAAGAAAGTTTATTTTATCTTGTGATGAATGTCAAAGGGTTGGTAATATCTCTAGACGCAATGAAATGCCTATGAGTTATTGTGGCGCCCCGACCCGGCTGTTATACCGTGATGCTGTGTGTCACCGGTTAAGCGATACAACCGGAGGTTACGGGTTTACCAATCCCCGGCCAAAACCTTTGGCAGGCGTTGCTGGGTACACCTCACTCCAGACAACGCAACACCCCGATTGATGCCTCAACACAGGCACAACTATCAAAGCATAGTAGTAAGATCAAGACTTGTGGAACAACTGGCACATCACAGACTCTACGACACAAAAGCATTATAGTTCAACTCTTATAATAGAGAAAGATAGCAAATATTACAACCAGAGGTCACAGACCCAACAGTACATCAAGCGGAAGCAAAATAGGTTGTTCTAAACAACAAGATCCAGCATATGGCCTAAGAGGCCTATAGATAAACATTCCAGCGCCAGCTGTTCCGGGATGTCCCAAGCTGCCACCTGGGAACCCCAGACTACTCGTCGACGTCCACAAAGAACCCACCTTCGAGGTCGGTGAAGTCCTCCTCTGAAAATAAGCAAACGACGTTGAGTTCGACGAACTCGCAAGATTAAGAGCTAGTATATGCTCGATGAGGCTTTCAGAGTTATATGGCTGTTTTGCATAAAGCTGATTTTATTTATGAAAAACATATCTCAAAGGCATCGACTAATCAGAATATTTTCAAAAGAGGTAAGAAGTAAACTCTTTTCTTCTGATCATCTTCATCAACAACCACCATCAACCACTTCACCTGTCTACAGAGGCACCTCCCCGAATCACCCTCGAGGAAGTCAACCTTGCATTCCTGGTAGTACCTCTAGTACTCAGTTTTTAATCATTCCTGTTCAAGTTATTCTATGATCCTACCTTCACTTCCCAAGTCGTCCATAACCGCGGACACGGCTTTTCGAAAAGATTTACCCTGCAGGGGTGTACAAATGTTTGCCACGCGTACCGTCCGGCCCATTACCTGCGCATTAGCTCTCTTCCTTGGAAAGCCGGCTGGGTGGGAGCGGTGTCGACTTCTCCCTCGTTAAGGACTTTCCAGGATCATCAGTGGCGGTAGGACTGCCAGGCTCACATCACCCCGCCCCACGGCCACTCATTTTCCTAGCACTACCATCCTCATCTCAGTTCATACCACCATCATTACGCACGCGCAAATGAAAGCCCGAACTAGAGGACCCTGGCTAGCCCCGCTCGAGCTATTTAGTCTATGAGGGTTCCTGCAATTGCATAGGCCTCACGCATGGTTGCACGCTCAGTCTTGGTTCAAGAGGTAAAGAACTCACTCTTAGGCGACGAGAACGAGACAACCCACCACATTCCATGTGGCCTCTCATCCCCGCCTTTAAACATGTTATTATATGTCACCACCATTTTCCACCATCATCCGAACATTCCACCACAGTTCCAACAATAGCTTATCCACCGGACGACTAAGCATTTCACTAAGCATGGCTAAGCATAAACATAGCGGATATAATTAACTCGGGCCAACACAACAATCCTATGGATATTAGGAAGGAAACAGGTAATGGCATCGGAAAACATAATGCATCTAATAGGATACTCTAATCCAACCAAATTGACCTTTGGAATCGCATGCAATATTATAGTGGAGAAAATATCTGCGGAAAACATAGGAGGAGACATGCTCAGAGGGGGGATTACGCTTGCCTTGTTCAACGGGCTGGTAATACGGGTCGTCGGGGTATTGTGGAGAAACCCCGATTGCTTGATCTATCGATGCATAAGAACACCGGAAAGAACACAATCAAATATCACTCAAGCAAACCAAATGCAATGCACATACACATGATGACATGACAAGTTTGATGCACTGAAATTATTATACCAAAAGTATCAATTTAAATGGGGTGCAAAAATAATTAGATTGACAAGGGAGAAGAAAGTCCCATTTTTGTTTTTAATGCTTTCCGGTGCTATGAATTCATGTAAATATGCATGTAAATGATGCTACTGATTAGGTATTGATTTGCTGAACATTTATATCCATTCAACATCATATTTGGAATTCTTTTGAATTAAATATGAATTTCCAGAGTTGCATTTCTTTTCTGCCATTTTTAGTATTTTTGACATACAGAAGATTTAAATTGCTCAATTAAGTCCAAATAAAATATGGATGTGTAGAGGGTGTCAAGACAAATTTTTAGACCCCTTGTTTGCTCAATTTGGAGTTTCAGAGCTAAAGTTATGAATTTTCAAAGTTTGCCATTTATTCTGCATTTTCTGTAATTCATTTAACGAGGCAATTTATTTTGAGCTAACATGTGTCAAAATGACAGAAACATGTCGAGCACACTTTCCTGAACATGTGGAAATTTGAATCACCCTAATTAGAGCATTTTTCAATTTGTTATTGATTTTAGAAGTAAAGATTTGAATCTGCAATTTTGTTTTTAGTTTTTATTTCTCAGAAGAAAATACGCCGAAACGTTTTTCACCGCGTGGCTGGCTAGCCACAGCCACTGACTGGTGGGCCAGCGGCCACGCTGGCAGCCACGCGAGCAAGCGCGGGCCCAGCGGCTGGTTTGACCACGGTCACCTCCCGCGCGGCGACGGCGCAGACGGGCGCGCGGCGGCGGCGAGGACCGACGCGTCGATCTACTGCGCGAAGGAACGCGCTACGGACGGCTACGGACTCGCACGGGCACGGGGAACACGAGTACGGCGGCGCCGCTAGCTAATGGTCGCCGGAGCGACGGAAACATCCGCGACTTGCGGCGGCCGGCGGCGGTTCAACGGTGAATCGACGAACGACGGCGAGAGAGGGAGGGAGAAGATGTCCCCGAGGACGGCATGCTCACCCTAGACGCGTGGGAACCACCGGCGTGGACGGAGGAGGTCGAGGTTGGCGGCAATGGAGCGGCGGAGCTTCGGCCGGAGAGGAAGGAGACAGCGGCGATCTCGCGAACGACGGCTTCCCGCCTCGATTCCTTCGACGAGGATGAAGAGGGAGACGCGGCGGAGCAGATGGTGGTGCTCGATCTACTCCGGGAGGCCTCAGTCGACGGCGGCAGCGACGGCGAGCTCCACTATGGCTCGGCCATGGCGGAGAGGAAGAAGGAGAGGGAGGGCGGTGGAGTGGTGTCGGGCAGAGGGAACGGGGGGGCCTGGGGCTCTTCTAAGCGCGAGGAGGCGCGGGGAGGGGGGCCCCGGCATCGCCGTGTTGCCATGGCGGCTAGGCGGTGCGGCTCGGCCGCGCGCGCGTCGCTACAGCGTGAAGGAGATGACCACTTTGCGAAAACCCCCTCGCTGCATTTTTCCATTTCAAAGAAGCCCTTTCCTGTTTCTTTTATAATTTCAGTAGCATTTCCACCAATTAATTGAGGCACTTAAACAATTTATAAAAATTTGAGAAAAATCATGTAGCCTCCAATACCATTTAGAAGCACCACAAAAATTTGGTTTGGCAAAATAAAAAGTTTTGCCACCCTTTTGTTCATAGGGTTTGTGTATGGCATTTTAGGTAAAACTAAAATGAATTTACTTTTGAATTTTGAACCAGTGCAAAGTGTTAAATCTTAACCCTTGGAACTTCCTTGACAAATATGATTTGCATTTGTATTTGGGTTTGCCAAAGCAAGCACATTTGGACTTGCAAGGATTGAATTTAATTGGTGCCACTATTTCCATTTGTTTCAATTTGTTTTCATCACTTGATTTCAACTTGACACTGAACAATGATGCCATGATGCATGAATAAGAAGCAAAAGTGAAAATTTTACTCTGGTTTCAGTTTCTCAAACTTTGGGCTGTTACAATTCTACCCCCCTTACAGGAATCTCGTCCCGAGATTCTAAGGTTGCGGAAGGAAGTCGGGATACTCCTCACGAAGACTAGACTCCCTTTCCCAGGTTGCTTCATCTTCGGAATGATGAGACCACTGAATTTTGAGGAACTTGGTGGTCTTGTTTCGAGTCTTCCTTTCTGCTTCATCCAGGATACGGACAGGATGCTCGCGGTAAGTGAGGTCTGCCTGGATATCCAGCTCCTCATGATTGACTCCATGGATAGGATCCTTGAAACAACGGCGGAGTTGGGATACATGAAACACATCATGCACATCGGGAAGTTGGCTGGTAACTCTAATTTATAAGAAAGATCTCCCCGCTTGGCCAAAACAGGAAAGGGCCAACGTAGCGAGGGGCCAATTTTCCCTTAATTCCGAAGCGGCGAACGCCTCGAGGGGAGAGACACGGAGGTAAGCTTTATCACCAATTTCATAGTGAACCTCCTGATGATGCTTGTCATAATAACTCTTCTGCCTAGACTGGGCAATCTTCAAATTCTCTCGTATGATTCTAACTTTCTCCTCTGCTTCATTGATAATATCCGGACCAAAGAGTGCCCTCTCTCCGGTCTCGGACCAATTCAGCGGAGTTCGGCATTTTCTTCCATACAGAACCTCGAATGGGGCCATACCCAGACTGGCTTGATAGCTGTTGTTATAGGAGAACTCCGCGAAGGGAAGATACTTCTCCCAATCTTTGCCAAAGGAGATTACACATGCCCTGAGCATGTCTTCCAGAACTTGGTTCACTCTTTCGGTCTGACCATCAGTTTGAGGATGGAAAGCGGTGCTGAAGTTGAGACGGTTCCCATGGCATTTTGGAAACTAGTCCAAAACTTAGAGGTGAATAGGCTTCCACGATCAGAATTATCTTCTTGGGAACGCCGTGAGGACGACGATACGAGAAGCATACAGATCTGCCAACTTGGCAGCTGTAATGTCAACACGAACGGGGAGGAAGTGAGCCACTTTTGATAGGCGATCAATGATGACCCAGATGGCATCGTTTCCCTTTGGAGACTTCGGCAGGCCAGTGATGAAGTCCATACCAATTTCATCCCATTTCCACTCAGGGACTGCAATAGGGCGAAGAGTGCCGGGAGGCCTTTGATGTTCAGCCTTTACCCGTCGACAGATGTCGCATTCAGCAACATACTTGGCAATTTCCCGTTTCATCCGAGTCCACCAGAACTGTGGTCGAAGGTCTTGGTACATTTTGGTACTACCGGGATGAATAGAGAGAGGAGATTCATGAGCTTCTTGGAGGATCAACTCCCTCAATTTTCGTTTCTTTGGCACCACCAGCGGTCACCAAAATAAACAACTCCGGCTTCATTGACAGAAAAACATTTGGCCTTCCCGCTAGCAATGTTCTCCTTGATTTTTCGAATACCCTTGTCACGAGTTTGAGCATCCTTAATCTGGTCTACAAGAGTAGATTTGATCTCCAGATTTGCTAGATAGCCGGAGGGAACATTTCTAAGTTCAAACGGGAGAACTCTTCATGAAGGGCAGGTTGGGCATTTTCAATCATCAGATTGTTGCAATAGGACTTCCGACTTAGCGCGTCAGCCACGACGTTTGCTTTGCCGGGTTGATAGTTCAGACTCACATTATAGTCCGTGATTAACTCCAACCAACGCCTTTGCCTGAGATTTAAATCTGGCTGGGTGAAAAGGTACTTCAGACTCTTGTGATCCGAGAAGATCTCGCAACGGTTACCAAAAGGTATGGTCTCCATTGCTTCAAAGCATAGACCACCGCGGCAAGTTCTAGATCATGAGTTGGGTAATTGAGCTCATGCGGCTTAAGTTGGCGAGAAGCATACGCCACCACATGGCCATCTTGCATTACACAACCCAAGCCTTGAGAGAGCGTCACAGAAGACGACGAAATCCTTGCTTGTGTCCGGCAGGACAAGCACAGGAGCGGACGTGAGTTTGGCTTTCAGTGTTTGGAAACTCTCTTCAGCTCGGCCGACCATACAAACTTTTTATCCTTCTTGAGAAGGTCAGTCAGAGCCTTGGCTATCTTGGAGAATCCTTCGATGAATCGGCGGTAGTAACCCGCTAATCCGAGAAAACTACGGATGTCCTTGACTGACATTGGGGTCAGCCAATCCAGAATAGCTTGAATCTTGTCCGGAACGACAGCCACACCATTAGCGGATATCACATGACCAAGGAAGACAAGGTTATCCAACCAAAACTCACACTTGGAGAACTTGGCATAGAGGCGGTGTTCTCGAAGTCGTGTCAGAACCAAACGAAGATGTTCGGCATGCTCTTCATCAGTTTTGGAATAAACGAGGATGTCATCGATGTAAATGACGACAAACTTGTCCAGATAATCCATGAAGACAGAGTTCATGAGCCTCATGAAAGTAGCCGGAGCATTGGTGAGGCCAAAAGACATGACGGTATACTCATATGAGCCGTAACGAGTAACAAATGCCGTCTTTGGATATCCTCCTTTCTGATTTTTATCTGATGGTATCCTGACCTCAGATCCATCTTGGAGAATACGGTTGCACCAGCTAACTGATCCAACAGATCATTGATGCGAGGAATAGGATACTTGTTCTTGATTGTCACCGCATTCAACGGTCTATAGTCAGAGACTAGACGAGGCACGGTAGAATCCCTCTTCTTGACAAAGAGTACCGGACAACCCCATGGTGAACTGCTAGGCTGGATGAAATCCTTCGCTAACAGCTGATCAATTTGCTCTTTCAACAGAGCCAACTCTTCCACCGGCATACGGTAGGGCTTCTTGGAAATTGGAGCAGTACCGGGAAGTAGATCTATGACAAACTCCACACTTCGGTCAGGAGGCATGCCAGGCAACTCTTCCGGGAACACATCCGGGAAGTCACACACCACGTGTATGTCCTGGATTTCAGGAGGAGATTCGCCTTCCATAAAGCAAAGGAGATCTCAGGTGAGTTGGGTACGACGGCGGACGGAGGTATTGATGTTGCAGGCCAATACTCCACAATGTCACCGGAAGGAGCGGTCACAGTAATGGTCTTTGCGGCACAGTCGAGATTAGCCTGATATTTGGTTAGCCAGTTCATGCCCAGTATGACATCAATGCCTTTGGACTTCAGGGCTACCAAGGCATAAGGAAAAGACAAGGAACCTATATTAATCTGGACCTCAGGAGTAACCCCATCGGTTTGCCATTTGGAGCCAGGAGTGGCAATCACCAAGGGATGGCTCATTTTCTCGAACGGTATGCAGTGGTCTTTTGCAAAAGCTATAGATATGAATGAATGCGATGCTCCAGAGTCAAACAAAACTGTAGCTGAATTGCCGTTGATTCGTAACTCACCCATAAGAACGCCGGTGTCTTCCTCAGCTTGTTCAGCAGAGACGTGGTTCAGGCGACCACGCACAGTAGGTCCAGCCTTGCCAGCTGGAGTGGCAGGGGCTCGTGCAGGTGTCCCCGAAATAGGTGCCTTTGGGGGCACTCCCTGGAGTAGTGACCAGCCTGGCCACAGCTGAAGCAAGTGTTACCAGGTGGGACAGATAGCTGGGGCGATATCCACTTCCGTTCGCCCCAGGTGTCGAAGTAGTGGGGCGCGGCGGTGGTGGCCTGTATCCCGCGGCCCTCGGCATGAATGGAGCACGCGGCACAGCGCTGTAGGGAACGAAAACCCTGCGCTTCTTGTTCTCAGAACCCGAGGAACTCTGGCGGTCCCCTTGGGCTGGCCTCTTGGAAGACTCAAATTCCTTCCTTCCTTGCTCAAGAGTAAGAGCCTGGTTGAACAGCTCCTGGTAGTTCTGAAACTTGAAGGGCAGCAACTCATAGCGGAGCCTCGGCGCAAGCCCCTTGCGGAACAACTCTTGCTTGTCAGCATCATTGGTCACGTCCCGAGGGGCGTAACGAGAGAGATGGTTGAATTTGCACCCATAAGCTCGAAGATCCATATTACCCTGGTGCAAATCCAGGAACTCCCTCCTCTTCAGGTCCATTATTGGCTGAGGTATGTACCGCACGGAAGGCAGTGCGGAAATCCGCCCAAGTGAAAGCATGGCCGCGCGAACAGCGCCACATGACTCTCCCACCAACAGCCAGCCGCACCAGTCAGGAGGTAGGTGGCGAAGTTGACTTGCTCGGCCACTGGGACATGCAGCGCGCCGAACTGGCGCTCCAGAGCGCGAAGCCAGTCATCAGCGTCCAGGGCTCCTTAGCATCAGCAAAGGTGGGTGGCTGCGAGCGCAGGAACTCAGTGAGAGTGTTGCAGCCATTCCTCTGTGCATTCTGCTGCACCAACTGCTCAAGCAAGCGCTCATTGCGCCCACGGTTCTCCTCAATGGCCATCAAGACCTCAGCCATCGAGGGTGGTGGCGGCAGATCATCCTCATCATCATCGTGGTTACCGCGACCACCACGGCCTCCACGACCTCCTCGAGCCATTCTGGAGATTTGACAATGACACAGTTAGTATCTTTCTCCGAATAGTCGAACAATAGCATTAGCGTCTACACAAGTACACAGACTAGGGACGATAATGCTTTGCGAGAAGGAAGTCAACAAGATAGAACTTGGGTCAAAGATCAGCATCATGTGCTACTAGTGAGAGTTAAGAAATCACAACTTGACACACTCTAGTTGGCACAATCCGGGAACTTATGTTCAAGTCCTTGGGTTAGAACCCGAAGAAAGGATCAAATGATTGGATTCAGTAGAAACATCTGAGTTGATTTGGGATTACGCAGCGGGAGCAACGTGACACATAACACTAAAGGTCGAACCCAACCCCGTTTCTAATCATTTTGAAGTAACAGATGAGGAGTAAAACCTTTAAATCAAATCGGGTAAGATTGCTCCGAGATTAGAGGGTAACCAGATAAGGAGTAAAAAGAATCCTAAGATGGTTTTCACAACTCATTTTTAGGTTAAAAATATTTTCACAAACACTAGACTCAACATCGACCAGTAGAAGGGTTTCCTACAGGCAGTACTGCTCTGATACCAACTTGTGGCGCCCCGACCCGGCTGTTATACAGTGATGCTGTGTGTCACCGGTTAAGCGATACAACGGAGGTTACGGGTTTACCAATCCCCGGCCAAAACCTTTGGCAGGCGTTGCTGGGTACACCTCACTCCAGACAACGCAACACCCCGATTGATGCCTTAACACAGGCACAACTATCAAAGCATAATAGTAAGATCAAGACTTGTGGAACAACTGGCACATCACAGACTCTACGACACAAAAGCATTATAGTTCAACTCTTATAATAGAGAAAGATAGCAAATATTACAACCAGAGGTCACAGACCCAACAGTACATCAAGCGGAAGCGAAATAGTTGTTCTAAACAACAAGATCCAATATGGCCTAAGAGGCCTACAGATAAACATTCCAGCGCCAGCTGTTCCGGGATGTCCCAAGCTGCCACCTGGGAACCCCAGACTACTCGTCGACGTCCACAAAGAACCCACCTTCGAGGTCGGTGAAGTCCTCCTCTGAAATAAGCAAACGACGTTGAGTTCGACGAACTCGCAAGATTAAGAGCTAGTATATGCTCGATGAGGCTTTCAAGTTATATGGCTGTTTTGCATAAAGCTGATTTTATTTATGAAAAACATAACTCAATGGCATCGACTAATCAGAATATTTTCAAAAGAGGTAAGAAGTAAACTCTTTTCTTCTGATCATCTTCATCAACAACCACCATCAACCACTTCACCTGTCTACAAGGCACCTCCCCGAATCACCCTCGAGGAAGTCAACCTTGCATTCCTGGTAGTACCTCTAGTACTCAGTTTTTAATCATTCCGTTCAAGTTATTCTATGATCCTACCTTCACTTCCCAAGTCGTCCATAACCGTGGACACGGCTTTTCGAAAAGATTTACCCTGCAGGGGTGTACAATGTTTGCCACGCGTACCGTCCGGCCCATTACCTGCGCATTAGCTCTCTTCCTTGGAAAGCCGGCTGGGTGGGAGCGGTGTCGACTTCTCCCTCGTTAAGGACTTTCCAGGATCATCAGTGGCGGTAGGACTGCCAGGCTCACATCACCCCGCCCCACGGCCACTCATTTTCCTAACTACCATCCTCATCTCAGTTCATACCACCATCATCACGCACGCGCAAATGAAAGCCCGAACTAGAGGACCCTGGCTAGCCCCGCTCGAGCTATTTAGTCTATGAGGGTTCCTGCAATTGCATAGGCCTCACGCATGGTGCACGCTCAGTCTTGGTTCAAGGGAGAACTCACTTAGGCGACGAGAACGAGACAACCCACCACATTCCATGTGGCCTCTCATCCCCGCCTTTAAACATGTTATTATATGTCACCACCATTTTCCACCATCATCCGAACATTCCACCACAGTTCCAACAATAGCATATCCACCGGACGACTAAGCATTTCACTAAGCATGGCTAAGCATAAACATAGCGGATATAATTAACTCAGGCCAACACAACAATCCTATGGATATTAGGAGGAAACAGGTAATGGCATCGGAAAACATAATGCATCTAATAGGATACTCTAATCCAACCAAATTGACATTTGGAATCGCATGCAATATTATAGTGGAGAAAATATCTGCGGAAAACATAGGAGGAGACATGCTCAGAGGGGGGATTACGCTTGCCTTGTTCAACGGGCTGGTAATACGGGTCGTCAGGGTATTGTGGAGAAACCCCGATTGCTTGATCTATCGATGCATAAGAACACCGGAAAGAACACAATCAAATATCACTCAAGCAAACCAAATGCAATGCACATACACATGATGACATGACAAGTTTGATGCACTGAAATTATTATACCAAAGTATCAATTTAAATGGGGTGCAAAATAATTAGATTGACAAGGGAGAAGAAAGTCCCATTTTTGTTTTTAATGCTTTCCTGTGCTATGAATTCATGTAAATATGCATGTAAATGATGCTACTGATTAGGTATTGATTTGCTGAACATTTAGAGCCTTTCAACATCATTTTTGGAATTCTTTTGAATTAATATGAATTTCCAAAGTTGCATTTCTTTCTGCCATTTTTAGTATTTTTGACATACAGAAGATTTAAATTGCTCAATTAAGTCCAAATAAAATATGGATGTGTAAAGGGTGTCAAGACAAATTTTTAGACCCTTGTTTGCTCAATTTGGAGTTTCAGAGCTAAAGTTATGAATTTTCAAAGTTTGCCATTTATTCTGCATTTTCTGTAATTCATTTAAAGAGGCAATTTATTTTGAGCTAACATGTGTCAAAATGACAGAAACATGTCGAGCACACTTTCCTGAACATGTGGAAATTTGAATCACCCTAATTGGAGCATTTTTCAATTTGTTATTGATTTTAGAAGTAAAGATTTGAATCTGCAATTCTGTTTTTAGTTTTTATTTCTCAGAAGAAAATACGCCGAAACGTTTTTCACCGCGTGGCTGGCTAGCCACAGCCACTGACTGGTGGGCCAGCGGCCACGCTGGCAGCCACGCGAGCAAGCGCGGGCCCAGCGGCTGGTTTGACCACGGTCACCTCCCGCGCGGCGACGGCGCAGACGGGCGCGCGGCGGCGGCGAGGACCGACGCGTCGATCTACTGCGCGAAGGAACGCGCTACGGACGGCTACGGACTCGCACGGGCACGGGGAACACGAGTACGGCGGCGCCGCTAGCTAATGGTCGCCGGAGCGACGGAAACATCCGCGACTTGCGGCGGCCGGCGGCGGTTCAACGGTGAATCGACGAACGACGGCGAGAGAGGGAGGGAGAAGATGTCCCCGAGGACGGCATGCTCACCCTAGACGCGTGGGAACCACCGGCGTGGACGGAGGAGGTCGAGGTTGGCGGCAATGGAGCGGCGGAGCTTCGGCCGGAGAGGAAGGAGACAGCGGCGATCTCGCGAACGACGGCTTCCCGCCTCGATTCCTTCGACGAGGATGAAGAGGGAGACGCGGCGGAGCAGATGGTGGTGCTCGATCTACTCCGGGAGGCCTCAGTCGACGGCGGCAGCGACGGCGAGCTCCACTATGGCTCGGCCATGGCGGAGAGGAAGAAGGAGAGGGAGGGCGGTGGAGTGGTGTCGGGCAGAGGGAACGGGGGGGCCTGGGGGCTCTTCTAAGCGCGAGGAGGCGCGGGGAGGGGGGCCCCGGCATCGCCGTGTCGCCATGGCGGCTAGGCGGTGCGGCTCGGCCGCGGCGCGCGTCGCTACAGCGTGAAGGAGATGACCACTTTGCGAAAACCCCCTCGGCTGCATTTTTCCATTTCAAAGAAGCCCTTTCCTGTTTCTTTTATAATTTCAGTAGCATTTCCACCATTAATGAGGCACTTAAACAATTTATAAAAATTTGAGAAAAATCATGTAGCCTCCAAATACCATTTAGAAGCACCACAAAAATTTGGTTTGGCAAAATAAAAAGTTTTGCCACCCTTTTGTTCATAGGGTTTGTGTATGGCATTTTAGGTAAAACTAAAATGAATTTACTTTTGAATTTTTGAACCAGTGCAAAGTGTTAAATCCTTAACCCTTGGAACTTCCTTGACAAATATGATTTGCATTTGTATTTGGGTTTGCCAAAGCAAGCACATTTGGACTTGCAAGGATTGAATTTAATTGGTGCCACTATTTCCATTTGTTTCAATTTGTTTTCATCACTTGATTTCAACTTGACACTGAGACAATGGATGCCATGATGCATGAATAAGAAGCAAAAGTGAAAATTTTACTCTGAGTTTCAGTTTCTCAAACTTTGGGCTGTTACAGTTATTCTCTTGTTATTGAACCATTTGATTGTTGGGGATTCGATTTCATGGGTCCTTTTCCTTCTTCGCAAGGTAATACTCATATACTTGTTGCTGCTGATTATGTCACTAAATGGGTAGAAGCTATACCTACTAAAAGTGTTGATGGTGAGACCTCTTTAAAAATGCTTCAAGATGTCATTTTTCCTAGGTTTGGAGTACCTAGATATCTTATGACTGATGGAGGTTCTCATTTTATCCATGGTGGTTTTAGAAAAACTCTTGCTAAATATGGTGTTAATCATAGAATTGCTTCAGCCTATCATCCTCAAACTAGTGGACAAGTAGAATTGTCAAATAGGGAGATTAAATCTATCTTGCAAAAGACTGTTAATAAATCTAGAAAAAATTGGGCTAGTAAGTTAAATGATGCTTTATGGGCTTATAGAACTGCTTATAAGAATCCCATGGGCATGTCTCCTTATAAAATGGTTTATGGTAAATCTTGTCATTTGCCTTTAGAATTAGAACACAAAGCTTATTGGGCAGTGAGAGAACTTAATAGAGATTTTAAACTTGCCGGTGAGAAAAGGTTGTTGCACTTAAGTTCTTTAGATGAATGGAGAAGTGAGGCTTATGAAAATGCTAGACTCTTTAAAGAAAAAGTTAAGAGATGGCATGATAGGAGAATTCTTAAAAGAGAATTTAATGTTGGTGAGAAAGTTCTATTGTATAGGTCTCGTCTCAGATTTTTTGCAGGAAAGTTACTCTCAAAATGGGAAGGACCATTTGTTATTGTGGAGGTGTATCGTTCAGGTGCAATAAAAATTGCTTCATTGAAAGATAACTCTACACAAGTGGAAAATGGTCAAAGACTCAAGCATTATATTTCTGGAGATTCTATTAATGAAGAGGTTGATACAATTAAAGTGGTGACTCCGGAAACTTTCATTGAAGATCATTTTTCTGGGACTGCAGAATTCGATTCGAATAGGTAACAGTTTCGGTAAGACAAGTTTCGCGAATAACTTTCTAGAAGATATTTTTGTCGTTTTTATTAAATATGGAAAAATAAGAGACCGAACCGGATGGGAGACGGCACACGTGGTGCCCAAACCATAGGTCGGCGCGGTGGGGCCCCCAGCCGCGCCGCCTGGTGGTTTGAGCACCCCGGAGCTCGTCTCCGATCAGGTTTCCTCCTGTACCTTCCTTATGTTGTAAAACTTTTTGCTATATAACTCACCCGAACCCCCGAGGTTCGTATCTCGCCTTTTCATCGTGTTTCTTTTCGAGCTGTTTCTGTCCAGATATTGCTTTTAGATTTAGAAGCACATGGTCTCCAACAACAACAACAAGGGCAAGGAGCCTTTGGAAGACGAGACTCAAGACCCCAAGCTGAAGGAGGAAGTCAAGAGCGAAGATGAAGGAGAAGTGGAGGAAGACCCGCGCGAATACCCGCGCGCTACCATTGCAAGCATCGGAGTGGTGGCAAATCCATTCAAGCCCAGGCAAGGAGCGCGGATGAGCACCGGAGGGAAGGTTCCACGACACTTCTTGGCTCCCAGGACATCTTCCCCAGGCAAAAATAACCCCTTCCATACTCTTATCCATAAGCATCAAATTGAGAGGATCCCGGAGGCTGAGTTGCCTAGTGGTTGGAATATAGATCGTTCTAACAATACAGGAAAGAGGGATTCTGCTGCTGAGGAGTGGGGAAACAACTCCAAGAGTTGGGACTCGCAGTCTGACAAGTTTATGAATCGCATCGAACACAACTCTGAGCTGATTCGCGCCCTCACCTACAAGATTGATGAACTGAAGGAGCTGGTTGATAAGCTTATCAACAATCCACCACCGAAGGAGTAATTCGTCATAAGTATTGGCATCCCCTTGGTTTGTTCCAAGCTTGGGGGAGTGCCGCGGTATCACACCATTATCTTTACCTTTTACTTTTCCATAAAGTCATATCGTGAGTAGGGAAGTTATCTTATATGAGTTTGCAATGTGGAAGTATCTCTCTTTTAGTTGGTTATCTATGTATCCCTTGGTGTGAGTTGCCATTATGAAATATTAATGAGAAGTTTTATCATTTACTTTCTGCATACTTTATTTTAGCTTGCAATTCTCTTTCATATTGATAACGTTGTTGTTAGTATAGTGATCACTTTTTAGAGCACCAAGTTAATCTTTTTGGTTTTGGCAAACTTAGCATTGGTCAGTAGTAGACAATACTTTGAGACTTAAGTAGAAAGAGGGAGTGCATGCAAATATATTATTCCATGATCTTTCTTTCTTTGTGGCCATAAGCTTAGTATTCTTAAGTTAAACTATTTGTGCTTCTAAGGAAGATTGCATGATTATTCTTATCACTTGTATAATTGTTTGTATCCCTCAACTCTTATGCTTGCTACATAACCTTGCTAGCCAAAGACCTGTATCGAGAGGGAATGCTTCTCATACGTCCAAACCTTGAGCCAAACCATTGCCATTCGAGTCCACCATAACTTCCTACTATATGGTATTTTGCGCCATTCCAAGTAAATACTTCATGTGCTACCTTTAAATTATTCAAAACTTATTACTCCTAGTTTTGTGTCACTGTTTATTAGCTCATGAGGGTTCTGTAGAGTTTCTCTAGCACTTTTGTCAAACAGACTTTCACCAATGGACTAGTGGCATATACACCGCTTATCCAACAATTTGCAAAAAGAGCTGGCAAATGGGGTGCCCAGTCCCAATTAACTACAACTTTCATTAATAATTCTCTTCACATGTTTTGCCCTGATCTATCAGTAAGCAACTTAATTTGCAAATAGACACTCCTCCATGGTATGTGAATGTTGGAAGGCACCCGAGGATTCGGTTAGCCATGGCTTGTGTAAGCAAAAGGTTGGGAGGAGTGTCAACTATAAAGAAACTAAAATACATGTGTAAACAAAAGAGAAGAGGGATGATCTACCTTGCTGGTAGAGATAACGTCCTTCATGGGAGCCGCTCTTGAAAGTCTGGTTGACAAGGGGTTAGTGTTCACTTTACTACGATTCGTTGACAACGACATACATAGCTCAAACAACTATTTTCATACTCTCTATATGCTTTGCAAAACTTAAAAGCTCTAGCACATGATTTAATCCCTGCTTCCCTCTGCGAAGGGCCTATCTTTTACATTATTGTTGAGTCAGTAAACCCATTCCTCTCTATCTCAAGCGAGCATTTGAGTTGTTGAGATCCAATTAGTTATATGTGTTGATACTTCTAATCATATCTCTCATTTCCTTGTTTCGCACAATAGCTTTTATCCGAATGAATATAACTTTGAAGTTATCAATGACTGTAAGGAGACTGTTATGATTAAGACATGTAAGTTCTGCTATATAAGCTCTGATATAAAGACTCTTCTCGAAAGATAAGTATGATCTGTTAATTGTTCTCTGACCAAGAGTTTAAGTTTGCCTTCACCAATCATGGTTCTCTTTATGCACTTCATCGTGGTTCCCTTTACTTATTTCAAGTTAGATTATATGAAGGGAAGTTGCTGTCTAGAATGACTTGTGTATCAAGAATGTGATGCTTCTTGTCCGTATTTTATTTATCGACACTTTGCTCCATAAACTTGTGGTCATGTTTACTGAGCTCAGTTTTCGCTTGGGGACAAGCGAGGTCTAAGCTTGGGGGGGTTGATACGTCCATTTTGCATCACTATTTTATATCATAATTTACTGCTATTCATCGATATATTTCATATTTAGAAGTGTTACTTATGTTATTTTACCTATTTTGCATGTTTGATGAATAATGGAGAATTGGACACCGGAGTCAGGATTCTGCTGGAAAAAGCACCGTCGAGATGCACTATTTCTGAAGATCAATAAATCGAAGGAGACATATGGAAGTTCCTATTTTACCAGAAGATGGAGGAGGCCAAAAGGGGAGCTGAGATGGGCCATGGTGGGCCCTCCTCACCCCTTGGCGCGGTGGGGCCCCCTGCCGCGCCGAGAGGTGGTTTGGGGGCCCTGGCCCACCTCAGCCGTTCCCCCTTCGCGTACTTGACCCCCTCGGAACCCTAACACAGGGGAGGCCATCGAAATATTCCGCCGCCTCCACGAGGCGGAAAACACCAGAGAGCGAAAAGCTCCCCTGCAGGAAGAAATCTGCCGGGGGAAATTCCCTCCCGGAGGGGGAAATCGTCGCCATCATCACCGTCATCGAGCTGGACTTCATCGGGATCATCATCATCATCATCTCCACCGCCAACACCATCATCACCGCCGCTGCACCCGTCTCCGCTATAACATCTAGGGCTGAATCTTGTCTATTTCATAGGGGAAACTCTCCCGGTGTTGATTACTCTTGTTATTGATGCTATTGGGTGAAACCATTGGACTAAGGTTTATGTTCAGATTGTTATTCATCATCATATCACCTCTGATCATGTTCCGTATGATGTCTTGTGAGTAGTTCGTTTAGTTCTTGAGGACATGGGAGAAGTCTTGATGTTAGTAGTGAACTATGTTGAGTAATATTTAATGGTTTGATGCTTAAGTTGTGGTGTTATTCTTCTAGTGGTGTCATGTGAACGTCGACTACATGATACTTCACCTTTATGGGCCTAGGGGAATGCATTGTGTATTCGTTTGCCAATTGTGGGGTTGCCGGAGTGACAGAAACCTGAACACCCGTTGGTATATCGATGCATGAGGGATAGCAGGATCTCAAAGTTTAAGGCTGTGGTTAGTTTAACTTAATTACTTTCTTGTATTTGCGGATGCTTGCAAGGGGTATAATCACAAGTATGTATTAGTCCTAGGAAGGGCGGTGCATTAGCATAGGTTCACCCACACAACACTTATCAAAACAATGAAGATTAATCAACTATATGAAGCGAAAGCACTTGACAATACTCCCGTGTGTCCTCAAGAACGTTTGGTCATTATAAGTACAACAACCGGCTTGTCCTTTGCTGTAGAAAGGATTGGGCCACTCGCTGCAACTATTACTACTGCATTTTATTTACTTGTACTTTATTTATCTGTCATATCAAAAACTCCTAAAAACTTGTCTGTGAGCATTTACAGTGAATCCTTCATCAAAACCGCTTGTCAACACCTTCTGCTCCTCGTTGGGTTCGACACTCTTATTTATCGAAAGTACTACGATACACCCCCTATACTTGTGGGTTATCAAGACTATTTTCTGGCGCCGTTGCCGGGGAGTGTAGCGCTATTGGTAAGGGAAACATTTATTGTACGTGCTGTTTTTATTTTTGCCTGCTGCTATATCTCATTATGGAGGGGTCTTCTCTTGAATTCCTATTTGGGAAAACAACTACCACTGCTAAGGTAGTAGAGGAGGCGTCAGATGAGCAGGTAATACCGTTCAAAATTCCTATGAAAATTGTTGAACGTGTCACAAATAACCGCTATGCAGGAGATGGAACTGTCCATCCTGGAGATCATTTGTTATTTCTGCATGAATTGTGCGAGTTATTTAAGTGTGCAGGTATCTCGATGGGAGAAGTTAAGAAGAAATTATTCTCTCTATCACTGTCTGGTAAAGCTGCACATTGGTATAAACTGCTGAAGAATGGGTATTCTCTTGGATGGGAGGAAATTGTACCTCTCTTTTACTCCAAATTCTATCCTCCAAGTGAGATTCATAAGGATCGGAACCTCATATATAACTTCTGGCCCTATGATGGAGAGAGTATCGCTCAAGCGTGGGGGAGATTGAAGGCATTAATGCTCAAATGTCCCATTCATGAGCTTCCTGGTAATATTGTTATTGATAACTTTTATGCAAGACTCTCCTTTCAAGATAAAACTCTATTGGATACCACTTGTGCTGGATCGTTCACTCGTAATAAAGAAGAGTTTAAGTGGGACCTTCTTGATCGGATTCAGGAGAACACTGAAGGATGGGAGAATGACAAAGGTAGGGAGTCAGGTATAAACTATGACTTTGAGTGTGTTAAAAATTTTATGGATACTGATGATTATCGCAAAATTAGCACTACTTATGGTCTTGACTCTCAAATTGTTGCAAACTTTTATAAAGCCTTTGCTTCCTATTTCGGTTTGCCGAAGGAGGGTTTTAAAAATTATCATGAACCATATAAAGATGAATCTGTTTCTCATATATCTAAAGGTGTTGAGGTTAATGTTGCTGATCGCATTATTCCAGAACCTTATATTGAAAAAGTTCCTTTTCCTAATAAGATTAAGGAACATACTATCATAACTGGTGTTGTTAGTAAAAGTAATAAGAAAACTACCAAACCTGATGAGCAAATAACTGTTGAACCTGTTGTAGCATTGGTTAAAGATCTTGTCACTGAAAATTTAGAAGATAGACACATTATCTTTTGTGAGGATGCTTCTAATATTGTCTCACATCCTAAAAGTTCTAGGAAGTCTAGTGTTCCTGTGCTTTCTGTTGGGATAGGTGATCATTGCTATTATGGTTTATGTGATATTGGTGCAAGTTCTAGTGCTATTCCTTATGAGCTTTACAGGGAAATTATGCACGAAATTGCTCCTTGTAAACTTGAAGAGATTGATGTGGTTATTCAGCTTGCTAATAGGGAAACTATCTCTCCAATTGGTATCATTAGAGATGTCGAAGTCCTTTGTGGTAAGACTAAATACCCTGCTGATTTTCTTGTACTTGGGTCGGCTGCCAATGATAGTTGTCCTATTATTTTTGGTAGACCTTTTCTGAATACTTGTGGTGCTGTTATAGATTGTAAGAAAGAGAAAATCTTTACTAAATTTGCTGGTGAATCTTATGAATTCAATTTCTCTAAATTTGCTAAAGCACCTTATGAAACTGAATTGCCTAGTGAGGATTTTGAAATTGCTCAACTTGCATCTATTGTTCTTGCTCCTAACAATGCTTTGCAGCAACATATGGAGAATCATGAAAGTGAGAACTTCAGGGAAGAAAGGAATGAGCTTGATGAAGTATTCCTTCGTCAACCTATGCTCAAACACAATTTACCTGTGGAAGATTTGGGTACCACAATGCCACCCAAGGAGGATCCTGTTTTTGATTTGAAACCTCTGCCTGATAATCTTAAATATGCTTATATTGATGATAAGAAAATATATCCTGTTATTATCAGCTCTAAACTTTCAGGTACAGAGGAGGAAAGGTTATTGGGAGTGTTGAGGAAACACCGCGGAGCTATGGGATATACTCTTGATGACCTGAAGGGAATTTCTCCTACTATATGTCAGCACGCCATCAACATGGAACCTGATGCAAAGCCTGTTGTTGAGCATCAGCGTCGTTTAATACCCAAGATGAAAGAAGTGGTAAGAAATGAGGTATTAAAACTTCTTGAAGCTGGTATTATTTATCCTATTGCTGATAGTAGATGGGTAAGTCCTGTGCACTGCGTTCCTAAGAAAGGAGGAATTACCGTTGTTCCTAATGAAAATGATGAACTAATTCCTCAAAGAGTAGTAGTTGGTTATAGATGTGCATTGATTTTAGAAAGGTTAACAAAGTAACTAAGAAAGATCATTATCCTTTGCCTTTTATTGATCAAATGCTTGAGAGGTTGTCCAAGAAAACTCACTTTTGTTTCCTTGATGGGTATTCTGGGTTTTCTCAAATTGCTGTGAGAGCGCAAGATCAAGAGAAAACTACTTTTACTTGTCCTTATGGAACTTATGCTTATAGACGTATGCCTTTTGGTTTATGTAATGCTCCTGCTACTTTTCAAAGATGCATGTCTGCTATTTTTCATGGCTTTTGTGAGGAAATTGTGGAAGTCTTCATGGACGATTTCTCCGTCTATGGAACTTCCTTTGATAATTGTTTGCACAACCTTGACAAAGTTTTGCAGAGATGTGAAGAAACTAGCCTTGTTCTTAATTGGGAGAAATGCCACTTTATGGTTAATGAAGGAATTGTTCTTGGACACAAAATTTCTGAAAGAGGTATTGAAGTTGATCGAGCTAAAGTGGAGGCAATTGAAAAGATGCCTTGTCCCAAAGATGTTAAAGGTATTCGTAGTATTCTTGGTCATGCTGGTTTTTATAGGAGGTTTATTAAAGATTTCTCTAAAATTTCCAAGCCTCTTACTAATCTTCTTCAAAAAGATGTACCCTTTGTTTTTGATGATGATTGTAAGGAAGCTTTTGAAACTTTGAAAAAGGCTTTAATCACCGCTCCTGTAGTTGAACCACCTGATTGGAATTTACCTTTTGAAATTATGTGTGATGCTAGTGATTATGCTGTAGGCGCTGTTCTTGGGCAGCGAGTAGATAAAAAGTTAAATGTTATTCATTATGCTAGTAAAACTCTTGATTCTGCCACTACTGAAAAAGAATTTCTAGCTGTAGTTTTTGCTTGTGACAAATTTCGACCCTACATAGTTGATTCGAAAGTCACTATTCATACTGATCATGCTGCAATTAGATACCTTATGGAAAAGAAAGATGCTAAGCCAAGGCTTATTAGATGGGTACTTCTTTTGCAAGAATTTGATTTGCATATCATAGATAGAAAAGGTGCTGAAAATCCTGTTGCTGATAATTTGTCTAGATTGGAAAGCATTCCTTATGATCCTATTCCTGTTAATGATAGCTTTCCAAATGAACAATTGGCTGCAATAAGTGTAAGTTCGCGAGATAGTCCTTGGTATGCTGATTATGCTAACTTTATTGTTTCCAAGTACTTGCCTCCAACCTTTTCAGCTCAGCAAAGAAGGAAATTCTTTTATGACTTGCGGCATTACTTTTGGGATGACCCACACTTATATAAAGAAGGAGTCGATGGTATTATGCGAAGATGTGTTCCTGAATATGAACAACAGGAAATACTGAGGAAATGCCATGGAAGTGCTTATGGAGGGCATCACGCTGGAGATAGAACTGCGCAGAAAGTTCTACAATCAGGTTTTTATTGGCCTACCCTCTTTAAGGATGCAAGAAAGTTTATTTTATCTTGTGATGAATGTCAAAGGGTTGGTAATATCTCTAGACGCAATGAAATGCCTATGAGTTATTCTCTTGTTATTGAACCATTTGATTGTTGGGGATTCGACTTCATGGGTCCTTTTCCTTCTTCACAAGGTAATACTCATATACTTGTTGCTGTTGATTATGTCACTAAATGGGTAGAAGCTATACCTACTAAAAGTGCTGATGGTGAGACCTCTTTAAAAATGCTTCAAGATGTCATTTTTCCTAGGTTTGGTGTACCTAGATATCTTATGACTGATGGAGGTTCTCATTTTATCCATGGTGGTTTTAGAAAACTCTTGCTAAATATGGTGTTAATCATAGAATTGCTTCAGCCTATCATCCTCAAACTAGTGGACAAGTAGAATTGTCAAATAGGGAGATTAAATCTATCTTGCAAAAGACTGTTAATAAATCTAGAAAAAATTGGGCTAGTAAGTTAAATGATGCTTTATGGGCTTATAGAACTGCTTATAAGAACCCCATGGGCATGTCTCCTTATAAAATGGTTTATGGTAAAGCTTGTCACTTGCCTTTAGAATTAGAACACAAAGCTTATTGGGCAGTGAGAGAACTTAATAGAGATTTTAAACTTGCCGGTGAGAAAAGGTTGTTGCACTTAAGTTCTTTAGATGAATGGAGAAGTGAGGCTTATGAAAATGCTAGACTCTTTAAAGAAAAAGTTAAGAGATGGCATGATAGGAGAATTCTTAAAAGAGAATTTAATGTTGGTGAGAAAGTTCTATTGTATAGGTCTCGTCTCAGATTTTTTGCAGGAAAGTTACTCTCAAAATGGGAAGGACCATTTGTTATTGTGGAGGTGTATCGTTCAGGTGCAATAAAAATTGCTTCATTGAAAGATAACTCTACACAAGTGGTAAATGGTCAAAGACTCAAGCATTATATTTCTGGAGATTCTATTAATGAAGAGGTTGATACAATTAAAGTGGTGACTCCGGAAACTTTCATTGAAGAACATTTTTCTGGGACTGCAGAATTCGATTCGAATAGGTAACAGTTTCGGTAAGAAAAGTTTCGCGAATAACTTTCTAGAAGATATTTTCGTCGTTTTTATTAAATATGGAAAAATAAGAGACCGAACCGGATGGGAGACGGCACCCGTGGTGCCCAAACCATAGGTCGGCGCGGTGGGCCCCCAGCCGCGCCGCCTGGTGGTTTGAGCACCCCGGAGCTCGTCTCCGATCAGGTTTCCTCCTGTACCTTCCTTATGTTGTAAAACTTTTTGCTATATAACTCACCCGAACCCCCGAGGTTCGTATCTCGCCTTTTCATCGTGTTTCGTTTCGAGCTGTTTCTGTCCAGATATTGTTTTCAGATTTAGAAGCGCCATGGTCTCCAACAACAACAACAAGGGCAAGGAGCCTTTGGAAGACGAGACTCAAGACCCCAAGCTGAAGGAGGAAGTCAAGAGCGAAGATGAAGGAGAAGTGGAGGAAGACCCGCGCGAATACCCGCGCGCTACCGTTGCAAGCATCGGAGTGGTGGCAAATCCATTCAAGCCCAGGCAAGGAGCGCGGATGAGCACCGGAGGGAAGGTTCCACGACACTTCTTGGCTCCCAGGACATCTTCCCCAGGCAAAAATAACCCCTTCCATACTCTTATCCATAAGCATCAAATTGAGAGGATCCCGGAGGCTGAGTTGCCTAGTGGTTGGAATATAGATCGTTCTAACAATACAGGAAAGAGGGATTCTGCTGCTGAGGAGTGGGGAAACAACTCCAAGAGTTGGGACTCGCAGTCTGACAAGTTTATGAATCGCATCGAACACAACTCTGAGCTGATTCGCGCCCTCACCTACAAGATTGATGAACTGAAGGAGCTGGTTGATAAGCTTATCAACAATCCACCACCGAAGGAGTAACCTATTAACAAGATGCCACAGTGCCATCTCCAACGTATCCATAATTTCTGCTGTTCCATGCTTATATTATACCATTTGCTACATGTTTTATATACACTTCGTATCACTTTTATGCATTTTCTGGGACTAACCTATTAACAAGATGCCACAGTGCCAGTTCCCTGTTTTCTGCTGTTTTTGGTTTCAGAAAGTTACTTCTGGAAATATTCTCGGAATTGCACGAAACAAAAGACCAGGTCCCTATTTTTCCAGCACGTACACAGAGTCCGAAGGAGAGACGAAGGAGAGCCACGAGGTGGCCAAACCACCTGGCGGCGCGGCCCCACCTCCAGCCGCGCCTGCCTGTGGGTTGGGCCCCTCGGGGGTCCGCCGACATCGCCCCTTCGCCTATTTATTCCCCGAGACGCGAAAACCCTAAAACACCGAGCCTTTCATCCAGAACATATTCGCTGCCGCCGTCGTCGTCAACCCTAACTCGGGGGGTTTCTGAAGCTCTTCCCGGCACCCTGCCGGAGAGGGGAATCATCACCGGAGGGCTCTAAATCGCCATGCCCGCCTCCGGAGTGATGCGTGAGTAGTTCATCCTTGGACTATGGGTCCATAGCAGTAGCTAGATGGTTGTCTTCTCCACTTGTGCCATCATGTTTAGATCTTGTGAGCTGCCTATCATGATCAAGATCATCTTATTGTAATGCTACATGTTGTGTTTGCTGGGATCTGACTTATATTGATACCTATGTGGAGCTGAATATTATATTATCATGTCTATGTCATTTGTGATCTTGCATGCTCTCCGTTACTCGTTGAAGCCTTGGCCACGTGAATACTTGTAACTCCAAGAGGGGGTATTTATGCATGATAGTTGGGTTCAACCTCTATTTAACCTGGGATAGTGACAGCAAGTTCTAAGGTTGTAGATGTGTTGTTGCCACTAGGGGTAAAACAGCAATGCTTTATTCAAGGATGAATGTATTGTTTACATTACGCACATTACTTAATGCAATTGTCTGTTGCTTGCAACTTAATACTGGAAGGGGTACGGATGTTAACCGGAAAGTGGACTATTTAGGCATAGATGCATGCTGGATAGCGGTCTATGTACTTTGTCGTAATGCCCAAATGAATCTCATAGTAGACACCACAACTCACACATGCATGTTATATGTACTTATCAATTGTCAATTGCCCAGCTGTAATTTGTTTACCCAGCATGTTAGTTATCTTATTGGAGAGACACCACTAGTGAACTGTGGACCCCGGTCCATTCTTTTACATCTGAAATACAATCTACTGCAATCATTGTTCTCTACTGTTTTATGCAAACAAACATCATTTTCCATTCGATACGTTTAACCCTTTGTTTGCAGCAAGCCGGTGAGATTGACAACCTCACTGTTAAGTTGGGGCAAAGTAATTTGGTTGTGTTGTGCAGGTTCCACGTTGGCACCGGAATCCCTGGTGTTGCGCCGCACTACACTCCTCCACCAACACCTTCGAAGCAAACCTCGTTTTCCTACTGGTCCGATTAAACCTTGGTTTCATACTGAGGGAAAACTTACTGCTGCACTCATCATACCTTCCTCTTGGGGTTCCCAACTGACGTGTGACGTACAAGCATTATTTCTGGCACTATTGACCTAGAGCCACCAAGCACTTATCTTGGGTAGCAGAATTTAAGAAGAAACAACAAGAGTTGATGGACCAGATAAATTCACAAATGATGCAACTGAATGAGAGTGTTTCACAAAC
The DNA here is from genome assembly GCA_947311845.1 of Poa pratensis. Classification (NCBI taxonomy): domain Eukaryota; kingdom Viridiplantae; phylum Streptophyta; class Magnoliopsida; order Poales; family Poaceae; genus Poa; species Poa pratensis. The sequence goes on along the minus strand of CAMZMU010000109.1, from coordinate 3,924,306 downwards.
AGCAACACCTGAGCCCCAGCATCAACCTCCAAGGGCTGTACCGATGGAGTTAAATCCTCCTGAAGAGCAAGCGCCCAAGGAAGTGTTTGATGATCCAGAAAAGCTCATGAATCCCAGCAACAAGATTTCATCACAAGTTGAGCTTGAGCGGAGTGCTCTAGAGATTCCTCATGATACATGTGAGGTTCCAATACCTTCACATACATATGAGCCAGTTATTGATAGTCCAGAGGAAGAGAGATCCCAGATTCTAGTTCTAGAGGATAAAGAAGCTGCTGCAGTTGAAGATGAAGAAGAAATAGTCAAGGATGTTGTCATACAAGAGCATGACGAAACAGGTTTATCTAATCCTCTTGATGACATGTTCCCTTATTATCCTTCTGCCATTACCTTGCACTACATGATACCATTGCTAAAGGAAGAACTGAAAAATGACTTGCTGAATTTTGATCATAAAAATCTTGATTGTGACATTGGGTATGATGCTAAAGATGACACAAATAACTCAAATGCTAGAATTGTGCCTAAGGATGCATGCTTCAATATTGCTCATATCACACATCCGAATGCCATTCATTATCACCATGTGCTTTATTGCTATACTTACATTATTGGTTACTCAATTGATGATCTAGTGGGTGTAAACCCTATCACTTGTGCAAGTTTGTCTTTCTGTGGTTGTACTTTCAGGATTTTGCTTGTGCACTTCTCACTGAGGCCATACGTGGTGCGAGTCGACATCCCATGGGATCCTGGTGGATTCATGGTATGGTGTTGAGGAGAATGGTTGGAGTGGAGCAAGGAGAAGAGTGAAGAGAGCATTAAGAAAAGGAGAAGGATGCAGAAGGTTGTGAGCTGCTACAATATGTGCCCGGTGAGCTGTTTCTTACACCAGCTAATTGTTTCTACTTGTGTAAATTCTAAGTGTGGGGGAGATTCATTTGATGCATGTTCATAGTTTTGTTGCATAATTTCAAAATGTTGAAACTGGATTACTGCATCATTTGAAAAAAAAATAGTGATTGATCTTCTGTATATAAGCTTTCATGTAGTTATGAATCTTTCTTAGGATTGGCTTATGAGTAATGCAAGATATGAACCTTCGGCGACGCTTCGACAGCTTCCGGGCCGTGTACGTCCCAAGGGATGAAAACATGTTCGCGGACGAGCTGTCACAAATGGCCTCCAAGCGAGAACCAGTGCCTCCCGGGGTCTACATTGAGGTGCTCCGGCAACCCTCTGTGTCTCCCGAGAGGCTCAAGGCAAGGTCTACATCGACACTGGGGGCTGGTGACCCGTCTACTTCGACAACCCGGGAAACCAGCCCAGAAGACGCGCAAGACCCGGCAGGACCTGGACCAAGGGAAGCCATGCTTCGCCTTGGTCAAATGGTGCTACCGGTGGAAAGAACCCACCCACTCTGGGCCCTGGACATCATCAAGTACATGACGGAGCATGCTCTTCCGGAGGATGATCATGATGCCGAGCGGGTGGCTCGCCAAGCCAAGCTCTACGTCCTGATCGACGGTGAGCTCTACCGGCGACGCGACAACGGAGTCAAGCTCCGCTGCATACCACAAGAGCAAGGCCAAGTACTGCTACGAGACATCCACGAGGGCACATGCTCAAGTCATGTTGCTTCAAGATCTTTGGCGGGAAAAGTTTTCCGCCAGGGTTTCTACTGGCCAACAGTCCTGTACGACGCCGAGCAAATTGTCAAGACCTGTGAAGCTTGCCAATACTACGCGGAGAACATCAATTAGCCAGCTCAAGCCCTCCAACCAATCCCAATATCCTGGCCATTTGCAGTCTGGGGGCTTGATATCATGGGCAAGTTGCCAAAGTCAGTTGGCGGACATGAATACCTCTTCGTTGCTATCAACAAGTTCACAAAATGGGTTGAAGTGATGCCAGTACCACACCAGACAGCTCAGACCGCCATCAAGTTCATCGAGGGAATTGTCTACCGCTTCGGATTACCTAACAGGATCATCACAGACAACGGCACTCAGTTCACAAGTCGAGCCTTCCTCAACTTCTGTGAAGAATTGGGCATCAAGGTGTGCTTTGCATCAGTGTCCTATCCAAGATGCAACGGACAAGTGGAGCGAGCCAATGCGGAGGTCCTAAGAGGTCTGAAAACCAAAGCATTTGATAAGCTAGAGAATAAGGGGAAGAATTGGATTGATCATCTGCCCAGCGTACTGTGGTCCCTCAGAACCACACCAAGCGAGCAACTGGAGAAACACCGTTCTTCCTTGTCTATGGAGCTGAAGCTGTCCTGCCAACAGAACTAAGGCATGGATCTCCCCGGGTACTCGCTTATGACGAAGACACCCAAGCTGAGCGAAGGATTGATGACATAAACTTCCTGGAAGAGTTTCGATGTCGAGCATCACTACGATCTGCTCGATATCAGCAAGGCTCCGCCGCTACCACAGCCGTCATGTCCGGTCTCGGGAACTGCAGCCCGGGGACCTGGTACTCCGCAAGATACAGAAACTCGAGGGCTTGAACAAAATGTCAAGCAAGTGGGAAGGACCCTACCGGGATACTCATACCCTGAGACCCGGAGCAGTCTATCTGGAAGATGAGAAAGGCAGGCCGGAGGGCAACGCCTGGAATATCGAGAATCTCCGCAAGTTCTACCCCTAATTACGAACATGAATCGCCAAACGTCGAATCCGCTAAGCACGCCCAAGGGGCTAGTGTTCTATAATAGGGTGTAAGAAATCATCGTCAAGAAATAAAAGATAAGTGTTTCAATTCCGTGAGCCTCAATTCATGTCGAGATGTGTGTTATCCGCAACAACCCCCAAGCAGGGGGCTGATATGGTGCCGATGGCTGACGGGTCGAGCGCGAGTGGCCTATCAGTAGGCACTGCCACCCGATCGTGCCGTACTACCGTGGAAAGGAGTGAACGGGCAGTGTTGTGTTTTACGAACTTAAACACAGAAATGCACATTCAACTTTGCTTGCGGGTTGCTCCGGATGAAACACTATCACGACATGAAAAGAGGGTCCATTCTTTCCTACTGAAAGTTTGTTATGTGCAGCGCCTTCCCGGGACAGGAACTGACGGTGGAAAGCGGCTAAGGAGTTGGGTACCCGGGAGGGACAGGACGGATCGAGGACACGGCAGAAAACAGCTAAGTCCTTGCATCTGCATCCTGCACTTAGGCATGACATCTCGCTCGGAATCAACATACCATCGACCTGCGCATGCTTGACAGTTGATGAGAGCCTTTGCGGGGTAATGCATCCACCCCGGCGAATGGTCCGTTTCCCTCTGGCCTAGTACCCGTGGACAGTGGAGTAGGCGCCCGGAAGGTATAGTGCTCTTAGGGGTACTGCTACTGCGTGCACGCAGTCAGAGTACTTGGCACCTAAGAGATCTCCTCTGAAAACTTGACAGCGCTTTAGTGCAAAGGAAGATTTGGGAAATGACCCCGGGAGTTGAGGCTAGGTTGCATTCATCTGAACTTAAATTCTGAATTACAATTTTGAATTACATTCAGTTGTGCAACTTCTTGATTACATAATAATCTTGTGCTACTAAGGCCAGCTCAGGGTTCCTAGCTGTGCAGACTTGTTGTTATTCTCGCCTGCCGGGTGAACTCCGGATTCTCGGGGATGCCTGGGACGAAGGAGGGCATTCGCGCATGATTTTCAGGGATCCCACGGGCCGGGGAACTTCCGGGCGAACCCCGGCACATGCTGGCTGCAGAGGAGGTGCACGTGGTCCATGAACTTGTCCATGATGTCCTCTTCATCCTGTATGAAGAAAAGAGATCGAGTCAAGACGCAGGCTCTTCCCAAGATCATATCACCAAGGCCAAGGAAACTTTACCTTGAAGACATCGTCAAGGTCGCAGAGGAGGCTGATTAATCTCGGATTGCCCGCTGCCACTTTCCACAAGTTCATCTTGACGATGTCCTTCCGGGTCGCCAGCGCCTCCCCCTCCAGTGGCTCGGGCCTCAGCTCCTTTGGGCGTTTCCACCACGCCTCGAAAGATGGATTCCGCCGTCGACACATCGGACAAGGACATCTCCTCCTCACCAGACATTGCTCTGCGATCTATGGAGGGGAGGGGAAGGGAGCAAGGCGAGAAGATGCATCGAGGGAGTTGGTGTTTGAGGGGCCTTTTATAGACCCTTCACGCTCCACCTACCCCTTGGCGGTATGGCTATCGCAACAATGGGGGTGCGTTTGGCGAAAAACCGCTCCCATTCACACCAAGTGCGATACGAAGACCAAGAGGCCAAAAGGGAGAACAAGGTCGTCTTCATTTCAAGATCAACAGTGGGGGGGCTAATTTTTACAACAAAAAGATTGGCTCCCGGCAAGCGAGGAGCACCACCGTACAATGGAAGACGCTACTTCCAGAAGTACGTCGACGAGGCGACCAAGAAGGAGGTCAAGGAGATCTTCGGGGTCGTCGTCTTGAAGCTCCTCGCCCTCATGAAGACGAGCTCTCCTCGGCCTTGATGCTAGATGAGTTTCCCTCATCTTCATCCTCGTCGTCGGAGCCGGAGTCGCTGCTGCTCTCACTCTCTTCGCAGCATTCCACGCGCCCTCCTGTAGCACGAAAGATCTTCACGGCGAGTGTGGCGTCTCCGTCATACTTGCAGGCAAGATACTACCCCCAGGTCAGGCGGCAGGAACGAGCGAAAGATTTCTACCCCTGACCCAGGAGCATGGAGTCATCGACGGTGTACTCCATAGAGATCCAGGTAGGGCCATTGGGATAGCCCTCCACCTACAGCCACAAGCCCGGAGGCTTGTCGTCCCCCATCGCCATCGCGAAGGATTCCGGAAGGTCAATCCGGCTGCGGATCTTGCGGCGCGGATCCAAGATGAACTCGAATGGCGCGAAGCTTGTGTGGACCGCAATCCGTGGAGGCGGAGAAGGAGATCTCTCGCGCCTCACGGTCCCTCTACCTCCCCTACCGCGCTTCGCTCGCCCTCTTGGGGCGGCTCTTCCGCGGCTGCTGGTACTCTTCTCCGCTGGAGCCGAAGCACGTGGGCGTCCAACACCCCTTTCCCTCTCGCCATGTTGGGGATGGGAGCAATGTTGCAACGGAGAAGAAGGATGGAGATTCATGGGGCGCCCCTTCCGCTTTTATAGCGCGCGGCGTCTTCTCTCTCCAGCGGTCTCCTCGGCTTCTCCGCAGCAGGAATCGAGGGGACAGGTGCAGTTATTCCCCCGAGCGGAATAACTCCAAGTCCCACCCTCGGGCGGATGGGACGAATCAGTCAAGACAAGACGCCGAGGACCCACTTTGGCTAACTCTTTGGCCATAGCCCCGGCAGCAGTTGAAGCAAAAGCCGCCAGGACCATGCCTGGGGCTACTGTCGCAGCAGTGGAACATGGGGTTCCCTTGATGCTGCCAAAGTGGGTCCACCACTTGGGCCCACCGAGAAGATGGACAAGGCAAGGAGTCAAGACCAGCAGATGGGTCAGCCCATCTGCTCCAAGGAAGCCCGACAAGTTCGACATCGACACGCTGTGGCTACGGACCAGGCGACCTTCCGGGGTCACCCGTCGCCCGGAGAACAAGGCGGAGTACCCATGGGTCCGTGCACCCGGCAGGAGGCCAGGCGTACCCCCAGGTCCTCCATCCGTACCGCCGAGAGGATAAGAACGCCAGCTCGTGCCGGAAGCTGGTAGAAGGCTTGGGCGCCAAGACGAAGGACGCACCCCAGTGACGTCGCTGATCAGTGGCATTTGTATCTAAATTGCAGGCATGTTTTTTTAGCATAATTCACTCACATCTGAAGCTTTATTGATCAATTATGCCACTGAAATTGTAGTAAAGAAAATATATTCATTTCATAAACTATTTTACAGCTTGGTTGTCATATTTGCAGGAATGGTGCGATAAGGCACCAAATTTCTACACCCAAGCTGAACGAGGATCTGTTGGAAACATACGCTTGGTGAGCGAGGGCTTGAATAGAAAACTACAAGGATCTTCTTGGGCAGAAATGAAGAAAGGAGAGGGAGTTAAGTGCAAAAAGTCCAGATCAGATCAAGGAAGACAAGGAGCCGACAGCCTCCATCGAAGGCAGGCCTGGCTTTCTCTTCCCAAATCCCTAGCTTCTCCACCACCGGTCGCCGCCGCGGCCAGGCAGGCGCGCCACAACAACTGCACCACGCCACCCAACCACCACCATGAGTCGCTCCCCTCCATCAGCGACGACGACGACGAACTCCTCCAACTGTTGCTGCTGCATCATCTTCTCAGACCCCAAGTGCTGCTCTTCCTCAACCCCTCCTGCTGCTCCTCAATGACCTGAAGCTCTTCCTCAACCCCAAGCACTGCTGCTAGCTCCTCTCCATCGACATGAAGCTCCTTGCGTTGACTTCAAGCCGATCCCTTTCCCTCCTCTTATTTTATGAATCTTGTGATCTAGTGATGTGTCATGACCTTAATTTGTTCAGAACAATAACTTGTGTTGGGTTGGTCTTTGTTGAACACGGAAGTAGACTATGGCCTGTATAAAATTTGTTCGTATGTGTTCATGTGCTTGTTAAATCTGTCTCTTGTGTGATGCGCTTGGTGCATGCACATACGTATCTAGTTTCTAGTCCTTCTTGTGTTTGTGCTCGTCCTATATTTTTGCCCCTATCTCAAATATGCTTATGTCTATTTGTTGTACGCTAGTGCTTGTGTGTCTTTAATTATTCGTTGCTCTGTTCAGTGTTAGTTTCTAAAGAGAAAATCACCAAAAAGAAGCATTAGGTAGTTTAGATTAAATTCCTGCAAATCCATCTTATCTTGCGATCTAGCTTTAGCCAAAGCTCAATTACCGATTTGCCTAGTCCCTGTGGAGAGAACGATAAACCCCCCTATTCTGCATTGATCAAATTGGCGCCGTTGCCGGGGACTAGCGTCGAACAATTGAGTTAGGCTATAGACTAGGTCTTTGTTTGCTTTTTGTGCATATTTTTAATCTCTAATCCTTGTTCTAGTTATTTTCTGTATTTCTCTTTGTTTCTTCTTTGTTTTGTGCAGGTTGTGATAGAACCAGTTTCACCTTGGATATGGCTTACTATTCAGATCATCATGGACAGGTGAATGGTTGCTCTATTACTATTGAAAATCTTCAAGAACATGTAAGTAAGCTTTCTCAAAGATTGCATCAATTAGCACTGGAGCGAGGTATAGTTTTAGATGATGGGCCTATGCATTCTGATCCTTATTCCTATGGTTATTCTCATGCTGCCCCTATATGCCACATTTGTGGTACTCACGGCCATACGCCCGCTGATTGCCAGCGTGGTGGTTATTCTCCCACTCCAGATTGTTTTGGTATGAATTTTGCTCAAGAGCATGGTTCATACCACAACAATTATACTACTGGATGGCCTGAAAACCCAAATATGACATGTAGGAACAGCAGCCCACCTATCTCATCGTTTTCTCCTAGTTATCCAACGCAGGAATTTAGGTGTGCAGAGAAGAACCAGTACAATCAGCATCAATACTATCAAGCTCCCTCTTATGCCCCTGAATTCCATCAAGAACAACATTAGTCAAGTGCTCAGTCCACTCCTCTAGAAGAGCACTTATCTTGGGTAGCAGAATTTAAGAAGAAACAACAAGAGTTGATGGACCAGATAAATTCACAAATGATGCAACTGAATGAGAGTGTTTCACAAACAGCAACACCTGAGCCCCAGCATCAACCTCCAAGGGCTGTACCGATGGAGTTAAATCCTCCTGAAGAGCAAGCGCCCAAGGAAGTGTTTGATGATCCAGAAAAGCTCATGAATCCCAGCAACAAGATTTCATCACAAGTTGAGCTTGAGCGGAGCGCTCTAGAGATTACTCATGATACATGTGAGGTTCCAATACCTTCACATACAGATGAGCCAGTTATTGATAGTCCAGAGGAAGAGAGATCCCAGATTCTAGTTCTAGAGGATAAAGAAGCTGCTGCAGTTGAAGATGAAGAAGAAATAGTCAAGGATGTTGTCATACAAGAGCATGACGAAACAGGTTTATCTAATCCTCTTGATGACATGTTCCCTTATTATCCTTCTGCCATTACCTTGCACTACATGATACCATTGCTAAAGGAAGAACTGAAAAATGACTTGCTGAATTTTGATCATAAAAATCTTGATTGAGACATTGGGTATGATGCTAAAGATGACACAAATAACTCAAATGCTAGAATTCTGCCTAAGGATGCATGCTTCAATATTGCTCATATCACACATCCGAATGCCATTCATTATCACCATGTGCTTTATTGCTATACTTACATTATTGGTTACTCAATTGATGATCTAGTGGGTGTAAACCCTATCACTTGTGCAAGTTTGTCTTTCTGTGGTTGTACTTTCAGGATTTTGCTTGTGCACTTCTCATTGAGGCCATATGTGGTGCGAGTCGACATCCCATGGGATCCTGGTGGATTCATGGTATGGTGTTGAGGAGAATGGTTGGAGTGGAGCAAGGAGAAGAGTGAAGAGAGCATTAAGAAAAGGAGAAGGATGCAGAAGGTTGTGAGCTGCTACAATATGTGCCCGTGAGCTGTTTCTTACACCAGCTAATTGTTTCTACTTGTGTAAATTCTAAGTGTGGGGAGATTCATTTGATGCATGTTCATAGTTTTGTTGCATAATTTCAAAATGTTGAAACTGGATTACTGCATCATTTGAAAAAATTTAGTGATTGATCTTCTGTATATAAGCTTTCATGTAGTTATGAATCTTTCTTAGGATTGGCTTATGAGTAATGCAAGATATGCATTTAGAACGAAATAATCAGTCACACATTTCCTCTACTTCTTTGCTTAAAATATTTGAATTTCTAGGATGCTCAATTCTGTTTTAAAGCTGAATACCATGATCCTCTTGGCAGCCTTCTTTTAACTAACATTACTGCATTAGCACACTATGATCCTGGGATCGGTGGTGTGTGAAGCCCTAACCTTTAACATGGCATAAATCAGTCCCATCAAAAAGTTTCGAGCTTGATACTTTATAGCCTCGGATTAGCAAGTCATGATCCTGGGATCGGTGACTTGTGAAGCACTAACCAAGAGGTTTGCCATTTCAAAATAACAATTCAAGTCTCTAAAACTGCAATAGTTTGTGCCCGCATTAGCATACTATGATCTCGGGATCTGTAGTATGTGACGCACTAACTAAACTAACTAAAGACCATCTGCATACTAACATTTGCATTAGCATTAGCATGCCATGATCTAGGGATCGGTGACATGTGAAGCTCTAACTCAGCATTTACATCCTTGCATTCTGGCTATTGTTTGGATCATGTTATTTAACTTTAGGGATTTTTATTTCTGTGCCCCTGGTTCCTTAGTTGTACTCAATTTTCCCCACGAGCTTAGTTTGTGCTCACTTTTCCCCACTCCCTTGTGCGAAACCCTGGGAAATGCTCATAGCGGGGCATGCCGTCGGGTCAAGGTTTGACCGTTAACTAGGTAACGAGTGGGGCCGCGCTGGACTGTGTCGCCCGTTGGACCTGACAAGTGGGGCCGCGTTGTAAGGTGACACTGGTTTGACCATTGGGCCGTGGTTCCGCTGGACTGTTGGGCCTGTGCTTAGCGTCGCCGTAGCCTGTTATGCATTCACCGCTGCGTGCTGCCCCGATATAGGCCTGCTATGCATTGCTCCGCTGAACGACGTGCCTGCATGCATGCGCCGATGCGCGCCGCCACGACGTGCCTGCATGCATGCGCCGATGCGCGCCGCCACGATGCAGCCCTGGACGCAGCTTTGCTGCATGCTCGCAGCGACGACGCAGCCACGGACGCGACGCGATGATGCAGCCACGGACGCCGGGACAGTCGCTGCCGCGACGCGACGCATGCAGGGACAGTCGCTGCCGTGCCGCTCATCAGCCACGATGCAGCCACGAACGCAGACACGGTCGAGCCGCGCATCAACGTACGCAGAGACGGTCGCTGCCGCTGGTTCATCTCTTCTCGCACGCGTCTCCGCGTTTAAGAGCGTTGCATCGTCTCAGCCTTTTCGGTCCAGTCGCATCGATTCAGAGGAGCCATGAACGCGTGGCATACCAATCGTTTCAGTGGATGGCGAATTAAAGCAGCCGAGGCATACCGATCGACAAGCCGTGCCGGTTCGTAGCAACACGGCTCATCCTCCCCTATTTATACCCCCCAACCCTCTATCTCTTCTCCACAACTTCCATCTGTGCCGCCCCTTCTCTTCTTCACCTTACTCTCGAAAGCAGTCTCGAAGCGTAGCTAGGCGAGGAGAAGATGCAGTACAACGGCCCCACCTTCCTCTTGCCACCCACCGTGCCGGAGAGGCGGTACCCAGCCGGAGTCGTCGTCGATTGTGAGCTCCGTGTGTGGGCGATCTCGCCATGGAGGGGTCCTCGTGCGCTTGCCGAGGGGTTTCTCCGTGCGGGCTATCAGCACCTCCCGGCGGGCTCGAGAGGATGTTCCGCCTCGAGGAACTACGTCCCCACGCCGGCGCGACGACGACAGGCTACCGCGCCATCTTCACCAACCGCTTCGATGCCTACTACCTGCTCGGCCAGGTGTTTTTTGGTGGGCAGGAGTTCATCTGTTTCACCACGTACAACTTCTTCACCGACGTGGCGAGCATCTTCCCCACATGCAACATCCACAGCCTCCCGTACTATCTCGGAGAGAACGGCCAGGAGGAGGAGCAGTGAAGACGGTGCCCTAGTGTGTTAGGTCTCGTGATGCATGTCTTGCCCTAGTGTGTTTGGGATTTTATTATATTTCTATGTATTGTTGTTGGTTGTATCGTGAACTCTTTATCTCTGTCGTGTTATATCGTGTTTTATGTAAGAACTAGGGTGGGCACCCAAGAACTACTATCTATCTATGTTATTGTCGTTATAATCATGGTGTTCTTGTTATTTTCTTGTTGTTTTCTTTTTACAAATGTTTGTTTAAGACAAGTAAACGTAGTCAAATTTGTCAAAATGGATATGAAAGCTAGACAAAAAGAAGCTAATTTTTAAGCGTAAATGTTGGTGGCCATATTGCATGTTTTTGAATCGTTGGTGGTCGTAGTGCATGGTAAAGAAGGTATAGTTGGCCATATTGGTAATTTTTGAATTGTTGTAAGATAAAGAAGAAGACTTGTATGAACAAACAAGAAGAGTTGTATAAAAAAATATCACTCAACTGTTGTGTATGTGCAATTCGAAACAACGAGAAACGAGCTCTCAATTTGCCCATTTTTTAATTGTTGGTGTCAATTTTGGAATCAACATGCACCCTTTTTTTTTGCACTAAACCCGCCACTTTATTGATTAAACAACCATAATGTCATTACAAAGAGTCTGCCGGATCAAGTCCGGGGACACACCACGCCACACTTCACTACTATAAAGAGGCACAAGATTTAGCTAAAAGATGAGCAGCTACATTGGAGTCAACATGCACCATGTGCAATCTAATAAGGGTATACAGCAAAAAAACACATAGTCAACGTCATGGACCAGACCAACCTAGCTTGGCCCTATCGATTTGGGCCCAAGAACTCATTATACTTTTTTTTCATTTGCGCTACGTGTTGTCTGACGAAACTGAAAGTGTCAAGAACAGATGTTAAGCAAGAGAACACCAGATCGACACAGAGAATGATGGTAAGCACATAATTAACTGATACAGACCCAGTTTAAGCAACACAAGAGCACCAGATCCACACTAATAACATCACCAGATCCACACTAATAACATCTCTAATGACTGACGACTAGCAAGTAAGCAAATCCTAGAGCAATTACACAAAAGTAAAATCCTAAAGCTATGAGATTCGACTGCTTCTTCAATTCAGTCAGCTGCCTCAAGTTCTTGTTCATCTTCTTTAGTTCCCCCTTCAGATCCGCATCCCCAACTGTCGGAGCAGCACTGTCGGAGACCAAATTCTGCTGCCGGGTTGCGGCACCATTGAAAGGCATCGAGCTCTGAGATCTAGCTCTAAGCCTGGCAACGTAGTTATCCAGCCATTCGAAATGGCCGCAATGGCTCACGATCTGAAACAAAAATATGAACCCTAAATCTCAGATCCAAGGAAAAAGAATTCAGAGCAAAGGGAAAAAGAAATCAGAGCAAAATCATGAGATCTAACCTGCCCCTCTGGCTTGCTCTCGCATTTCACGAACTCTCGCCCTTTGTTGCCATTCTTGTCCGACGTACAAGTCAACCGTACCAATGGCGCGATGCGTTCGCAGTCAGGACATCGCTCCATGGGCACTGGACCATGCTGGGGCCACGAGGGGCGGGAGGCTGAACTAGAGTCCGACATATCTCGTCGCCGGAGAAGAAGAATCGCTGCTCTCGTCGCTGGAGAAGAAGAAGCAGAAGAAAGGGGAGACAATGGTGGGCGAGGACGAGCTGCTCTGTGCGTGGGTGGAGACTGGAGAAGGAGCTGCTCTGTCAGATGGAGAAGGGGGAGATTTGACGATTTGCCTCGTTGTATTTTGCAGTTTTAATATTTGCAACATCTCGTCTCACTGACATGTGGTGGTCATGTGCGAATAATCCAATTTCAGATGTAAAGTGGGGCAGATGGTAAAACTCCCTTGCGGCCAATCAAGATGCAGAACCAGCTTCGCGCGGATCGCCCGTGGAAGGCCATATCTGACGGGTGGAGTTTGGCGCTAGATTCCGATCCGACGGCGGACGTTCGACGCTAGGGTTTGGAGAGATGCTCCGGGGTTTTGAGTCAGTCAACGGGGTTATTAGGGTTTGACCTGAACTTCAAATGGCCACAAATAGTTACAAAAAAATCAAAAAATGAAAAAACTTGCATAGTTCGTCGTTTTATAAGACATAGTTACCAAAAAACCCTGGGTTTAGGGTTAAGGGTCATTTTCATGAAAAACCATTTTCAGAAGTGAGACATCGAAATCACATTCAAATGAGCATAAGTAATTCAAAAAAAATCAAAATGACATAAAACCAGCGTACCATGTTGTTATATGTGATATAGTTACTAGAAAAAAATATAAACATGGTTTATGGATAATTGATTGAAAATTGTTTCCACAAAAGAGCTATCTTGTATAGAGTTGTTTAGAGTTCGAGAATAGAGTGATGGGTTCAAATGAGCATAAGTAATTCAAAAAAATCAAAATGACATAAAACCAGCGCATAATGTTGTTATATGTGACATAGTTGCTCCTCAAAATTATTTGGATCATTTAGACAAGGTCGAATTTTTCATGAATTACAAATGGGGGTGTTTACCCTAGCTTTGGACCTCATTTGAAGCACATTTCTCACGACTACACAAAAATGATCGAATTGATCATCTAACACGTATCATTGTAACATCACATCACAGAGCAAATGAATTCAATGGTGGTTTTGTAAAAGTTCAAATATGACCTCAAATTCAAATATTTGCCTCAAATTCAAATTTTGTCTCCAATTTGAATTTGATCTCAAATTTCACATCAAAGTAAAAGTTTTCACAGATGACAACAGAAACCTTATTACAAATTCTAAAAGTTCAAAGTTTACAACTAGCATTCAAATTTCACATCTTTGTCTTGCTTCGAGTGTTCGACGACGGCTTAACCGCCTTGCTCCTAGTTTCCCTTGGTGGGATATCCACCTTTCTCTTCTTCCTTTTGCTTTGCACTTGGGGTGATGGCTGTCGAGGTGCTGAGGGAGTTATGACCAGTTGACGATCATCTGTGGGTTCAATAATGTTCAAAGGAACTACAGGAATAATTACTTCCTCATCTCCAATAGACTCAAAACCTGCAAAAGCCATGGCTTCAAATTCCTCCTCATCTCTTGGCCTTTTTCTGTTGCCTCTAGTTGTCCTGGAGCTAGGTCAGAAAAAAAAAGATTATAAGCCATCGATTAAAAAGAGAAGAAATGCACAAAATTCAGTTGAGAAATGCACACATACCAAGGTGCCGGCACTGCTAATTCAGTTTCTTCATTCTCCTCGGCTGTGGCTGCAATCAGCTCTACCTCTGCATTCTCCTCTGCATTTGTTGCTGCCCATCGTTCCTCTTCTCCAAATGATGCATCCACTGGATTGGTACAAAGCCTACGAATGTGCCCTAGAACTCCACATTTTTTGCACTTCCTCTGTTTTTTGACACGACCCTCTTCACCTCTTCTGAACCTGTTCTTCTTTGGTCTTCCTGGTGGTCTAGTGATTACAGGAGAATGTAGTTTGAACCCTGGATCTACCTGGATCCATTGATCCTTTCCCAAGAGTGCAGGCACATTAGAAGCATATGCAGCCCTGAATTTTGCAACAGAAAAATATTCAGAGATGTATTGATCGACTTCACCATCTTCACCACCGATAACCGTCATCAGATGCAGGGCATGTATGCATGGCTTCCCTCGGAGCTGCCATTGCCTACAACTGCATTCCCTAGCTGCTAGGTTAACTGGATACCTCCATTCCCTGTTTTTACTGTCAGTATATGTTACCTCAGCCACCAGTGTGTCTGAGCGAATGCATTTCATCTTCAGACCTCTTGCCTTGGCATGCAATGCCTTAATAAGAGATGGAAGCATAAGATGGCCAACATATTCTTTTTCTGCAATTCTTTTCCGGAGAGCCATCTTTATCATGATCATTTGCCGAATCTTATCAAATAATTGCCACAACAAAAGCCCTTTCAATTTCTTGATCTTTGCATTGAAACACTCTGCCAAGTTACTTGTCACATAGTCCACTTTGCAGATTGTATTGAATTTGCTTCTTGACCACAACTTCCCATGATGTGCATCTAGGTACTCCTTCACCAGAGGATTGTGAGCATACAACACACCCAAATGGTGCTCATGCTTCCTCTCACTGCATGTGTATGATGCTGGCCACAAATTATCGTCATAAATTTTACCTTTGAATTTGTTTCTGAAATTTTGCACTAGGTGGCGCATACATTCCCTATGCTCCACTCCAGGGAATACAATTCCTACTGCACTTTCTAACCCCTTGCAAGCATCAGTGTGTATAGCTAAACCTGGGGGTGTACCTATTACATTGCGCAAATTCTGCAGAAACCAGACCCAACTTTCTTCGCACTCTACCTCCACCACACCAAATGCAACTGGGAATAGCCAGTTGTTTCCATCAACAGCACAAGCTGCCACTAGCTGTCCTCTCCATCTTCCATTCAAAGCTGTTGCATCAATAGCCAAATAGGGCCTACAACCATCCAGAAATCCCTGCCAGCAAGCCTTGAAACAAACAAATGCCCTCCTGAAGCACTCCTTCTCAAATGTCTTCCCTCTTATTTTGTATGGAACTGTATGCTTGTCAATTTCTACAACACTCCCTGGACTGGCAGCTTCCACTTCAGCTTTAAATGTGTAGAGCAATTGAAAGCTGTCATTCCAAGCACCATTAATCCTGTCAAGAGCCATCTCCTTGCCATAGAAAATCCTCATGTAAGGTATATCAATCTTGTACTTCTCAAATAACTTCCCATGGAGTGCTGTTGGACCAAGTGTTGGTGTTTCTCTCAACCAGTCCAAAACTGCATCTGCCACCCACCTAGTCTTTGCTAGCTTTGTTTTATTCTTTCCCCCTCCCCCTCCAGGTGGACAAGTGTGCTTGTGTTCGTTCTTTTTTATCTGAAACAAAATAAAAAAGAGAAACACAGTTAAGAAAAAATTACACAATGATCTGTATATACAATGAATTAATATAAACTGAAATACACAAACAAACCTGAATCAAGTTGCTCCTCAACATTACTGATGCATGCAACCTCCATCTGCACCTAGGATATGGGCAATGAACAGTGAACCTTGTTGGCTCACTCCTATCAACCACATATGTATTTTCAGAGATAATGCAGTACGTAGTCACTGCATTACGACAGTCCACCATCGACTGAAAAACTGTGCCGACAGTAAGCTGAGGATCTTCCCTGTTCCACTCAATTGCTGGCATGTCATCACCATCATATTCATCGATAACTAAGCTGTCCATGTTCTCCCCCCTCTCTTCATCGTCAGTGTCATTAAATCTTGCACCGTTGATAGCTTCCTCCTGATATTCATCATCCATAGCTTGTTGACTAACTGTATCAACAAGATCAGGGTACATCCTCTCATCCTCATCATCAGCTCGAGGCACTTCATCGTCTGGCTCTGCATCTTGTTCTACATCGGCTGCAGCAGCCATAGGAGAAGCGGCAGAAGAAGTGGCACCAGACATATTGTTACTTGCTGAACCACTAACTCTGCTTGGTCTCGACCTACATGGAGTGCCGGGGCGCTCGCTATTAGCAGAGGCAGACGATTTTTGAACACCCTTCCCCTTGTCCCGATCAGTGCCTCGTGGCCTAAGCACCTCGACAAGAATTTTACCGAAGCGGCTTTCAGCACCCGTAGCGAAGAGCAATTCCAGATGCTCGTCGCAAGTTAGTGGGACAAATTTTTGTTCACTACTGCTGAAATATTTCAGCTCAACAGCATCGGCGTCAGTCCAACCATATGGAGGAGAACTTAATGCATTCCGCAAAGCTTTGAACGAAATGCTTGTTTCTACCACCTTCGGATAGCAAAAGCTAGACATCAAATGCGGTTTTCTACCGCGTAGCACACTAGCTTCCATTCTAACAGTCAGCCGGAAAGCAATCGCGGGATCAATCCTATTCGATTAGCAAATAAAGGTTTGAGTTAGGCCAGCAAAATTGGACAGATTCACGCGACCACCGGTCCAATACGGCCTACCTAACGAATCAGAACATCAATTAGAGAGGAAACAATGCTTACCCAGGGGTAATCCATGAATTATCCGCCGCCGATTCGACCCAATCCTCTCCTCGGTCGATGGGCCGGAGTGGGCGCTCCCCCGACATCGCTGCTTCCTCCAGATGGGGGTGGGGGTGGGGGTAGATGTGGCGGAGGGCAAGACAATGGCGGAGGTGGACTAGGGTTAGACGCTGCAGGACACGAGGGTGGCGGAGGCGGCACGACGGCGGCGGAGGTGCTCGAGCTCGAGCTCGATCTGATTCAGTACGCAAGGAGGCCCCACGCGTCAGTAAGCAACGACAGTTAGGACTGAGTTAACGGTCAAAGCTTGACCCGACGACAAACGTCCAGTTTGACATGTTGTGAGCACTTCAGACAAGCGAGTGGGGAAAAGTGAGCATAAGCTAAGCTCGTGGGGAAAAGTGAGTACAACTAAGGAACCAGGGGCACAGAAATAAAAATCCCTTAACTTTATTGCCTGTAGAGTATCCTAGTAGTCCAATGTTTTTAAGCTTTGAAGCACTTGAAAGTTCTACTGAAATCTCATTCTAAATTTGTCATGCGCAATTCATAAGTTTAAACCTAGAAATGAGTCATAACCACATGGATCCATATATCTTCAAGAAAGGTCACTGTTCATTTTCACTTGTTGTCATTTTGAATTCCAATCAGCTTTACTTGAGGACAAGCAAAGGTTTAAGTGTGGGGGTATGATATGCATCATATTTATACCATTTTTATCTGCCATTTTCTGAAGTTCCTATATTGTTTCATTGGTCAAATGACTACAAATCGTTGCTAGATAGAAGAATAATGCCTAAATGAACATATTTACATTCTTGCTTCCATTCCTTGCAGATTAGTGCGACAAGGCACAAATTCTTCTAATCTGGATTATTTGGACAAGCTGCTGCGTATCAACTTAATCAGAGGGACCTGAGTGCAAAGAAGACTAAATATCCAAGGGGCAGGCTGAAGAATGGAGGGATGATCTTGTGAAGAAAGAAGAGAAATGGAGGGACACATATGCAAAATGACCAGATCAGATCGGGTGAAAAGGAGGCTGCTGCCTCCATTGGAAGGCAGGCCTGGCTTCTCTCCCCATCCCCTCGAGCTCCTTCTCCACTGCCGGCCGCCGCCGCGGCCAGGCAGGCATGGCGGCGCGCCACCACTACTCCAGCACCACCACCACGAGCTGTTTCACCACCACCACGAGCCATCTACCCTGCGACTTGCTGCTCGACACCAACTTCAGCACAGGACGGCGACCTGATGCTCTTCCCCAAGCGCTAGCTGCTCTTCCCCAAGACCACATGCTGCTGCTGCTCAACGCCTCCAGCTGCTCCTCTCCTCAATGCCCCCAGCTGCTCCTCCTCTACGATTCCTCCTGCCGCTCTTTTCTTCACCAACCTGATGCTCAACTCCAATCGATCCCTCTCTCTCTCTCTAATTTCTGCAGTTTTCTTGTGAACTAGTGATTGTGTACGTGTTGGATTGGTAGCTGATTTCCATTGATCTATAAGTACTAGAACGTGGCCTGTGTAGTACCTTGTTCTTATATGTTTGTGCTTGTTAAAACCTGTAGCTTGTGTGTGTGTCGTACTTGTGCACAAACGTGTTTGTGGTGTTAATTAAATTCCTGGTCTTTTGTGTTGTTGTTTCTATCCCTGTCCCATATATTTGCTTATATCCTTGTCTTTGTTGTGTTCTAGTATTTGTCTTTGAATAATCATTGTTCTGTGCTATGGTAATTCCTCAACCGAAAATACAAAAAGATGCATCTGATAGTTTAGATTAAATTCCTGCAAATCTACCTCGACAATTACTAGAACAATTGAGCTAGGCCTGGCTTCGATCCCCGGCAACGGCGCCAAAATGATCAATGCAGAATAGGGGGGTTTATCGTTCTCTCCACATGGACTAGGCGATCTACAGTCGAGGTTCGGCTAAAGCTAAATCACAATACAAAGGTAGATTTGCAGGAATTTAATCTAAACTATCAGATGCATCTTTTTGTATTTTCGGTTGAGAAATTACCATAGCACAGAACAATGATTATTCAAAGACAAATACTAGAACACAACAAAGACAAGGATATAAGCAAATATATGGGACAGGGATAGAAACAACAACACAAAAGACCAGGAATTTAATTAACACCACAAACACGTTTGTGCACAAGTACGGCACACACACAAGCTACAGGTTTTAACAAGCACAAACATATAAGAACAAGGTATTACACAGGCCACGTTCTAGTACTTATAGATCAATGGAAATCAGCTACCAATCCAACACGTACACAATCACTAGTTCGCAAGAAAACTGCAGAAATTAGAGAGAGAGAGAGAGAGGTCTAGAGGGATCGATTGGAGTTGAGCATCAGGTTGGTGAAGAAAAGAGCAGCAGGAGGAATCGTAGAGGAGGAGCAGCTGGGGGCATTGAAGAGAGGAGCAGCTGGAGGCGTTGAGCAGCAGCAGCACGTGGTCTTGGGGAAGAGCAGCTAGCGCTTGGGGAAGAGCATCAGGTCGTCGTCCTCTGCTGAAGTTGGTGTCGAGCAGCAAGTCGCAGGGCAGATGGCTCGTGGTGGTGGTGAAACAGCTCGTGGTGGTGCTGGAGTAGTGGTGGCGCGCCGCCATGCCTGCTTGGCCGCGACGGCGGCCGGCAGTGGAGAAGGAGCTCGAGGGGATGGGGAGAGAAGCCAGGCCTGTCTTCCAATGGAGGCAGCAGCCTCCTTTTCACCCGATCTGATCTGGTCATTTTGCATTTGTGTCCCTCCATTTCTCTTCTTTCTTCACAAGATCATCCCTCCATTCTTCAGCCTGCCCCTTGGATATTTAGTCTTCTTTGCACTCATGTCCCTCTAATTAAGTTGATATGCAGCAGCTTGTCCAAATAATCCAGATTAGAAGAATTTGTGCCTTGCCGCACTAATCTGCAAGGAATGGAAGCAAGAATGTAAATATGTTCATTTAGGCATTATTCTTCTATCTAACAACGATTTGTAGTCCATTTGACCAATGAAACAATATAGGAACTTCAGAAAATGGCAGATAAAAATGGTATAAATATGATGCATATCAGTCGCCACGAGCGTGGTTGGTGGGGCGGACAGGCTTTGTCCGTCCCACCTTTCCCAAAGGGCGGACGACCGCGCCACCCCCTAGAAGATACTTGGAGGAGAAGAGGCCACGTCTCCTCCAAAGACCATCGAGGGGTTTTCCCGCCGAAAACCCCTCACGCCCCTCGCGTGCCCATGTCGGATCTCCTTAGCCTATAAAAGGAGGACCATGGCACCGAGGGAAGAACACGTCAGGATAGAGCTCAAGCAAGACTAGACTAGGGTTCGGAGGGTAGAGAGAGAGGTGATCTCCCCAGGGCAGGATCTGCTCTCCGTCTACCTCCGGCCGGAACACTGCCGGGTTCATCCCAGAACACCCTTATAAACCACACCATGATGAACACTTCAATCCAGACATGCAGGAGTAGGGCTTTTAGCCTCCGGGCGGCATGAACCTGGGTAAACTCCGTGTGTCTCTATGTTGCTTGCTTGCTTGCCCCGACGAAGAACTCGCGATCATACTCCCGGGTAAGGCATCTTCCAGCCTCCTTCGCGCCCCGTGCCGAATCTAAAAATGGGGTATCCTTTACTCCCGGTGTCTGTGATCCGAGACACGACACACACATATGACCTATATGACCGATATAGGCCAATGAAATTGACAACACCCTTAACCAAGACTCCATGCAAATTATTTTCTGACATGCAAACTCTGCAAAAAAAATGTGTTGGCAGTAATTTTTTGCCGACCGCCTACCAAGAGCAATATCATTGTTCCCGTGGACAATTGGGGCAAACGCGTTCATGAACCACTAGGAAACAAGATCACTCCACGACCAAGAAGAACTGGAAAGCACTCGGATGTGAGCGGGGCAATGCCAAAAAGGATATAAAACAAGACTAAAGATGGAAGGAGCCAGCCCCTTCCCGGACACCAAGCGGATTTGACTATGACACGAAGACCATGAGATTTTTACAATGACGCCAAACCAGACGAGTTTGACCCGGACACGGAGATTGAGCTACTTAAATAGGGTGATTTAATGGAGTGTGTTCTAATACGAGGGTCACGAGCCTGCCTAGTTCATAATTGGAGTTGGTAAATGTGTGGAACGTGTAATCGTGTAATCCATGTCTTGCATGACAAGTCCAGCCAACAAATATATATGTAAAGAGTTATAACTGATTGCTTGCGCGTGCGCTCTCTCTCTCGCGACGTTTTTTGCAGGATCTCCAGCGCCGACGATGGCCCGTCATGGG
Organism: Poa pratensis; assembly: GCA_947311845.1. Lineage (NCBI taxonomy): Eukaryota > Viridiplantae > Streptophyta > Magnoliopsida > Poales > Poaceae > Poa > Poa pratensis. The sequence continues at coordinate 3,903,255 of CAMZMU010000109.1, read as the reverse complement.
AAGGTGTTATTACGCTCTGTGCAGCTTCACCGGAGCCGACGCTGGCGCCCTTGCCCCGCTCTACAGTCCGAGTGGTTGACCGGATCCTAAGTGGCAGCCAATGTTGCGAGATCGAGGAGCGCTCGTGTGGCGTGAGGAGATTGAAGACTACTCCAGATTGTAATTTATCTCTCTTTGTGTGGTCTTTGGTTTAATCTCTGTATGTATGGTTATCCCGAAACTTTATCTATTGAATGAGGTTTTATCGCAAAAAACCACACGTATTTGTACACGCCGGTTATCGAAACAAATCCGGTCCGTTGTCACGGCTTTAGCCACGCTAGCAATGCAATCGGCGCCGATGGTTCATTCCCAATCCCGTGTCGTGTAGACTCCCATGAAAAATATCTAAAACTGCAATCGCCAAAACTCGCGGAGCCGCTTCCTCCATTCCCCTCAATCGCGCTAGGGTTTTAGTCTTTTAGGTTCCCCTCCCCCCTCCCAAGAGCCTCTTCCGCTAGGGTTTAGCCGCCGTCCTCTTTGCTTCTTTCCCCGCACCGCCGCCTCATACTTCTGCTCCGCCACCGCCGCCGCCGCGTAGGAATCGCCGCGCCGCCGCCATGTGGGCGCTCCGCAGAGCCGGCAACCCCCTCAGGTACCCCTTTCCCCGCCCACGGGTCTCCGATTAGGTTTCAGAGCCTGCTGTCTGGTTGATGATTCGGTAGCTTTACCGGCGATTCTGGTCCGTGATCCGTTCCAATATCAGTGTATTATCCTGTAGCGGCGTCGCCCCGCAAATCCGTTCTTGTTTAGTTGTTCCGATTTGGGTTCTCGTGCCGAAATAGTGCGATCCCTATTTACTAATCCGTGAAAGCGAGCATCGCCGGGGGAAAGGTCGCACCTTTATTGGATTGGTTATTCCATTGTTATTTTTTGTAAGTAGGAAATTGCAGGTCTCACCCTGAGACCCTGCTTCGGTGCGATTTTGTTGGATACCTGACGCCTTAGGATTTCCCTATTTCCTTTTTGTTTAGATGCGTTTGAACGACGAACTGTTCAACTTGTTTATTCTACCTGATGTCTGATTTTGTGCTCACGTTTCAAGAAATGAACATGATATGCACGTTATATGTTTGTCTGTGAATGCTTGCTCAGGACTGTACATCGTGTGTTTTGTGTTGCAATAGACGGTTTAATTCTGATAATTGGCGTGACTGACTGTTTGCTTCTGATTCAGGGTCAGTGCCCGCCAAGTTGCAAGTGTCCGTGGTTACTCGAGTCTTGAGGTACTGTCAAGTGCTGACGTGAAGGCTCCAGAAGAACACTGTGAGCAGGGTTGCCAGAAATCGTGTTGCTGCCGTCAGCCAAAGCCACCAGCCTGCCGCTCATCGTTCTCGTCTGGCTGGTCCGTGTGGGGTAGGAGTTTCTCTTCTGAGGCTGGGGCAAATTCTGGTGACAAAGATGATGATTTGGAGGACGGGTTTTCTGATTTGGAGGTCCCGCCGGAAGCTGATAAAAAGGAAGTGGAGTTAACATCGGGGGAGAGTTCTGATGAGGATGCTGTTGATGAACTCGACTCGTTGGAAGTTGACGCTGATGCAAAACCCAAGAAGGAGACGATGAAGAAGTCTGAGTGTACCCTTCTCAAAGTTATGTTGGAAGCTCCAAGGAATGGTGTCCCTGCAACACTGAAGAAATGGGCTGATGATGGCAATACTTTTGATAGAAGTGATGTCTTTTTTGTCATTATGAACCTTAGGAAGCGGAGGTTCTACGCCAAAGCATTGCAGGTACTTACCCTGCACAACTTGTTTTCTCTAATTTTCCATTATTGCAAATTCTTTAAAAAAAAATACATTTTGGTGATATTATGGATACGTGCTCACCATCCTCTGCCTTAGTACTAATCGTGTTTGTGCTGACAATGTATTTTTTTTCTTCAGTGTGTTTATAGGATGCCTATTACTGATTATTCATAGCTTTACGCTAGAATTACTCTTCGTTGAACAATAACATGTAGTGCATAGCCTTTTCCTGTGCGAATTACCACCTATTTATATGATTAACTATTTTGTATATTGTCATGAGAATATATGACTGTCCTTTCATTGTTCTGGCTTATCTCAGCATGTTTGTTGTCTTAACTTGGAGGATAATTTTTCTTTACTTTTACGCAGCTCCTCGAATGGCTTGAAGAATCCAAACTAATTGATCTTGTAGAACGTGATTATGCTTCACGCCTTGATTTGCTGGCTAAAGTCCAGGGTGTTTACAGAGCTGAAAAGTATATTGATGATGTTCCTGCATCTCATAGGGGTGAGATTCTATACAGAACTCTCTTAGCTAATTGTGTGGCTGAAGTGAATGTAAAAAAGGCAGAACAGGTCTTCAATAAGATGAAGGATCTGGGATTCCCAGTTACAGTATTTGCTATCAATCAGCTTCTGTTACTGTACAAAAGGGTGGACAAGAAGAAGATATCTGATGTTCTCGCAATGATGGAAAAGGAGAATGTGAAACCATCCCTCTTTACTTATAAGCTCCTCGTAGACACTAAAGGTGCTACAAGAGATTTTGAAGGCATGGAAAAAGTTGTTCAGTCAATGCAAGCAGATGGTGTTGAGCCTGATATTCTGCTTCAAGCCACAATTGCAAGACACTACATATTTGGTGGTCACCGTGAGAAAGCTGAACCAATTTTGGAGTCAATGGAGGGTGATGATATCAAGGGAAACCGTGAGGCTTGCAAGGTTTTATTACCTTTGTATGCTTTTATTGGAAAAAAAGACGATGTTGAGAGGATTTGGCAGGTGTGTGAGGCTAATCCTCGTGTAGATGAGTGCTTGTCTGCTATAGAGGCTTTTGGTAGGCTTGGAGATGTTGAAAAGGCTGAGGAAGTCTTTGAGAATATTTTGAAGGCGTGGAAAACACTCTCTTCCAAATTCTACAATGCTTTGATGAAGGTGTATGCCCATCAAAACCGTTTGGACAAGGGTAAGGAGCTATTAAAGCGGATGGAGGAGAATGGTGTCAGAATAGGGACCTGGACATTGGATTCGCTTGTGAAGCTTTATGTGCACGCTGGAGAGGTGGATAAAGCTGAATCTATACTGTACAAGCTGTCTCAGAAAAACAAGCTGAAGCCTCAGTACAGCTCATACCTGATGTTGCTTGAGAGTTATTCGAATAAAGGAGACATCCACAGTTCGGAGAAGGTGTTCAACAAGTTGCGGCAGACGGGTTATAGTGGGAGGATTAGACAGTACCAGTTGCTGCTTAATGCATATTCGCATGCAAAGACCCCTGCTTATGGATTTAGAGAGAGGATGAAGGCTGATAACATTTTCCCCAACAGTGTCATCGCAACTTTACTTGCTGCTACCGACCCGTTCAACAAGAAGACGACAATATCTGACATGCTCGACTAGGATCTGGGATGGAGATAGTCGCCATGCAATTGCCACTTATGGGTTTTCTACTAAAGTATATGATGAGATAATAATGGTCTTGGTCTTGTAACGAACTACTAGTGTTTGTTTTTTGCATTTGGATTCTCGTGCATTACTGAACTTCCTGCCTGGAATAGATATTGAAGCTGCTGCCCTAGAATCTTATTTCTGTTGCTCCTTAAATTATGTCTTTCTCTTACCTAGTAGTAGTAGTAATGTTTGAAGATGGCCTTGGTTCATTGGATGTACTGATGCTCTAACGGTGGATGCATAAATAGAATTCTGCCACCTCCATTTGCAACAATGGATTGAACAAAAAACCACTACTCTGTAACACAGGGAGTAGCAATTTGCGCCTACTCATTCTTGTGTGCACGTCTAGAACTCCGTGTAGAAATAAATTATGCGAGGTAACCTTTGCTAGTTAATACAAGTACTGTTCTTAGCGTAATGCTATAGCTTGAGATTGTAAAAGCATTTCTAGATTTCCGAATACAGGATCTTAGTACGCATCTTCATGACAGGATTCGTTAATGGAAAGAAACACAGATACACCAAGGGAGAAATCATGGCGGCAACTTGACAGATACCACAAGGCAAAACTCAAGCATGAACCCTACAAAAAGCAGCTCTCAACCAAGGATTTCCTGACATCGGCGCCCACCGCCCCTGGCCGGCCGTCCCTCAGCCTGAAGACGCTCTCCACCACAGAGAGCTCGGTCGCTGTGGTGTCCGAGCCGCAGAAGGCCGCCCAGTCATTGACCGCCATGCCGGCGGCGACGACATCGCTCCCCCGGTTCACAGTGCCGGCGACGAGGGGCACCTGCAGCAGCGTCGATAGCTCGTCCAGGTCCTCCACGGACGTCTGTGGGTGAACCTGCACGCACACGTAGTTCACAAGTTTCAGAAATCAACAAGGGGCCACAGCAGTGTGAGCGCAGATTTGCAACACGTAGTTGAGTCGTTCGTAGGTGGTGTGATGAGCTTACAAGTCCCCCTTTGTTGGAGAAGGCGCAGAAACTGCCGACCAGGATGTTCCCTGCGATCGTCTGCCTGAACACCTCCACTCCAAGAACGTCCGAGATGATCTCCTCAGTTTCCTGTCGCAGACAAAACATGAATGCCGATAAGTGCCCATATCTCTCTGTATTTGTCAATTTGAGATTGCACATCGGCTCTGTGGCGAGGGGAAAGAAGAGCACTACTTGCCTTGTTGAGGTCTGGGTTGGTGAGAGCGACATGGTCATTGCAAGCAATGCAGTTGCCAAGGGCAGAGAGGCGCTCGTCGACCCGCTGGACGACCACCTGATCAGGCAGGCTGTTCTTCAGGTGCTGGAGCTCTGTGGACACAACGGCAGCCATGTCATGTCTGTCACCGGTGACGAAAACTGCTGGTGCTTGGTTTGTTTTCCTTACCTTGGTCGGTGGTGGTGTTTGGCAGAAGAAGCCCGTTCTTGTTACCTGGTCACCACACAAACAGCAACATGTGAGCACTCAGGTTCAGATACCGGCCACAAAGTTACTCGAAGCCGTAGACTGTCCTGTACAGGAACAGCAACATGTGAGCACTCAGGTTCAGATACTCACCGACGCATAACCTCCCCACGATTCTGGTTCCGCCGATGGATGCTCTCACCACCGGGACGACGTCGGCCAGCTCGGCCTCAAACACACTGCAAGCAGCAGAAAACCTCGGGATTAACACCATGGATCAAAATCCATGGATCACCTCCTGTGTACTAGTAGGAGCTAGAGACGCCAACCTGGCGAAACTGTCGGCGCAGCCAGCCGGGACGATGCAGTAGGCGTTGGTGAGCCTGGTGAAGACCCCGATCTCGCACGAGCTCTCGAGCTTGAGACCTGCAGCACCACAGCGCGTTCGCGTCACACATTGATGTGATGAAGAAGACAGGATGGGACGGTCGGGGACTTACGGGACGCCATTGTCGGATGGCTCGCGAAAACCTCTGTCGCCGGCGAGTAGGGTTTAGCTGGGGGACGCGGCGGGCGGAGGTGGAGCAGACGAGCAGTTGGGGCAGCTCTTTGGCGATGGAGGTGGTAGCTGGACGCGGTGGGCTCTTATAATACAAGTCCTGCTCCTGCACGTGACATGGTTGGGCCTGGTTACGTTCTCTCCAAGTTTGTGTCCACCACGGATCTCTTCATTGACTTCCCGTTTTCTTCTTCTGTTTTTGTTTTCGTATGTTGGGTTTACGTTGGCGCCAAGCTTCTTCCCTGGCGGCCGGCCGCGGCGGGTGGTGGAGGAGGGACCAGTGCTGCGATTCAGTGTTTTCAGTAGGCCATTTTAAACAAACACGAATACTACTCGTACTCTCTAATACGATTTTTACATACTCTCAGTGACGATTGACGCACTTTGAGATCAAACTTTGCCTCTGCGAAAAAACAACAACATTTAATACTCCATCCGTCGACGCCGGTCTCATCACAACGCTAGTCTGCTCGCCAGGAGATCATCACACTAGACAAGCTGCTAGTAACTGTTTTTATTCTTGTTGAAACTAGTAGTGAAGGCGGAATATTACGTTTTTTTGTTATTGAAATTACCCACTCTCATAAACCCCGCTCGCCAACTCTTTCTTTTTAGTTATAAGATTACCTTCCTACAAAGAGAATCTCATATATAGAGGGTGAAAACGGATCGGATAATGCCCTTCCAACTTTCGTTTTCATAGTTTCAAAACAAATATAGAAATAGACACATATGTTTTCAGATACGAATGTAAAGCGGAAGTTACTCTTTTAAGGATGTGAATCAGACTTTTCCTCAATTCAGAGACACTTGTCAGTTGCTTGGATTGGATAATTGGCACATAGAGCTAGATTTTCAACAAATTGGCTGACATAATTTTTTCGGATAGAGATACATCCACTTCCATAACGATTTTTAAAAACAATCAATACCACATTGTAATTTAAAATAAATCCGAATAGTTTCCACATTTGTTTTAAATTTTTTCATTCTTCGTTCAGGTGCGCCCGGGGGGGGGGGGGGGGGGTGGGGAGGGTGCGTATAACCGTGCGGCATGTGACCCCATGACCTTATCCAGAGATGGATTTGGCCGAGTCTCCACCAAAAGTTGAGCTTCCCTCTGTGGGGGAGCCTTGTGTTCGTGGGCACACTCTCATCAAATACTCTCACCAACCCTTTTGCTTTTTAGTTACAAATTACGTTCCTACAAATAGAAGCTCGTCTATGGGGGTGTAAAAAGATTAGATAGTGTTCTTCCCACTTCTGTTTTCATATTTTCAAAACAAATATAAATATGAATAGAAATGTTGCCGAATTGAATTTGGAGCAGAAGTTACTCGAATACGGATGCAAATAGGATGTTTTCTTAATTCGGTCGGACACCAATATAATACCCAGTACTTTCAAATTCAAATTCGATCACAGAAAAATAGATTTGACCACTTGTTAGTTTGCTTGGGTTGCATATTGACAAATATGGAAAACATAAATTTATTCGTATACCGATTATCTATTTCCATATCCACCTTTGTTTCAAAAGTCAATACCAAATTTGATTTGTCAAATAAATCAGGATATTTTCCAAATCCGTTTCCATTTTCGGGCGGATGCAGGTATTTTCATATCCATTTTCTATTTCATCAATACAAATGTTGGATAATTTGGATTATCAAGTGCCACTTTCCACCCCCTACCCATCTAGTTATTTCTTTCGAGATTACACGCCGTGCTCTCAAGTCTGAACCACCTCACCGTGTGTACATATGTATGTTCGTTTGTAGGGAAATTATGTTGCAGTTCATATGTGGACTGTAGATCAAGGTGACAATAAGAGTTTATCAAGGAATAACACATTTGATAAACATTGTTAATAGGTAGCATACTTGTGAAACGATAAAAAGAAATTGTGTTTGTTAGCTCAGAATGCCCCATTCTATGTTCTTCGGTTCAATTTGGCCATGAATATAGTCACGGACTTTACTTCGGAAAGCTATGTAAAACAGGAAAGCTGCACCATTACACTAGGTTCATAGCTCCTTTTGGGGATTGTAGTTGTAGGTGCGTGATGGGAGCTTCCAAATTCCTGGATGCAGTATTGTATTTGGACTCATTTCGTACCCTTATTCAATGGATGCGGTTAATTCTCGGTTAACTTAATTCTTGGTCACCAATTGTATATGTCATTAATGTGTTATTGGGAGGCTTTGTTAGGACGGCGTCAGACCATAGCCGCTGCCGGTGTTCTTATCCCAACGCTAGTGGAAGATGTTGGGTTTTGATCTGGACCTAGCCCGAGCCATAGGGTGGTGTTTTGGGGTCTGGGTGAAAGCTTTGCAGGACCTCGGTCTCTGCCGACGATGTTGACGCGTTCTCGCGCCATGCACCTTCTTGGAGGCGTCGCCGCAAGACCCCCCCTCTTTTGGATCCTCAAGTTTTGCGAGGCTGCTGGCCCGGCGCTGATTCCCCCTTGGGCTGCAGTTTTGGTGCGGCGGAGGTTTGTCGGCGTGGACATGGTCGTGGTCGCTCCGGTGCAACAGAAGACAAGGCTCCTTCAACCTCACTCAAGCTGGCGCTCCGGCTTGGCGTTCTTTTTTGTTGTCTTTTGTTGTTCGTTTCAGGGTGCGCGAGCCTTCCGTCTTTAAAAATGATGTGCAAATTTGCAACTCTCGGTTGGACAAATTACGATACAACTTCCACGAAAAAATGAGTCGACCGAGATCTAACTTAATTCTCTGTCAACCGAGAATAGCAGAAGGGATGTTCTTGTAAAGAATGCCCGGCCTTTATTTATCGAATAAAATTGTCATTACAAATAATCTCCCGGATAAGCTTTGGAACAACAAGAACTGAAAACAGAGGATCTGCATTCTGCAAGCTCGCTAGCTTTAGTAGCAAGCTGTAAAGAATGCCTGGCATGGACGATGATGCTGAAAAAAAGAAAGAACCTCCTGCTTAATGTGTCGGAGTCGGAGAGCAACATGACATTTTTCTTGAGTAGTAAAGAACAACATCCGTGGTGTCATGTATTTTTTTTTTAAATTAGACATGCCTGTGTGCTACCGTGCTGGATATCTTTAGGAGGATCAGAACTAGTGAGGGCCAGCTTAATCAAGCTGGGAGCAAACCAAATTACTAAAGGAGGCATCGAAGCAGAGGTCTGGCCTGCTAATTTTTGAAGTTTCGCCTGCAACTTGCTGGCGAAGGTGTGCTAACTTCTGAAGCTGCGTGTTAGGGCATCTCCAGCCGTGCCCCCCAGCGCCCCCCAAGGCCACTTTTTGGGCAAATAGCGCCGAAAAGCGTCAAAAATCTTCCACTCGTGCCCCCCAGGACGTCAAATAGCGCCGGATCGGCTAAAAATAGCGCCGGCGCCCCCAGGCCAAACCCAACTGGCTGGGTTCGGCCTGGGGAGGCGATTGCATGCAAATGGACCCACGGTCAGTCTCTCACCGTCTTCTCCCTCCTCTATTTTGCCCAATCCCACCCACCGTGCGACCGCTTCTTTCTCTCTCCTTTTCTTCCACCATGGTAGCCCCTCGCGGCCGTGCTCGCACCGGCCGCCGTGCCCTCGCGCCGCCGTCCCTTCGCCCAGCTCCGCCTCCGGGAGAACCGCCTCTTTTTTTCACGTCTCCTCGACCTCGCGGCGTTCTTTCTCGCGCCGGCGTCACCGGGCGGAGCTCACGGCCAGGACGGAGCTCGCGGCCGGGGCTGGCGCTCTCGCTGCCCTCGCAGGGCACGTCCCCGTCCACTCCTGCCGGCGGATGAAGCAGGCGGCGGCGATGCACGGTCTCCTTGCTTCATCCGCCGGCCGGGATGGATCCGATCGATCGATCCATTGCTTCAACAGCTGCGTGTCTCCTTGCTTCATCCGCCGGCCGGGATGGATCCGATCGATCGAGTCGCTTGATTTCTGTCCGTCTGCGGCAGCGTTGACCGCGTGTGGAGCTCGCCGCGTCCTGGAGATGGAGGCTGCATCTGGGCGCGCATCGGCTGCACGCCCGCCGGCACGGAGCAGCTCGACTGCGCCACGGGCGACTGCGGCGGCCTCGGCGGCGCGGCGCCGGCCACTCTGCCGGAAGTCTCCCTCCACGGCGGCGTACGGCTTCAACGTGGATGGCTTCAACTTTTTTTCTTTTGATTTTTCCTCTCATCTTTTCATCCTGGGATGGGATGCGACTGGGAAATTTACACCCCCACGATTCTAATTAGCGCCGGCGTCCCCCCAAGCCCTCCAAAAAGGCGTCGTTTTTCGGTCTGGGGGGACGCAACGGCTGGAGATGCCCTTACGGTCTGAGATTGCAACTCACTGGCCTGATTTCTGTGCTGGGAGCTGGCAAGGCCAGGTCCATTAACTAGGCTGGGTGCAAAGTAAAGGAGGGGTGCATCTGACGGTCTGAGATTGCAACTCGCTGACGATTGACGAACACTGTCTCCGCTGTGGCCTGAATCTTTCAAGACCGTCGAGTGCTGTTTTTGCCACTTCACAAAAAGTGCTAGATCAACATCACCCCGCCGCAAAATTCATCTGCGTCGCCTGCTTGAAAGTGTTCGTCCACGATCTTTCATGTCATTTCCATGGTGAACAGTGACCTGTGATCCTTAATCGGTGTACACTATGCAACTGGATTACTGCCGAAACAAGCAAGGATTTCAGTACTCTGTCAAAACAGAGAGGAAAGATTACAGCACACCGATACCGCGGGGCTCGACTGATGAGGAGATGGCAGCGACAGCGGCTCCAACATCGCGTTGGATCTTCCTTCAGATCCTTACACGAACATGCGAAGTCCATGCATCGACCCTGGCTAAGAAGAAGCGAGAGCAAGACGGCGGATGTTTTGTCCCACATCGCCTAGTCGAAGAGATCCGGACTCCTGCTCCGGAGGGTAGTTGGCAAGCGAAAGGGCCCGGCCCTCCGCGGTACCGTAACATTCACGGTCGGGCCGAGCTCAGGATTGGTACTTGAGCCCATGGGACTGAAGGTTACGTGCTTATGCGCCGCTCTGGCCAGTCGTGTGTATCTAGGCCGTACTTTCTCGCCTGGGGTGATTGTGAGGGGGCGCCGGCCGGCTCTCCTATATTCGTGTAGGGGACTCGCCGGCCCCTTATGCGAGCTGACGCAATACCTAGGGTTTCTAGGGGAGGCGATTCCGGCGGCGATCTCATCGTCGGAAGTTCACGGGAGATCCACGTCTCCTTCCGTTGGTAGCTGCTCGGGTGCCTCGGGCTGATCACAGGGCTGGCTGGTCTAGCTACCCGGCCTTGGGAAACTGACGGCTGCCTAGGGTTTGGACGAGGATCGCATCTGCGATCGCCATGGCGGAAAGCTCTCGGGCGAGGGAGGGAAAGTCGCGCAAGGACGTTGATGTGGATGAACTGCTGAGGAACCTCCAGTTGCATGGGGAGGAGCTCAACGATGTAGTCCTTGGCAGGGAAGAAGTGAAACGCTGGCCGGCGGCGAAGTGGCTGGCGGCGGCAAAGGTGTTGACGAGGAAAGCCTTCAGTATGAATTCGTTGAAGAACACTATGCATGCTGCTTGGAATCCTGCACATGAAGTAACGTTCCATGAGGTGGAACCGAATCTATTTGTGCTACAGGCTCATTGTTTGGGAGATTGGAAGAGGATAATGGAAGAAGGGCCGTGGCTTTTCAGGAATTGTGCCCTCATGGTGGTGCCGTTCGATGGGACTACGATATTACCCCCAACCATCCCAAGTAAGGTGGAAACCTGGATTCAGATACACAAGCTCCCACCCCTGTTCCGTAAGGAGGAGGTCATCACGCAGCTTGCTAGCAGGGTGGGACAGGTGGTCGCTGTTGAACTTGCTGCGGTCCAAACTGACTCTGGTGTTTTCCACCGAGCTCGGGTGAGGCTGAACTCGGCAGTACCGCTGACAAGGTTTGTGCCGTTTGCCCTGGAGGGCAGTAATCGTGTGTTCCTGCAGATAAAATATGAGAAACTGCCAAAGCATTGTGAGCACTGTGGGATGATGGATCACACGTATCTGGAGTGTGGAACCGGGGAGTTCGAGGAGAATGAGCTGCAGTTCGGCCCCTGGATGATTGCTGAGGAAGAACACTGGAAGAGAGGCACTCCCGGAGCCCGGTCGCGTGCAGGTAGGCGGCCCACAGAGAGTGGACGTGGGCACGGCCAGATGGGCGGACGTGGAGGTGGACGAGCAGGCCGTTCTGGGGGAGCTGAGCGTGTCGTTCGAAAATGGGTGCCGACAGCCTCTAAGAACAGTCGTAAAAGAAACTCGGGTGATGCTGGTCTGGGAGATGAACCCATAGAAGATCTAGATGACACGGCAACCAGTCCTCTTAAGCAACCTGGTGCGACTGGTCAGAATGATTTGGTGGATGGGGAAGTGGGGGCGAAAAGAAGCTGGACATGGGGACCTCAACTTCGCACAGTGAGCAGGTTCCCCCCCCCCCCCCACGCTATGTGACGCCCAACGAGAAGAAGAAGATGAGGCGGGCCGCTGCTGCGGCGGCTAGCAAGGGTGACACGCAGGATCAGCAGCACGAGGAAGGTGCTGTGAAGCCCGTGGAAGCAGGAAACATAGCTGAAGTGGCGGCCTCCGTCTCGGAGGACCGCCCGGCACAATGAGTTGCTTGAGCTATAACTGTCGCGGGTTGGGTGGTGACGCGACAGTTAAGGAGGTTCGTGACTTAGCGAACAAACATGACCCCATGGTGCTATGTATCCAGGAAACCCAACTGCCGAAAATAAGGGTAGAAGGATTAGCACGTACTCTAGGTTTTGATCATGCTTTTGCTGTTGGTAGCACGGGCCGCAGTGGCGGACTCGGAATTTTTTGGAAGAATGGAATAAACGTAGAGGTTTTGCCTTACTCTCAGTATCACATAGATGCAATTGTGTCCTCCATTTCGATGGAGCCTTGGCGGTTGACATGTGTTTACGGAGAGGCACAAGTAAATGAGCGCTATAAAACTTGGGATCTGCTAAAAAATTTAAAGTCAGCCTATCCACACCCATGGATGTGTATTGGCGATTTTAACGAGGTACTCCAGAGGGAGGAACACGATGGTATCCAGGAGCGGAGCAATGCACAGATGGCTGGCTTTCGTGAAGCTCTGGATGTGTGTGGCCTTGCTGATCTTGGTTACACGGGGGTGAGCTGGACTTTCGAGAAAAAGGTCGCGGGTGGCAGCTACTGCCGTGTGCGTCTCGATAGGGCAGTAGCAACTCCATGTTGGTCTGCTCGCTACCCTTTGGCAGGTGTGGAGCACCTCTCGGCATCGGCGACATCCGATCACTTGCCAATATTGTTAAGAATGGTACCTAGGTCGGAAGTTGTACGACCTCGGAACTTGTTTCGTTATGAGACGATGTGGGAGACACATCAGGAATTCGCACCAATGTTGGCACAAGCGTGGAAGTCTGGGGATGCATGTTGTTCCATGCAGGAGCTACAGGAGAAGCTTGGCTCCCTTTCGGGTTCTCTAACTTCTTGGGGATCACAGACTTTCGGGCATGTCCGAAAGGAAATCCGACAGCTCCAACGGGAGCTGGAAACACTACGTGCTAATCCTCTGCGCGTAGTTACAACATAGAGAAGAGATCATGTGGCGCCAGAGGGCCAGGGTCCAATGGCTTTCGGAGGGGGACAAAAATACTCACTTCTTTCACCAGAGAGCTAGAGAAGAAGGAAGAAGAACATGATAACGCGGCTTAAGCGACCTGATGGCACGATTACCGAGGATAGAGGTGAGCTCCAGCACCTGTCTCGGGATTTTTATGACGATCTTTATAGATCGGAAGGCACAAGCGACATGGAAGATGTATTAGCAGCAGTGCCAGTCTCAGTGTCAGCTGAGATGAATGCCAAGTTGATCGCACCTTTTGAAGAACATGAGATCAAGACGGCTTTATTTCAGATGTACCCGACCAAGGCCCCTGGCCCGGATGGGTTCCCAGCACACTTTTTTCAGAGACACTGGGATCTTTGTGGCGAGAAAGTCACGAAATCAGTCATGAAAATTTTAAGGGGAGAGGAGAGCCCGGAAGGTATCAATAAAACGTTCATTGTGCTCATCCCAAAGGTGGCTCAACCAGAAGAGTTAGGCAAGTTTCGCCCTATCAGTTTATGTAATGTTATTTACAAAATTGCATCCAAAGTTCTTGCCAACAGGTTGAAGATCATTTTACCGGAGATTATCTCGGAGGAACAGTCCGCGTTTGTTCCCGCGAGATTAATTACAGATAATATTATTACAGCGTATGAGTGCTTGCACTTCATGAAGAGGAATGATGCTAAAAAACACAGACACTGTGCGCTGAAATTGGACATGCGGAAAGCCTATGATCGTGTAGAATGGAATTACTTACAGGCTATCATGATACGCATGGGTTTTCATGACCGATGGGTGCAGCTGATAATGAAGATGATCACGTCTGTTTCCTTTTCGGTTCTGTTCAACGGAACACCACTGGAAGAATTTCGACCTTCGAGAGGGATTCGCCTGGGAGATCCGATATCTCCATACTTGTTTTTGATTGCAGCAGAGGGCCTTTCAGGCCTCCTAAAACAGAGTCGTCAGTCATCGCTTCTTGAAGGGATCAAGGTGGCCCCTACTGCCCCAGCGGTAAACCACCTCCTTTTTGCGGATGACAGCCTGCTGTTTATCAAAGCAAGTGAAGAGGGAGCACGAGAGGCCAATGCTTTGCTTGAGAAGTATTGCAACGCATCAGGTCAGAGATTAAATTTGGACAAGTCCTCAATTTATTTCAGCAAAGGATGTCCAGAACAATCAGAAATTCTGTCAAGACAGTACTTAATGTTTCAAACGAGTCACTCAATGAAAAGTACCTTGGCATGCCAACCGATGTAGGCCGATCCTTGAATGGGCTTTTAAATATCTCAGAGATAGAGTGTGGCAGCAAGTTCAGGGTTGGATTGAGATGATCCTATCGGCAGGAGGGAAGGAGGTGCTGATCAAGTCCGTTGCTCAGGCTATACCGACGTTTTCCATGTCATGTTTTAAATTGCCGAGAGGTCTGTGCCTTCATATAAATTCTTTGATTCGAAACTTTTGGTGGGGGAGCAAGCGAGGGAAGAGGAGAACACATTGGGTCTCCTGGGAAATTATGTGCTCACCAAAAGCAGATGGAGGATTAGGCTTCAGGGATATTGAGTTGTTCAACCTTGCATTACTGGCTCGCCAAGTGTGGAGGCTGTTGCAAAATCCTGAAACACTAAGTGCAAGAGTATTGAAAGCGGTGTACTTCCCTGAAGAGGACCTTCTGAATGCAAGTCTGGGCTCACACCCATCTCAGGTCTGGCGAGCACTGCTAGAAGGAAGGGACGCAATGAAACAGGGACTGATCCGGAGAATTGGCACAGGGGAGTCCACGCACATCTGGAATTAGAATTGGCTACCCCGAGATCACATGATGCGGCCTCTGGCGTGTTTAGCTGAGGACCCTCCCGAGATGGTTTGCGACTTATCAATACCGACTCGGTTACATGGAAGAGAGATGTACTAGATAAATTCTTCTTACCCATGGATGTGGACTGTATATGCAAAATCCCTCTGAGCACACGACGACAACAGGATATTTGGTCGTGGCATTATGAACGGACTGGAATCCTTTCAGTTCGGTCAGTTTACAGGATGTTGGTTAGAACAAAGAAAAGAAGAGAGGATTGGTTGGAGGGTCGACCAGCGGCCTCGAATACGGCAGCTGAGGATAAACAGTGGACTAAGCTGTGGAAAACTCAGGTGCCATCAAAGCTGCGTGTCTTCTTGTGGAGGCTAGCGCATCAATCTCTACCAACAGGCGATGTTCGCCACAGACGGCATATGGCCGAGAATAGCTCCTGTTCAGTATGTGGAGAACCAGATTCGTGGCGCCATTCTTTGTTACAGTGCAATCCATCTAGGTGTGCTTGGGCTCTTGTGAATGATGACATTACCCAGCATATGATTTCAACGAGGAACCATCTGCAAAGCAGTGGTTATTTGTTATGATGGGGACGCTGAAACATGAGGATTTTATTGAGATGGCAGTGACGTTGTGGGCAATTTGGTTTGCTCGACGACGGTTGATTCACGAGGGAGAAAATCATAGCCCTCTCTCGACGTTCCTCTTCACTAGGAGATTCCTGGAGGATCTGGCGGCAGCACCAAGACCTGTGGGTGTGCCATCTAGGCCGAAGAAGGGAGCGAAAGGTCAGTGGATTCCACCTCCACCAGATTTGGCCAAGATTAATGTTGATGCAGCTACGGCGAAGACAGGCACAGGAGGTGCGATCGCTGCTGTCTGCAGGGGAGAAGATGGAACGTTTCTTGGCGCATCATCACTTACGATCCCGGGTGGTCTCAGCCCGGCATCGCTTGAAGCTCTAGCTTGTAGAAAAGGACTAGCTCTTGCGCAAGACCTGGGGCTGACCAGGATTTGCGTGGCATCAGACTGTCTGGAGGTGATTAACAACATGCTGAACCCCTACTCAGGTGAATATCGCATGGTCATCTCGGAGCTCAAGACGACGGCGTCCATATTTCGGACGACGGTGTTCAGACATGAGAATAGAAATTCCAATGGGGAGGCTCATCGCCTCGCCCGTAGTAATGTCAGCAGGGGAGCGGGACGCCGTGTGTGGCTTCTGCATCCTCTAGAAGATTTATGTATCCCTAAGAACCTTATAGTTGAGCAATAAAGTGCGGCCGAAATTCTCAAAAAAAAAAAAATCGTGTAGGGGAAGCCTCTCACCCTCCTAGGGTTCTCGGGTCAGCTATCGCCTCTCTTGCCAACTTTTTTAAGAAAAAACATTATTTGTCATTAAGGAATTCC
Organism: Poa pratensis; assembly: GCA_947311845.1. Classification (NCBI taxonomy): domain Eukaryota; kingdom Viridiplantae; phylum Streptophyta; class Magnoliopsida; order Poales; family Poaceae; genus Poa; species Poa pratensis. The sequence continues at coordinate 3,887,017 of CAMZMU010000109.1, read as the reverse complement.
GTCTACTGGCGCTCACCTTAACTACCCACTCGCAATGGTCTTCTTTCTTTTAGCTAAAATGTACTATAAAAATAGATAACCACGGTGGAACAATGCCTATTTGGAAGCGCTTGATTTTTCTTAAACTGAGTCAAGCTTTTGTTTGTTTAAAGGCCGTTCTCTAGTTAATTGCGCAAAACAGCACCTACCCCTAACCTCCGCGTCCGCCCCGGGGCGCCCTCCCCTCCCACGCCCCCTAGCCCTCCCGCCGCCGCCGCCGGGGGCGTTGCCCGACAAATATCGGGTGGCATCGCGGCGGCGGCGGATCTCCTCGACCCGAGATCGGCCCTACGCGGCGGGGCCCACTAGGGTTGGTCGACGGCAAGACAGCGGCGAAGCGGTGGTGAGGAGGATCTGGTAGCTAGTGGCGTGGTCGGCTTGGCCTCGGCCGTGCCGTCCGACGTTGGTTCTCGGAGTCCTCCTAGGCTTTGTACGATCTGGAGGAAGCCGTGGAGTCAAACTTTTGTTTGTTTAAAGGTCGTTCTCTAGTTAACTGCGCAAAACAACACCTACCCCTAACCTCCACCTCCACCTCCGCGCGGCGGCGCCGCGCCGCGCCGGGGCGCCCTCCCCTCCCACGCCCCCTAGCCCTCCCGCCTCCGCCGCCGGGGCGTTGCCCGACAAATATCGGGTGGCGTCGCGGCGGCGGATCTCCTCGACCCGAGATCGGCCCGACGCGGCGGCGCCCACTAGGGTTGGTCGACGGCAAGACGGCGGTGAACCGGCGGCGAGGAGGATCTGGTAGCTAGCGGCGTGGTCGGCTTGGCCTCGGCCGTGCCGTCCGACGTTGGTTCTCGGAGTCCTCCTAGGCTTTGTACGATCTGGAGGAAGTCGTGGCTCCGGCCTCGGCTTGGCGGTGGTGGCTTTCTTCTCCGCCAGAGGGGTCAGCCCGCTGGTCTCGTTGGTGAGTTGGGAAGGCACAGATGCCGGTGAAAACCGACCTCTAACCCCGGTCATAGCGGCGATGGCAGTGTTTCCTCGCCGTTATCTTGTTGATGGCATCACCGTTGCAGTCTGCGTCTACCCACTCGTGCTGCTCTGGGGGAAACCCGAGATTCGGATATCCGAATCGGATGGTGAAGGTGCTTCAGCATCTTTTTACCTCTTGGGGCATCGTTTTTGGAGCAGCTACTGTACGGAGGTGGCAAAAAATGGAGCAGTGTACATCTATTGCATTGACGACGACGAGTCTCGGCGGCGTGGCGTGGCGGGGTCTCGGCGACGTGTGTATGATGATGGACTCGCGCAGGTTGGTGGAGCTGTCTGGCGTCGTGGCGATGCTGATGGCAGGCCTTGCAAGGTCATCACGTTGATCGCTCCTGAAGATGGGATGGTGGAAGAGGGTGGCAGCGGCTTCTGTTGTGCGCATGCGGCGTGCGCTGAGGATCGGCTGGACCGGTTTGTGCTTCCGGCGCGCTATCGGGCGGCCTGGTTGAAGCCTGCAGTTTTAGATGATGTGCGTAGGTGCGTCAGGTCAGGGCATCGACTCTGATTGTTCCACCCCCTTCATCAAGCATGTCGGTGTAGCGAGTTTTCGCCTGGATGGTGGTTCTTCTGGTTGATCGATGTATTTCTTTGTAAAGCCTAGTGCTTACTGTTTTTCCATATTAATAAGGGTTAATTGGATAGATGCCACTCCAATTTCCACCTATTTGAGAAACGCCACTACAACTTTCATCTTTCGAAAAACGCCACTGCAACTCTCTGTACATTTCATAGATGCCATTATGCCCACTTTCACTCATATACCGGCCAATATACTCATGTATTTATGTTGTATATACGTATAAAGGGTGGGCCCCAACTGAATCAACCTTATATGTGGACTGGGCGACTAGCTTTGACTCCCGAGGTCGTCTTCGTGCTCCCTGCCTCGCTCCCGTCCCTAATCCCTAACCCTAGAATCGTGGCGCCGGCCGGCGGTGAGGATGGGCGTGGCGGCGGCGGAAATCCCCAATTTCTCCCGTAAGTAACCTAGAAATCCCCAATTTCTGGTTGGCAGAACGGCATCCTCTCCGACCGGATTCAAGATCTCCCGTAAGTAACCTAGAAATCCCCAATTTCTGGTTCTCTGTCCCAAATCCAGTTCGAGGTTCTCTTATCTCACCAACAACATTTCTGAAAGTTTTAACAAGCAGATCAAAGAGTTTAAAGGGCTCAATCTGTGTGAGTTGTTGGATAGCATTAGAGAGCTCATTATGGTGAAGTTCAATGTGAGGAGCCACAGGAGCATCAACTAGAGCAGCCACAGGAGCAGCGCACCCCGAGTAAAAGGTATAATAACTTGTTTCTTTCCTAACTATTTATCGATGCACATTTCCTAATTTTCTATGTGTTACATTGCAGGAAGCGATCTGCTACTGTAGCTGAGGAGCAAGATGTGCAAGAAAACGAGCCTATAGCTAATTACAAGAATTACAAAAGGTAACTCTTCTTATTCTAACAGTAGTTAATGAATGTTGCCTAAGATTGCTCCAATAATATTGTTCTCCATGTATCTATAGGAATAAGACTACACCAACCAAAAGCAAGTCTCCAAGAAAGAAGGCGACACCTACAAAAAAGGCGACACCAGGAAAGAAGGCCACACCGACGAAGAAGGCGACACCAGGAAAGAAGGCGACACCGGCGAAGAAGGTGACACCAGGAAAGAAGGCGACTCAAGTGAATAAACAAGCTAAAGGCAAAGAGAAGAAGAAGTCGCCTGTGAAGAAAAAGACTCCGGTGAAAAACAGCAAGAAAAAGAAACCCGAGATTGTTGCACCATCCACAAGTGAGGCTGTTTTGAAGCCAACACTTGGAACCAAGCGAGGCCTAATGTACTCGCTTGGGGGCTAGTTAATGGCCTCATGCATGTCAAATATTTGTGATGTTTTGTGATGGCCATTTGAATCTAGAGAACTGCTGAATGTTTCTTATGGCCATTGAATCTGGAGCTATGTTGTTCCTGTACGCATGTGAAGTGTTTGTGTATGCATGCGAGACAGTGAGAGCTCCAAACCTGATATTGAATCTGCCTAATGTTGAACCTAGCTTATGAACCTCATTGATCTGTGTTTCCGCACGCATCTTACTTTATGCAACTGAGTTATTTTCTACTTGTCACAATTTAATATCATGCTTTTCTAGATTTTGTTCCATCACGATTTTAGAGCATTTTTGCATTTTTAAGCCTTATATGGGTGGGCCCCACCCTTTATACGTATATACAACATAAATACATGAGTATATTGGCCGGTATATGAGTGAAAGTGGGCATAATGGCATCTATGAAATGTACAGAGAGTTGCAGTGGCGTTTTTCGAAAGATGAAAGTTGTAGTGGCGTTTCTCAAATAGGTGGAAATTGGAGTGGCATCTATCCAATTAACCCTATTAATAAAACTCAGCTGGGTGCATCCTTTGGATGCAGAGGCTGGGGGCACACCCTCCATTTCTAAAAAAAGTTAACTGCGCAAAAATGGAACAAAGACTACACTAAGGTCAAGCTCACTCTAGCATTTCCACAAACATGTTCAAGCCTACTCCCACGAATGACGCGATGAAGACTGGCCGAACGCACTTTCATCGAAAGCGTGAAAAAGACACAAAGACACGCCAACATTGCACGAACAGACTAAGTGAGATCATTTTGCTGAAACGAGTTTGCCCCCCTTCGTGATGCCCGCTATGCGATGAACTAAAAATCCCTAGTGCTCCAAGCGCCGCTCTCCGCTGGCGTCTCCCTGGTGATGCCCGCCGTAAGTATACAAGAGTTTGGAGTCACGCGCAAGAAGGAAAACGTTGAATGCCATAGAAAGTTCTCGATAAATAGTTCACTTACTTCGTTGCTACTGATCCGACAGTGGATCATAGCTCAAAGAACCTATTACAGTAAACTTGACTACCATTGAAAATGTGGGTGCCGTATTTATTTTTCTTGTTCGGATGGTTTAGCCAAATAAGCGAACTAATCTTTTGACTTGTATACCGGCGAACTTTACGATGGAGAGATGGGTTTAGGTGAACCCAATGAAATCACCAATTCCTTTAGTAACATAGTATTTGTGGGTGCTAATTTTTTTTAATGAAGGCTTTAATGAAATATACGCATAGAAGATAGAGCTGACCCCAATGGCTTGATCTTCTAGCTTCACACTGACACAAGTTGCAGCATCTCCTAAGTGAATCGCGCGTCGCTTTATAGCTCACGTTGCAATTTGCGTAAGCGATGCGGCAGCGCACACGCCGACGTAGCTCTCGGATCAGGTAAATTAATCCCGCAAAGAGAAACTCTGCGATGCCATCCCTCGCTTCACCCGGATCGCACGACAGGAAACTGGCGTCGCGAACCTGTCCAGGTGCACCCCATTCCCATTCCATCCTCATTCCTCAGAGGCGCAGAGCTAGTGGAGGCCAAGGGATAGCAGAGCTTGACGACGACTATGGGAACGGGTGCGGTGAACCTGACCAAAACGGCCATATCGTGCAGCTGATTCATGGATAGATCCCTCCCCTGTCGTGGGTTGTCACGGCAGATGTTACCATAGGGTAACTTCGAGATTGGGGGCAAGACGACTCTGGTGTTCAGGAGTTGGTCTAGCTCTACGAGGGAGAGTATTTTTTACCCAGGTTCAGGTCCCCTCGATGGAGGATCCCTACGTCCTGCTATAAATCACTATATGATAATATATTACATGGTGCGCCAATGGCGATCGTCGCCGGAGTTTAAATGACTCGGCGTGGGAGCTCTCTCCTGAGCTCTCTCTATTTTGTCTATCTTATTGGGCTTATCTTTCTATGACCTATGAGCCGGCTTATAAAGACATCCGGGTCTCCTAGTTGCTTACAAGGTAAGTCCGGGTTCTACCCGTACTCAGAGTCCTACTCTATCTCTTCTAGCTCTTCGTGTCCTCCAAGCCTTGAACTCCGTGATGCGTACCACCTCTGGGCCTTCTGGAACCTTCCTTCTGTAGGCCGGATTACAGACAAGCTCTCCGGCCCATCAGTGTAACCCGGCCCATGGCGATGGTTAGCTGGCCTCGCCCGGCCTCCTGCCTGGCGGGTCATGCTTTCCTCTTCATAGGCCTACGGGTTATAATCCCCCCATCAGTAGCCCCCAGGTTAACCGGGTCTCTAGGTTGGCATGCTGTTCTTCTAGTCTCGAGCTTTGTTTTCTTGGTTAGAGCTGTCATCCTGGCTGGCCGGGTTAACCTCCTGAAATCAAGAAAGAAACACAAAATAATAAAACCGAGTTACATTGATTTTTATTTAGCTAGGCCAGCTCTTCTTGGCGGTCCATTTTATAACTCGGCCTCTATCTACCGGGTTCATACACCTCCGGTTTTCTATTCAACACTTAGTCTTTAAGAAGTCAGGTTAACCTCCTGAAATAAGACAAATAAATATTTAGTGAGATAAAAACCCGGGTTATACTTGCTAGGCCAGCTCGTTTTGGCGGTCCATTTTATAACCCGGCTTTTTCTTTCTGGGTTCATATGCCTCAAGGTTTTAACTCGTGCTTATTCTGCCAGGTCCTTTTGTAAGGCCTCGTGTAGGTAGCTTTATTTTTTGATCCTGCAACTTCTGCAAAATATTACTCGAACCACTCCAAACAATTTCTTATCTTTTTCTCCGTTGTCGACCTCGCTTTTCCTTGTTTCAGATTCCTCTGACCCGGACTTGATAGAGCCTACTCATACGGAGGCTATGCTGACGGATGCTCCATGTTCCTACGACCCGGACTTGATGGAGCCCACTCACATGGAGGCTATCTTTCAAGACCCGACTTTTGAAGACCCAGGGCAAATACCTCCAGCTTTACCGGTTCTCAAGAATATTAACCTAGATTCTCTCATGCATATAACCTGTAGCCCCCCAAGCTCCGAGTTTATCACCTCACGATAACTTGGTGCTTGATGAATAAATATAAAACTTCGAACTATGTAGCCCCCAAGTGTCGGGTTGCATGCCTGCATCGACCTGGGACTTTTGCATTTTGTATCTCTGAAAGAAATTGTGAACTTCAAATACTGTAGCCCCCAAGTGCCGGGTTGTGTGCCTGCAGCAACCTGGGACTTCTTCATTACATTGAAAATTTTAGCTTCAAACTGAGTAGCCCTCAAGTGCTGGGTTAGCTGTCCACAGCCACCTGGGAATTTGATAATTTGCCTTGGATAAACTTTTGACTAGTGCAGCCCCCAAGTGCCGGGTTAGCTTGCCTTCAGCAACTCGGGACTCACACTTTTCCTTTTGTAACCTTGTAAAATTTAAAGCATTGCAGCCCCCAAGCGCCGGGTTGTATGCCTGCAGCAGCTCGGAGCTCATTCTTCAATATTTGTATCACTTAGAAATTGTAGCCCCCAAGTGTCAGTTCTTTCGCCTGCAACAACTCGGGGTCTTCGAATCAATTGACTGTGAATATCCCCACTGGGATCTGATCGAACCATCTGTGAAAACTCGTCAATGGTCATGAAATAATTAGAGCCGGCCACTGCCGGGTCGTTGTTTGGGGCCTGAAGCCGGCCATAGACCGGGTCAGCGATGATTGTTGCTTGATTATTTCTTTTCCTTGATAGCCTTGAAAAGCATGCAGCACATGGGTGTGTTTGATCCACGTGAGTGGTTAGCAACACTCGGTTTATTTTCTTCTCCTGCTGGAAATAAGGCCACGTAGTCCTCATCCTTTGGAAGAAACTTTTCAAACTTGAAGATGCCTCACTCCATGAGCCGGCTAGTACAAGCAATTTCTATCTTTGCCTGGCAAATCGGCCAATTCTGAAATCTTAGCTATGATCAGACCTTGCTTCTGCTGCCGGGTTGTAGATGGATCCTGCAAAAAATTTCCCTTAGGCACAAAATAACATTATGCAGCATGATAAACTTGTCATAAATTAATAACATAAATACTTATCTTGACGGTGTACGTGCACCCTGAGGATTTGCTTTTTAATGAACGTGATATGTCGTTCTGCAAATCCTTTGGTTTAGATGACCCTTTTGGTTTCTTTAACTATGAGCCGACTTTCGCATAGATTATCTCTGTCGCAACTTCTCTGATAAAAACAGGGTCAGGCAAGTCTCAATGGGCCTCATGACTGATTGAATTTACAGGTGAGCAATGAGGTCATATAAGTGCGAGTCACATCAAGCTCAATAGTAAGATAACCAAGAATTATACTGGTGGCATAAAAGCCGGGTCTTGGGATTGCAGCCACGAACTATTCAAGTACGAGCCTCCAAGACCCGGATCAATGTTTATAAAGCAAAGGCTTAATTGTGCAACATTGCCCCATTGATCCATATACTATTGCAATGCACTCTTGGGCACGCTAACCGAAGTTGCGAGGCACTCTTGGGCTAAGCTATCAATTTGCTTTGAAGCACTCCTGGGCACGCTAACCGAAGTTGCGAAGCACTCCTGGGCTAAGCTCAATATTTTGCTGCGAAGCACTCCTGGGCACGCTAACCGAAGTTGCGAAACACTCCTGGGCTAAGCTAGCAAATTGTTGCAAACCGCTCCTGGGCACGCTAACCGAAGTTGCGAAGCACTCTTGGCGTTGACAACACATAATCCGTAGTACGGCGATTTGAGCCGAAACAAAAATAATGAACATACGATGATAACGCATAAGCCAGAATACGGGGATTGGTGACGGCAATGAAGCCGGAGCACGATGATGACGCTTTAATAGCGATCTTGTTATTAATAGATCCGTTGCGAGCAATAGATAACTCAACATTTTTAAGAAATTCATTGCGAGCGATAAATAACTCAACTTTGATAAATCCATTTGCGAGCGATAAATAACTCGACTTTTATAAATCCATTTGCGAGCGATAGATAGCTCGACTTTCAAGAAATCCATTGCGAGCGATAAATAACTCGACTTTGATAAATCCATTTGCGAGCGATAGATAGCTCGACTTTTTAGAAGTCCCTTGCGAGCAATAGATAGCTCAACTTTAAAAAGTGACCTGCAATCTTTTGGATAATCTTTATAACTTCCTTATAAACAATATATTTAACTATAGGGATTAACTCAAAGGAGTCAGATTTAATTGACTGAATAAACACAATATGAAATTTAATTATAAATGCAACTTAGCTTATTTTATCCTGTGTTGAAGACGCAGCGTGAGTGCACGGGTCATCGTGGGCAACCACGATGAGATTGAAAACGCCCACATTATCGAAGGGGCCGGGTCATCATCGCCTAAAGCCGGCTCGCGGCCAGGTCATCGTCACCGGAAGCCGGCTTGCGGCCGGGTCTCCTTGGCCGACGCTCTTGCGCGGCTATATCTTCCTTTTTTACCATTACGTGAGCTGCTCTTTTTCATGCGTGGTCACGTAACAAGCTAGCTAAATCCAATTTTTCTCCTTTTTCCAAAAGATGATCAGATGCACGGGGGTAGCACTCGAGGGCAACCTAGCAAATTCACGTGAGTAGCACTCAGGGGCAACTCTCCGGATCGCATTATTATTATTTTTTTTTTTCTTCAAAACAAGGGCCACTCTCCGGCTGCTGTAATTTTTTCTTTGGGACTTGATCCATTGCCATGGTATACTTTGAATTTTCTTGACGCTGCGAGGAGCACTCAAGGGCCACTCTCCGGCTGCTGTAATTTTTTCTTTGGGACTTGATCCATTGCCATGGTATACTTTGAATTTTCTTGACGCTGGCCGGGCTGGAATTTAACTCGGACTCGTACGTCTACACGGAACATATCTCACTTTGATAGCAACCCGACTGGCAGCGTATTGCTTTCCTTCCCCCCCTTTTTTTTTAATTCTTCCATCACCTGGGAAACCGTATCTCACAGGGATTGTTTTATCCACGTTGAGTGCTAGTTGCACTCGATTTGCACTCCTTCCTTTTCCATACGTGAACTTCCTTTAGTATTAATTGGTCATGTACGTCTTTCACTTGAACTCTCCGGATAACAATTTTCTTTTCCTTTTCTTTCTCTTCTTTTTGAGCCTTGGGAACCGTACTGCACATGGATTTGTTTCTCACGCGAGTGCTAGTCTTGCAGGTAAGCACACCAGTATGTTTTTAGCTGGAAGTACTTCTTCGAATCGGGTCCAACTTCTTTCCTTTCCTTTTTTTTTTGACTCGATCTATCTTCGATGTCGACATTGATTTTCTGGCCACTCGCCGGGTCGCAACCTACCCCGGACTTGCTGTTCCGTACGTAACCCGGCTAGCAGCGAATTGCTATCATAGCGAGGTCAGCTTGTGTGATTCCAATAAGTGATCTGCTTTGGTTGCATCCATGCATTCATCGGGGCAATCCACACGATCGACTTTTCCAGGACACACTGCAGCCTCCGAGCCTGTTGATTCTGATTCTGTTGTCCATGGCCGGTTCTTTCTATGGCCGGCTTTCCTGTTTCTTCTAGCGGATCTTGCTTCCGGGTTTCTCCCGCAACTATGGACGATGCTTGATGATCTCGCCGACGGCGATTTTCTCCATCCCTGCAGCGCTTCTCCCTTGACGAGGACACACTTGGACGCAGGCCCCATGGTGGACGCTGATTGCGTGGATCACACGTTCGTTGGGAGATCTCAATAGGAAGGTATGAAGCAGTGTAGCAGCAGTTTCCCTCAGTACGAAACCAAGGTTTAATCGACCAGTAGGAGCAAGAAATCACTTCTGAAGGTTGTTGGTGGCGGAATATGGCATGGCGCAACACCAGGGAATCCGGCGCCGACGTGGAACCTGCACACAACACAATCAAACTATTTTGCCCCAACGAAACAGTGATGTTGTCAATCTCACCGGCTTGCTGAAAACAAAGGATTAAACGTATGGTGTGAAAAACAGTAGTAAATTGCAGAGAATGAAAAGGAACAATATTTGCAGTTGGTTGTATTATTAGTGTAAAAAATAGACCGGGGTCCACAGTTCACTAGTGGTGTCTCTCCATAAAAGATAACTAACATGCTGGGTGAACAAATTACAGATGGGCAATTGACAAAATATTGAGCGCATGACAGTGCATATATATGACATGATGATTACTATGATATTCATGTGTGCATTACGACAAAATACATAGACCGTTATCCAACATCGTTTATGACTAATAATCCACCGCCAGGTTGTCATCCGAGTTCCCCGTCGGTATTAAGTTGCAAGCAACGGATAATTGCATTAAGTAATGTGCGTAAAGTAAACAAATGCATTAGACCTAACGGCGCACCCTTAATCTAAGCATCGGTTATTTTATCCCTAGTGACAATAGCACATTCACAATCTTAGAAGTTATTGTCACTCTCTCAGATTACCGGAGGCATGAACCCACTATTTAGCATAAATACTCACTCTTGGAGTTACAAACATCTAATTGGTCAAAGCATCTACTAGTAACGGAAAGCATGCAAGATCATAAATAACATATAAGATAGATTGATAATCAACTTGACATAGTATTCAATATTCATCGGATCCCAGCAAACACAACATGTAGCATTACAATAAGATGATCTTGATCATGATAGACAGCTCACAAGATCTAAACATGATAGCATAAAGTGGAGAGACAACCATCTAGCTACTGCCATGAACCCGTAGTCCAAGCATGAACTACTCACGCATCACTCCGGAGCCAGGCATGGTGATGCAGAGCCCTCCGGTGATGATTCCCTTTTCCGGCAGAGTGCCGGGAAGAGCTTCTGAACCCTCCCAAGGTAGGGTTGACGGCGACGACGTCTCTGGAACTTTTCGTGGATAATGTCTCGGGTATTTAGGGTTTTCGCGTCGGGATGAATAAATAGGCGAAAGGGCGACGGCTGCAGAGCCACGTGAGCCCCACACCACCCCACGGCGCGGCAGGGGGGCCCACGCGGCCCCATGGTGTGGCTGCCACGTGGCCCTCCTCCGTCTCTCCTCTGGACTCCGTGTTCGTGTTGAAAAAATAGGAGGTTCTGTCTAAGTTTCGTCCAATTCCGAAAATATTTCCAGACTAGCTTTTCTGGAATACAAAAACAACAGAAAACAGGAACTGACACTGTGGCATCTTGTTAATAGGTTAGTCCCAGAAAATGCATAAAAATGCTATGAAGTGTATATAAAACATGTAGCAATTGGTATAATATCAACATGAAACAGCAGAAATTATAGATATGTTTGAGACGTATCAGGCGCCAACTGTCGTGGGGTTGTCACGGCATATGTTACCATAGGGTAACTTCGAGATTGGGGGCAAGACGACTCTGGTATTCAGAAGTTGGTCTAGCTCTACGAGTGGGAGTATTTTTACCCAGGTTCAGGTCCCCTCGATGGAGGATCACTACGTCCTGCTATAAATCACTATATGATAATAGATTACATGGTGCGCCAATGGCGATCGTCGCCGGAGTTTAGATGACTCGGCGTGGGAGCTCTCTCCTGAGCTCTCTCTATTTTGTCTATCTTATTGGGCTTATCTTTTATGACCTAGGAGCCGGCTTATAAGGACATCCGGGTCTCCTAGTTGCTTACAAGGTAAGTCCGGGTTCTACCCGTACTCAGAGTCCTACTCTATCTTTTCTAGCTCTTCATGTCCTCCAAATCTTGAACTCCGTGATGCGTACCAGCTCTGGGTCTTCTGAAACCTTCCTTCTGTACCCCGGGTTACCGACAAGCTCTCCGGCCCATCAGTGTAACCCGGCCCATGGCGATGGTTAGCTGGCCTCGCCCGGCCTCCTGCCTGACGGGTCATGCTTTCGTCTTATGGGCCTACCGGGTTATAATCCCCATCATCCCCCTTCATCCTGTTTTTGAAACTCAACGCCTGCCCGTCTCCAGGCACTGTCTTCCAATCGTGCGTGTAAGTAAATCTAGATCGTCAGCTCGGCAGTACCTGTACTAATCTGGAAATGTGGCCATCCGCGTCATCATCTGGTGCGAGCTACTGACGGTAATGGCTCCGTACGTCTCTTGCTAATGCTAATTAAAAACAAAATGCTTGGTCGATCTGGCACGTGTTCCTGTTTCAGTACAGGTCATCTCGACAAAAGAACACGCTCGCCGTCGTCTCTAAGCTTCTTAATTATGCGAGTCATCAATCACGCGTTACACGTATCATGAAGTACAAGCCCGGTCGACGACAGCGCCGGCCGGTTGTTGTTATCTCATGTTGATCAAATCTATTAATCTACTGTTTTGTTAGCCACCATGCATGTTAGGTTGTTAGCTATGTGATGGCTAAACTGGCCACGTAACTAAGAATTAGCTAGTGTGTTTGTTCGGCTGTCCTCAAGTACCATGATTGCCTGCCTACATCGACTTCATAGGTCATCCGGAATAGTGGGGGATGGACTTAACTTGGAAAATATACGGGGGCCACTATCGTTGATCAAATTTTCACTCTACTCAGCAAAACTGTAAGGCCATTCTATTGGATAAAACGTATAAATTTGGTCAAAAGTTGAACTTCACTAACTTCGATCGAATATATAGAATATAATATCAACACCTACAATATTAAATGAATGCGTTATGGAAATATATTTCATGATAAATCTATTGATATTGATTGGTCATCGTAAATGTTCATATATTTGTCTAAAAGAGGTTAAACTTTGATGTCGTTGTATTTCGACTAAATTTACACGTATAATTCATTATAATTGTTGGATAATTAAGCAATAATTTCATGATTAATTACAGAATATTAAACATGACAACAACAGGTACTAACATGTGAAATACGAACATACTAGATATACTAATCAGCATGAACAGCAGTAGCATATACACCAACACATCCATAATAAAACTATCGATTGGAATACGTCGCACGTTCCAAACGTTCATAGTTGAAGTAGCCGTCGGTGACAAGTTCACTGCACCCAGAGCAGTGGTGATGTTGTTGACGATGACGTTGGTGAAGATTGGTCGGAGAAGACGACATCTGCGGAGACGATCCATAGCACCAACTTGATGACTAGACTCGTATCTGCGGCGAGCAGTCGCGCGAAGCGCTTCACCCTCTCCCGTACAGGATCACAAAGGCGACTGGTTCTGTAGACCTGCTTTCCCGTTTGCCGGTGCACGTCAGCGCTCGGGATGGAGTAGACTACGGTGGCGGCGCCAAGCACGAGATGTGGCAAAACCTAGATTGGTCGGTGATGTGACGGCGCACGCAGTGCAAGGAAATATATAGTGCGGCTCGGGAAACCCTAACGGTACAACGTGGGCTGACCACGTCACACACGTCCGATTCGGTTACAGCAGCCCACGATCCGGGAGCGACCCGAACTGGCTAAGCTATACGCGTACGCTAGCGACTCGATTTTTTCGAACAGCAAATATACACAAAAGTTGACGCGACTCGATTCACGAAACGCGATCGCGACGTGTCGACAGGAGAGCGGCGGAGGAGTAGTGCGCGAGAGAGAACCTTCTATTCTCACATGTTTCCAAGTAGCGCAACATTCCACCTTATAAGGTGGTGCAACTCTCGTTCAACTTTCCATGTGGGACTAAACATTAGCACCCCACAACCTGCCATGCACATGGACAATTTGAGATTTCAGAAGTTGTCTATTTGGCTTGCCCCATAATGGGCCTAAATTCTAACAGAAGCGATTATGTAATTCACACAAGGCTCTTGCGAAGCTCTTCTAATCTGCCATGAATCTGCTCTTGCGGGTAGCTCCTTGTAAAAAACCAGTTCTCTAGGATAAAGCAAATTGTTCTTATATGTAGTTTCTTGACGTCAACTTTATATAGCATCCTGTCCATGTAGTTTGTTTCTCGGCCAAAGGTTTTTATGAGATTGAATAAACATATGGGCACCAATACAAGAGACTTGTAATAGCTTTTGTTGAGTATCACTGCAACTAATGTAATATTGTTATGATATCTTCGTTCAATACGTCCACTCATCCCGTGCTTGGATAGACACTCTGTGTACTTTTTTGAATTTTACCATATATATTAAACCAGCAAAGAGTACACGATTACATCGATTACAAAAACAATACTAAAAGAGACGAGCAAATCTATGAGATCTTCAACCCTTTCTTTTCCATGATACAATTTGTACTTTTCTGAAGGCAGCCGTAGAACAACGCCGAATACACCAAACCATATACCTGTGAATACCAACGAAGTTTCTCCCTTTTAATTTTGAGCCACAATGCCAAGGCTTTGTGCACGCACGCAGCCATTAAATTAATCAAGCAACATCGGCAAGAGCACCACCACTGATATTTCAGGGACAAATAACCGAACCACTTTGTCGACGTCGTTGGGAGCCGAGAGAACGAATCACCATTGCCGAAGACGTAGTAGCCGGGATAGATATTGCGAGGACAATCCTCCTCGCGGTAACCATAAGAAACAATCCAAGATTGATCTGACGAAGCAAGATCTGAAGAACCATACCTAGACAAACTTAATCTTTCAAAGCCACCATTGACGTCGGGAAGGAGATCACGCCGTCGAACGAAGCGTGGAAGATCACTTATTGCAGACGAAGCCATCTCCATTGACGAAGAAGATAATAACCAAAACCAAGCTCTAACATTAAGGACCTTTGTATAGCGCCCTGCGCAGGTCCGAGGTCCCCACCCCTCCTAGTGTCAGAGCGGCAACTAGAGGAGGCGAGGACCCGTCAATTCTTAGACGAAGGCGACGATGAAGATGTAGATGGCGCCGGCGGCGACGGCTAGGGTTGAAACCCTAGGCCGCCGCCTCTCTTTTTTTCTTTCTCTCCTGATCGATCGATTTCTAGTTATTTCGGGGGTTTGTTGAGGTGCACATCGACACTCTGTGTACTTCATTGTTGCTCCGCTGCATAAAGGTCCGCCAATGGTAAACACATACATGTTCCAACATGATAAAATTATGCACGCAACAATACAACAGCAACATGTAGTTACGAAATTATAGGCGCTTCACTCTACGATTCTCCATGCTCCATGTGGAAGATCTATGCGAGCTAACGACAAACAAACAGTTAGAGTTTCATCTGATAAAGAACCACATCGACACAAATATATAATTGGAGCAGTATGACAAGTGTAAACATGTACTACATGATAGTAGAATGATAGCGAGAGGAGATTTCGTGTTCCCGAGCACCAGTGATCCTGCTGTTTTAAAAAAATCGAAAAAATATTTACAAGTTTCAAAAAAATCAGAAACAATTCCCAGATGTAGCCAATGATATATTCCACAAACATGCAAAACGTAAACTTCAAATATTTTGTATTTAGGCTACACAAAAAAGACAAAAGTGTGGATCTGAATATGTACAGTTTCAAATCACCAAATTTATCAGATTTTTGTCATTTTAGTGTAGTTCAAATACAAAGTATTTGAAATTGATATTTGGCACGTTTGTGGGATACATCATTGGCCACATACGGATTTTTTTCAGATTTTTTTGAAACTTGTAAATATTTTTTCGATTTTCTGAAAACACCAGGATCACTAGTGCTCGGGAGCAAAATAAACTTTCAGAATGATAGCAGGCAATAAATAATAGTGCGGTAGCCTATGACCAACCAGATAGAAATTATAATCGCAACACTTGTGAACATGTAGAGCAGAGACAGGAACTTAATATGATAGCGAAAATATTTTTACATGAAATACATCATAGTACAGTGCCTCGAGTTTTCCATGAAATTTAAGGATATTCTACAACAAAATTTAAACTAACATCAATATAAAAATTTAAACACTAAACCTAATCTGTGTGATGTGAAAAATGTCTAAAAGGAATGAACCCTGAGCATATACTATGATCTTCCGAACATGCATCCCAAGCGATGTACACCGCATGCAAGCTTAGGACAATGATTATGGCGAACTCGGTCAACAGCACCCCGCTCGTAACATGTTTCCACCAGCTCATCTTCTCCATCCCTGGCGACAGGGCAAGATGCAGCTCCACATGACAAAGATAACCAAGGCTTATAGTGATATTGCTACGATGAGGATGAACACTCTACACATCACCAATACGAGGGACGTATTCCAGGCAGGGGGAGAGAGGGGGGCAGTCGCCCCCTCGCCCAACTAGAAGAAAGGATATGATTCTACCACTTACAAGAAAAGATCTCATGATAGTCAATATGTGCCCTCAACACCCATCAATGCATGGTGTTCTTCGTCTGAGATGAACTCTATAATGGTGATGTAAAGCCCCACAGTTACCAGCTCGTACAGTCATGCAACACTGTAGTGGCGGCGCCACAACTTGAATTCGAGGGCATATACATGATAAATGATGTTGGGGCCAACGTCAACCCCAAGAAGGCTATCAGCAACCCAAAGACCACCACTCCGGCAACACCGTTGAAAATTTGGCATATACATGGACGAGCTTCCTTAGGAATATGGGGGCCATATCCCCCCCCACCCACCCTAAAAATTCTTAAGAATACTCTCAATTGTTATGCTTAGATTTTGAAGATTAATTATAAATTAAAGATAATTTGTCTTCTTGGTCCTGTCCACTCTGCTTGCGGCCTCAACGTCAAGCTCCACTACTAGCATCCACAACAAAGTTTCGATATGAGCAGTTGATTTCACTATTAGATAAGTGTGCACACCCAACTCATGGTAAAATTTCAATAAACTGTTTATTGAGGGGTTGAGCTATATATTGACGTGAATGCTAATTCAATAGGTGATTTGGTTCGTTGGCTGCCTCAGATTTTAGTAAAATTTAGGCACAGTGGCAATGGGTTTGTTACTGATCTAGAAAACCAGAAAAATGTCATGCTTTCAAAATAAATTCCCTTCTAACCTAACAAATGTTTATATCTCAAATTGCTCGTGGATTTTCTTTCTCGTCCTGTATGAAACCAAAGTACCAAGATATGCAAGCATAGGGGCAAGAAAACTTCAACATGTGGTTGTTGAAATTTAAGGGTGGCCTCCTCATAGGGGCCGATCCATATAGGGCCAACGGGTGCACATGACACCGGGAAATTTTGTTTTTCTTTGTATAATCATAGATTTTCACCATGTGTGCACCCTAAAATCAATATTTTTTATTTGATGTGGCACCATGTGTGCATAATGGTACGATCTTCTCTAACTCCGCCGCTAGCTACTCTGGTGCGACGGGTAGCTAAACTCCTGGCCGATGGGAGTGTTGATCCTTCTAACAATTTTTTAGAACTTAGCGACGGAAAAAAGAGATTGCTGAATCATATGGATGGAAGTTCGGTCTTATATCATGTTTCGCTTGTAGGTTCCTTGTTGTAGTTGTAGTTATGTTGTTGTTTCGAGGTGATGTTGTTTCTAAACTGTAATAGAGAAGAGCAATGTCTTGTTGTGAGACTGGGAGGTTTGTTCCTCATTCATTGTGTGCGACTTAGTACTGATGCTTAAAGATATCATAGCAACATAAGAAGGTGTTAGAAAATTTACCCTGTGTGGGTCATTTCCTTTGGGGGAACAAATTGCATGTGGACTTCTAGTCGAATCTCGCAGTAGACCTACTTTATATTGAGGGGTAGAGCAATATAATTGGTTCGTTGGCTGCCGGTTAAGCATGCTTAAGCTATATATTGTGGGTTTGAGCTATGTATTCATTTGAATACTAATTCAAAAGGAGACTTATGTTCGTTGGCTGCCTCAATTTTTTGTAAAATTTAAGCATGTAGTGCCAGTGGGTTTGGCAACAGTGTTGTTGCTGATCTGGAAAACCAGAATAAATTCCATTCTGATCTGACAAATGTTTATCTCAAATTGCTCATGGATTTCCTCCCCGTCATGTATTCATAAACCAAAGTACAAATAAATGCAACACATAGGGGCAAGAAACCTTCAAAAGTAGTTGCTAAGATTTACAATCGAAGGCAGGGTGGGCTCCTCTGTTGAGGCAGGTAGCTAAAGCCATGTTCGGTGGGGGGGGGGGGGGGGGGGGGGGGTTAATCCTTTTAACAATTTTTTAGAACTTGGTGACGGAAGGAAAAGAGAGTGCCTGAATCAGATGGATGGAAGTTCGGTCTTATATCATATTTCTCCCCGTAGGGTTCTTGTTGTAGTTGTTGTTTCGAGATGATAATGTTTCGAGGTGATGTTGTTTCGAAACAGTAATAAGGAAGAAGCGTTGTCTTGTCTTGTTATCGAACTAGGAGGTTTATTCCTCATTCATTGTGTGTAACTTACTAGTTTTCTTAGTTACCACTAGCAATGAAATTTGGGATGCATCCCCATAGTAAGAAAGAAAACTCATCGTAAGATCTCAATAATAAAGTCAAAGACATCAAAATAATACCGTGTCTACTATTTATCTGTATAATCGTCGGCCACGACGGGAGGCCCTGTTGTTTCTCCAACATGTGCAACATTTCCTCAGAGACCATCAGCTCTCTATGCCTACCCCATCCACCCCAACAAAAAACCAACAATTTCCTTAAAAAAAAAGCATAGAACATGTTTAGTTTGAGACCACATTGTGCGTGTGTGCATTATATGCTCCACATGCTGCCCGAATCAACTTCTTTTTACTTATGCTGCAGGAATCAGCTTATATCCATCCATCTATTATGGAACTGGTGCCAACGCACCCAGCGAAAAATAAAGCGGGGGTAGCTAGAGAGGGAAGGGCCGCAGCTTTTACACGAGGAAACCGGGCGATCTAAAAGAGGAGCTCCCCGCTGTCGACTCGAGACCGAGAGGCCCTTCCCCGCGTGCTCATGGCCTCGACACACGTCCCGGATTAGTTCTTCCCACTCACTAGCAGTTGGAGTCGGAGCAGAGCGCTAATTTTGTATGGGGTCGCGTATCTCCTACCATATCTAGCCCCATCCTTAAACTACTGTAGATTTATTACGTGGAGACGTAGCCACGGACAGAGAAGCAAGCAACCTCAAAGGGATTGTTAATTCGTCTTCACCGGAAAAGAGATCGGGGGAGAAGATACGCTGCTAGCTCCTGTGGATAATAAAGCCCGGGAAACGGACGCAGCTGAGTTAGATGGGCAACTCGCGTTCGGGGTTGGAGGCAACGAGTTAGAATATTGGTAAAACCTTCGGCCTTTTTGGGCAAATCGTGCTTTTACCGACACGTCAGTTTAGAATTGTATTTCCCGACTTGGAGTGGCCTATCGTCACCCCTCGTCCTGCCTCCATCGCCCCCACCCCACTAGCGCATGGTTAACTGAGTACTCTACTTTGTGATCTTGACCTTGGAATTTTTCTCAAGTAGGAACGGTTAGCTAGAGAGGATTATACACAAGGGCATAGACCCGTGAAATACTGTTGTGCTCATGCAAAAGGTCACATGGTTGCAACTTTCTTTTTTGTGTGGAAATAGAAGTAACCTCATGTAGTTGTGAGGATTCGTCTATGAAAAAAAAAACAGCGTACACGAAGATTAGATCTAAATCGTTACTAAAATCGTATAGCAGAAATACATGTTGATGTAGCGTGTCGTTGCTCATTACCTCACAGGATCAAACATATAATGCTTTTACGGATTCACGCATGTACGTCTCCTCCAGTCCAGTAGCACTCCACTGTACAGAGCGCGAGAACGGCCGTAGCATGTATGGTGAGAACCCAACACATGTAAGAGAGAGATCTGTTGACAAGGAGTCCTCGAAAACCAACTGATCCATCTGAAAGAAGGGGGCTGCCTTTTCAACTCAATACGTGGGAGGGGCTGCCCCTCCTTTCCTTCATATAGGAGGAGGGGGAGTCTAGGGTCGGCCACACCAAGTGTGTTGCCCCACAAGGAAGAGGGGGGGGGGGGGGGGGGGGGGGGGACCCACTGGCGGAGCTCCGCAGGAACTGCTGGCCAGGCCAGCCCAAAGGAGAGTACATATATTTTGCTTTCACAGCTCAGTTTAGCTCGCATGTTTCAACAATTTGGGTTGGGCTAGCCACGACCCAATTTGGCTTCAACAGAGCTCCACCGCTGGGGGGACACCTCCCCCTTCGGCCTTGGGGCCCAACGTCCGCCCCGGCCCCTTTTCCTTGCCTCTCAAGACAAGTGGGGGCAACCCACTACTAGGTTCCGGAGGCCGATGTAGCTCCCCCAACGTGGCCTAACCAAGTGGGCAGCCCCATGACATCCTCCGAAATGTTCTAGAAATTTCTGGACCTTCCAGATCCTTACTGGACCTTACAGTGCACATTAGGGTTCAACATGATCTTCCAGGACTCCAAAAAACTTTTGGTTTTCTCTTCGAAACCCTTTACATCACACTGAACACTTCCAGTGACTCTCTCGCATATTTCTGACCATCAACGTGTTCAACTGACTGAAAAAGACTAAAGCGTGTGCCCCTGCATGTTCGATAAAGAGTGGACATCGCCCGAAACTCATTCTGGTCAATAGTCCATAGCGGAGCCATGGACACTCATATTTATTCCCATTGCTATACTAATGTATTCGTGAACTTGTTAGTTCCCGTAGCTGATTTCCATTACTTCGCGATACTTAACAAAACCCGATGCGAGATATTCTGATATCCATGTGAAGCAACTCTTGATAACAATATCTTATTATCCTTAGTAATGTTGCGTTTCCTTTTGTCGTTTCTGATACGGTATGGATACCATCTGGCCAGTGACCCCAATAGTATCTCTTCATCGCCGGACGAGCAATTCTCAGTTTTGTATCATAAAATCCAATACACATTTTCCAAAATACACAAAAGTTGTCGTTATAATCATCCAGTTACGATATGATGTTAGACAGAAGCAAAGTAACTCTTCCAATATGCAAGGACCTAATACCCTCATGGTCAAAAGAAATGTCACTTTGCAAAAAGACTCTCTTGGATATTACTAACAATATTGTGATGAAAAGATCTCGTAGTACATCAGTTGGTTAGGTCTCTCCAACCCCATTGTTCCGCCAACAATAGGCTCCCATTGTTGGCGACAAACTTTTTTCCCATGACCATGGCAAAAAAAAGGGTCATCATGCAACCAATGAGATAATCTTATAGACAAGACTATGGCACTTCTTGGTGTTTATATTTTCACACGTGCATATAAGTTTTCCTCTATATTCAGAACACATAGCAGCTATAGCACAAAATATACATTAATTATAAAATAGATATTATTAATAATAATATTTATTATTACTTTTGGGCATATCTCTTTTAGTAATATCTTTTTATAAAGCCTATCCGTAGGATTTTCGAAAAGTAGAAATAGAAGAAACAACCAGGTTGGAGTGATGTGCATGTCTCTTAATAGTGTGAATAGAATTATCAAAATAAACTAGAAGTGGGATATTGGCGAGATCCGCTTGCAATGCTACATCTTAATCCCATAGAATTAAAAAGCTATAAGATCGCGACTAACATTGTTTCACACCAAAATATAGGAATTCAGGCATAAGTGCATAAAACATTTCCTTAAAAAAGAGTGCAACTGAATTATTATAAAAATATCCTAAAAATTCTAATCCTTTAAATCGAAGGACCGATATAGGAGAATTTCCCAAGGAACCAAATCCTATGCAAAATTCTTTAATCAGATACACCTTTACACGTTTATTACTGGATGCAATGTTTATGCCTAGCTAGATGGCCGACGCATGGTCAGAGAGGCTTTTTTTTAGGTTTCAAAGAGAGAGAATTGTGTATATGTAACTCAAACTTTGCAACGAACAAGCAAACCCACCATTGCGCCCAAACCCCAAGGGAAAAATACCGAACTTCCGCCTCACCTTCGACTTTCGTCTATTAGATGGAGAAGTGAATGACCATGATCTGATTGGCATTGTCACTTTGCAAAAAGACTCCATAAACCGATAGTCTATATCACTAGGGACTAGGCTGCTATTGTTTTTGCAAACATAAAACTTGTATCTTTTTTTACCAAAATCAACCCACAATCAATCTCATCTGAGTTTTATCAAATTTCAACTATGAAACTTATAGTTGTAAAAAAATAATGCTATGCATCTCATTTAATATTCATCAAGATTCAGATTTGAAACATGCATAATGGAACTCATTTTAATATCCAAAACTAGGTGAAACTATATAAAACTCATATGAGATGGACTACAGTTCATATGGATATAACTGGAAGGCTGGACCACGGGTCGATTTTAACAAAATAGAATTTTGTCGCAAATATAAGAACAACCAGCTAATTTGGTCATCCCCTTCATCCAACGACTAGAGAATCTCGAGTATAACATGAATCTCAGAAGATGGAGGTACTAGATATGCTCTCTCCCCTCTCCCCACACCCGCTCACACACCCTCCAAAATAGATTTCCCGCTTCCTTATTGGCATTTTTTATAAGTTATATGCTTACACAGTTTAGGGGTTTCCTTTGTATTTATTGCTGATACCCTATTGATTTCCCCACCTTTGATTTTGTCTTTCATAGGTTTAACATGTGTACTTCTTATATTTCAAATTGGTTCGATGGCACATAAGAATATCTATAACATAATCGAAGCCGCGAATAATGGGAACCTAGGTGCCTAAGAACTTACTGAGGCGACTAACACTCGGTTGATATATCTATCATTTCGCTCGAACATACCACATTCCGTAGCTTAGGAAGACATGACATATTTGGTTGACACAATGCCACACATAGGGAGATCAAACTCGAAATCCGAGGTGGTTTTCTGTCTTGAGTAGCTTAAGAGGCATTGCAAATTCAAGTCCTAGTGAAGCTACCTTTTAAACATACACTTACCCTTGTTTCGAAATCTGCAATGTGAGAGAGGATGTGCTAACCTTGTCTTTATCCTCACTTGTCTCTAAAGTCTCCACACTGTTAGATTTTTCAATACAATTGATCTGATAACACTCCTTCGTTTTTGGCGGTCATGGATCTTGACGACCCTACTTCACCGAGTAATAGATGGTGCATCGTAGCAATCGCCAACCTCCTCGAGGTTATTGACGGTACTGGTAGCCCGACTAGCCTGACCACCAAGTTCCATTCTATGCAAATAGTCGAGAACAAGGAAGAACTAAGACTTGCAATATGAGAGCGTTGATGAAAAATTGGTGTTCTGATAAGTGGTTTGCTGGCAGTCCTTGGACATGTTACTTTACATGAAGTTTCAATGATGACAAACTTTTAACAAAACAAAATTCAAGTCTAAAATGACGTCCTAAGAGGCGTATTTAAGGAGAAATAGAAGGGATTTTAGCTAGCCTTGAAAGGGTGGCTGAATTCAACTTTATTTCTCTTAACTGATGGAAAGGGATAGGATTTATATTTTAACAAGTCCCTTCGCCTAGGATGATATTGCAGTGATGTGAAGGGAAGAGACTCGGTTGTGGAAACATACATGACCTTCTAGATGCACAGCTCTGTGGGTCCAAGACATTTTCATTGCTGCATTCATTTTGGCAGAACATAGGACCCACAATCCGTTAAAATGCAAGCAATGTCCGATGCAGTACTATCCGTATGCGTCCTGATTTTCCACGCTACTAGAGACTAGCAGCATTTTCTCTCCTCTCATTACACGATTACGATGTCATTTTCTCTCCTTTCACTACATTTCAAATATGGAAACTGTGTCGACCACGTCGCGGTCGCCCACTAGCAGCAGCGCTATCTGCATCCCGGCAAAACTTAAGGTCGAGATCGTTCAAGCACAAATGACACATGAAGAAATGCGCGCGCACACAATTTCTATCTATCAACAAAAGAATCATCTGCTAAAATTGGTCACGAGTTCCTTTCGTCATCATCTTCCTCCCCGTGGAACAGACGGAAGAAACCCAGCCAACAACAACGCATGGCTCCCAATAATTGGCGTCTCTCCTAAATCACAAACAAGAAATCCACGCGCGCGAGAAGAGAAACGAACTCCACCCATCATATATACTCGTCTCCTCCGCTGGCCATCCTTTCCTACTCCTCCATTTTCCTCCTCCTTAGCTTTCGTTTCTTGGAAGCGAGAGAGGGGACGGGGAGGGAGAGAGAGGAGGGTAGAGGCGCCGGAGAGTGAGGGGAAGGAAGCTGCGTAGGGGCTGTGCACCGTGCCCCGGCCGGCCGGGGCCCGCCCACGCTGTCCTCCCTCTTGCTCACTCACTCCCACCAACGCTCTCCTCCTCTCACCAACTCTCTTTATCTCCTTCCAAGATCCCTTCTTTTCTTTCCCCTTTGCTAGGAGTTGAGTCTAATAGGACCATTCTTTGATCTTTCGTTTCGCTCCAGATACGCCCGTTCCAGCTGCGGAGATCGATCCCACCTCCTGTCCTGCCTGTGTTGTGTCAGAGTAAGCTCCAATTTGACCTTACTTTTCTTGGTTGCTCGGTTCGTGCTCCAGCCAATCCGCCTCCCCTTCTTCTCCGGGCTTCGGATTCGATCGAATCCTGCCCGCCTAATATTTCTTTTCGGTAAAGTGGGTTCCATCGCGTCACCCGCACGGTTTCTCCGTTCGGCCGGAGAAAGCAGCTAGCCAAAAGGCAGAGTTCTTGATGCGGTTGTGGTCGTAGCGGCGGCAGCAGCATCTCTCTTTCTTTCCACTGGGTGGTGCCTCCTCCTGTTGTTTATCCGCGAGGAGCACTGGGCAATCGCAGTGCCCCGCGGCTCCGCTCTTGCCTCTCTGATCATCGATGCTTGCCCTGGTCGCCACCTTCGTCTTCTCTTGCCTCCTCTTCTTGTCCAAGCCATGCGCGCGTGACATGAGACTCTTCCTTGCCTCCCTCTGCCAAGAACTCGCGCTCTCGCTGCTCGGATTCTTGGCCGGCTTCAGGCTGCTCGGCGGCGTCGCCTCCACGGCCACGGCCGCGGACGCCATGCCGCTCATGCCGTCCTTCAAGAGGAAGCGTCCGGCGCCAAAGGTGGAGAGCGCCGAGGCCACCGGCGAGCCCTCGGTGCTCGACCTCCCGGAGCTGG
Source organism: Poa pratensis (assembly GCA_947311845.1). Lineage (NCBI taxonomy): Eukaryota > Viridiplantae > Streptophyta > Magnoliopsida > Poales > Poaceae > Poa > Poa pratensis. Next base: position 3,862,193 of record CAMZMU010000109.1, on the reverse strand, counting down.
CCATCGACTGCATTCTCGCCAAGCTGCCGCCGGCGGAGCTGCGGAACATGGCCGCCGTCTGCCGGTCCATGCGGGACAGGTGCCAGAGCGACCACCTCTGGGAGAGCCACATGTCCGACAAGTGGGGCTCTGTCCTGAGCACCGCCGCCAGGGAAGAGTGGAGGTCGTATCTGTCCTCGTCGAGCGCGGCCGGTGCCAGCGCCTCGGCGGGGTGCGGGTCTGGTGGCAGCGGCAAGCGCCGGAGGTGGCTCGCCGCGCTGTCCTGCGTCTGCCCGGTGGTGTCCTGGATGCGGCCTCGGGCCGACGGCGGCGCCGGCAGGTCGGCGGGCCCTGTGCTGGATGATTCCATCATGTCGTGGTATCTCCACATGGAGAGCGGCAAGTTCTGGTTCCCGGCACAGGTCTACAACCGAGAGGTACTACTACAATTTCGTTAGTACACTTTGTCAACTGTTAGTAGTTGGTCACCGGTGCTAATTATTAGACTGGTAAGGCTGAATTATTAGAAGCAAGTTGTAGACTAAAAAATCATTACAATAGAGTTCACGCCTTAATTTGGATGGATGCATTTGCTTCTCTGCTGTCTAATTGAGCTGCATATTGATGAACTTTCCTGCTGGCTTATGATTCTTGTTCCTTTGGGCTCCTATCTTTTTGTTAGTTTTCAGCTTTTATTGGCGAAGCAATCCTGAGACATTATTGTTTTGCAGCATGGCCATGTTGGGTTCATGATGTCATGCTATGATGCAGAGCTCAGCTATGATTTCCACAATGACACCTTCCGCGCAAGGTACTAATTTGTTTCTGATGTTGGCCATGGTGAAGCGTAAAATTTGTGGATATGTTCTATGGTTTCCAGCCGAACAAATCTGAGATGATCTGAAATACTCCGAAACATCGACATTGCAGGTATCCACCACACGGACGACGAACTGTAGTCTTGGAGGATGGTGTGCATTGGGACAGGGTCAGGGCAGCTCCGGTTGAAACCCTTGCACACGACCTGCATGCCTCTGACTGCCTACATCAACTCCGGCCTGGCGATAACATTGAGATTCAGTGGAGAAGGAACAAGGAGTTCCCATATGGTATGTTCCCGGGCACCCAACAATGCAGCGCTACAAGAACCATTAAACATTGCCATATGGGATATGCTACTCTTATCTGATAGAGTATTTTACCAGTGGACAGTGTGCTCATTCATGTGTTGCTATGTATGTTTGGCAGGCTGGTGGTATGGAGTTGTTGGCCACTTGGAGTCATGCGATGGAAATGAACACTTTTGTCGGTGTCATCTTAGTGGTGAGAATAACTTTAATCCCAGAGACTAGTTTATTTGACTTGACTAATAATTGCAACGTTAGTTGCATATACATAGGCTTTCCAGAGTCATGACCCCATGAACATTCCAGCAAAGTCCAAAGAACATTACAATACAACATCATGGCCTCGAACTCATTTGGGTTATTCAGTTATTAAAAGCAAAGTGATAAGCCCAAAATGGCGACATCCTCATATGTTTGACCTTACTTCTTCATTTTTTTTGTACCATGCGTATCCTGTTTGTTAAAGGGTTTATCGTCTGCCCACTCATATGGTATTTGTTGAGTTGTTGATAACCTAGGTAACATATTTCTGAAGATAGCTGGCATTTATATTTCTATTCGAGTAGTGCTTCGTTCTATAAGAAACCATTATTTTAGGAGAATGCCGTTTTGGCTCCCGGGAGCATATGCTCCTGGTATTTTAAAAAAAAATTCAAAATCTGAAAACTTATCAAAAAAATCTGAAAAAAATCATGCACGTGCCTGAGCATGGTACGCACCGCCGTGAATAATTTCGCACCGAAATGTCACCGTATGCGCCCTGGGCAAAAATGACAAATTTCTGACAAGAAATTCAAATTTTGGTGCGAAATTATAGACTCCAAGTGGTCTTTTTTGTATAAATTCAAACTTATATTTGAATTTCTTGTCAGAAATTTGTCATTTTTGCCCAGGGCGCATACGGTGACATTTCGGTGCGAAATTATTCACGGCGGTGCGTACCATGCTCAGGCATGTGCATGATTTTTTTCATATTTTTTTGATAAGTTTTCAAATTTTGATTTTTTTTTGAAAATACCGGGAGCATATGCTCCCGGGTGCCAATGCGAATTTCCGTTATTTTAGGTTCTTGCTTACTTTAGTACCTTACATTGAAATGGTTTTACTATCCACGATTTGCACTTATCCTCTGATAAAAAACCCAGTACTAGTAGAATCATGTAGAATGTCAAGGTCAAGTATCTTGTTCTTTACCCGCAAAAAAAAAAAAAAAAGTATCTTGTTCTTTGACCCCGCCAAAAAAATGTATCTTGTTCTTTCCAGCTATCATGACTGAGATTGTCACCCTAAATTTATTTCTTTTCAGTGAGTAAAAAGTCAATCTATGTGTACGACTTTCGATGCTGTTGAACTCAGGAGTCAAAACGCATTTACTTTGCAACGACTATACTAGCATTATGGAATGCTTCTGTGCTACCTTACTCTATAACTCAACTCTGTCTCTCTAACAAACAAACTCTTGTTTCTCAACGTATTGCAGAAACTGTTGTGCTGGAGTTCAATCAATACACACCTGGCTCAAGATGGAGGCAGTCTCTGGTGAACCGGAAGGACCACAGGGAAGAGGGCAACGAGGGCGATGGATTCTACGGTGGAATAAGGAAGCTCCGCAACAAGGATGAAATATCCAAGTGGAAGCTCCTGTGGCCAACAGATATCCTGGAATAGCGTGCTATCTCGCCGTTACGACCCATCAAGATTGGTTAACTGATTGATACCTTCATTGATCCAACCGACGATCGGTCGCCCCTGTTCAAGCTGTACACAGGGATAGAACACGAGGTGACAGATCTGGTAGCTGGACACGGTTGTAAATTTACTGTCGGGCAAAATAAACGCAGACTGCTTCTTCTTTAGGAGACTGTATGTAATCGCAGTCTGCGCCTCTTTTTGCCTGCTGTTGTAGCTCTAGGGCAGAAAGATCAAATGTAAATTACAATTTTAGTTCAGATTTACGACACATTTGTCCCAATTGTCTCCCTCAGCTGCTGGAGGTTCGTCCATGCTCCACAGATTGCGGGGAAAGCAGTTGGTCTTTTCCAAGTAACAGCCTCTATATGATGATGAGGTTTGGAATTTGAACTGCTGGAGCTTTCCACCATCAAGTAAGAGCAGAATTACTGAATTAGTATGCACAGTTTTCAGAGTAGGACAACGTGGAAGGCCAAAAGTGAAGTTTGGACTGTTACCACTGCATGAACTGGATACACAACTGCAGCTTGATATGTGTATGATTTACGAGTTCTAAAAATTATCAGAAATAAGCGCCAAATTCCTAGATAAGCTTGAACAGAAACTGCGTGCTACAGTCTTCTTAAACAAGAGCGTGCAGAATCATAAGAACGGAGAATTCTCAGTTTTACATCAGTTTCAACCTTAACTTTGAGATATGTCGGGTCGGTATGATACTTCCAGCAATTCTGCTGACCTGATGATAGCAGCTACTTCTGGTTTACTGGTACTGGATGCCAAGCAAGTGTAGTACCGTTGCAGCCTTGCAGGGCTTATCTGAATCCTGATGCAGTTTCAGTCCGAAAACAAGCATGAACATCTGGAATCCAAAATGTGGTGCTCACTGATGCCCGAGACGCAATCATCACAATACAAATATCATCATTCTTTTGCCGGCAAAATTTGACAAAGAGGTTAAGTCATATTATACATGGTGAGCCTGGATCGTGGCTCCCTCTCTACTCAAAAGCTCAGAGCAAAATGTCCTAGCAACCTATGTAGTACATGTACATCTCTGAATTAGGCGAGGCCGCAGATGCCACCTTTGATCCAGCAACTACACATGGATGGAGCTCTTCATGCTCCGGATCATGAGTGCAGCGATCATTCCCATGGAGCTGAGCAGGGCTGCTTGAACGCAAGGATCGCCACGGTTCTATCTATTGCGTTTGTGTCTCGTTCTGCACGGTCTGATGTCGAGGTGCTGAAATTATCCAGGGAGAACGAATGATTAGGAACACATCTAGAGTCTAGAGTCTAGAGTCTAGGCAGGCAAATGTATTATCAGAAGGCATTACATGGTAAGCATGGTACAATTAGAGAGGCAAGGCACAGTGGTATATATTTGTACCTGGATTCGATGCCTTCTGATTGCTGAAAATTTTGTTCATTTGAGCTCGTGATTGATCCTCCATTTGCAGCAGTGCACTGCGCTTCAGAGCTTTCAGCCAGCCTGTAGAAAGCGTCACGGAGGCATACACGCGTCTTCTTGGTCAACTTCAGAAGCAGAAATTTTCATAGTTACAGACATGTAAAGATGCATGGTCTATACATGAACCGGAGATGCCAGAATACTAACTATCCTCCTTCCAGTGAACATACCTGGAACATGATATCTTCGAGTTCCTCAAGCACTGCTACTTCCCCATTGGAGGAGCTCTCTATATCAGCATCTGACTTGCTTCTTTTCATGGTGCTCACCTCACACTGCAATTTAAAGCTGATCAGTATATCATTCAGTATATACATAAATAAAGAACAATATGTACAACGTAGAACAGATTTTACCTTGTCCTTGGAGGGGTTTACTAGTGTTTCCAAGCTGCCATCTGCGTTGCTCGGATCATCTTGCAAGTCATGGCTGAACAAAGGAAAGCCACAAGTATCCATGGTGTCCATTTCATTGTGATCAGGATTTGCTTCTTCATTTTGGGAATCAGTTAGTACGCCACTCAGCATGTTTTCATAGGACAGTAGCCTGTGCATGGTGCCAGGGAACATATCAAGTGCCTGAAACGGCGCATCCATCATCCTCATTTCATCATCAGAAAATTGACTCCTGAAAAAGTTTTTATACAGCCATGCATAAGATTTACAGCGATCGCGGATGGAATTACACAACTGCTTTCTATATAAGCCCTTAGTAAAGCACTGTCTAGAAATTTGTACATACAAGAAGATGTCGTTTGTTTCCTTGGTGTGCTGCAGTTCCAACGGTGCTGGACCCTCAGATTGTTCTTCTGAAGGCCGTGTACTACAATCTGAAGATGCAGCCCTGGCATATGCTGAAGACCTCTCCCATTGGTTGTTCCTCCGATGTTCATCAGTGTCGAAAGATTGGGTGGCATCTTTCTCGTGCTCGTCTGAATATACGCTAGTTCTGTTCAGATCATCAGATAGCCTTGAACTCCATTGTGTCCAGTAAATTTGTTGCTCTGTTTTTTGATTATCTGTGAGTTCATCACCAGATGGAAAGATGCTTCCACCTTCGATATAACATGCCATGCTACTTATCTGGAAAGAAGTATGGCACAATTAGAACATGAACCAAACTACATGTTGCATTAATGGGTATCTATTGAAGTTATGATTCAGTGATACTGGATTTCATTTAAGCAAACTTGTAATTCAGCATCAATCAGTTTGCAAATATTCAAGCATCAAAGGTCAAGTAAAACTAACTGAAGCTAAGCATAAAAAACCGTTCAATTTTTCTAAGAGCTGAGCAAGATCCAGAATTTGGTGCTACTCATATTATAAAATTCTAACCGATGAAGACCAGATCATTTCCGCCACTTCTATTGGCTCTGAAAAGCTACAAAATTGAAACAAAAGTATCGGAACTTGAAGACCAGATCAAACACCTCGACACCCAGCAGCTTGAAAAATAGAGATTTGCAAGAAAAAGAGGAAACCCAAGCGCTCCGATTCGCAGATCTCATACATCCCGAGAAGCAAAATCAAACCCCAAATCGTGATTACTTTCAATACTCATCAGGGAACAGGAACAGAAACAGAGAGGAAATAGGAAAGAACGGCAAACTTTTTTTCCTACAAGAAGCAAATAACTAGTACTCCAGTACATGTTTTAATAGGACCTTTTCTGCAGCTTCCTATTTTTTTTAAAAAAATATTTTGGACAAACATACAAGAACATCTCAAGAACACAAGGCTAGCTAGCTAGCTACCGGGAGAGAAAAAGAAGTAGCCTTTACGGGTGAAATCTCACAGGGGGAGCAAAGAGTAAGCAATTGACAGAAGAAGAAATCAACAGAACAAGAACAATCAACAGCGCACAAACCTTTTCTTCTTCTACAGGGAGCTGTTCTTGTCGATGTCGAAATGAGAGGAAGCGTCTAGGCGGCTGCGGCTTATAATTGTGGATGGGGGAGAAGAGGAAAGAGAGGATGGGGCTGCTCTACTTAACAACCCAGTCAAGCCACTGACGGGTAGGCCCATTTGTGTAGAAGGCTCGCCTGAACGTGCTGCGGTGGGCCCGGGCTGCTGAGGTGTCAGCCGATGAGCCAAGTAAAAGGTTGAGTGGAGGCAGAACTTGTGGCTGGAAAGGATGGTTATCTAAATCCAGGCTGCGGCTGCGCCACGTCGGCCCTAAGGAACGTTTACTCAAATATTGCGCTCTCTCCCCCACGCAAATTGCGTGTCTTTCCAGGAAACCCCCTACCTAACTAGTATTTTCGTCCAGCCCCTGTCATTCCAAGCATTCCTTCCTCAAAACCGCATTGAAGCTTTTTTATTTCCCTCTCATGATGCACGTTCACCCGACAAGGACATGGTCGACATTACTAGTAGTTTCTTTGGTATAATATTATTTCCAATTTATCTTCTCATTTTCGCCGTTGTGTTTTATTTTCAACTTTATATGAAGTCTTCTCGTCTTAAAAAAAATCCAACATGTAAAAAAATGCTACAGTCCTGTACTCCCTCCGTTTCTAAATATAAAACCTCTTTCTGTTTTTAAATATTTTTCATTATTCGGACGTACCTATACATATTTTAGTGGGTAGTTCACTCATTTTGCTTCGTATTTGGTCTGTATTAGAATGTTTCCATTGGATAATAATGCAGTGGAGTCCCTTTGAAATAGGATACAACCGGTAAAAATATGCAACATACTCTACCAAAAAAGCAGCACTCTTGGTATAAAATCCGTTTACTCATTCCTAACCATATATTCTTATGTGATGATATACTTGGTACTCTTTCCTCTTACATCCGTATTGACATGACAACTCATATGGACATCACGAGTGGTGCATATGGCCAAATTCCTCCAAACCCCATGGTGCCAAGTCATACCGAAACACATGGAAGACGAAAGATACGAGTCGAATTTAAGGTGCTACAACACGAGATGACTCTTACTCGTGTTGTGTCATCCTACCAACCACCCCTAAGTGATACTTATATGTTATTGTAGGGTTAGCTTGAATCAAGTAAGCTGCTCGAGCTTGCAACTCCCCTCCCCCTAATCCGGAGGGCCGCATGGGTTGAGAAATGTGCTACCAATCTGGCCACGTCGGTTAATGCTGGCCCCACCTAACAGAACATTCTATATCTTTGAGAGATTCTTTGGATTGGAGAATTTGACTAAATAAGAAAAACGTAAGATTGAGATGTCACGTGATGTGGATTCCTACATGATTTGAAAACACAGAAAATTTGCAACATGTGTGTTTGGATGGTGCACAAAAAATAAACACAGTTTTTGGGGGGGATCGATGAGAGAGAGTAGAGAGACATAGGGTGAGAGTGCATTGGATTTCTCAAAAGAAAACTGAAATGGGGTTTGAGTCCATATTAGTATTGAAATTCTATGATCTAAAGGGTTTTCAAAGGAAAAAAAAATCCTTAGTATTGAAATTCTCCAAAATTTACATGATTTTTTTACAGGCCATGAAGTTGTAAACCCTAAACAAACATGTTTAGGCAGATTAATTTTGGAAGAATTTATCCTGACGGGGTAAAAGGTGTCACAAATTTATTCTTGGAAGATAAAAGGTACTATACCACAAAAGCAATTATATTCCCTAAAAAGTATGGAACAAGAATTTAGACGATTACCAGATCTAGCAAGAGTTGACGATTCAAAGCTGGCTCTCTCAGCCTCAGAATGCAAGTGGGCCTAGGACGGGCTGGTGAGGCGAGCTGTGCGCCAAGCAAAAGATGTGTTGATGCGATTCTGTGGCTGGCTGGAGAGGGCGATCCGGGACCCGCTTATCTAAATCTAGGCTGGGGCTTCTCCATGTCAAGCCACTGACAAGTCCGCGATCGCGCTCCACCCCCACATACTGCGCTTATTCTTTTCCTGAAAAGCTCCATTTCCAAGCAGTATTTCAACTGAGGCCCCTCGCCAGTCGCGCTTCTTCTTATCTGAGCATGTTTTTCCCGGGAACATGGAAATTAACGGGTGGTCCGTGGTGGCCCCTCGCCAGTCACGCGTCGTCAGCTAGCAGACCCCCTCTCGTGATCGTGGGCTCAAGGTGGCATTATTGTTTGCCTCTTTCTCGTCTGTTGGATAAGCATGCCCAATGAACAGCGTCATCTTTACTTGACAAAACAAACTCATGCAGTATAATTCTTGATGTACTCCCTCCGTTTCAAATTAGATGACTTCCATTTGTCTACATGCGGATGTATCTAGATGTGTAACAAGTGTAGATACATCCGTATCTTAACAAATGTAAGTCATCTATTTTGAAACGGAGGGAGTAGAAAAAAGGTGAAAAAGAGAGAGATTGAGACTAAAAGAAAACGTGCAGTATGATTTTAGTAATGTTACACCGTGTGGAAAGTAAATTACTTGAGCTGACACAAAAGAATAACCAATTGAAGGAGTGTTTTATCATCATCTCTAAGTGTCATTTCCTAGTAAAAATAGGCAATCTCTAATTTACGGGCACAACACAAGAAAATGCTCCATTTGTTACAAATTATAAGATGTTCCGACTAGGTAAGGCAACAAATAGTTGATATGGAGAACGGGCTCCACGGAGCCCGTTTTGACTTTTTTGAAAATGTTTCAAAAAAATTGAAAGAAAAAATCAAGCTGTAACCTACATTATGCACTTTAAGCATGCAAATTTTCAATGTCAAATACCTCTTATTTTAGGCTCAGCAAAAAAAGACGAACCCAACAATTTCTTTGTAAAACAAAATTGCACTGCATATTTGTTATTTTTGCTGAGTCTAGAATACAAGGTATTTTGCATAAAAAATACACACTTGTAGTGCATAGTATTGACTACATCATGATATATATTTTTGAATGTTTATGTAACTTCAAAATTGAAATTTTCAAATGCAATAAAAAAGGGCTACCTGGAGCCCGGGAGCCAAATCACCGTACTCGGTAAGGCAAGGCCAACTGGCGCAGATCTAAGCTAGCGAGCGACCCAATTAGAATATGCAGTGTTGTGGAGGCACGCAAAGAAGGTGTCCCGGTCTTGAAGTTGGCATCATAGTGGTCGGCCTCCGAGCTTAATTTTAAGAGGTGGGAGTCGATTTCCGATAGCAGCAGCCGTGGCCAATTTCATACAACGACGGAGCTCGATTCGAAGCGGTGGATGTTGACCCTACCATGACACTCAATTTTGCAATGCATAACCAATTCACTCAATAACCTGGACTAAGATAAAGCATAATTTGCGTTGATCCTGTTATCAAACTCTAAGGCAATAATGGAAGGGGATACCGAACCAGTATGGCTCTCGAAGGGTTCAGCAGGCGATAAAAAGCGATCTAGATCTGTCCCTCTCACCGACGAAGCTACCGCTCCTCCCGCCTCCGGTGGCCCTTGGGGCCTCAGAGTGGTTCGACGGACCGCGGCCTCTCGCCGGCAGGAAGGATTCGTTCCTTGTTTTAGCTTGTTTCAGTGTCTCTTTTGGGATGGTGTGGCGGCGGCGACATTCTGAAATCAGAATAAGGCCCTCTCCACCCTATCCTCACTCCGGTGGTGCGCCTAGAACCGGCGGAGGGGCGTGTGGAGTTGTGTGTTCGGCGGAACTTCTGGGATCCGGTCCGTTTCTGTGTTCGTCCGTGTGGTTGCAGGTATGTCTCTTCCAATCCATAGTTGTCATCGTGGGCGATGATTGCTGAGCTGGTGCGTTGGTCTTTTGGGGTCTTAACACGACGATTTCCCGTATGTCCACTACAATAATCTCTACTACGGCAAGTTTTACCGGCTCGGTCCGGTTAGGAGGACGGCGGCCTGCCTTCGACTCGCTTCGGTGCTTGTAGTTATCGCTAGGTGGTCCGAAAACCTATTTGTAATTTTTATCACTTCGGTATTTTTTATAATGTTGTTGATGATCACTAAATTGGTTGACTTTTTGCCAAAAAAAAAACTCAAGGCATATAAACTGGACAATTCAGTTCTCATTTTCGAGCAGACGGAGAACGTAGAGTGATAAGCAATATAAGCGTGCATGCATACTTTATTATTCTGTTGGAAAGTGGTTAGAGTCTGGCAGTCGGACGCAACCAAATGGTCGTCTTTTTTTTAGGGACGCAACCAAATGATCGTCATACCTCGTCCAAAGTGGAATTGATCTTGTTTAGGACCGAAACGTGACAGAACGGGGTGACGCAAAGTTCATATTTCTCTCCAATTTACCCGTCCCGATCTGCCGACCTTGCCCATGGCCCACACGTACGTACGTAGCTTGACCAAAGCGCCAGGCCTGCTCACCGTTACGGGTGGTGGTTGATTGGTCAGCGCGAAAGGAAGACAATGATCAGTCCTCACCGTTTCGAGCGCACTGATTGTCTGATCTAAAACAGGATTTCTTAGTCCTTATCTCTCTGGCTCGCTCTATGGTTCTCTCTTGTCGGTCTACGCTCCTGGATTTGAGGCACCCTGGGTACGATCTCCTCTTAGATAGGACATGTGATACCAAGAGTGGATCTTTAGAGGCCGGGCTACATGAGACCGGATTTTTCAAAATTCGAAAACTGCATTTAAAGTTTCAGAAAATTCTGAAAGAAATCGCAGATGTAGATGATGATGTATTCTAACACTGTGAAAAATCCAAATCGAAAAACTCTGTATTTTGGGCTGTGCAAAATTGACAAAATTGTGGATCTGAAAAATTAAACAGCACAGATTTTGAAACCTCTAACATTTGTCAGATTTTGTCATTTTTGTGTAGCCAAGAATACAATGTATTTCACCTTGAGTTTTTTCCCACCGGTAGAATGCATCATTGGCCATATCTAGAAAAAAATTCATAATTTTTTGAAAATTCAAAATGTCGAATTTGAATTTTGAAAAATACCAGGAGCCATGTAGCTCGGGCTCCAATTTAGGTTTCCGATGTGAGATCATATTTTTTAAGTAGAAAACAACTCTAAGAAAACTTGACAACACATATCCATATTATATAGTCTAAAAAGTTGTTAGTTCCACATTTGACCCATGCTTATTGAAAATAGAGAGTTCCAGATTGACTGTGATTTGAATTGTATGAAATATTATTCACCTAAAGCTGACGTCGAATATGTCTTTTATGTTTCTCTAACCTGATTACGTCATTGTTATGTAAACTTATGGTGGATTCCTTACTTACGAGATGATTCATTTAGATGCAATCTTATTGATGTTTGTTGTCTATGTATTTGCAGATATATATTGTTCCCGTTATTGAGGTTGAGGCTAGACTTGGCCACCTAGTAGATTTACCGGTAGAGCTAATGATGTATCATCAGATGGAGTGAAATTTGCGGTATGCTCTAGCTTGGTGACAATAGGATTAGATCGCCATGGTGTTTACCTTTATTGTGCCACCTCACTAGGGATTTATCTGTGCATTTGTTCTTCAACGTCATATAATATAATATAATGTTGTCTTGTACTTATATCTAAGCATGTGAACGACCCACTCACTTAGGGGTAGTGGGATGAGAGAATACCACATCACTTAGGGGAATTAATGGTCATGTCAAATAAAAAACATATCATTTGCCCCCACCAGCAAGTGATAGGTTGTTCTCGGCAAGATCTGTTCACATCCTTCGTCGTGCAAACGGATCTTGGTTCGTCCATTCGACATTTGAATGATATATATACTCCAAGAGCATGAAAGAGCACACTGTTTCGGGTTAACTCACTGAATTTTGCCCTAACGTTACATGGTACAGTATATATATGCAACAAAAGCAAAAGAAACACACGTTAATACTAAAATAAAAACACAAACTGTTACAAGTGTATAAAAATGAATTGATTGTTACCACTGAATCGATGATCAACGTTGAATAAGGATCCACTAAATTGTGTAACTGCGTAGTCCAAGTTGCATATTTGACACGCCATATCCTATAAATAAGAAGCAAAAATTTGGCAAAAAGCTACTCGATGGCATCTCTTGATGAAAAGTTCCTTATTATAATTGGTGAAAAGAATGGCATGACATTTACTATATTTGACGTATGAGTGTCATAAATTTGACGAAACAAACATTTTGCAAAAGGTTGGCACTCATTTTGAATACATGCAATTTTTTATTTAAAAAACCTCATATAAACAATTCGTTCGAAATATAAGTGATTCATCTAAATCATTTGGAACCACAATTTAAACATTCATCTTACCTATACTATCTAACCAAGTAAACTAAATTAGCCTAGTTATGATTGTAATGCGTCGAGTGCTACTTTTTATTTCTTTTTTTGGAACTCTTGGTTTGCGGCTGTATGCATACTAGTTATGCAGAGACCGGGTGTAATGCTTAAACCTTTTAAGTAATAAAGCCCTTTATCTAAAAAAAACTAAATTAGCCTAACTAACTTAACCCAACCAGTTCATCTAACAAATTAAACAAAGGAAACATCCATGCATCTAAGGAATTCGTATTCACCTATAAAATCCACACAAATTTATCGCAACCAACATCTAAATGTTTTCTACTAAAAACTATATAAATAAACTAGCATTTCTAAATCAACTAAATTCTATCAATCTAACATCTTTTAATGATTCGAGCTCACCGGCGGTGATAGAGGCGAGGGCGGTGACTAGCGAGGACGCAGAGGGTCGATGCGCCGCGTGCACAACCACGATTATGACGTGTCGCTAATATTTGGACGTCTATAAGGGTTTTCTACTAGTGGGAGGAACACCTTCTTAATTAATGTCTGTTTTTCTCAAAGAAAAAAAGAAAAAAATTGATGTGTCACTCATGGGTCCCGAGTCTAAGCCTCTAAGGGTCATTCGTAGATTAGTTTTTTTTCCTTCATTTTTACATGATCGAAGGCACGTACAAGACTGTAACGAACCCGGATACAGAAATCACAGGAATGGGGGTTGGAGAGGGAATTTGGGATTCGGGAGAGAGACGGAAGCACACGGGGCTGAGGAGAGACCGAAGGGGACGAGGAATAACAGATGTATTCATCAACGATGTCTCGACTTGTCGTCCACAGCTGGTTATAACATCCCAGCTACACACACACGCACACGACATGGTCCACCACCGACAGGTGGGGCCGATACACAAGACACTAGCCAATAGGAGACGTCTTCTGACTAGTCCACGGCAGGTCATGACAATCCCCTCTCCTTAAGACCAAGCATGACCTCATGCTGGCACCGTGTCCACCAGAAGAGCGTCAGGTAACATGGTCGTAGTTGCTTCAGCAAGAAGACGATCTTCATTGACAATCACGGATGGCGGAATGTGCTTCTTCAACAGCGAAACATGGACTACTGGATGAATTTTACTTGAGTCTGGAAGTTGCAGTCGATAAGCAGTAGGCCCAACCTTGGACAACACTGTATAGGGTCCAAAGTACCTTAACGACAATTTCTGATTGCTCCTGGTAGCTACAGATTGTTGGATGAATGGTTGGAGCTTCAGATAGACTTTATCGCCCACCTCAAACTGTCGTTCAGATCGACGCTTGTCTGCCTGAATCTTCATGCATTTCTGAGCACAGGCCAATTGTTGACGCAAAACCTCCACCATGACTGCTCTCTCAGCCAACCATGTTTCCAGATCAGGAGATTGGCACCCAGCAGCTGCAGCGATACCCAAATGCCTAGGTTTCTGACCATACAGGACTTCAAAGGGTGTTCGTTCCAGCGCTGAATGATAATTGGTGTTATACCAGTACTCCGCAAGAGGAAGCCAATCATACCATTTCTTAGGACAGGCATGAACCGCACAACGCAGATAGGACTCAAGACAATTATTGAGTCGTTCTGTTTGGCCGTCAGTTTGAGGATGATAGGATGAACTCAAATGCAAAGCAGTATCTGTCAGGCGAAACAACTCCTTCCATAATGTGCTGGTGAATATGCGATCTCGGTCAGAAACGATCACCTTAGGTAGACCATGCAGTCTATAGATCTCATTGACAAATACTTGAGCCACTTGGAGAGCAGTGAATGGATGTTTTAACGGCAGAAAATGCCCATACTTGGAAAAGCGATCAATCACCACAAGAATAACATCACATCCATGTGATTTTGGCAATCCTTCAACAAAATCCAGACTGATCATTTCCCATGCACAAGTTGGCACTGGCAGTGGCGCCAACAGTCCTGGTGTCTTCACATGTTCAACCTTTGCTTGCTGACAAGTGGAACAAGCCGCAACAAATTGCTGGATGGACTGCTTCATTTTAGGCCAGGCAAACAGTTGTTTGATGCGTTCATATGTTCCACGAACTCCTGAGTGTCCACCAACTCCACAGCTGTGCAGAGCTTGGAGAATGTGGTTTTGTGCAAGTAAATTAGCACCCACCCAGATACGGCCTTTGTACCTCAACAGACCGTCCTGAAGAGCAAAACCAGCTTCATCGGAATGGTTTGCAACCGCACTTAACTCTGTGATGAGTTGTTGTGCGTGGCTATCATCTGTGTAGCCCTCCTGTAACTTGGACATCCAAGTAGGTGTGACTTTTGAAATTGCAGCAATTTCCACTGCTTCATGCTTGCGAGAGAGAGCATCTGCAGCAGCATTAGTGATGCCCTTCTTGTATTTGATAGAGAACTGAAGACCCAGAAGCTTAACAAATGCTTTCGGCTGGATGCCAGTCAACAACCTCTGATCAACCAAGTGCAATAGACTCTGATGGTCTGTGAGAATAGTGAACTCCCTGTGCTGCAAATAAGGTCGCCACTTCTCAACTGCAAGGATGATTGCTAAGCACTCTTTTTCATAAGTTGACAGTGCTTGGTTGCGTGGACACAAGGCCCGACTGAGAAATGCCACAGGGTGCCCCTCTTGCATAAGTACCGCACCTATGCCGACATTACTGGCATCAGTTTCTAGCACAAAACCTTTAGAGAAGTCTGGTAATGCCAAGACTGGAGCATTGGTCATCGCCTCCTTGAGAAGTTGGAAAGCTTGTTGTTGTTCAGGACCCCACATGAACAAGACTCCTTTCTTCAGTAGCTGAGTCAGTGGTCGAACAATAATTCCATAATGTGCAATGAATTTGCGATAATATCCCGTTAAGCCCAAAATTCTTTGAGGTCTTTTGCATTTAGTGGCTGTGGCCAATTGCGGACTGCTTCTATTTTACTAGGATCCGTTGCCACTCCCGTACTGCCAATAACATGTCCCAAATACTCGAGTTGTTGAGTGGCAAAGGAACATTTGCTGCGTTTCACAAACAACTGATGTTGCTGCAAGAGATCAAAGACAGCTCTCAGATGTTGCTTGTGTTCTTCAAGAGTTTTGCTGTAGACCAGAATATCATCTACAAAGACAAGGACACACTTGCGCAATAAGCCAGCGAAAACATGATTCATGAGATTTTGAAAGGAAGCTGGTGCATTGGTCAGTCCGAATGGCATCACCAGAAATTCAAAGAGGCCATGATGGGTTTGGAATGCTGTCTTGTGTTGTTCACCAGGTGCAATGCATATCTGATGGTAGCCAGACCGTAAGTCTAACTTAGTGAACCACTGTGCTCCAGCAAGCTCGTCCAACAACTCATCTACCACTGGCACTAGGTGCTTGTACTTGACAGTTAAGGCATTCAACTGACGGTAATCGACACAGAAGCGCCAGGTGCCATCCTTCTTTTTGACTAGCAGGACCGGTGAGGCAAATGAGCTGACATTGTGCTGGATAATGCCATTAGCAAGCATCTCTTTAACTTGGTTTTCAATTTCAGATTTCTGTTGCAGGGTATACCGATATGGTCGTGCCTGAACTTGATGTGCACCTGGTATCAGAGGAATTTTGTGGTCAGCAGCCCGAGAAGGTGGCAACTCAGTTGGTTTGTCGAAAAGTGAAGAGAATTCAGTCAACAATGTCTGAATTTCTGGCAAGATGGCACTGTCCTCCTCGTTACTGTTCTCATCTAGAGCATCAACCTGGAATGTGTGTCCATCAGGTTTGAGTTGCACCTGAACCAAATGAGTTATAGCTCCCCTGCGATGCAAACCCTTCAACTGATTTGCCTTCAGTGGTTTGCAAGACGTGATATTATCTTCCACTCCATGCAGTGTAACCCGCCTGTTCTTGTGCGTAAACCTCATCACTTTGCGCTTCCAGTGTACCCACATTGGACTGTGTTCATCTAGCCAGTCATGACCCAAAATCATGTCATAAACAACCCAAGGGTAACACTTTCATGTCGTGAGTAAATGTTTGTCCTTGCACAGCCCATTCAAACTGAGGAACCATCTGATCACATTGCATTTTGGCTCCATTGGCTACAACATATGTTGCCGGAGGTAATTGCTTGCGAGTACAGTGCAACCTCTCCACTGTATCTTGGTTAAGGAACGAAGAGACACTGCCAGAGTCAACCAGAATAAGCAGCTCATGTTTTCCCACTGTACCTCGGAGTCGGAATGCTTTCTTCTTCTTGGCAGATGTGTTCTTGTCCACTCCCATCAACAGATTTAATTATCAATCAGACTCAGACTCACTCGACTCCTGCAGATCAGAGTGAGATTGAATTTGCAGCACCTCGAGCAATTCTTCAATGACATGTAAGGGAACCTTCTCAGGACATTTGTGTGTGCGGCTATACTTATCACCACATGTAAAGCATAAGCCCTTGCTGCGCCTGTAAGCCTTGAGTGATTCCAAGTTGTCTTCTGCCTTCCCATAATCTTTGCCTTTAACATCTGACTTGGAACTGTCATCTGCTCGATTGTGTCATTTAGAGCGAGAGGTATCCTTGAAATCATGCTTGGAATAGGGCCTCTTCTTGCTCCTCTTCCTGTAACAATGAGAGCAAATGCGCAATATCCAAATCCTGAGGTCGATGCAGCCAAATGGCTGATCGAATATCATCTCGAAGGCCAGCAATAAACTCATCAACAAAGTACACCTCATCTAAGTGTGGATTGTATAGTAAAAGCTGGTGTCTAAGCCTAGCAAATTTATCCCAATACTCTGCAATTGAACCAGACTGCCGTAACACACGCATCTGATGTCTATAGCTAGCTTGCATATTTTTCCCAAAGTAATCATGCACTAACTTACACATCACACCCCACTCCTCCACCCTACCAGTAGCTTCAACACTTTGAAACCATAATGCAACATTCCCTTGGAAACCTAATGCAGCATATCTAGTGCGAAGACAAGGCTGAACTCTAAACACCTCAAAATAAGTCTCACACTGCTGTTGCCACAATTTAGGGTTCTCGCCATTAAACTTGGGAAATTTAATTTTAGGTGCAGGTGCTCGAAATCCCTCCTCACGATGCTCATCAGTAACACGCGGAATATCAATATGCAAAGGCCTGGGTGGAATCACACCTGTGCCCGGGGCTGGCAAGGGGTTCGTGAGAATTCCCCGAGCATCACCCCGGAAGGGGTTCGTGAGAAGGCCGGTGGTCATGTGCGCCGAGTGGTGGTGCAGTCGCCGGTCGCGCCACACCCGCAGACGTGCCTGGGTCTGTTGGAGTAGATGGCACCGACGCCGGACGCGCCACGCCTGCTGCCGAGCCTGGATCTGATGGAGTCGTTGGACTTGGCGGTGCCGCGGCCGCGCGCTTGTCCAGCTCCGCTGCTTGCGCCTCCACCGCCTCCGTCCTCGCTTGGACATCGCGGAGAGCTTCGCGAGTCTCGATCTGGGCCGCCTTGAGGTCGTTGAAGCCGTCGAGAAGCTGCTTCATCATGTCCGTGAGCGCTTGACTCTGCTCCGTCGCGCTCGCCATCGATTTGGTTACTTGCTCCCGAAATTGCTCCTGCGCGTGATCTGCTCCTTTGCGCGGCGCGCCAGCTTGCCTGCCTAGAGATCTGAAACAAAATCGAACCAACCGCGGGTGCCCGTGAGGAGCTTTGCGTGATTCAGATGAATCACACCCAACGATCAGGAGAAATCGAATTTTCTCGCGAATTTTGCTTCAATCCGCAGCGAGACACAGCGCTAACCTAGCTCTTGATACCAATTTGTAACGAACCCGGATACGAAAATCACAGGAATGGGGGTTGGAGAGGGAATTTGGGATTCGGGAGAGAGACGGAAGCACGCGGGGCTGAGGAGAGACAGAAGGGGACGAGGAATAACAGATGTATTCATCAACGATGTCTCGACTTGTCGTCCACAGCTGGTTATAACATCCCAGCTACACACACGCACACGACATGGTCCACCACCGACAGGTGGGGCCGATACACAAGACACTAGCCAATAGGAGACGTCTTCTGACTAGTCCACGCCAGGTCACGACAAAGACTGGTCATTTTTATCGATCAGATCTGACTCGTGATTGGAGTATTGTTTTCGGCGTCCAGCCGGGCGTGGTTGGTGTCGTCTTCCCCAACAGCGACAACCGCGCTGTGGACAGCTGCTAGTTTTAACGCGGCGCAGGCGCACCACATCTCTGGGGCCTTGGCCGGCGTGAACCACGGATGAGTCTGGCCCCTTGTCTCACGCAACGAGCACCGTAGAGTCTGGCCCTCGCTGCACGGTGTGGCGCCCCGCCGCGTCGTTCGGTGGTCATTGCTGGGCAAACCTTCGCTGCCTGGGCAAACTCCACAGCCGAAGAAGCGGCCCATGTCGCAGGGCAGCAGCTATACAGCTTGCTACATAAACGATTATGAACTTTAAACCAAGCTAAACTAGTCTACCAAAACATGTTAATTTGGGAACGGAAGTAATATATATGATATAAAGAAGTAACGAAATAATATGTTCGACTTTACATTTATCACGAATCATGATGGTCGATAGAGCAAAAGTTGCATCGTCTCCAACACATATCTATACTCTATAAATCCCTCATCTCTTTGTTTCTAGTCGCCCAGCGAACGCTAACATCGAAGCGATGATAGTCGACGACACAGGAGAAGCTTATTCCATGCAGACAAAGGAACACGAGCGTCGTGTGCCAAACGAGAAGAGATGACGCGCTCAAATCAGCAGTTCAGCAGTCTCTCTGCAGGGGAGTAGAGCGACACGGCCCCAAGCTTGGGATTCGAGTACTTGCGGGAGACCACCTTCTGCTTGCTCTCTGCTGCCGTCGAGTGCAGGCTTGCCAGCTGCCTCGCGCACTCCCTTCAGTTCCAAACACAGCAACAGACAAGAGTTAGATACTGTGTAAATGGATACCGCTAGAAAGAAAAGATTCAGTCAAGTTCTGTCCATAAGCATACAGAAATGCATGCTGTGGTAGTAGTACCAATTCATTTTGGGAGTTCACATGATTAGAAAGCAAAATGATGTGGAAGGCAAGGCACACAGCAATCCAACTAACAGAACTACAAAGCCCAAGATTCAGTCAGTTCTATACATAAGCATACAGAAATTCTGTGGTCATTCATTTGCGGAGTTCACATGATTAAAATGATGTTGAAGGTATATAGCAATCCAATCATCATAACTAGAAGGCCTATACAATTCAAATACACACGAAAACAAACTTAGATAGCAGCATGTGGAAACATTGTATGTTTCTTATTCCTCTGAAGTATGCACATTCACTACGAAACTAATATTCGGCTGACAATAGCACGCGAGCATCATATCATAATTTAAAGTGTGGTTCAGGTTTGCTGTAAACAGTCAGATTTCACAAAAGGAGATTATATCAGGAAGAAGAACATACAGCAACTGCGACTCGGCTAAGCCGGTATGGTGCTCCAGGACATCGGTCCACCGCGGACTCATATTCAGGGTGCACCGAGCAGCGTACACAGCTGCTGCTGCAGTCACTGATGGGGCGTACAGTAACATAGTGTACTGAACCAGCGAGAGCTCAGCATAAAAGAACGCCATATTCTCCAGCTGCATTGGAGAGAGCAAAGAAATGCACATTATTACATATCAATGCCTAAAATGTGCGGTAGATTTACTGAAAACTTGGTCAATGTATTACCTCATTATTCCCCATTGCAGCTTTCAGATACCGGACCATGAACATATACAGCGTCGGAACTGTTAAGTTCCATTGCAGCTTGTTCAGTATGGTGTTCTCCTTGATTAGGATCTGCTCCCGGGTAAACGAGTACTCAGTCAGGCACAAAAGATCCTTAACCTGTAAAGGCAGTTCATGATTGACATAAATGATCAGAATTCACAAGCAAGTCAGATCAAGTTTGATTTGAAACACATCAGTTATGAGCTTTGGCTGCAAAAGATAGCTCAACAATAAGCCAAAGAAATAGAATCAGCATTCAAATCAAATGGAACCAAGTTGTTTTTCTTTTCCTGAAAAGGGCCTATGCAATGGCACCAATAGTGTGAACTATAGAAGAACCCTGCTATATAAGTTATAAGCTTTTGATGCAACGATAGTTCAACAATCAGCCAAAGGAATAGAACTAGCACTCAAATCAACAGCTCCAGTAGTGTGAACTATTGAAACACCCTACTACATCAGTTATGAGCTTTGCATCCAAAGATTGTTCAACAATAAGCCAAAGGAATAGAACTAGCAGTCTAGCACCCAAATCAAAGAGCATCAGTAGTGTGAAAGTAGAGAAGAACCCTACCAATGGAGCCCATATCTCTTCATATTTGCATGCTATCAGCATGGCGCTTACGCCAACGAGCTGAAGCTCCTTTCTACACACAGTCTCCATTGATAAGTACTGGTCTATTATGTAGACGTCAGATATAAGGTCTCTGGCATGAGCATAAGCCTTTGGTGGACCTCAATAAGCCAATCAATCAGTATTGCCCTCATTCTCTCATTGATATCAGTCTGTGAACTCATGTAGGTACAGAGAGGCCGGCAGGTGCCCTGGACAGCAAAGCAACAAAGTAGTAGCTGTCACTTCAGAAATTCGGTTACCAGCTAACAACTTCTTAATTCTACTGTTAACTTCACAATGCTTGCATGAAGAGTATAATCAAGCTCACCTCGGTGTTCTTGTAGAACCTGTAAATATCTTCAACATAATCGACCACTGCCAGCTCATTGTGAGCATCAGATGCGTCAATGTTGAACGTCGCCGGGCCTTCTTCGGGCTGCAGATCATCCCATCAGAAGCCTGCGTCCAAAACAAGAATTTAGCGAACATTCTTAGGATGACATTACTCAATCAAGCTTAATTGGCAGCACATAATATTAGATCACACTTTCATACCCTGCTGCATTTGTTGAGAATTTTGGTAAGCGTGTTGATGGGCGCCCTCCGGGAGGCTGCTCTCTTAGCTTGATTTTTCTTCTCATTTTCTGAGTCTGAACTTATCACGATAATTTCGGGCTTCACCCTGTTGTTCTCCTTCTGTTGTTTGGTTGCTTTCAGACACTTGACAGCTGCTACTCCTTTGTGACGGCTCGGATCAGCTAGAGCAGGCCGGCCATTTATGACATTGCCGACCTCGACAAGGGCTCGTCGGTTTCCTGCGACTGGTTGTTGAGCAACCGTGGCCTTTGTTCTCCTGACAAGCCTGGCATCTGCTTAAGTTGGAGTTTCAGAGGAGGAATACAAAAAAATCATCAGAATTCAGAAGAAATCTTGTACTGAAATTTGTAAGCATACACCATGAAAGGAAACAAGAATCTTGTAAGCCACGAACACAAAGAACCTACATGGAGGAGCCTAAGGATCACAACATAACAAGAATCATAACATCTCAGAACAAGATTACAGGAATCCCAACATCAAACAACAGGAAACCCTACTAAAGAGGAACAAGAATCCTCAAGGTGGCATAGTTGCTACTTCTGCTAAAGTTGGAGTTTCAGAGGAGGAATACAGAAAGATCATCAGAATTCATAAGAAATCTTGTACTGAAATTTGTACGTGTACACTATGAAAGGAACAAGAATCCTGTAAGATATCACGAACACAAAGAACCTACATGGAGGAGCCTAAGGATCACAGCATCTAAGAACAAAAATCCTAACATCTCAGCACACGAATCCCAACATCAAACAACAAGAAACCCAACTAAAGAGGAACAAGAAACGGAAATAGGCGGGTGAAATCTCCTGAAGGTGGCATGTTTACTACGACCAGGGGACAAGAATCCGATCAAGAGCCCGACTGACGGACATGCATAAAAGAGAAACCCGCAAGAATAACGCATGATATCGAGAGCTGGTGGCGACAGCCAAGCAAAGAAGATATCTTCCATATCAAGAAAATCCATGTCAACAATTCAATCAATGCGCCAACGCGACAGCTAAAACTTCATCTGTTGGCGTGTGCTCGGATGAAATCCACGGTTGCAATTGAAAAAAAAAACTTGCCAAAGATGCAGGTACTACGCGGGGAATTTCCGAAAGATTTCCCCTTTTTTGGCGAAAAGGGAAAAAGAACGCGGACTAAATCTTTACATTAGCGGAACCAAGCGCGATCAAACAAGATACCGAGCAGCGAATCTACATGAAGAAAATCCATAGGGGAAGGGGATGGCTCGATCAACAAATCGACGAACCAAAACCTATAGCTCTTTTAGGGGAGGCCAAGAGAGGATCTTTACCGGCACCACACACGAGCAATCCAAGAAACCTACGAACTCGTGCTGACGACACCGCCGCGTGAATCCGACGAGGAGATAGAACAAACCAAGAAAGGGGAAGGCGGGGAGACTCACCGCCCTTGCGTTCTTGAGCAAGAACGTCGCCGGCGCCGGCGGCCGCCTGCCTCCTCGACGCCATCGCCGCGTCGCAAGAGTACGGATCGACGCGCCTCCTCTCTCCCGTACTCCTCTCTCCTCCCGGTCGGTTCTTGATCTCGACGGCGGCGAGGCGCTCGTTGTGGTTGTGGAGGAGAAGGAACCGAGGAAAGACGGGACAGGCCGGGAGGGGCGGTTTGATTTGTAGGCGTTGGAAAACTGAGGGGGGAATTTCCAACGGTCGATTTTTTTAATTGGCCGAAACCGACGGTGAGGCGGCGCAAGGAACGCTGATCGACGGCCAGGATTCGCTGTTACGATTTTGTGGCCGTTTGGAGGAGAAAACTGGAGTAAATGGTGCAGCTCAAAGATGGAAAGTCCTTGACGATTTCGGCACGGATCCTTTTCTTTCTTGCTTTTGGACGGGAAATATCTTCCCAAAATGTTTGGTTTCACTAACTAATTCTCACAGATGGCAGTGAGTCATCAGCAACAAAAGCATGTATCCTTCTGTGGCCATTTTGTTTTGCGGGATATCCTTCTCTGACTCATGAAACATACTCGTAGTACGAGAACTAACTCAATTTTATTTTCGAACTTTTTTCTTCTTGTTGTGTTTGCGGGAATATCCTTCTCTGACTCATGAAGCCTGTGAGCTCTTGTTGCACGCCTTGTGTTGTACGCTACCAAAGTCAAAAAAAGCTGAGTAGGGTGCAGGGCTAGAGAGTAGAGAGGAGGTGCAAGATGGAGGTGCAAGATGGGACAGCGAGGGGACATTACCAAAAAAGTGGCGAGCCAGCTAGGTGACGAGATTACAGCGGTTAGACTGGAAATCTTACGGAGGAATGGATGGTGCTAAAACAGAAAGGTGGAGCACGGATTCCATCAGTTTGGTGAGCTGAACACGCGTGCGGGATGCATGGTGTGTTTCCTTCCGAGGAGGATCGAACGTTGACCAAGTTTCACCACTGAAGCGACCGACACTACACGAGAGCCCAGGCAACGGTGGCCGTCAAATTCTACATGTCTGACCCTTATTTGAAATTTGAACACAAAATGAATTGGATTTTAAAAATTCACGAATTGACCCTTTTACATGAAACCCGCCCTCCCGGCGCCATGATTGTGTTGCATGGCGCAGATCCCATATACATAAACATGGAACTTCACAGTGCCGTGCTATTTTCTGATGTGGCCAGACTAGCACGCACGACTAAGGGCCTCTTTGTTCTGGCTGGTTCTGGCTGGCTGCGGCTGTTGTGAAGGAAAAACTGATGTACATGAAAAGTTACTTTTCTGAGTTTTAGTCTTTGGCGAACTAGCTGGTTGTCTGACCGTAAACTTACTAATTGTTTGAAACACACCCTTTGAGTCATGTATTTTTGCTGATCTCCCTGTGATAAACAACATATGGATCAATAAAATTCAGAGATAGAACAATGACATGAATCCACAATAAAATACTAGTAGGTGGGGCAAAGGAAAAGCAAGTGAGACCTAAAATGGAGAAGATTTCGTTTCCTTGCGAGAATCTGGTTCTCGCGGCTGTATAGTGTACGCTCGCACGGTAGTAGTACTCGTATACTACGCCACCACGCCAGATTCTCGTGAATTTTTCTCTCGGTTCACAACTCACACACGCATGGCCTCGGTGTGCACGTCTCGTGCGCCTTGCGATTGGTTTGTATGTGGCAAAGGCCCAACAGGAAACAACGACCAAGTTGCGTTTACGTAGAGAAAGGTAGGTGATAGTTGGGTCGGCCGGTGGCAGTTTGAACGTAAATAAGTGAAAGAACGAGGGCATATGAGTATACCTGTTCGGTTTGAGGCGATCGGGAAGCACCTCAGATACGTGCTTTTTCGTGTCTGCCTGTTGAAAGGACAAGGATGTCGCATAGGGGGAGGGTGAATAGGCGATTTAAATTTTTCAGATTTATGGTTGAATAAATGCGGAATAAAATTAGGTGTTTAATTTAACATGCCAACAAGCTAAATATACTAGCCTCAACTATGTGCACCAACAACTTATACTAAGCAAGACAAGTAACAAGGTGATAGCAATAAATAATACTTCAAGCACGAAGGTTATCACAATGTAAAGTGCATAAGTAAAGAGATTGGGTATAGAAATAACCGAGCCACGCGGAGACGATGATGTATTCCCGAGTTTCTCCTTTTGAGTGGAGTACGTCTCGTTGGAGAGGTGTGAGCTCACCACAAAGGCCTACTCAACGCCACAAAAGGGCTCACCCTATTCTCCGATGAACCGCACCACAAAGGGATTGGTTCACCTTCCACTATCGGAGTCCTTCAAGGCGGAATCCGGAACCTTTACAACAATCTTGGGGCACACACCCACAAGCTAATTGGGGGCTCCCAAATATCACCACAAAGTCGTCTAGGTTCCAATGACCCAAGAGTAACAAGTTCACAACTTTCACTTCCATGAATCCTCTATTGGGTTGTGGGTAAAACTTTAAAATTTTCCGTAACCTTGCCGCCAAGATCTATTCTATGAAGATATGTTGCACCCCATAATGCTAGATTTAGATACTTACAAACACCTTTGTGGAAGATCTTGTGTTTGTCGAAGTTGATGTTGGTGAAGCCTGATGAAGAATCTCACGTCCACGCCGGGAGGTGAGATTGTTGCCGGTCCGTCGTCGAGGAACTACTTGCGTAGGCCCGCTCTAACAGTATCCACACGTACGCCGTGCCAACCCGTCAGCACGTTCGCCGCCTCGAGCTACTAGCACCAACGAAGAGAGACCGCCTTTCGGCGCACGTAGTTTAGGTGATAGATCTAATCGAACTTGATTAGATCTATATGAGACTAGAGAGATCTAATTCCTTTTCAATAAAATGAAACGCAAAGTTTTTGCGTTTTCTCAAAAAGATCTAATTCTCAACACATGAGATCTATTAGAGAGAGAGAGAGAGAGAGAGAGAGAGAGAGAGAGAGATTAGAGCAATGTCTAATTAGAGCGCCGTCTAATTAGGGCATCGTCTAATTCACAATATCTCAAGATGAGAGGAACTTGTGATTTCTTGGATCTCCTCCTTGTGGGAGGGGGTGGAGTATATAAAGGGGAGTAAGGGGAAGAGGTGCTTGGGGGAGGGGCAAAGCCCTCCCATTGGTGCGCCGGCCCTAGGAAGGCCGGCCCCTCTCCCAAGTCGGTTTGGGAGAGGAGTCCTTGTCCAACAAGGACTCCCTCCCTTCCCTTTTTCCTTTATGCCAATTTCCTTTATTCCTTTCCTAGTTCAATTAGGATTCCTTTAAATCTCCAATTTAAACAAGGAAAGAGAGGAGGAGACTTGGTGCGGCCGACCTGGAGGGTGGGGCCATGTGGCTGGCCCATACTAGGTATGGTGCGACCACATGGGCACCCCCTTCTCCTCCGACGCATCCCCCCTTATCGGCAAACCTCTGAAACTCTTCTGGAACCTTATATACCCTTTACATAAAATCATCGACTCTATCCACTGATGTCGGAAACACTTCCTAGCATCCCGGAACATCTCATGTTCACCATATTTCTCTCTCGGGAAATTCTGCCCTATATCGGCATTATTTCCCTCTCATGATAACTTCACCGGAACTCCTCCGAATTACTTCGGAGTTGTCCTTGTGACATCGGAGGGACTCCGACCACTTCTCATAACCACTAAAACTACAACTTTATTCTCTCAATAAAAGACTGACTCACAGCTTAAGTGTGTGACCCGGAAGGTTTGGTAATACATAGACATGTCCGGGCGCTTACCAGACAATAACCAGCATTGGGACCTAGACGGTCGTACTGTCTCCTATGTGTTCACGAGTGAACGACAAAACCTATGTGTTTCTCATTACGCTAATCCCCTTACGTACACGATACCAATGATATCTCGAGATTGAGACAATGTGCTCTAGTGTGATCAAACCCTTTGATCATAACACATATAATTCTCGTACCAATATCATTCTCTTTCTCATTCCGTATTCTCATCATCCCGTGATAAATCACGTTGTGTCTGGCCAGACGATTGGTTGACAATGATAATACTGAGATGGCCTAGAGGATGTATCTCTCCATCGCCTGGAGGAGTAAGTACCATTCTCGAATAATCTCTATTCCAATACATTATTCTAGTTCACACCCAAAAGCCATCGTTATGGTCCCCAGTTACGGCCAGACGTTAGATGACGATCAAAGTATGAGTGTCGAATAAGCGGTCACCAGATATTCTCATGGTATAGGAATACAACTAATGAAAACTAAACATATGATCAATTGCTACCTTCATCGTTGACGATCAGTCTCTTAGCAAGATCATAAAATGGGTCGGTTCAGTACTATTGCCATTCCGACAATAAACTCCTATAGTTGTGTGACTTATACAAAGTCCATGATCAGGAAAACATGATCATCAAACAACAACTAGGCTAGTCTTATAGACAAGACCAGTAACGCTTTTACTTGTTCATATCTCTACACCTGTATTGGAGGTTTTCCTCTTGAATATTTTGTATTTGCTATTCAAGTGCCCAATACAGTTATAGCATAAATATATAAACATTTAATAATAAACTTGGACATAAATAATAACTAAATTATTATTATCTCTAGGACATATCTCCAACATCCCGTGGAGAGCACAAACCGATGCAACCGATGCAAATGGCAAGAGCACAAGTGCTCCAATATTTCACTCTCAAATTTCAACAAAGCAACAAATGCTTATGGGGGAATAAGAGAGGAAGAACAAAGGAGGAGAAACACCAAGAACTTCAAGATCAAGACCTACTAGGTTCCCCTCACTTAGAGGACAGATGGATTGGTGAAAATTTAGATCTAAATCACCTCTCACTTTTCCCTAAAAAATATGCAAGAATCATGGGAGGGATTGAGATGAAGGCAAGCTTTTCCAAGGTCAACAATGGAGGAGAGAGGGAAAAAAAGTGCCCAGCCAAACTTGGCTCTTTGGGAAGAAGGGGGCCTTTATAGGTCCCCACGAAAAAGAGCTTTGCAGGAAAAAATAAAACCGAAAACTCCGGTCTGGGTAGGACGGAGTCTCCGGTCTGAGCAGAGTCTCCGATCCCTGAGGAGAGTGGAGACTCCGGCCAGACCGGAGACAATGAAGACTTCGGGGCACTTCCGTCCCCTATACAACAGGTGTCGTCGACTGGGGGCACAAGTGCCAAAACCGGCAAGCCAGAAACTCCGGTCCACCTTAGTCCGGAGACTCCAGTGTGAGCACACCGGAATCTCCGGCCTGGATTTCCTGCAGCCACTCAGCAAACCTGAAACCCCATAACTTTCGCAATTTAACTCCAAATCAAGCGAGACCAATTTTGATGGAAAGCTATCGACAAGAGCTTCCATACAAAATAGAGGAAGGATACCACACATGGGAAGGTGTGGAACTTTTCTCAAAGAAGAACCAGTAATATTTCCAACACCGAAAACACAATAGGTTTTTCATCCGGACTCCGATTTCGATGATCTTGGGTCGTTGGAATCGCAACGAAGAGCTTTACAAGATCATGCAGAGAAACATCATAGTCCATCATGTGAGGAGGAGACCATAAGGAGAGAGTTTGACCTCTCTTATAAAAGACACACCGGTAAAACCTCCAACATAAAAAATGCAACAAGATATTCATATGAAATCCGTTTTTGATGAACTAGAGCATGTATGGAGATGAACACAAGCTCTAAATCCTCACATGGCTAAAAGCCAAATAACAACCAAGAAAGATGATATGCCAAGTATGCAAAGGTTTGAGCTCTCCACAAAGATGCGATCAAGTTACTCACTCGAGAGCCCCTCTTGATAGTACGACTATCGATCCTATAACTCGGTCTCCCCAAAAGCATGAGACTGGTAAAATAGAAAACCTATCAAGATCATACCTTTGCCTTGAGCATACCACTTGAGCTAGATGATGAAGAACTTGACACCCTCAAGTTGGAACACCTTTCTTGATTGTGCTTGCTAACACATGTTTGATGAAGTCTTCTCCAAATACTCCCCCATACTCCATTACGGGAGAGCCTCGCTTAGCTCCGTCTTCATGTATCCATTGCAAGCTTCAATCAAATGACATCTTACGATATGGAGATCATACTGAACTTGCACTTCATAATCTTCTAAATGTGTTGATCAATCTTGACTTCATTATTTGCACATTGAGTTGATCAACCTTGCACTTCATCCTCTCTTAATATATATGATGACTTGGAGATAAACATGAATCTTCACTCAATCTTCTTTTCCAAACCACACTTCCAATAAGCACAACTCTAGATGACCATTTGTGTGGATCACACCTTGAATATCACTTGTTCATCACTTTATCTTCTTCTTTCAATCTTGATACCAACACATGGTGTTCAAGCATTGCTAATGGACAAGCCCTACAAGGATAGCTCAATGCAACCATTAGTCAATAGAGATTGTCATTAATTACCAAAACCACACATGAGGGCAAATGCAGTTTCACCTGTGCGGTGACCAGCTTTGGCAAAGCCCATAGAAAAGCTAACCCCTTTATTTCGTTTATCCGGCTTATTTCCGTGGAAAACAGGTAAAAGCCCAAACAAAGAGCCCGTAAGTATGGACTAGGCCTCGGCGCCGTGCAAAACAACCACGACGCTCTGGGTCTCCGCGTCATGGTTTTTTTGAGTGTTAAGTCCCGCAGATGCGGGTGGGCAGCCCCAACCCACCTATTCTTCCTCCTCCAGACTGAGTTCACCTCTCCCTCTTTTTTATGCTAAGGTTAGAATTCTGATTGATTATTTAGTTCCAAAGTAAGGGTTAGGGTTTGTTAAAAAAAATTGGCATTACTTATTCTGAATGCTAAGCTATTAACTGCGGTAATATAATTGTTTTGAAGGTGTGAGCTGGGCTTACTTGGTTAGGGAATGGATGTACAACCCAGACACCTAGGTTCAAGTGCCCACAGACGTAGATTTGGGTTCTTATCATTTAAAAAACACTGTACGGGCTTCCCCTACCGCATTCCTTTCAAAATAAATAAATTGTTTTGTGCTTGTTATATTTTAGATGTCGAGAATTGTGAATGTCAATCATGTGGACTATATGACTTTTTTGAAAGGTGATGTCGATTATGTTGACACAGAGGAGAAAGTAATAGTGTTTGTCACTAGTCCTAGCTATGAGGAGGTTGTGGATAAGGTCCGAAGTGAGTTGATTTGGATGGACAAAAGTTATGCAGCGGAGTTAAAAGGAAGGTATAATGTTTGGTTCGCTCATTACATTCGTTGGAAGATAATGCATCTCGGCTCCGGGTTGCATTGGCAAGCTTATAAGGGGATTGTCTTGGCCTCACCAGACAAATATTTTTGAGTTATTTGCCACAAACAAGGTTGCTGCTCGATTACACATTGAATTGAATCGGCATGCTTTCCACACGTGATGCTAGTAGCCCGGCTAAACATGATGAGCAAAGTGTCGACCCAGAGCCTGAAGTGTATAACACATCAATGAGCCAACCGCCAATGACCAAACCTTTGAGTCCGGGTTTTCCAATATGATCATCGTGACTCGGATATGAAGGGTGATGAGTACGAGAGTGATGAAACGGACGGTTATCTTCATAACCATGATATGGGAGATGTGGTTGGTTCGGCAACACAAAGATACTTCAGCAGCAAGTTTAACACATAAATAGTTCCGCAACGAGTAGTTCACATAACAAAAAGTTAAAAACAAAACAAGTTTCACAACAAGTTCAACACATTAATCCCTCCGGAGAATGTGTCGCTCGCGTCCTCCTCATTGTGTTTGCGCCACACGTCCATCTGCGTGAAGGCGGAGAGTCCCACCAACCTTATCTCTTTTGAGGCGTTTTCTCCTCCACTAGTTTGTGCTCGTCGTTCCTCTTCCTCGGAGCGCCTCCATCAGCCATTGCCATCCCACCGCGCTCGCCTGCGAGCTCCTGCATCGGTCTCAACCAGCCCCCCAGCAGTACTACCCCGGCCGCTCCAGTCTCCCCACCTCTTCATTTCAAGTTGGGAGTGGAAACATAGCACCATGGCGCGTGCCTCGAGCCCGTCGCTTCTGCTCCGGTTGCTTGCCATGGCTCTGGCGCCGGTTGCGACAGCAAAGGTGCTGAGATGGGCCCACACTAGGCGGAGATTGAAGGAAGCATCGTCGATTCAGCCTCTTTCTCAGCCTCATATAGTGCAATTTTTGCTACTGCTTCAGCTTCTTGTAAATTCTGCTGTGCATACAACACCAGAATTAACAACTTCCAGGCACTACTTGAACTTCCAGTCACCATTTCAAGACATTCCATTGCATTTTGAACAGCTGCATTCAGTTTACGCACTGTTCAAGATATCTTCCAATATTCCGATAAATCGGCGAATTTATCGCTTCTCGATGTCTGACCGATAAGATAAATCGGCCGATATGCCGATAAACCGGCTGATTTACCCCTTATCTTGGGTCAACCGATAAGTTCCCGATAAGCGATATCCCCAACATTGTTTACGCTGCATTGCATTTTCCGAAGCAAGGCTACAAAGTATGTCAGGATTACACTTGGCAATTAGTGCAGCGGAAGGCGTCCGAGGTAATTTTGTTCTTCCTATGATTTTTTCTGCCGATTTTCCTACGTGTGGTGCAACTTTTTGGAAGGTTTGTAGCAAAAAAACTCCCTTTGATGCAAATCCACGGAATAATTGTAACAAATTTCTTCACATGATGCATTTTTTATTGCTGCCGTGCAAATTTTTGGAAGGTTTGTGGCATAATTTTCCCCTTTTGATGCGAATCCACAAAATGATTGTAGCAAATTTTGTCTTTACACGATCCAATTTTTCTTCATGAGGTGCATTGTGGCAGATTTTTCTCCCTTTGATGTACACAAAACGGTTGTAGCAAATTCATTCTTCATATGATACGATTTTTATTCGAGAGGTGCAAATCCTTATAAGGTTGGTAGCAATTTCTTTCTCCTTCCGATGCAAATCCACATAAGGGTTCCGATGCAAATCCACATAAGGGTTTTAGCAGATTTTTTAGAGCTTTTATGCTATCCATGGTGGCACCGCCGATGTCGAGGGAATGACCCCCGGGTTACCAAATTCCACGACTCGACAAGAGAACAAGATAAGTAAATCGAGATGCCCGCCCTCCATCCGGCTGCGCACCGGCTACGTGAAGTCAGCCACAGCGTCCCATTAGACACACGCGGACAAGACAACCATACCTGTACCCGGATACTGTAGCTGAGCTGGCTGAAGGAAGAACACTGTAGCTGGGAACACTGTAACTCCAGGAGCAAACATGTAACACCATATATACCCCACCATATACACCACACATGTAGGAGTAGGAGTTTTACCTCCACACGAGGGCCCCGAACTTGGGTACGTCTCTCATTTGCCGTGCTCGTGCCCAATCCCGCCGGAACACCGTCGCTCGCGCTGTCGCTACCACTAATCAAGCAACCACATGGTATATGCTGTCAACAAAACGACGACAGCCGAGCCATGCTTGTGATGCCCGGTGCTGCTGCAGGCTCGTGGAGGTGTCGCCAGAGCTAGCAGTGGGCCGGTTTGAGGAGCGTCTCAAGCAAAGCTCCTGTGCGTGGGTTGTTGGAGGAAGGTAGTGGTTCATATGCACAAGAAGTGGTGCACGTGGACTGATGGTTTTTTTATTTTGATCTGACAGACCAGAGCCAATCACATGGTGGGGAACCCGAGGGATTGCTTGCAATTATCCCCCAGAGATCGCTCAGCATCACTCTAAATAGTTCCACACATAGCTCTCACTTCTTTCCTTTGTTCTCGGCCTTCTTGCTTCACGATCCTCATTTCCCTTGGAGCGCCGTTTATTCCACCTCCTCGTCTGCGCTGGTGTCGTGTCTCGGGTGACGGACACCGTGAGTAGATGATACCCCTTTTTAGGTTCGGCACGGGGCGCGAAGGAGGCTGGAAGACGCCTTACCCGGGAGCAAGATCGTCAAGTTCTCCGTTGTGGCACGTGGGCAAACAACGCAGAGAGACACACCGAGTTACCCAGGTTCAGGCCACCTGGAGGCTAAAAGCCCTACTCCTGCATGTCTGGATTGAAGTGTTCATCATGATATGGTGTGCAAGGGTGGTCTGGGATGAACCCGACAGAGTTCCGGCCGGAGGTAGACGAAGAGCTGATCCTGCCCTGGGGAGATCACCTCTCTCTCGACCCTCCGAACCCTAGTCTAGCCTTGCTTGAGCTCTATCTTACTTGTCCCTCCTTCCTCGGTGCCATGGTCCTCCGTTTATAGGCTAAGGGGATCCGACCTGGGCACGCGAGGGGCGTGAGGGGTTTTTGGCGGGAGAACCCCTCGGCGATCTTTGGAGGAGACGTGGCATCCTCTCCTCCAAGCATTCTCTGGAGGGCGGCGCGGTCGTCCGCCCTTGGAAAAGGTGGGACGGACAAAGCCTGTCTGCCCCACCAACTACGCTCGTGGCAACGTCATCAGGGCGCGGCCTTCATCTTGGCGCCCAAGTCTTCCACCAGCTTCGGCGAGCTGGCGGTCTTATCCCTTCAGCGGTACGGATGGAGGACCCGAGGGCACGCCTGGCCTCCTGCCGGGCACACGTACCCGCGGGTATTCCGCCTTGTTCTCCGGGCAAGGGGTGACCCCGGAAGGTCGCTTGGTCCTTAGCCGCACAGCGTTGTTGATGAGCTTGTCAGGTTTCCTTGGGGCAGATGAGCTAACCCATCTGCTGAACTTGACTCCTTGCCTTGTCCATCTTATTGGTGGGCCCCAGTGGTGGACCCACTTTGGCAGCATCAGGGGAACCTCATGTTCCACTGCTGCGACAGTAGCCCCCGGGCATGGTCCCGGTGGCTCTTGCTTGAATTGCTGCCGGGACTATGGCCAAAGAGTTGGCCAAAGTGGGTGCCCGGCGACTTGCCTTGACTACTTTGCCTGAGGCTCACCAGGGTGAAGTAGAGACGAGCCCCCGAGTCTTCTTGGACTTGGTCGTGGTGAACGTTGCGGTTCGCACGGACGGCCAATGTCCATCTTGAATCCAACGGGAGGGAGCGCTCGAAACGGAACGTCCCCTCGATTCCCGCGCCAGTCGGAGTAATGGGGCCGCGACGTGACGCGTGGGATGCCTTATAAGCTACGCCTCGCAGCACTGTAGCCATTACTCTCCCAAATCTCCGAAATCCCCAAATCGCCGCCACCGGAATCCGACTCTTCTTCTTCGCCGAGCGCCGCCCTCCTTCTCCGGCCGCCCGGACTTCATCCGGGAAGTCCACTCCTCTGCCACTCATGGCGCCTAGGTGAGAGAGGGGAGGAGTGCGGAAGGTGAAGCAATCTGTAGCAGAGAAAGCGGCGATTGAGGCTTCTCGCGCCACCGTCGCCCCTCCTCCGAAGAGGGTGATCCAAGCCGTGTTTTCTCCAAGCGCGTACGCGGATGTGAAGAAGGTGGGTCACGCCCGCCACGCAGTGGCCTCGGAATTTCGTGGCGGTGAAGAAGTGGGAATCCGCCCTAGAGAAGGTCCTCAGAAAGAATGTGAAGTGGTCACCTTCCACAACTTTTTGGTGATGGGACTGCTCTCCCCTTTTTTGCCGTTTTTCATCGCCATCCTGGAGGCGATTGGACTGCACATGCTTCATTTGCACCTGAATGCGGTGTTGATTTTGGCCTCCTTTGCCTATGTGTGCGAAGCATTCATTGGGGTAATGCCATCGGTGGCATTGTTCCGCTACTTCTTTGTTCCCCACCTGGGAAAGTCAAAGTGGATAGCCGGCGGGGTTACTTTTCGCCTCAGGAAATCGTCGGCGCATCAGTATCCAATTGTGAAGCTTAACCTAGACTGGGGAGAGTGGAGGCACAATTGGTACTTCATTTCAGTGGGAGGCTTCAATCCCCACCTCCTGACACCATCATTCCCTGCCGAGCGTCTGGCCAACTCCAAAGATAGAAGCTCCCAAGGTCCGGGCCTTGCCCCAATTATTGAGAGATTAGCTGAGCTCCGCAATCAAAAGTTGACATGCACCGCAATTGTGGGTGACTTCATTCGAAGAGGAATCGCCCCGCTGCAGCACAGGTCCCAGCCGCTGTGGAAGGTTCAGCCGAAGATTAAATTCCTCTTGAAGTGGAAAGAATGGTTGAGCAAGATGCTCTTTCTGCTCCCGGGTGTTCCTCATCATCTTCCGCCAAAGGTTCTTCCCCTCTTTGAAGGCTCAAATGCAGCGGGTGCCCGGTTCCCAAGCCGGAATGCAATGCATTTGGGATTGCTGGCACCGAATTCCTGGATCCTCTTCCTGTTCCCGCGCAGAAACTTGCACTGGGACGAGGGTCTTCCGTGGCTGCTGACTTGCTTTGCGGGGATGTTTCCCCGGAGGATCCTGATCCATGTGATGACGAAGATGAAGAAACTGCCCCGGATGAGCCTGCCGGGTGTACGAATCTCGCGCCTCCCCAAGAGGCGAGGGAGGCCCAAGCGAGGGATGAGGGTGCTGCGGTGGAACTGCTCCCGGAGCAGTCAGCGCACCCAAACCCGCTCGAAGAGCCAGAGTCAGAAGGTGACTCCGAAGTCCTTCCTTCTCCGCTCCTAGCTGACGATGGTGCCGAGGAGAGCCTGTCGTTGCCGAACCTTTCCGATGCTTTGGTGAAAGGAGCCGGAGCGTCCCTGGATCCAAGCGGACTCGAGGGTAAGTTAGAGTCCTTTTGACCCCCAAGCTATGAGCCTTTGCCTGACACTCCAGTGACGTGATGCCTTGTTTTTCTCGCAGGTCCCCGGAACCCGAAAGTTCCAGTAAATGCCGCCGGGTCGAAGACGATGTTGAAGCTGGAGAAACCGCGAAAAGCTCTGCCATGGATGTGGAGGAGCCCCCGGCTCCTGTCGAAGCTTTATCCTTGCAGCGTGGCATCCTTAGAGTCGGGGGCGTTGGTGGCGTGGACCCCCTTCTCCGAGCTCGAGAAAGACTCTCCCGGCGGGATCGCCGGCGATCTCCTTGTCGTCTCCGGGTATGTTCTTCTGAAGTTCTGGCCAACGTTTTTTCGCGGTCGTGGCGCGGCCCTTGAAAACTTACTTGCCGTTGTTGGCGTAGATCCTGAGGCGGCGGAATCTCCCGGGAGCAGGCTCGACGTGGAGCCCCTGGAATCCCATCAAGAGTGCAGAACTGAGTCCGGTCAATCCTCGCGTGGCGCCGTCATGACGAAGCCCGCAGGTATTTCCCTCCTTCCGAGGGAGAGTACACGGCGGCTGGCTTCTCGAAGGCGTTCTCCAGCGCCAAAGAGTTTCTCACCTTTGCTCGTGCCGAGGTCGAGAAGCAAATGGCGATTTTCCCCGAACGCGGAGAGAGCTCGCATGCTCAAGAAATGAGGTTGGCTGCGGACGAGGAGATGCTCATCGCTCGTGAGCTCAGACTAGCTCGTGAAGAGGAGGAGCTGCAGCGGCGCCTTGACGACCTCGAGGAGCAGGAACAATCCCATCTTGAAGCCTTGGAACAATTCCAACTGAGAGCATTCCAAGATGAGGTCCGCCTGGAACAAGGGATGGAGAACGCGGCCGGGTGGACCTGCCAGGAAGTTGAACTGGAGAATGCAGAGGCCTTGCGGGCCAAGGACAAGATTATCGACTCCCAAGATAGGCGTCTAAGGAGGCTGGCTGGAGATCTTGAATACGAGCGAAAGCGTCTCCGACAAGCAAGACTGGAATCCCAGAGAGCCCGTGACGAGAGGGATGAGCTAAGGCGGCAGGTAGAATCCAGCGCCAACACCATAGCTGTGTAGCGAGAGGCCTTCGCTCGCGCCGGGGAAGACCAAGGAAATGCGCTTGCTAGTCGTGCCGAGCTGGAGAAGCAGATCCAACGCTTGAAGGAGGCGGTGGCATTCAGGGACGAAGCCGCCGCTCGAGTGAGCGCTACCCGGAAGGCTGAGGCTCAAGAGCTGGCCGCCGGTCGCGAAGCAATGGAAGCGTCCAAGTCACAGGCGCAAATTGCCTGGGATCAGCACGTGAAGATGTCCAGCGAACTCAAAGCGGTGCAAGCCGAGATGGAGGAGGCTAACGCAGCGCTTGAGAAGGAAAAACACCAGTTCAGACTTCATCGGTGCGAGGATCACAACATCTTGCTCAAGATGCACACATGGTCTTTGAAGATCGTGAAGGAGTTCACAGATCTGGGGGTGTCTTCTCCACCCACCCTCAAGGCCGACCATTCTCGCATTCTTGGAGTACGTGGCGACGCTGGTTGGCGGCATCCGGGAGCGAGCGAGCAGAGCCCCTCGCCCGGAAGGAGAGCAGGCGATCCTGCAGGCAATCACCCGTGTCGTCGTGGCTCTCCATCAGCGGCATCCGCAGCTTTCGCTGTTGTCCGAGCTGGAGAGGCTGGAACCCGAGATGCCAGCTCCTCCAAACGTCGCTTGCCAGGTGGACGAGATCCTGGGGCGCCTTTCCCGTGAGGACAACCCGTGAGCCTGCGAAGTTCTACAAAGGACAGGACAATACCAAAGGCCATGAACCAAGCTTTTGCAATTGTATCGCCGAAAGGCTTATGAACTTTGTACTTTGAATGTAAATAACCTTTTCCCAAATTACATGAGTTTTATTGCACTCGTGGGGGCTTAACGCTCTCGGCAAGGATCCAAGGAAGCAAGCGCTAACCAGCCGTGAGCAATCAGACTGATCTGAAGTGCTGACACAGGGCGCAACCCCCCAAGGACCCACCGGTCTTGACCGCACGGACCTCAGCCCACGACTCCACTGCTAGAGGGAAACTAACAGTGTCGTCGCGGAGGCGCTGCCCCAAGATTACGCCCGCTTTCGCCTTAGCCAAAGTGCATAAAACCGACGCAACCAGGAAAAAGCCCGCGCGAGCACGTTTATACTTAGCTCGCAATTGGCTTCCTTTTGGTATATTTCGGCAAGTACTTCGTCGCGCTGCCGCCGTAGCGGGTCTTCTATACCGTTTTTCAGGCATAATTCTGCCCTGTCCAGCAATTCTTGGCGGGAACAGGGCTTTCGTGCCGAAATATACCCAAGTGCCCAGTGCACCCTTGCGGGGACTGGTCCTTGCATGTCGTCTGAAGGCACAACTGGCTGGCTGACGCCGGTCCGGAGACCCCGGAGGCCACCCTCTTGTTGATCCGGCAACTGTCTGGCATGATGGTAATGCCGGTCCGGAGACCCTTGTGCTGCGAAACCCGGAGGCCACCTTCTTGGTGATCCGGCAACTGGCTGGCGTGATGTTGACGCCGGTCCGGAGACCCTGGTGTTGCTCATTCCTGAGGACTGGATGCTAACCACCTTGTGATCCAGTACTTCTGGGGAGGTCCGCTTGGTCCCGGGTGTACGGTCACTATATGACCCGGGAGGTCCCATTCTCCTTCATCAGATTGCTGCAGACGAAAGTTTGGTCCCAACTGGCAGCAGTTAATCTTTGACAATCTTGTGTCCGTTGGGCTGGCTCGGATCTTCACGCCCCTCAGTTTGGGTAGAGGCATTAGCGAAAGTCCGAAAGGACTTCCCTTTCTGCGGAGCTCCGGGATTGGCCTTGGTTTTCTTTGATTTCTTGACGAGGGGCAATCTCTGCAGATATGTCCTGGTTCGCCGCAGGCATAGCACTCCCCATTCTTTTGTCTCAATTGAATATCGTTGAACTGGCGGCATTCTTCAAGGCTGTGCCTATCAGATCTATGATACATGCTCCATACTCCGGGCTGGCTATCCTTGCGCAGAGGAATCTTGATCTCTTGGGGCACATAAATGAGGGGATCTTCTAGGGGAGACTCGTCCCTCGTGCTTTGATTTGGATCTTCGCCTTTCGGAGGTTGCACTGCAGGTGGTGCGTCAGAGCAGAGTTCCTCCCTTTCCTCGTGCATCCACGAGGGGGAAGGTACATCAATGCTTGCAGCGTTTTCCTGAGGCCTTTCCTCGCTGATCAAAGGACTGACGTACGCCGCTGGTCGTATGAACTGTGCCCCAAAATCCTGACCCTTGATGGCGGATGTTTGCGAAGACTCCTCTAAGACGAAACCGAGCCCTGGATACCGCAGGAATTCTATGGCTGCCTTTGCCTTTCTCTTCTTTGTCATCTTGGCCGGCTAATTCGACGCCTCACTCGCGAAAGTCGAAACCAGTGACGCCCTGGAGGCATCGGCGAACTTGAAGCGGACCTTGTCACGGTCGAAGAGCTTGGCGTAGAACTTGACGATGATCTTGACGTTGAACTTGAGGTTGATGAAGATGAAGACGAATCCAGCGCTTGCACCCCCTACCTGGCGCGCCAGATGTCGTGTCTCAGGTTACGGACACCGGGAGTAGATGATACCCCCTTTTTAGGTTTGGCACAGGGCGCGAAGGAGGCTGGAAGACGCCTTACCCGGGAGCAAGATCGTCAAGTTCTCCGTCGTGGCACGCGGGCAAACAACGCAGAGAGACACACCGAGTTACCCAGGTTCAGGCCGCCCGGAGGCTAAAAGCCCTACTCCTGCATGTCTGGATTGAAGTGTTCATCATGATATGGTGTACAAGGGTGGTCTGGGATGGACCCGACAGAGTTCCGGCCGGAGGTAGACGAAGAGCAGATCCTGCCCTGGGGAGATCACCTCTCTCTCTACCCTCTGAACCCTAGTCTAGCCTTGCTTGAGCTCTATCTTACTTGTCCCCCTTCCTCGGTGCCATGGTCCTCCTTTTATAGGCTAAGGGGATCCGACATGGGCACGCGAGGGGCGTGAGGGGTTTTTGGCGGGAAAACCCCTCGGCGGTCTTTGGAGGAGACGTGGCATCCTCTCCTCCAAGCATTCTCTGGAGGGCGGCGCGGTCGTCCGCCCTTGGAAAAGGTGGGACGTACAAAGCTTGTCCGCCCCACCAACTACGCTCGTGGCAACGTCATCAGGGCGCGACATTCATCTTGGCGCCGAAGTCTTCCACCAGCTTCCGGCGAGCTGGCGGTCTTATCCCTTCAGCGGTACGGATGGAGGACCCGGGGGCACGCCTGGCCTCCTGCCGGGCGCACGGACTCGCGGGTATTCCGCCTTGTTCTCCGGGCAAGTGGTGACCCCGGAAAGTCGCTTGGTCCTTAGCCGCACATCGTTGTTGTTGAGCTTGTCGGGTTTCCTTGGGGCAGATGAGCTAACCCATATGCTGAACTTGACTCCTTGCCTTGTCCATCTTCTTGGTGGGCGCCAGTGGTGGACCCACTTTGGCAGAATCAGGGGAACCCCATGTTCCACTGCTGCGACAGTTGGTTCTTCCACCTCCTCTGTGTCATCTTAGATGATAGCGGCTTGTGTAAGGCAGCGAGGTGGTACAATGCGACGATATCTCTCCTTTGGGTCTGGAGTCCAACGAGAATATGGCTTCCTCGGCTTGAGGCCGAAGTCGCGCTGCTCAGTAGGCTCTGGTGCATCTTGTAGCTTAGACATGCCTAACTCCTCCTTTTCATGCATCTGCATCTCAAATTCAGCCTAACATACCATCGGTTAGTTACAAATCTTGCTACAAAAATATATTGATGAGATGATGGCATACCCGCCACAAGAAGTCCTCCACCACAGCATCCTCCTCCTCGTTGACCTCCTCCTCGAGCTCATCCTGAAGGTAATCATCGACCTCATCCTCAAACTCGGGGTTCTGTTGGCTCGATCCTTCTCCATGTAACCTTGACTGGCTAGGCACCGGCCTAGGTGTGTTGCCCCGCCATCACCTTCCACCACCGTCCGACATCGGCTCTCCCGTGCTACGAGGACGCATGCACCGATGTTGAAGATGTGGACCTCCGATGAGGACGCTACCATCGCCCAAGTCAGGCGTCGCTCAACGTGGAGTGAAGGTGCGTCCTGGAGGTGGGTGGCTGTCAAACAAACTGGGACGTGCTCACGTGCATGAGTGAGCTCTTCGTGTTTATTGCGATCGTGTAGAGAAGTACTCCCTCCGTTCCA
This sequence comes from Poa pratensis, assembly GCA_947311845.1. Taxonomy (NCBI): domain Eukaryota; kingdom Viridiplantae; phylum Streptophyta; class Magnoliopsida; order Poales; family Poaceae; genus Poa; species Poa pratensis. The sequence goes on along the minus strand of CAMZMU010000109.1, from coordinate 3,821,446 downwards.
TTTTAGTTGACTCCAAAACGGATGTATCTAGACATATTTTAGTGCTAGATACATCTATGTTGGAGTCAATTAAAATGGAACGGAGGGAGTATATATGTTCAATACATGGTGAAACATAATATCACGAACGATACAAATTTATTTGTTATTCAGTTGCAACGCACGTTATTTGGCTAGTCTTCTGCTAAAGGAAAATCATGCATTATTTGCTAAGAAGCGCAGGATACAACGGTAAATACACATCGGGATCATCTGGCCCGTTTCATATTTCTAAATGTCAAAAAAAAAATCGGAAAAAATGTTACGGGTGTACTTACCCATGTTCTATGTGTACGCTGAAAAAATCATGGAAAGAAGACTTTTTCTTTGGTCAGTGCAAAAAAGACAAAACTATGTCTGTTGAAAAGTTTTTTCTAGTACCGAAATTTGTCTGTTTACGAATGCAAAATAAAATGTTATTTTTTCGCAAAACTTTGCGCCATACACATATTTTGCGGAAATGTAGACGTAAACTTTATTTTTGAAATTTTTGGAGATTTAAAATTGTGTTTAAAATGCATTTTAAAAAAACAGGGCGGATGCGCTAGATTCACCCTTGTATGGTCATGTTTGTTGTAGAGCGAGAACTAATGAAGACTTCACAAGGAAAATGGATTTCTCCAACTCATATGGCGCACAACCCGTATCTTAGACCGTCTGTTTCCATGATTGAACGGCCAAAATTTGTTGTTGAATGTTCAACTTGTTCAACGATAAATCTAAACCGTTCAATCGTGAAAATGGATGGCCGAGATACGGACCGCGCGCCTGGAGAAGCTCATTTCCGCTTCACAAGCTGATATACTTGCAAGTTTATCAGCAGCTACAAGAGACTTGAACAACTCAGCGCGCTACAGCCCAAAGCAAACCAGGAGACCTGGCCGGTAAGACACGCCGCCGTCTCTCCGGTGTCGCTGCCGAAGGGCTCTTGATGCCGACGCGCTCGCCATCACGGTCCTGCACAGAAACTGCATCGCGCCTCTCCTCCACGGAGGCCTCTCGCTCGCCTTCTGCGCGGCCGTCGCGGAGCCAGCAGGGCGCGAACTGCTCGAGCGCGCCACTGCTCCTCGAAGCGGCGAGAGCGACCTTGCTCGCCTGGGCGCGGGCGCGGCACAGTCCAGCCGAACCATCTCCAGCGCGGCGGCGAACGCGTCCAAGCCCCTCTTCGTCTTCCTGCTCACGAACGGGATCCACGACGGCACCATGCCCAGCTGCGCGGTCGGCGACGTGGCGACCGACGACCGGGAGGGACGCTGCAGGCGCGGGGGCAGCTTCAGAGGGAGCAGCACGTCTCCGTGGAACGGCTTGGAGGCGAAGGCCGACACGTCGCTGGCGCACGCACGCGGCGCGGCGCAGTCGTTGTCCTTTGAGTTCTTGGCCAGTGCGGCAAACTCGAAGCCGCCGCCGTCCTCGCCTTGATGCCGATCCTCATGATGCCCTCGAAAGTCAGAGCGTCGTATAACAGGTAGAGCGGCGCGCTATGCGGGAACGCCATGGGCGAAGCGGCGAGGTCTTCCATGATCAAATCTCTGCTAGCTAGGACAGTGAGACGGTTCAGAATAGCGCCGGATGCAGTTGGATCTTGGATGGTACAATGTAATGATGCATCATATATAGGTCCATAGAGCATTAGAATTAGAGCGGCGAGGATATAGAAGGGTTGAGAGGAAAATGTACGCCGGATGCAGTTGGATCTGTAATGGAATTGATGTTTATCTCATCATATCGTCAAATTTCCACGCGAGAAGGGTTGTAGAAGCATTTGTCTACATCCCAAGAAACGAGGCTCAAAACCTGCAAACGATGATGTATAATATTGTGGATTTTGGACACTGCCGCAGCCATCATCTTCAGATAGCGTGAGTGCGTTGGCGCCAGTTATCATGTCGTGTGTCATCATTAAATTGAAGATCATGAACCGAAAGTTTGATCAGCTAAGGTCGATGGAAGTTAACGCTGATCGAGAAGCTGTAAATCTCACTCAATGCTGATGTACATCTAATACAATTGTCCCTGTAAACGTGACCAGGATTCAGCGACCAGCGTTTCAGACTTGGTATATGCTTCTGACATGTTCAGTGGATATCAATGACAGTAAGTGAGACAACTCAACGGAAGAAGACGGAGCAGAGCATTTTGAGCCCGAAAGAATAAGCAGGCGTTTTTTTATGCAGTCTACTACAAACGCAACACGAAGAAGAATGGTAATAGACACAACTTTCCAATGAACGCAATTGCGAAATTTGAGAAAAAAACTTGAATGTCATCAAAATTTTCTTCGAGTTCCAAACTGGACGTAGGAACAGAAATGCAAAAGAGTTGGCGAGACCGAGCGTTCCAGCGTGCGCGCGAACTCACTCATCAGAAACCACGCGAAGTTAATCACATATATCTCCTTAAATCACAAAATTTCAACGCGAGAAGGGTTGTAGAGGATGAAGCATGTGTCTGCAGCCAAGAAACGTGGCTCAGAACCTGGAAACGGTAATGTATTATATAGGGGATTTTGGATACTGCGGCAGCCATCATTTTCAGATAAGGTGAGTTCACTCTCTGTGACGTTAACAGCGAGTGAATACATAGTATATGCGCGATAATTGAAGATCCTTGACAAGTCTGCGTCAGTCACCAGGCCGTGTGTATATTCATGAACCGAAAATTTGATTGGCTAAGTTTTGATGTAAGTTGATGTTGATCGAGAAGTTATAAATCCCATCCAGTACTAGTGTACAACTGTGCCTGTAAACGTGACCAGGATCCAGCGACCAGTGTTGCAGACTCGGTGCTACTAAGTCACTTAGTAGTAGTAAATCACCATCATAATGCAGTGCTTTGCAATTCAGATCCATCCATTAGACCGAGAAACTTTTAGTCCGCACAAACCCTGTAACAAAAGTGCGCATCCCAGCAAAATATTATTATACATGTTTTTGAGACGGTAAACCAAGCCAACATAAAGGCATGAACTGCTGAGAAGCCTGAGAATAATAATAGTAAAACAGGAATGCATGAACTACAGTTCAAAGAACATAGTAAACCTAACTTGAACAGGTACTAAAACTCCCCTGTGGAGATGTTTGAGGAAAATCACTTGAATCATTATATGGATCAAAGAGCCCAAATAGCATCCAGAAAGCAACGTGTTAAACTGTACTACTGAATTATTCAACCACAAAGCATATTAGACGACGATCTAACAAGTGTTCTCTAGCATTGTGCCAATGCAAAATCGACCCTGCAGAGTTCAATTTTACAACTCATAACCTTGCAGCATTTTTTACCTTGAGAGAAAACAGACTCCTCCCAACCTAACAGTACAGAGTATACTACTCCCTTGATCGACATAGGAAAACAGCAGACACTAAGCAGTAACATAACACACTAGAATATTAAAACCAGAAAAACAGAATTGCGGAACTAATATGCTGATGCACCTTATTAAGGTGCTTGATATTATTTATAGATAGCAAAGCACCAGATTCAGAAACAAACATAAGTTCTCACGCGTCCAAATGTCTGATAGACAGCAGACGGTAGTAACCATACACGTAGGGAATCATGAACAAATTTCCAACGCACCTCCAAATAACAGCAGTTAAATTCCCATTTGATGAAAGCCCTACTCCTCGGAATCGGAATCGTCAAGAATCAGAGGAGTCGCCGGCCAGTCCCCGGGTTCCCGCACGCCTCCCGAGGCGGCGGCTCGGGATTTGAAGAACTGGATGAGCCGAAGGCCATTCTCCCTGCAGTATGTCCGGTGGACCTCGAACCGCTCCGCGCTCCAGAGGCGGACTCGGAGGCGGCGGCGAAGGCCTCGGCCTCGAGGGCGGCGGCAACAAGCTTGGCCTCGGGCTCCGGGACGGCACCGTAGCGAAGGGCGTAGGGACCACGAAGCCCTACCAGCCTCTGCATGTGTAAGCGCACAATGTTGTCCCGCGTTCTCTGCAGTAGTGGCCATGTAGGAGCCAGCGGATCGACCGCAGGCGGCTCGGCGTAGGTGGATCCCTCGCGAGGCGCGAGAGATCGGAGGGCATAGGGAGCGAGAGATCTGCGGCGGCCCTCGGCGGCAGAGGTGAGGGTATAGGGAACGAGTGATCTGCTGCGGCCCTCGGCGGCAGCGCCGAGGGCATGCCGGGTGCGAGATCGGCGGCCCGACATCACTCGCCGCTCGTGGGGAAGAAAATGAACAAGGGACAGTTGAGTACTTTGGTGGCGGCGTCAGGTTTTTGAGTTCGGAGGCAGGGGGAAATAAATAGAAAGAGGAGAGCCAGGGTGAGTTAGTTCTAGTGGGCTAGTGAATGGGCCTAAATCATGGGCTAGAATATTTACAGTCCACGAGTTACAAATTTATTGGCACATGAATTTAGGGGGCATCCTCGCGGTCTAATGGAAGAAGACAGAGCATGAGCAGATCATTTGTATTCCTAGAGTCTTGTAGAGAAGACAAGAGTAAGAAGGCTACTTTCCATAACCCACCCAAAAAGAGATTATTTGCCAAGATAACTTCTGAATGAACGCGATTTCGAAATTCCATTAATTAGGGAACTAGAGATTTATAGCAGTATTCAGAATTTCTCACAGAACTGCTGTAGAAGATCGTTTTATTGCTTGCTACAGTAGCTACTATACCACATATTGCTTGTTCTGACTTCTGAGAGCAACCGCCAAGTCGGCACGGATGCAACACAAATTGCCTATAGGCTATAGCCACGGCTAATTCCAGATCATCTCGATCGTCACTAGCTATAAGCTCGCACGACGTCGCGCGCTTAAAGCCCAAAGCAGATCAAGAAACCAGGACGGTGAGGCGCGCCGCCGTCCCTCCGACGTCGCGTCCTCAGGCCTCTCTGTGCCGCATCGGAGCTTGTCATCACGGCCCAGCACAGCAGGCGCTTCGCGCCTCTCCTCCTCGTGCATGTGCTCCTCCACGGCGGCCTACCGCACGCCTTCTGCTGCGCGGCCGCCGGTGCGGCGCCCGCGAGGCGCGAGCTGTTCAGGCTCCTCGCGGGGACGTCGGCGCCCCGAAGCGGCGAGAGTGACCTCGCGCGGCGCCTGGTGGGGGCGCCGTCCCGGCGAACCTTGTCCAGCGCCGCGGCGAACGGGTCGAAGCCCCTGTGCGTCCGGCTGCTCGTGAACGGGCTCCACGACGGCGTCCTGCCCAGCTGCTGCCCGGTCGGGGACGTGGCGGCGGACCAGTCGGCGGGATGCTGCAGGCGCGGGGGCAGCTTCAGCGGGCGCAGCGCGGCGCCGCGGAACAGCTCGTTGGCGTAGGCAGTCGTCGACACGTCGCTGGCGCACGCACGCGGCGCGGCGCTGCTGTTATGCTTGTCGTCGCAGACGCTCTTGGTGACGCCAGCCGCGGCGAACTCGAAGCTGCCGCCGTGGAGCCAGTACTCCTCCCAGGCAGGGACGTCGAAGAACAGGTAGAGTGGCGCGCTGTGGGAGTGCGACATGATCGAAGCGGCGAGGTCTTCCATGAGCTGCCAATCTCAGACCTCGGATATATAGGATTGTTAACTGAAAGGAAGAGTAGTGTGAGAGTAGATCGGTGCTGGATGTGGATTGTGGAATGAATTAGGAATAGAATTGATGTTTGAATATATATAGGTCCGTAAGAGCGGCCTCATTTCCTGGCCAAAAATGAGATTTTGACCAGAATTCTTTACTGGAGTAATACGTCGCAATCCAATGATTGCTCTATCCAGTGAATACAATGCACGGCGTGTGAACTACTCAGCTTGTTGCCTCGGCAAGCTCTCTGTGTGCAACGTACGTCTTATCCCGACTTGCCGCGCCAACTCGGCACGTCAAATTTCAGTCCGTGTGATCGAGGGCGGCGACGACGACGATGACATGTATAATTTCGTCAAGAGCGCGCTAGTAGCAGTCACGCGATTACCAAACTCGCACGCGAGCGGAGGTTGCAGAAGGAAGCGTTTGGCTGCAGCCCCAGAAATCTGGCTCAAAATATTTGGAGATTTACCCAATTTTACGTCTTCCCCTTTGCTAATTTTTTTTAAATAATACACGAAAATTATTAAATTGTGGAAATAATACGGAGTTTTTATTTTTTTCAGAAATATTCCTCAGTTGGTCCCGTCGAAGCCGACAGGGCCCAGTCGGTCGCGACGAAGACGACAAAGGCATACTCGGCTCCGACGAAGACGACATGGCCCAGTCGTCCACGTGGAGACCGATTAGTGGATCGACCACGTCGCCACCGACGCTGTCGTCCTTGGCTGGCCAGTCGTGCTCGCCGACGCCGACTGGCGGGCCCAGTCGGTCGCGCCGAAGCCGACAAGGCCCTGGACGGCATCAAGCACGGGCGCCCCTTCTCTTCTCTCTTCTCTTTCCTTCTTTCTTCTTCCTTCCCCTGCGTGTTCTTCCTTTCCTCTCTCCACTCCTCACACGAACTGAACTAAACCAGTGATTTAGACCAACAATCTTCACGTTTGCCACCATTAATCGGTGCTAGAAGATAGAGGGAGGCTAGGGAAATTCCGATCTCCTGATGGGATAGCTCGTGGTGGTGGTGGTGATGGTTGGCGGGTGGTGGTGGTGGTGATGGTGGTGGTGGTGCTGGAGGGCTGCGTGGTGGTCGTGCTGGAGGGCTGCATTGTGGTGGTGCTGCTCGTGTTGGTGCGCCGTTGATTCGAGACTGCCGGAAGCCGTCGCCTCTCACGCTTCTAGGGTATGATTCGATTTATCAAAATTGTAGTGCTATATTTGTTACATGTATGAACATGTGTTGTTATAAAACATATTGTGACGGTAGTCAATATTGTAGCTATATTTGTAGGTTCATTCGAATAAATGTAGCTATATATTGGTTGTGGCGGTAGTAAATAATGTAGGTATCTATGTAGTTTAATTAAATATGTGTAGTATTAATTTTAAAAAACATGGTGTAGGTAGATATATATTTGAAGTCGCTTCTGAGGTATATATAGTGTAGGTAGCCATATATAGTTGGTGCTGTTATATGCGGAATAATATTAACGATGGTCAATATTTATTTACGTCAGCGGAGATGTCTGATTTAGTGAAGATCTGATTTTTCTATGGTCCTGGTAGAGTCCAAATGTGTGATACGGGAGCTGATCTGAGTGAGTTTGATTCTATAGATGTCGACATGCCAGCTCCTGAAACATGGTCTCTAAGTCAGGTTAAAGATTGGTTGACTGAAAGTTTAGGGTTTGATAGTCGGACACAGACCGTCAGTGTTCATGCTTGGTGGAGCCATTCAAGGACAAATATTTACTTCATTTTGAGACCACTTGAGTGTGATTCTGATTGGGTGCGATGGTTAAAAGGCTGCGCAAAAAGGAATTGCTTTCCTTGTGCCCTAGTTCTTCCCGCCTTGAACGAGGTCAGTGCCCCTGAGTACGAGTTTAGTGCCCATGGAGGTGAGGGTGCTTATGAGCCTGGCCAGGGAAGTGAAGAGATGAACATATCTTTGTCAAATTATGGGTCTGATTTTGGTGGTGGTGGTTACGAGTCGGGGCAGAGCAGTCAAGTACAAGGAGGGGACACTGAGGTATATGACAGTGCGGAGGCGGATGGCGACGAGGTAGACGGGCACACGCAGAACGAGATGGAAGATGAAGATACAGATGGCTATAGTGGTCAAGGTGATGATTCCGATGAGTCAGACGGTGAAGAGAACGTAGATGAGGTACCTAATCCTGCAGCATGGAATCATGACCACTCTTCGGCGATGATCGTAAACGATGGTCATGATTCGGCATGGCAATATCATGAGAACAACATTGCGAAGGGTACTTTGTATACTGACAAGCAAGCTTTGAGGGATGCAGTCATTAAATGGGCATTGTCCACCCACAGGGTTATGAAAACTGTGGTGTCAAGTCAGAAATATTTGACAATGGAATGCGAAGACATAAATTGTCCCGGCAGGGTGCATGGACATCTCCCAAAGAATGGCTATAGTTGGTGGATAAGTGACTTCGTACCTCACTCATGTAAAATTGATAGTATCCCTGAAGATCATCGTAATCTTTCTTCCACACTTATAGCTCGGTTGCTATACAGCGAGATAGTGGGCTGCGCATCGATGGAAGTGAGTGCCATCATTACAAAAGTGGCTGTCAGGTTGAAGTACACAATATCTTATGGCAAGGCTTGGAGGGCTAAGCATACGGCGCTTGAGAACAGATTTGGTTCATATTTGGACGCATATGACTCTGTTATCCGGCTGCTGCACACTCTGCAGTACCGGAATCCAGGCACCTATATAGATATACAAGATTTGTTCAGGCCAGAGTTCCCAACTGTGAGGGTGCTGCATCGAGTGTTTTTCTCATTCGCCGTATGCATCGAGGCTTTTAGACATTGTCGTCCGGTGATATGTGTAGATGGCACCTTTCTCACAGGCAAGTATAGGGGACAGATCCTGACCGCCATTGGTCAAGACGGTAACAATATGGTTGTGCCCCTCGCATTTGCTTTTGTGGAGAGCGAGAACATTGACAGTTGGACTTGGTTCTTCAGGCAACTGAAAATAGCAGTTGTGAAGGATAAGCCGAACGTGTGCATCCTTCATGACAGGCATGCAGGTATCTTGTTATAATTTTGTGATTACATCCCGTGAACTGTGTATGGAACTAACTTTTGTTGTACACAGAGACGACATGCTACTGAGCAGACGAAGCATTGCTATTATCCTTTTAACGAGCAATTTGATGTGTACACTTCGGTGATCTGGGAGCCGTACATGGACGACGTCATTCACCGAAGATACCCCGGAGGTATTTCTGATCTCTGCACACGTGACCAAGCGTATTGGATGACACAATCGAAGATCATCTTCGATGTCTTCGTGGAGGAGATGTTTCAACAGAGGGTTATGAGGCAATTTGGTCTTCGACAGTTGGTACATCCTCCGCCAATAGAGCATCCCCTCCCAGATATGCACCACAGGTATGTCTAAAGTTGTTATTTTCCCTAATTTGTTCATACTAAATCAATTTGTACTGATAAAACACTCACCCAAATTGAAGGACCACAAGGAAGAGGAATACTTGGAGCGCGGAGACGTGGCTGCGGAGGCTACAACCGTACGTTACAGACTGGGACACTGCGACGACACGGCTCTGGGTCGAGACTCTCGGGTTTGATATCAGTCTATATAATGCCTACTTGCAGAGGTACATGTCCGGAACACGGCTACATATTGTTCGCCACTCTCACCCGGAGGTTATACCTGCCCCTACTACGTGGGATACATACCCGATCTATGATACGTCTGGGTCCAGACAGTACGCGGTAATATTTTAATTCCATTCAATAATTCATCTAACTTTTGGTACCACGTGTCTCATACTTTGTATTTCTATTGTCAGATTAATTTGACACACGAGCTTCAGGATGATGTCGCTGAGTATGGACGTTCTCTTTCCACTGGCCCTCTTTTGGTACCACGGGAGGAGCCGATATCCTGGCTGAGAAGGTTCGAGGGGAAGCTACGGGACATCTACGCGACACTCACGTGCACCCGCACAGAGGACGTTGTTCTCCACCCGGTGGCACAACGACCCCCGCGCCCCCCGACACGACGCCAGCAGCAGCGGCAGCAGCAGCAGATGCATCAGGAGCACGAGGAGGAGCAGCATCGCCGACATGAACAGCGGCAGTAGCAGCAGATGCATCAGGAGCACGAGGAGGAGCAGCATCGCCGACATGAGCAGCGGCAGCAGCAGCAGCAGCAGATGCATCAGGAGCACGAGGAGGAGCAGCAGCACGACGACCAGCGTCTCCTGCACCAGCAGCACGTGGAGCAGCCGCATCGCCGACATGAGCCGCGTCCACGTATAGTACCTCAGCCGAGGCCACCTCCTCCTGACCAAGCAGGAGGTTCGGCGTGGCAGGGATCCACTTCCAGTTACGGGTATCGGCCACAGTCTCCTCCTCAGTACTGAGGTCCCGCCCCGGAATTCTCGGATTATGGTACGTATATTGTTTTCATATTTCAATTGGGACTGCGTATTACTTATGTACTAATGATTCCATCTGTAGGACACTATGGCTATTACACGGCTACGTCCGGACACCAGGGGTCAGGATCTGGATCAGGGTGGGGAGTGACCACGAGGCTCGGATACACGCGGGGGAGGAAATGTCCAGCTGGTTGAGCATTTTGACACGCCAATTTTCCCCACGCAGCAGACACATGGTCCCATTCAGCAGACTCCTCCACCATACCCCACACAGGATACACAGGATGACGTGGACATGACAGTGCCTCGTCAAATCCGGCCACCTCACAGGCTCAACTGGACGACGCCCGTCCAGCCCCCTCCTCGTCAGGCTCGGCCACGTAGGGGTCAGTGATATCTTCGGGACATATTTGTACTTAGGTGTATGAGACATATCCGTATTTCTATGTATGAGACATATTATTATCTACGCACGAGACATATTATTATCTATGTATGAGACATATTTATGTTCGTATGTACGACACATATTATTATCTATGTGCGAGACATATTATTATCTATGTACGAAACATTCCACATTGCATAAATTAATTTAACATACAGCACTACACGTCCACGTTACAACTTCACTAGTTCTAAACACTGCATAGAACAACTACTGGTACAAATATTACATGCAACTCAACGATAACTAATTCGAATCAACGACTTCACTTCCCTCTGCCACGTGCTCGTGTTGGAGGCATGAAGTCGTCATCACTATTTTCATCGACGACAGCCTTGGATGCACCAACACTCTTCAACTTACGTCTAGAGTTGGCTCGTTTAGGAGGCATGAAATCATCATCACTATCATCTTGAACGGCTTTCTTGGATGATCCACCACTCTGCGCCTTTGATATAGCCCTCTTCACTGCTTCAGCGTGAAGGAGATTTCCAGGCCCATCACGACATGCGCCAAAAAGCATTTCCATCCAACCAAAATGAGGGATCTCTTTGTTCAGAAACTGTCCATCGGCAGGCCAGTGCTGGACATTCACAAAATCAGGGGAAAAAAGTTAGTACGATAACACTAGATTCTAACATAATATAAATTCGGTGCTCAGTTACCTTCACGAGAAATGCATAGGCCTCCGGCGAAAAATGGATTATCTTTGACTTAGGTGTCATAGGCATGTCCCTAAGCCCCGGCTCAATAGCTTTTAGCTCATTAATTCTCTGCCACTTCCACCGCCACCCATCAATTTCATCTGAAATTTCTTCAGGGGTTATCTGGATTTTCTTTTTTTTTTGGCTATAATTTCTCCCAGCTCACGAATGTTGCCCCACTCACTAACTAGCTCCCTATAACAGCTATTGGGCCTACCCTCCCTAATACTACCTTCAGTCCATATTGCGGCGTGATACAGAACACACCAGGACCTATGCTCCGAACTAGGACCCGAACTACCAGACATCGTTCCTATGCGACTGAGGAAATAACCACGCACCACACCCCTCCTCCATCACAAAATCTGATGGGGTATATATATAGGCTCACCCGGGAGAAGAAGAGCGGGAGAAAAATGGAGGGGGAAAAAAGGCGGAAGGAAAATGGCGGGAACAAAATGGCGCGAGAACTATGGCGGGAGAATTAGGGCGGGAGAAATATGGCGGGAGAAGAAGGGCGGAAAAAAAGCCGGAAGCGCGAAACAAATTCGGATCAGGAGTTGCATGCACTAATCGGCTTTAACAGAATCGATTGGTGCCTGTCGTCCTCGTCGAAGCCGACTATGGCATGCCCCCAGGGACGACAGGCCTGTCGGCTTCGACGGGACCGACAGGGCCCTGTCGTCTTCGCCGAGACCGAGTAGGCGCTGTCGGCTCCGACGGGACCGACTGAGGAATATTTCTGAAAAAAATAAAAACTGCGTATTATTTCCACAATTTAATAATTTTCGTGTATTATTTAAAAAAAATTAGCTTCCAGCCTTGTTTGGTATTAGAGTATTTTAGGAGATTGATGGGGATTATCCCGATCAAAACCGTGAATCCCAACATATCTCAAAACATCGTTTGGTTCTACTGTATTGGACAGGTATTATTCCTACATTTCTCCACAAATCCCCAAGCTTTAGTGCATTTTTCTCAATACTCAATCCACTACCCCTACCAAGTGGATTGGATCCCCAATCCCTTAGGCCTTGTTTACTTCTAGTGTATTTTAGGGGACCGGAGGAGATTATCCCGGATCCTGAAAAATTCCCAAAAATCCCCAATAGACCGTTTACTACTCCGGTTTTGTAAGGGATAATCCCCAAATATTCCCCACCAACCACTTCATTTTTGCCTAGATTGAAAACTCTAAGTCATGCTAGTTTATTTTTGGGGAATGGTATTTGAGGGAAAATGAGGGGATTGGGTGAAAGGGAGGGATTCACCAAATCTCCTCCAATCCCCAAACTTCCCAACCCCAGAACCCTAGGAGTAAACAAGGCCTTAGGGGATTGGGTAAAGTTTGGGGTTTCACCCCATCTATTAGAGGATTATCTCCACCAATCCCCTAAAATACTCTAGTACCAAACAAGGCCTTAAGGCTCGTTTGGTGCTAGAGTTTTGTAGGGGATTGGCAGGGATAATCCCGGCCCAATCCCGAATCGCCGCCTAGACCGAAAAGCCCGTTTGGTACGAGCGTATTTGGGCCGATATTTTCCCCGTCAATCCCGAAAGCAAGCCCGTTTTCTCTCCGTTCCAATACGCGAGGTGTTTTATCCCCAATCCCGGCGGCGACGGGGTACATAGGGAGGGGCGGCCAAGGGCGGACAGAGGCGGCGGCGGCGAGCAAGCAAGCGGGGAGGGGAGAGAAGCGGCGGCGGCGAGCAAGGAAGCGGGGAGGGGAAGCGGCCGACAGAGGCGGCGGCGGCCGGAACAACTCGTCCTTGTTCTTGGCTATCACCAACGAAAGCTTCCGGTATGCACCTCTATCTCTCTCTCACCGACGAACTTGTCTTGGTTCTTGGATCACAGAGAGATTAGGGTTTGAAATTAGGGCAGAGTGAGAGAGCAGCGCGAGCAGCCAGATCGAGCTGCAGTTCTTGTTTCGTTCTTGTTTAGCCGACGGGCAGATATGAGAAGATGGCCCTCGATCTGGGTTCACGTTTTGAGCTTGGCTGCTGGGCTGCGTATACAGGATGTAAAAGGAGAGGATATATTTGATGATTTCTCTCGGTACTAGCATGAGGATATATTAGGCAAACTGTTTCTTGGTATATGCTTGTGCAGATCATAATGATTTCTCACCTCGTCTTGGGGTTCGTACGAGGCTATAGCTAACTCCTTTTCTGTTTCTGAACATTTTTAGCTAATTCGGAAACTCCTAAATACACTGTAACAGTGAGCTCAGCTTACAAACGTAAGCTAAAACCAACTACTATATATCCAAGTTTTAAAGCACATCACTGAAAACGAAAGTGCACCTGCAGGTGATGGTTGGTGAAAATTACAACTCATATGGTCAAGAAAAATGTTAAGTAGAGATAATGTCCCTCACGTATTCATGCATGCTGCTTATTGGCTAAACGGAGTGGACTCTAGGTTTAAACTTCTTATTAGGGTGGGAGCGATTGCCGTTATTTGGTCGCTATGGCTAAGTAGAAATGACAAGGTTTTTAATGATAAAAATACTTCTGTTATGCAGGTTATCTACCGGTGCACGACTACGCTACGATCATGGGCGTCCCTACAGCATGTGGAGCATCGAGACCTGTTTCTGGAGGTGTCCTCTCGGTTGGAGGCTGCGGCGCGGGAGTTATTTTCCCAGCATGGATGTCAGCATAATCTCCGGATTAGACCTCCACCACCACCGTCTTAGGCGTCTCTACAATTTCTCATTTTGATATGTAATTCGCCTTTTATCTTTTGTTGCATCGAGACTTGTGAACCTGTTTGGGCTGTGTGCATTCTAGTTATGCAGAGTCCGGATGTAATGCTTAAAACTCTTTAACTAATAAAGATCCCTTTATCGAAAAAATTCATGCATGCTGCCCATACGGTATAGTTGCAACAGGTATAGTTGGATACATCAGCTCAAAGTAATAGTTGTTGAACGGCTGCATTTTTCTTGTGCTTGTTGCTGTAACCTGATGCTCTTGTGCTTCTTGCAGAAACAAAGATGCTTCCCAGGGTAGACGCTGCCGATGCTTGTCCTTGAAGCTCACTGAGAGTAAAAGCAACAGTTTGAGAAACGGTCTTATCTGCATTGTGTTTCAGCAGCAATTTGTAACAGAAAAAGAAATGTTGGAAATGTTTCAGCAACAAGTTTTATTTTTTTAATGCTGGGAATTATGTGATACAACTTCTATCTGTTGAATGTTGAGAGTTATGTGATACATTTGTGTTAATTAGTGTTAAAATGCATGTTCATTTGTGTTAATTGGTGCTTGCCATGGATATGAGTTTATTCGCCAATCCCTGTCTACCAAATGATGACTTTGAAAACTGGGGATTGGGGATTGAGTGGTAGAGTATTTGTGGAGATTGGTTGAGGATAGAGTTTTCACCCAATCCCTTAGGGGATTATGCCCACTAATCCCCTACAAAACTCTAGCACCAAACAAGGCCTTAGGTAAACCGTCGATGCTGTAGTTTTGTCAAGCCAACTGAAACGCTAGATTGCTAGCTGCTGTTGGAAACCCATGTTTTGCTAGGTGTTGTGAGTTGCCGTTGTGGTGCCACGTGCTCCTTTTGCTCGTTTTTTACTTTCTTACCGGTTCAGTGGCTGCGCCGCCACATATCGCTAGCCAACTAAGAACATCTCTAGCATCTCGCTTAAAACAACAAACTGTAAAACTCAGTTTGAGAAATCCCAAAACCGTTTTGCAATCTAGAATTTGATCTGCTGGCGCTAGGATAAAAATTGAAAACCTGCACCATAAATTTTACAGAAGTTGTTCACGCGAGATTTCGACATAGAAAAGATTAATCTCATACATAGTACGATCGTAGTCCATACATAGCTCCGGTACTGGGCCACGACAACCTAAACCCCTAAGGATGACTACTCAGTACTCGACGTAGCTAAGGCAATGTGCAACGGCGGAGCGGCGCATGACCACCTCTAGTTCAAGCTCCTCCTTGACCTACTCGACACGGTGACGCTTGGCCTCATCGTCGTTCGTCGCATCTGCTTCGATGGCGCATAGGGTCATCCGCATGATGTGCTCCTAGAGGACGTTGAAACCGTTCCATGCCCTCCTGCCATTCCTACAGGTCAGAGAGCCGCGAGCACGTGCCTCCTGTGACCGCAAATCCTGTAGGCGCTTTGCCTCCTCGCCCTCGTCATGCGGTCAGCGACCCTCCACGTATTGCGGACGGGGGGCACATGGGAGCTCCCCGTCTCCTTGTCATGGCCGCGGTTCTCGGTGATGAACGACATGTGAATTTCGCGCAATGCGGCCGCCGCGGGCACCCGCCGACGGCAGTTGTCGAATGCGTTCCTTCGCCTTGTCAGAGACAGGGCCATGGCCGCGGGCGGTGGAACCCCCACGAACGCGCGGAAGAGCCCCCATGGCCGCAGACGGAGCCTTGCGTCATAGATCCAATCGGGGCGGGTGGCTAGAGGTGGAGAAATGCGGTGGAGCCGGTTGGAGATTGGTACCCTAAATAACAAAAAAATAAATTGATGGGATGAAAGAAAAAACAGAAAAGGAAAAAGATAAAATCCTTAACTGGCCAGACCGGCAGCCATGCGTAGGCTTTACAGGGATAGTTGATGCTATAAGCGTTAACACTACTAGGAAATAGGCTATAGATAGAACCCATTTATGTGGCGCACATATATAGCCATGCGCCACAGAAGTTATTCAGTGGCGCATTGGCAATGGTGTGCCACAGAATTCTACCACTTTTTGTGGCGCATCATTTGCCCATGCGCCACTGAATACGTCCTTTCTGTGGCGCATGCAGACACATGGTGGGCCCCACCACCAACGGTTGTATTTGATACTCCGGTGCCTTTTCTGTGGCGCATCCAGTCCCATGCGCCACAGAAAGCACCATTTCTGTGGCGCATGTGGCCCCATGCGCCACAGAAATACTTTTTTAGATGTACAAAAGGTGGCAGCCCCTACCTACCACCCATTTTCTTCTTCTTCCTCCTCCACCCAGCTCGTCTTCCTCGTTCCTCCCATCCCATTTTGCCCATACTTTTCTCATTTTTTGTAGTTAAACCTACTTTGTTTGATAGATAGTTCGTGAGGGCTTGGGGAGCCTCCATATATACTCTCCTCATCTCCCAATACATCTCTTTTTCTCCACTATTTTCTCTCCAACACCACACACTCTCTCATCGATCACGGTCACGTCTCGGTAACGAATCTACTAGGTGAGTATTGTTGGATGGACATGCATATGCATGTTTTGTGTGGCCGGCGGTGTGTATGGATGTTTGTTGTAGGCGAAGCGCTTGTCGCGCGCGGGCGGTTTGCACGATGGCGAGACGATATTTATACATGAAGCTTGTGTGGTGTGCATGAATATTTGCATGTTGTTGCTTTTACTTGTTGCTTGCGCCGGCATGGTGCATGGATGTTTGCCGAAATGTTGATTCATTTCCGTTTCGGCAAATTTTTGCACTACCCATATGTCCTACTTTTAGGAGAGGTCATGCCGAATTTTTCTGGCGACCATGCATGTGTGTGTCTATGTGTGTGCATGTTGCGGTTCTAATTAACATACTCTCGTTTCTGCTCTATGTATACCGCGTAGGCAACCATGGTCGTCATGATGAGCTCCGGTCGAATCAGTAGATACAAGGAAGAAGCGAAGGCGGACATGATTCGGTGCAACAGGCGCCAGATAAGATGTCCGTGTCGAACATGCAAACTCGTGAGCTGGATCGACCCTGATTTCGGACAATTGGAGGATCACCTGCTCAGGCGCGGTTTCATGCTAGGCTTCAACCAGGCGCCGACAGCAAATGGTGCGCATGAAGACGAGGGCGGGTGAGAAGACGAAGAGTCTCCCGGACATGGTTATCATGACGAAGGAGATGTCGGCGGACAAGATCATCATGATGACGAAGGAGATGCCAGCGGACACGGTCATGATGAAGGAGTAGATGGTGGTGGTGGCGCGAACACGCAGACCCCGCTAATTGAGGCCTTGCAGGACGCTCATGTTCAAGAACTGCTACTCAAGGAGACGAGCAACGCCAGAGAGAAAGCCAAGCTGGCGCAAATGGAGATAGACGGGAAGACTCCGTTGTATCCTGGGTGCCGGCCACAGGATACGCGCTTGCAAGTAACGCTTGATGCTCTGGAGATGAAGGCGGAAAACAAATGGACCGACATGAGCTTCAACAAGAACATGCAATTCATGCACGATCGTCTTCCCGAGGGGAACACATTGCCAACTAGTATCGAGGAGGCCAAGAAAGTCGTGTGCCCTCTTGACCTACCGCACGTTAAATACCGCGCCTGCATCAATGATTGCGCAATTTATCGGGCGAGTACAAGGATAGAACCACATGTCCGATGTGCGGCCACAGACGGTACACGAGTACCGAGAACAAGAAAGTTTCTCGAAAGTGGTATGGTACTTTCCTATCACTCCCCGTCTGCAGCGGTATTTCGTGGACCCTAAGGAAGCAAAGCTCATGCAATGGCACGCGGAAAGGGAGAAGCCCGAAGAAGATCTGGAGAAGGGCAGGATCCTGACACACCCTTCAGACGCTAGCCAGTGGGAAGCATTGGACATCGCCTTCGAAAATTTTGGGGGCGACACAAGGAACGTCAGGCTGGGCATGAGCTTCGATGGACTCAATCCGTTCGGCAACCAGAGTAGCACGCATAGCACCTGGCCCGTGTTTGTATGGCCTTACAACCTTCCCCCATGGTTGTGCATGAAGCAAAGTACATACACTTGAGTATTCTCATTCAGGGGCCGAAACAACCAGGTATCGACATACATCTGTATCTCGCGCTGTTGAAAGAGGAGTTAGCCACGTTGTGGGAGACGCCAACCCGTACGTGGGATGTCTACACTAGAGATTATTTCGATATGAGAGCCGTGTTGCTCACGACGGTGCTGGACTATCCTGGTTGCACATATGTATCGGCCCAGGTAGGCCACGAATTCTGCGCATGTGTCAAGTGCATGGATGAGACCCCGCATCTCCAGCTACCAAGGGATCCCGGTCTTCGAAAACCGTGTTCCCAGGGGCTCGAAGGTGGCTTCGCATGGATCACCCGTGGAGGAAACGCGGTGACCCGTTCAATGCTAAAGACGAGCTCGAAAGAGCCCCGCGCCCGAGGAGCGGCACAGAAATCGATGAGCTTTTGAAAAATTGGGAGGACCGAGAACCAGGATTATCTAAGCACCGAGAACCAGGATGTTGGTCTGCCCACCAGGACACACCTCGGCAGGCTCGAGGGGTTTGGTCACCGCGAGGGCTACCGCTCACTCTTTGTCGGCATTCATGGTCGAAAAGACGACTTCGACAGGGCTCATCGGGTCACGCTACAACACTTAAAAATGATCGAACCTTGGGTGGAAGAGCACAAAAACTTAATCGACCAGAATTACATCGACCTGGGCCGGCCGAGGAAGACGGGAGACGTAACCAGAGAGCACAACTCCAGCTTCACACGTTGGTTCAAGAAAAGGCAACTGGTTCAATCAGAGAGCATAACGCCATCTACGGAAGATGAACAACTCATATTCTCCTTATCATAGGGCCCCGGGCACAACGTAAGGACCTATCAGTCGTACGACATCAGCGGTTTCAGATTCTGCACCGAGGAAAAGGACAGGAATAGCGAATATCAAAACTCAGGAGTAACTATGATATCCTACGTCGATGACGAGGCTACTGTCAAGTCAAGATTCTTCGGAAGGATCGAGGAGATATGGGAGCTCAACTACTGTGGAGAGTCGGTACCAATGTTCCGTGTTAGATGGGCCAAGGACGTCGTCAAAGAAGGCCGGTATTTCACCACCATGGTAATACTCGATGCCAAATCGAAGAACGCCTCTGCGAAAAATGAGCCATGGGTACTCGCTAGCCAATTTGAGCAATGCTTCTTCATTACCGACCCGTCAAAGCCTAGCCGTGTTGTCGTGAGGAGGGGCAAGAGGAGCATCATCGGAATGGAAGGAGACGCCAACAAAGAAGACTTGGACAAGAACGGCGATCCGAAGATCGAGGAGGAATTCGACAAGTACTTCGACATGCCTACTACTAGTAAAGAAAGAAGGAAGACCTCCCTACCTACTAAAAGTTGTCCGTTCACGCGAAGAAATCTCAAGGTGCCCGGCCTAAAGTATTCAACCGCGAAGAAGGGAAAGAAGAGAAGCTAGCTCGGAACCGGCCGGGACGAAGAATTGTAGACTTTTTTTGTGTATTAATTTTTGTGTGTGTGAGACAAGCATATATATGTATATCATGAATAAAATAATGGTCTACTAAAAAATGTGTGCATATTCTTTTCTTTAAAATGTGTGTCTGTTCTTTTTTAAATATAACTATTTTTTTTAAAGAATAACAAATGTGTGTAGTGTTCTTTCTTTAAATTTAACCCAAAAAAATTTAAAAGAAAAAAATGTGAGACAGCCAGGATTCGAACCTGGCTGCCCCAAAATCTAGGTTCAGTGGCTAACCATTGGGCAATGCTTGTGTGATTGTCACATAACAGCCAGCAGAGTATTTTAGCACTTCTAGCCACGGAATTCTGTGGCGCATCCCTCAAGCAGATGCGCCACAGAATCACAGAATTCTGTGGCGCATCCTGGGCGGTGCGCCACAGAATTACTGAACTTAGCCGTTTAGCCGCGTGCCCATCCCTTTCCCCTTTCTCTTCCACGCCCGGCCACCACTCGCGCAACCGCCGCACGCTCTCGACCCACCACACGCTCTCGACCGCCACCGACAAGTACTTCGACTCGCCGCCGCCGACCGCCGCCCGCCCCAACTCGCCGGATCCTCTCCCCCTCGTCGGTAATCTCCTCCTCCTCCTCCTCTCCCCACCCGCGCGTGCTTGTCCATGTCGCATTAACCGACCGCCCGCCGGTGCTCGGCTGCTCTCTCCTCTCGCCAGCCACCTCCTCCACCATCCAGCCCTCGGCGCGTCGCGTTCCGTTCCGTTCACCATGTCGCGGGGCGCGCCCTTGGCGCCAACCCGGCCCTGCTGCCCGCCCTCGTGTCCTGCGCGTGTCTGCCACCGACGACCGCGCCCGAGGCCGAACAGCTCCACGCCCTCCTCGCCAAGTCCGGCCTCGCCCGGTCCGTCTTCGGCGTCTACGCCTCCACCTCCCTCGCCCGTGACTACGCGCGGCTCGACTGCCTGGGTGACGCGCGGAAGGTGTTCGACGGAATGCCGAATAGAACAGAGAAAACTCGGTTGCTCCCTGCTTCTCTAGCTAGGGATCAATTAAAAAGCACTTAGGGTTTACGCTCACAATTTCAGCTCGATTTTGATGCCATGGAGAAACCTCGACGCCTTGTGTGTGTGTCTTTTGCAGGACACAGCCTCTACTCTCCCGGACCTGCTCGCCCAGACCTGCCCCCAACTCTGACCTGTTGCTGCCGGCCAACTCCGGCGTCCTGCTGCTGCTAGACGACCGTTACCTCCTCCACCATCTAGTACGGCCCCACTCCCTCAAACCCTGCTTGTTTCCTATCTAACATATATATGGTTGCTGCACATTCTACATCACCTGCTCTCCTTGTGCATCATTATTGCCTAAAATGCAAGAAACATAGCCGATCAAATAGATAGAACCCTGCTAGTCTTCTGCACTTGTCAAACCCTGCTAGTCTTCTGCACCAGAGAAGCACTTGTCACGAATTTGACCAATGGCTGATATACATTTGTGCCATTCATATTTTGTTTGTGATGTCTATTGGGATGCAAAGCACCAAGCTTTTTCACACATCACGTGCACAATTAATGAGAGGATGATACTTTGCTCTGTTCCGTTGGAAACTTTGCTCTGTTCCGTTGGAAACCATGCTAATCAATGGTACATACATTCTTCCATGTATGAACCATTTTTAATTAACTAATGAATTATTTTGCCGTATGCAGGAAATTTAGAAGAACCTCCGCGTGATTTCAGGTGAGATGTGGATGTGGTGAT
Organism: Poa pratensis; assembly: GCA_947311845.1. Classification (NCBI taxonomy): domain Eukaryota; kingdom Viridiplantae; phylum Streptophyta; class Magnoliopsida; order Poales; family Poaceae; genus Poa; species Poa pratensis. Next base: position 3,800,333 of record CAMZMU010000109.1, on the reverse strand, counting down.
GCCGTGTATGTTTGTGAGATGTGGATGTTGTATGTGTGTTTGTTGCGGCCGGAGATGCCGACCGGAGATGAAATTGTGATATGTGATGTTGCTGGCCGGCGATGCCGGCCAACATGATACTGTGATTTGTGAAATCTATGCAGGTACCCATGAGGCCCTTAAGATTGCGGAACGTCGATTAACTTCCGTTTCAGCAAATTCGGTTACTCCATATGTCCCTTTTTTAGCAAAGGTCATGCCAAAAATTTCGTGAATTTTAGCATGACTTTGCTAAAAATAGGACATATGGGGTATTGCGACTAATGCATGGGCCGGGGTATCTTAGTACTTAATTAAGTTGTTTTTTTCTTATATTTGTTGTACTAACTTTTTGCCTCTTTTTAATGCAGTGCAAACATGTCGGCCAACGCGGAGCCCGGCCCTTCTAAGCACATGAGCGTCGAACAAGAAGCTAGAGATGCCAACAAGTCGTTCTGGGAATGTCCCAGGAGTTGGAGGAGGTGGAGGCCGCCGAAGCTGCTAGTGGTGGCGAACGTGCCGACGATGAGCAAGAGGGTCGGGGGACGACGCCGAAACCACCGATGGAGCTGCTAGTGGCGGCCATGAGGATGACACCACCACCACCGATGGTGGCGACCACACGGATGGTGGTGGTGGCAGCAACCCGACCGCTCAGAAGCAGAAGAAGCAAAGGAGGGATCGGACACCGCAAGCGCTCGCCAACGTCACAGACGTGTTCACTGAGGTCACGCCAAGTGGTCTACCAGTGGCGCCGCCGGAGCTTGCCAAAGGGTACAGCATGCAACTAGGGTGCATCGTCCGGGAAAGCATGTCGATCAACACGAAGGACCTCAGAAGCAAGGCCAATGAGGCTTTGGTCGAAAACCTCCTCAGGAAGCTTCACCAACGATACACGTTCCCGGAGCCGTTCAACAAAAAGGTGGACAGTTTAGCCATCACGAAGATGAGCACCGCCTTGAGCAGCTGGAAATCCCGGGTGAAGAAGAAGATTGATAAGGGTGACAGCTGGGAGATGATAAGTGCCAAAGAGCCGACGCTCGACAAAGAAGAGTTCGAGGCATTCAAGTTGTCCTTAAAGTCTGAGGAGGCTAAAAAATGGACCAAGTGGGGGAAGGAAATGCGGGACCTGAACATAGGTAACCACCATTTGGGAAGCGGCGGTTACCGAGGAAAACAACCCATTTGGGCCAAGGAGGATGCCGAGGTTGCACGTCTGGGAAAAGAGAACCCGTGGGAAAAAATCACGGACGAGCAGGTGAGGAACTTTGTCCGGTCCCGCTACTATCTGAACTCGGCGACGGGGGAATTCGTTACCGACGATGACGATGTGAGGAATTCGAGAAAGTGCTGGTAAGGAATTTAATTACCGCGGATATCTCAAAGTCCATTGCGTTGATCTAATTAGATAACGAAGCCATATTTCTAAATGGGTTCACCTTAATTTCCTTTGTCTGCAGGAGGACGAGTTGAAGGCTGACGCTGAGGCCGGCCCGTCGTCCCAGGGGTCGACGGAGCCGTGGGACACGACTTTCAACAGGCGACGAACGCTTACAAGAGAGGGACAAGTCGGCGCCGCCGACGTCAGCTGGCCGTGTGTCCGGCTTTGGTACGAGCATGAAGTTCCTCCAGTACTACAACTCGGACGCTGGTACGAGAAAGGAGAGGAGGAAGACGACTAGGGATAAAGCCGAGGTTGTGGAGCTAAGGAAGAAGGTGGAGTCACTACAGCAGGAAAAAGTGGACTCCAGCATGGTGGACAAGTTAGTGGAGGAGAAGCTCCGGGCGATCATACCCCCTGGGTTGATGGAGGGGTTAGCTGCTTGGAATGCGGCAGGTCGACAGGGGCCGATACACGTGCCCAGCTTCGCCGGCAGCAACTCCAGCAATAACGTGTCGCCGGACCTGGTGACCCCGCTGCCCAACACCGCGGCGCAGCCGCCGCTCCATTTGGTCCCACCGACGCCCCCTACCGCGGAAGATACCGAGGCGCTGCCGGTGGCGGCGGTGCTATAATGCACACGAGCGGCCGGAGAATGATAGGCGGCCGCCGGCACCGGCGCCCTTGTCTCGACATTAGCCGAGCTCAACGCCATCACCAAGGTAACTAATTAGTTAGTCCGCGGCATCTTCTATAACTATGCCTTTGATGACTGCCATCTCATGATGCCCAACATGTGTTGACTCAGGACATGCCTTGCATACTCCTGCATAGGGTGGGGGCGGCGGCGAGTTGAAGGAAGTTGCTGAGGGCACTGTCATACAACCAATGAGCCGCGATATGCACAACACTAAAATGAGCGAGGCCGTGATGAAGGTCAGGTGACTACGGTAGTGCCTGAGTTTCGTGACATCGACCCCCCATTCAACCTCCGGGAGCCGAGGACCACATGGTCCTTGGAAATTGCACCAAGTGATCATGGAATGGCCGAAGACCCAGATTCGTCTTGGGGGGGGGGGGTCTTCAGGGGTTCAGGCGCACCACCGGCGCCACCTCGATCTTCCGGCCCCCGATCGTTCGGCCCTCGAAGCCGCCACAAAAACTGTTGGGAAGGAACCGGCGCCACAAGCAGCCGTCGCCACCACCCGGAAGGAACCGGCGGTCGTCGCCACCACCAGCCGCCACCAAAAACTGTTGGGAACGTCTGTACCGCAAGGCCGTCCAAAGCCAAAGACGTTGCACCTCAACTTGCTGGCAACGACGACGATGATGAGGATAATGTCGACGTCGATGGCTTCCTCAACACTGGCGCCAGCAAAGATTTGTACATGCCTCCTGTGGATGAGGAAGCCTTCCGCGCTCACGGCGATCAACCTGGTCGTCCCACTACATGCACGCAGCGCCTGACCTTCCAGGGTTTATCTCAAGACACGCCTCCGGAGGCCGGCGATCAAGCTCTAGACAAACCGGCTAACGTTTTCAGCCCTGGCACACTAAAGAAGACGGTTTGCGAGGGGTTAGCACCCCCAGCATCCCCAGAGATGAAGAAGAAGAAGCACAGGAAGAGAAGTAGGCCAGGCGCCTCTGCGAGCCAGCCAGCTCCTAAGACTATCCGGGGTCATGAAGACATGGTATCACCCCGTGCGGATGGCTTGACCCGAGTTCATGAAGCTGGTAAACCGATACTGCCTCCGGAGCTGCTCCGCCTCGCAGAAGGACCCATGCACTCTTTGCATGAAGCTATCTTGACGCTAGAGGGCATCCTTCTTAAAGACGAGAATCCAAATTACCCGGTGTTCACGGCCCAGGTGCCAAAGGACTTGGACTTCGTCCATGAAGCCCCCGCGGATCTATTCTTCATAGCGTACGAGGACGTCTTCAAGCTGTTTCACTCTAGACGGCTGGACTATAACTTGGTCCGCCTATACGCGCTCAATATGGCGATGAAGATCAGGAGAGATAATACCCCGTACGTCGCGGTAGTGGATCCCTACTACATGCGTGACAGCCAGCTGGTGGAAGGATCAAGGACACGGACCATGGCCACGGAGTACCTCCAGAGGTTCATGCTGAACAAGAAGAGGAAGAACAGCCTTCTTGTGCCTTTCTTTCCCGAGTAAGTACACATCCGCTCGCCGCCGTCGTATCTTATGCTTTCTTATAGATTTCTTCCGTTGTTGATCATTTCCAACATTCCGTTTCAATTGTGTTGACCAGGGACAAGTACTGCACACTCATCGTCCTAAGCCCGAGGTGGTCCATTGCCACTTATTTCGACTCGGGGAGTTTGAGCAGGAAGAAAGACTACACCAGAATAAAGGGTGTTCTCGATGAGGCTCTCGAGGGCTACGCCCAAAAGGGAAGCCACTTCGAAAAAGAAAAGAAGGGGGAATGTCTCACGAATGACAACAAACACCGGTTCAGGCATGGGACCGAGTTCCATTGCATCAAGCAGAAGCCTGGCAGCGTGAAGGAGGCCTTCTACGTCCTCCATCACATTAAAGGGTTTGTCCGGGATGCAGAGAAAACAAGGATGCCATCTAGTCTCCGAGAATGGACCAAATCTGCGGGGAAAATCACCGATTCTGAGCTTAGAGAAGACTTCCATCGCATCCAGATGCAGTTATCGCAAATCATCATCGAAATGTCAACACAAGAGGGGGTCCTTCCACAGCGCCAGAGGTAGGATGTATTATAAAAGAAAGCCTTGCCTCACTCGCAAGAAGTGCTTCTTTATTTTCTTTATTATAGACTTATCCACTTAGATGAATAAATCATACTCTATTTATATTATTAACCAATATATATCCAATCCATCTCCAGGGTTGCATAGAGAGAGATCGAAGAACGCCTAGCTATGCAGAATGACACCAGGACGTGGACGACGAAGGAGATGTATAAACCGTTCCCGGCGCCGATGAAGAAGAAGGCTCCATGATCGTGCTCCCGCTCTTGCTCACCATCATCGCCGTTGTACTCTATTTGATCCTAGTTTAGGCGGTGACCACTTCATTTGTAACGTGTATTCAATGATGAACTTTTGTACCAAGACTTGTGTAAAAATTCAGCACTTTTCACTATATGTATGTATCTCGGGCTGGAAGTAATGTGATGACATAGTAATGTGTCTGTTTTCATATACCGTGTCAAATATATTATTGTTTCTATTATATCTGTATAAATCCTATAATATACCTGTATTTATATAGTGGGCAGCAAAAAATTGCGAATACCTATAGGAGTATTCTGTGGCGCATGTTTTTTTATTCTGTGGCGCACCTATTTCTGTGGCGCACGCCTAGGGGATGCGCCACTGAAATATTTCTGTGACGCACGGTGGCGGGTGCACCACAGAATCTTTGTCTTTCTGTGGCGCACGTCCGGATGCGCCACAGAATTATAATTTAGTGGCGAACTTTCTATGACGCACCCACCATGCGCCACACAGAAAGCTCAAATTGGTGCGCCACTAAAAGCCTATTTCCTAGTAGTGTAAATAGAGTTTGCCCTCACGTGGAATCATGCGGGAAACGAGGTCCAAAGGCGCTGTGAGACAAAACAATTTGGCGCATACATGATGCGGATCGTAACACAAATATGCCTCAAAACTTATGTTGTAATGTACAAATGATGAATGATCAGATATGCACTAAACCATAATCGATTTAACACGAATAATCACAAGATGTAGGTGAAACCCGGAGGACGGTACCATTCCCACTTTCCCAGGATCTGTTTGCCATCAGTCAGAGCCTCCAGAAAACTGTAACAACGTTTTTTTTGGAAACAAACTGTAACAACGTTGACTAATGCAAAACTGAGGAGAAATGACACGGAGCTAAAATGAATCTTTGCAGATTGTATGTATAATAGGTAAATGTTTGAAGATAAAAACAAGCAAAAATATCAAAAAAAAAAAAAAAAGCAGTAATACAGTATCGCTATTGATCTACCTGTCAAGAGTCAACAACAGATACTTCTCGTCTATTTCTACAACGCCACTTATAAATGCCTATTACCGTGAAAGGAAGTTGAAGATGGATTTTCAGCTATCAAGACCAACTTCCTTGCGATCTTCCTCTTTTCCAATTCTTCTCTTTTATCTTTTTGTACATAAACTCTTTCAATTAATTTAAACCCACTGTGCTGGTGCTATGTCACTGGAAGTGGGTCTCCTAAAGGAAAAATGCCATACAGCTGTGATTTTTTGACATGTAAAATCACACTTAACTGCCTCCCTTCTGCTTGAGGGTAATCTTATCCCCCAAGCTAAGCGCAATTCCTTGCGTCTTGCTCCTTATTCTGATGTAACCACTAAGCTTACCATCAAATTGCTTCTCAATGCTAATGTTTACCAAAGCATCTTCGCCGAACACACTCTTTGCGTAGAGATTAGCAGCAAGGTAACCGCATTCCCCATCAAGCGCAGACCTGGTGTCGGATTTCCATTACAGAAGTAGACAACTCCATCAAATCAGTAATCAGATTAGCAATGGAATGTACAAGCTAACAAGCTAACCCTCAAAAGCAAAACAAGAATCACCTTATCAAAAGCAGCTGTTAAAATTTGTGTTTTTTCCTGTTTAACTAACCAAATCGATTCATCATTTAAGTAGCTGTGTATGAGATTTCCAAAATTGATGTCCTACTTGTATCTCATGCATGAACCATGTCATCACCGTAAAATGCATTGGTTTGTGCAATTTTATACACAGTTCTTGATCATAATATTGAAGCAGCTCATAACAAAATTCAGATTAAACCTTGGCCTTCAGTGTTATACTCCCTCCGTCCAAAAATAAGTGTCTCAAGTTTGCTCAAAAGTGGAGGTATCTGGACATGTTTCATGTATAGATACATCCACTTTTTGTCAAACTTGAGACACTTATTTTTGGACGGAGGGAGTAGAAAATATCAGAAGTTACACTTAGCCTAAACAGATAATCGCTGAGCACTGAAATAGGCACTCGTAACTGAAACCTGAGCCTCACTTGTTTAAACCATTTTTTTTATTTTACTGTTACAGATGTACAATAAATTATTCACGCATCTGATCAATGATTATGTACATACATTGTAAAAGTCTACATGCCTAGTGGATGTACAGATATACTGCACAAACAACTATACCAGTGCATAACAGGTCGATTGTGTAAGTGGACTTACGGCGGTGTTAGACACTTCATATTTGTTGACTTGATAACATGATTCAAGAATTCCTTCTCGTCCTGAATTACAGTATTCACTGCAACCTGATGAAGGACAAAAAAAATTGTAGTAAAAATATGTAATAAGAAAACATAAGAAATTCATAAGCACAATTGAATGGAGTAAAACACAATTTCGTTGTACTATCAACCAGATGGAACAACACAAGTACCTCCCTTACAGTTTTCAAAGAAAAAAAAGGTAATAAAAGTCAACCAAAGTGAAAATTAAGAAATCTGATATAAGAAATCTTTTCACACAAATGTGTACTTCACAAAACAAATAATCAACGGAGTAGTTGAAAAAATTGACTGATTCACCTACACAGTTCAAAAGCTGAAACGCAACAATATTTCAGCAAATAACTAGAGATTAAGTCTGAAATTTTCGCCTTGCAATTTGATTGGGCTAAAAGTGTATATCCTATTTGCAATGGTTATGGATAATAATAGTGTAGTCAAAGTAAACTACCCAAGCTAATTGGTAATTATAATATCAGTTACACCTTAGATTAAAATGATCACAGATCCTCGGCTACTTGGGCAAAAGGTAGAGGATATATTGCAATCAGGTAAGTTAACCTTACTAGTATGAATTAACTGATAATAAAGTAGAATACTGACAAGGGCAAAAATCTCGCAAAAGAAGTTTTGTAACGACTCCATTCTACAACAAAAAAAACATATTACCTTGTTTTCCCACTCAAATTCTGCCCACATGTTCCGGAAAGTAACATCGGTACATGTAGCAGGTGAGATGTAATCCATGATGTCAATGTGAATATCATTTAGGACAACCACTGATCGCTCCATCACATTGGATGTCTCATAAACAATATTCCCAAATATGACTCCAGTCTCTGTTGATGAAACCTTGATATTAGCACGTATTTGCTTGCTTGACTCAGGAGCCAAAGTATAGTTCTGAGGGCGGTCAACAAGTTTGAGGTCTCCCATTGTAGCTAATTCCAAGCACAGGTTCTGAAGTGTCCCCTTTGTGCGGTTAATGACTGTAACATCAAGTACAATATCATAATGATGAACTGTCACAAATGCTTCAGCATATACAGGATCACTAAACCCGGTCAATTGAAGAATGCGATTAAGTCTGTTTGCGTCATCTGTTTCCTTGGTAAATCCACCAGTCGCAGCCTTCAAATCATCTTGGACTTCATCTTCCAACTCAAGCTGACTCATGCCCTATGAAACAAAATGCCACGTTTTAATAAAGGGAAGAATATATATAAAACAGTACTCCCTCCGCTCCTCAAAAGAAGGCCTATAATTTTTGGAAAAGTCAAACTTCATAAAGTTTTACAGAACTTATAGAAAAAAATCGTTAACATCTACTCCCTCCGTTTTTCAATATAAGATGTTTTAGCTTTTGTCCACATGCACATGCACACAAATGTATGTAGACACATTTTTGTGTGCATGTTAACTCATTTTAGTGTGCATATAGACAACATGTGAACCACCTAAAACATCTTATATTAAAAAACGGAGGGAGTACAATACAAAACCGACACCGTTAGATACATCTTAAAATATATTTTCATATTCTATCTTCATAGTATTAATGTTGGCAATAGTTTTTACTTAAAACCTGGTCAAACTTTACATCGTTTGGCTTTTAGAAAAAAGTTATACACCTTATTTTACTAAATGGATGTAGCTTTCCTACATTTGACACTCAGGGTAACACCTTGGTTTCGAAGTAATGGTATGGTTCATGTGTATGATCCTAACATGTTAACAATACTGTCTTCTTAACTCTTGGCTTATCCTATAGTCAAAGAGAGATCTAGATGATTTGACATGTGGATCAGAATATCAATAGATCTTTCATGTTAATACAAGGATGTTCACAACTGAAAAACAAGTTCAAACATAGTCTAGGAGGCTATCATGTGTAATATTGCATTATATGAAAATGATCAAGATTGCTTTAAAAACATAATAAACTGCAAGATGCTAGCGTTAAAAAATAACTGGTCATGGACTCATTGTAAGACTACTAGGCAGGAAAAAATGATTACAGTCATTGTTTACACCTAGTATTCCTACAGATTAGCAGACTAATGCCGATTGTACAGCACTTATCAAATTCTATAAGCCTGGATGCAGGGCATAATAAGAATACTTCATATCAAGTTGTAAAAAAAAAGAATACTGCATATCACATATATTATGCAATAACTTCTGAACAAATATTAGATCTGTGATGCCAAGTACCAAGTAATGCATTTAATAAAGAAGATTGGAACTAGAATGCTTGTACAATAGCTAACTAACAAAATCCGACGAAGAAACTGTGGCAATTTTCATAGGACAAAAGGAACAACTGATAAGTATTTTCAACTTACCCTTCTGCTCTTGAGGTGGTAGAAATCGATTAGATCGTCAGGCTGGGCATGAGATATCTGTGCCTTGGCCTTCATCTCCTCTGTCTCTCTGAATTGTTTCTCAGCAAGCATCTTAGCAAAACTCTGTCTGCATGTCTGCAGCCAAATCTTCCTCACATCATCACCAGTATTGCAAAGCAGCCTCACACAGAGAACAATCCTATCATATGAATCATTATCAATCGGTTGGGGAAGGTAGGAGGATAGCCCCAGCTGAAGAATGGATGTCATGACCAGCAAGGCGCCAGTACAAGCTTTGTTAGCTTCAACCTTTGATGGCTGCACCTCCTCCAGCCTCAGTACCAATTTGGTCAGGGTACAGGCAACAACTGCAGCCAAGAAGAAATCGCCTGACAGAATGAGTGATCTAAGATTCAGGGTTGACGCAAATGACCCAGGAGTAACTGATGGAGTCGAAATGGCCTCAGTAGCAGCACTCTGTGTGGCGTAAGTGCCATCTGCAAGAACAACAGGCCGCCTGGAAGAAACAGTAACAGAGTTCACCATCGGCTGGGCTGGCTTGGAGGAATCAGTTGTTTCCCCTTCCTCTGAGACAGTGAAGAATGGTAGATCGCCAAGGCATTGCTTGATAGTAGCAATGGCGCTCTCAACCTCTGATAACGACAGGGAGTACTCTCCTAGGATCCAGAGAGCGATTGAACAGACACGGGATGCCCGAATCTGATAGAAGGTATCACTCAGCCTCTGGATCATGGACACACGCAGTTTGGGATTAGTCTCGATGATCTCACGCACAAACAACACAACATCAACTGCTGCAGCAACATTAGTGTCACCAAGGAAGTCCATGAGGAGGTGCACCACCGATCCAGCCACCTCTGGGTATTCCACAGCACATGAATGGATAGCTTGCACCAGCATCTGGCGGTATTCACCACCCTTCTCAAGCTCCCCTGATTGTGTCTTGACAACCTCCTTCTTGAGGTAAAGCACCACCTCCTCGACATTACGAGAAGTGAGCAGATCAAGCACCAAATCCAGCACCTTCCTCTTGACGTCTAAATTCGGGCTGGCAAGTGCACGCAGCACATCCATCACTACGTCCACCATCACATCCCGGTGTGACGTGCGCAGCTCATTCAGGCGGTCAAGGAGAATGAGCCTCACATTGTTGTCACTCTGCGATGAGAGCAGGTCGCAGTATGTGCTGGCAGCCTGGCGCACAGCAGTGGGCGCCGAGGAGAGCGACACAATAGCACCTGCACACTCATACACCACCGCGGTGCTTGGGGAGGAAAGAAGTGACATAACGATCTTGATATACCTGCCCTTGTCTGCACGGTTTGGAGAGCGGCAGACCTTGCGGATGAGGTCTACGGCCGCCATCTGCAGGAGATCAGGCCACTCGGTAACACGTTCGGCGTTAGAGAATAGGTAGGCCACAGCACGCTCCTGCCCACAGAGGCAGAGCATGAGGAACGCATTCCGCCGCGCGGAGGCGTCCTGCTCTGAACCGAGCGCACGCTCGACGAGCTCAGGAGCATCGGGGATGAGCTGGTCACCATGAGGGAGGCGGTAGATAGCCGAGATCGCAGAGAGCGCATGCCGGCGGATGAAGTGGTGGCGGTGCTCGAGGTTCTCGAGGATGGAAGGAACGAGTGGCTCGAGCACCTCCGGCTCAGAGAGGCGGCAGAGGAACCGCAGCGTGACGCCGCGGATGTACTCGTTGGGGTGCTGCAGGTTGTTGCGGAGGTTCTGACAGATGAGGATCATCTCCGGGAGGACGCGGCCGGCGGCGTCGCGCTTGTCAATGATCTCGAGGTACAGAAGCAGCAGCTTCTGGATGGTGTGATCCTCCGAAGGGAGGACATAGCGGACGACGGTGATGAAGAGCGTCGGCAGGGTCTCGCCATTGAGGAGAAGCATGACGGCGCGCTTCATGGCCTCCACCTTGGCGGCGACGTCGCTGCCCTCCAGATCCGCCTTGATCTCGTTGGCCATGGCGGCGGAGCCCTTGTCAAAGTGGACCAGCAGCGTGGACGGCTTGTCCATTGCGCCGGTTCTGCCGTGTACCCGCGCCGCAGGGCGCCGGCAGCAGGGGTGGCGGTGGTTGGATCAGGGCGAGCGGAGGCGGATCGAGATCTGCGTGGGTGGAGCGGGAAGGGGGAGGTGCTATGGGCAAAGACGCGAGAGGCCTCCCAAATCTTAGAATTTTTTCGGTTCTTAGTAAAAAAAATGCACCTACCGTCCCGTTCGTAGTCTAAAGTTGCATTACTGGTTCGATTTGGTCCGATCGAGCTTGGCCCAGCAATTGGCTGCCCAAGTGGACAGCCAGATGGACACGGTCCCACCTGTTGAAAATCTGCTGGCTAATTTGGAGATTAATCTTCCCGTAAATATTCAGATCTAACGTTTGTCATAACCCCTTATATCATATAGAGGTGTATCTGTTGTTCGAAAAAATCAAAACTTTTCCATTCCCCATTTCAAGCCGGAGCCCTAACTCTAGTTCATGGTTGCCGCCGTGCCAATTCCCCATTCTCTCCATCGGTGTCGTCGATGCTGAATCTCAAGCACCATGGCCAGTGGCTCCCTCCCTACCATGGTTTTGAAGGCGGTAAAGCGTTCCAAAGCGACTAACCCACGCCTTACCTTTTAAGCGCCCAAGGCAAGGCGGTAAGGCGAGGCTTGCCGATGCCGTAAACATTGCATGAAAAGAGGAATCAACAGTTATGCGCTTATATTAATAGGAAAACTAGCAATGGCTGAGAGATGGCCCACTACTTATGCACCTCCAAGTGGCCCAAGGGCCCATCTAGTGGCCATATACTCCTTCGTGACATAATTCCACTATACTCGTTCCCTTCTTCCCCACTCCAGCTGCCACGCACCTTTTGCTCCTTTTTCTCGTGGTAGCAGCACACAACCGTCAAACTCCTCTCTCCTCTTCATGGCCCCACCCATCTTCCTCACTGAAACATCCATTCACCATCACAGCAACAGAGTAGATCAAGCAAGGGAAGGCGACGACAGAACCAAGTGCACAATGGGATGCTCGCTGGTCTCCCGGGAGGCAGCTGTAGCGCCCTGACCGCTTAACTATACAAAGATGCTGTGTGTCACCGGTCATGCGATACAACCGGAGGTTACTGGGTTACCACTCCCAGGCCAAAACCTTTGGCAGGCGTGCTCGGCATGGATCATCGGCAACGCAACACCCCGAGTGATGCCATAACACAGGCACAACTATCAATGCATCATAGAGAGATCAAGACTTGTGGAACAACTGGCACATTACAGACTCTACGACTCAAAGCATTATAGTTCAACTCTTATAATAGAGAAAGATAGCAAATATTACAACCAGAGGTCACAGACCCAACAGTACATCATGCGGAAGCGAATTAAGTTGCTCTAAACAACAAGATCCAAAATATGGCCTAAGAGGCCTACAGATAAACATTCCCAGCGCCAGCTGTCCCGGAGATGTCCCAAGCTGCCACCTGGGAACCCCAGACTACTCGTCGACGTCCACGAAGAACCCACCTTCAAGGTCGATGAAGTCCTCCTCTGAAAGAATCAACAAAGCAACGTTGAGTTCGACGAACTCTGCAAGATTACTAGAGCTACTAGCTCGATGATTGGCTTACAAAGGTTTTATGGCTGTTTTGCATAAAGCTGGTTTTCTTTATTAAAAGACATCTGGCATCGACTAATCAGAATATTTTCAAAGGGGTGAGAAGTAAACTCTTTTCTTTTGATCATCTTCATCAGCAACCAACATCAAGCACAGTATCTATCTACAAAGGCACCTCCCCGATTCACCCTCGAGGAAGCTAACCTTGCATTCTTGAAGTCAAGTTTTACTCATTCGGTTCATGTTCTCTATGGTCTTATCGTCCGTTCCCAAGTCGTCCATAACCGCGGACACGGCTTTTCGAAAAGATTTAACCCTGCAGGGGTGTACTATTTTTAACCACCAGTACCGTCCGGCTCATTGCCTATGCAATTTAACTTTCCTCCGGGGAAAGCCGGTTGAGTGGGAGCGGCTACAACCTTTACCTTGCTTGAGACTAACCCAGGATCATCAGTGAGGACAGGACAGGTTCAGTGCCTCCAACACCCTGCCCCGTGGCCACTCATTTTCCTAAACACCACCATCCTCATCCCAGTCCTGGCCACCGTCTTCACGCACGCGCAAATGGAAGCTCAAACTAGAGGACCCTGGCTAGTCCCTCCCAAGTTAGTCGGTCGATAGGGATTCCATATGTCCCACCGATGGAAGCACGCTCAGTCTTGGTTCAAGAGGTAAAGAACTCGCACCTAGGCGGCGAGAACGGGACAACCCACCACATCCCATGTGGCCTCTCATCCCCGCCTTTAAGCAGTTTATTTATGTCCCCACAATTTTCCACAACATCCGGTCATTCCATCAACTGTTCCGACAATTGAAACATCCACCGGACTAATAAGCATTTAACTAAGCATGGCTAAGCATATATATCGCAAGTATAATTAACTCAGGCCAACACTTCAGTCCTATGGATATTAGGAAGGATACAGGTAATGTCAACAGGTATCTAATGCAACTAGTAGGATACTCTAATCCAGGCAAAAGACATTTGGAACCGAATGCAATATTATAGTGGAGAAAATAGTTGCGGAAAATAGGAGGAGACATGCTCAGAGGGGGATTACGCTTGCCTTGTTTAGCAGGCTGGTAATACGGGTCGTCAGGGTATTGCGGTGGAACCCCGACTGCTTGATCTATCGATGCATAAGAACACCGGAAAGGAACAATCAATAACCACACATGCATGACAAGTGAAATGCGCAAACACATGATGGCATGACCTTTTTAATGCACTGAAATTACCATAACAATATCTAGCAATTTAAATGGGGTTTGGAAATAATTGTTTCAACACGAGAGAATTATACCCCACATTTACTTAATGATTTTCCTAACCTTTAAAAAAGTGCAGTACTGTAATTTTGATCAAATATGCATGATGGTGATACTACTGGATAGTTCACATTTTTCTGAGCATTTTGATCTATTAAACACATTTTTCTGATATACCAATAAAAAGTTATTGAATTTCTAAAATTCCTTCTAAATCTGCCTTTTTAGCAAATTCCATTAAATAGCGTTAAAACTAATTATCCATGTTTGTAGAGGTGGTGAAACATGAAGTATATTAAGTGCTGAACATTTTGATAGTTCAAACTTAATTTTTGGATCATTATTTTTAAAGTTATTGAATTTACAAAAAGTATTTCTTTTCTGCCATTTTAGTTATTTTAATAAAGCAGCAACTAAACTAATTTAGTTGGATGTGTGGGCTATACCAATAGACTCCATTTATTTTTCTGAACATTTTGGCATCTTATTTGTAATTTCTGGACAAGTATTCAAAGAGTTATGAATTTTGCAAGTTTAAACAATTTTCTGTCTTTTCTTTTAATTTACAGAAATTCCAACCGAAACGTTTTTCACCGAGGGGCTGACTAGCCACAGCTGCTGACAGGTGGGGCCCGCGGCCACGCAGGCGGCCACGTCAACGCGGGGGCCCACGGCCTTGTTTGACTGGAGCACGGCGACGCGGACGCGCGCGACGGTGGTCGCCGGCGGCGAGCTCACGGGCGCGTCGATCTACCGCACTAGGGGACGGGTTACGAACGGCGTTCGACTTGCAAGCACACGGCGAGCACGAATATGACGGCGCCGCTACCTAATGGTCGCCGGAGCGACGCATCCTTCGGCGACCCGCGGCGAACTCCGGCGAGCTACTGCGAACTACGTGTACCGGATGCGCATTGACCAACGGCGAGCATTTGGAGAAGCGCAAGCTCACCCTTGTCGCGTGAGCGGGCTCGGTGAGGAAGGAGGAGGTCGGAGGAGGCGTCGAGCTTGCTCGGAGCGCGGCTGCCGGAGAGGAGGAAGACGAGCACGGTGGAGACGATTCCGAGCTCCCCTTCTCGATTCCTTAGACGAGGAGGGAGAGGACGACGCAGCGGAGCTCCCGGTGGTCTTCGATCTGATCCAGGCGGCCTCAATCGACGGCGGCGAGCTCGGCGGCCATGGCGGCTAGGGTTCGGCCGAGAAGAAACAGAGAGAGGGAGAGAGCGAGAAAATATCAGGGGAGAGAGAGAGAGAGCTGCCTCGGTGGTGGTCTTATCTCCTCGCGGTGAACAGCGGCGGGCAGGGGAGGGCACGGCGGCGTGCTGGCGCGGCTCGAGCAGCTCGTCGCTCGGTCGCTACAGGTGAAGACGATGACCGTTTTGCAGATTTCTCCTTTTTCCTGTTTCTTTTAATTCCAGTAGCATTTCAGGGATTTTATTGAGGCAATTAAACATTTTACAAACATCTGAGAAAATTCATGTAGCCTCCCCATAATATGTAGAAGCACCGCAAAAATTGGTGTTGCAAAATAAAATGTTTTGAACAACATTTGTTCATAAGGTTGGATTATGGTATTTTTGGTTAAATCCAAATTGATATTTCTTTATTAATTTGAGAGCAAGTGAGAATTATTATTTTTGAACTCTTGGAACTTCCTTGACAAATATATTAACTTGCTAACGTCTGTTTGTCAAGATTAATTGTTTCAAGTGGAACACCTTAATGCATGGATGCCATGATGCAGGACTGAAAGGAAAAGTGAAAATTTGGTTCAAATTTTACAATACCAAAAGTGGGGCTGTTACAGCAGCGGGGTCGTCCTCTTGAAGTCGTAGGAGCAGCCACAACGACGGTGCCGCGAGGAACACACATCTCGGCAGAGGCCTCTTATGACGTGGGTACTTCCGTAAGGCGTTCGTACACTTCATGTATAAGGACGCCTTACCATCCCGGGGCGTCTTAGAGCTTAAGTGATGCTTAGAAGACGCCTTAAAAACCATGGTCATTGCTCAAGCTCGGGTTCAAAGTGGTACCGTGTGCCCACGAGGGAGCTCTCCATCGTCGATTGCGACCTGTGCAAGCATGTGTCGGTGGAAAAGTTAACCACATTCACCGACGTCAACAGCAATCAGGACAGGGAGTTTTTCACGTGCCCTAATTAGTAGGTTAGTAGTGTGTTTTTGCTGATTTGATGTTGATTTGCTCTAAATTTATGTCGGTTAATTTTAATTTTAATCTGAATTTCTGTATCTTAGGACAAGGATGTCACCTAGAGGGGGGTGAATAGGCGATTAAAACTTTTCGGTTTAGACTTGAATAAATGCGGAATAAAACTAGGTGTTTAATTTATCAAGTCAACAACCTAAAAATACTAGGCTCACCTATGTGCACCAACAACTTAAGCTAAGCAATACAAGCAACAAGGCGATAGCAAGATAAAAGACTTTGTCGCAGCAGTGGAACATGGGGTTCCCCTGATGCTGCCAAAGTGGGTCCACCACTGGGGCCCACCAAGAAGATGGACAAGGCAAGGAGTCAAGTTCAGCAGATGGGTCAGCTCATCTGCCCCTAGGAAACCCCACAAGTTCGACAACAACGTGTTGTGGCTAAGGACCAGGCGACCTTCCGGGGTCACCCGTTGCCCGGAGAACAAGGCGGAGTACCCGCGGGTCCGTGCGCCCGGCAGGAGGCCAGGCGTACCCCCGGGTCCTCCATCCGTACCGCTGAAAGGATAAGAACGCCAGCTCACCAGAAGCTGGTAGAAGGCTTGGGCGCCAAGACGAAGGACGCGCCCTGGTGACGTTGCCACGAGCGTAGTTGGTGGGGCGGTCAGGCTTTGTCCGTCCCACCTTTCCCAAAGGGCGGACGACCGCGCCACCCTCCAGAAGATACTTGGAGGAGAGGAGGCCACGTCTCCTCAAAAGACCGCCGAGGGGTTCTCCCGCCAAAAACCCCTCACGCCCCTCGCGTGCCCATGTCGGATCCCCTTAGCCTATAAAAGGAGGACCATGGCACCGAGGAAGAAAAAGGCTAAGATAGAGATCAAGCAACACTAGACTAGGGTTCGGAGGGTAGAGAGAGGTGATCTCCCCAGGGCAGGATCTGCTCTCCGTCTACCTCCGGCCGGAACTCTGCCGGGTTCATCCCGGAACACCCTTGTACACCACACCATGATGAACACTTCAATCCAGACATGCAGGAATAGGGATTTTAGCCTCCGGGCGGCCTGAACCTCGGTAAACCATGTGTGTCTCTCTGTGTTGTTGGCTCGCTTGTCCCGACGAAGAACTCGACGATCTTGCTCCCGGGTAAGGCGTCTTCCAGCCTCTTTCGCGCCCCGTGCCGAACCTAAAAAGGGGGTATCCTCTACTCCTGGTGTCCGTGACCCGAGACACGACAGACTTCAAGCACGAAGGCTATCACAATGTAAAGTGAATAAGTAAAGAGCTCGGGTATAGAAATAACCGAGGCACACGGAGACGATGATGTATTCCCGAGTTCCTCCTTTTGAGGGGAGTACGTCTCGTTGGAGGGGTATGAGCTTTACCACAACAGACTTATGATGACGTGGAACAGCACGTTCGCTGGAAGACCCCAAGTGTAATGTTTGATGTAATTTAGCAGCAAGTTTACCCTTGATTACAAAACCAAGGTTATCAATCTAGTAGGATTTGGAGAAGGCTTTGGAAAGGTGTCAACAGCGCCATTTATGATAATTGACGTGGACTTGCGCACAGTCGAACAAACTACTTTGCCCCAACGAAACAGAGAGGTTGTCAATCTCTCCGGCTTGCTGAACACAAAGAATTAAATGTATGTGTGTAAAATAATATGAGAGCAAAAATTACCAGCGCGCAAAATGACTTAGAAAGGCTATTAGAACGGTTGTAAACAATATAGGAAAATAGGACCGGTGTCCACAGTTCACTAGTGACGTCTCTCTGAAAGATAAACATGCTGGGTAAACAAATTACAGTGAGGCAATTGACAAACATGGGCGCAACACAATACTATCATGACACAAAGTTCATTGTTTCATTTAATATGGGCATTACGACAAAATATATAGACTGTTATCCAACTGCATCTATGACTAATAATCCACCCCGGGATCGCTATCCATCCTGTCACCCGGAAGTATTAAGTTGCAAGCAACAGATAATTGCAATAATCATGGTGCGTGATGACGTGGGACACACGTTTGTTGGGAGACCCCAAGAGGAAGGTATGAAGCAGTGCAGCAACAAGTTTCCCTCAGTAAGATACCAAGGTTATCAGATCCAGTAGGAGCAAGAAGCACTTCTGAAGGTTGTCAACGGTGCCAGAAAAGTACCTGCGTGTGGAAGGGAGTTCGGCTGTTGACGTAGAACCTGCACACAACACAATCAAACTATTTTGCCCCAACAAAACAGGAAGGGTGTTAATCTTCCTGGCTTGCTGAAAACAAAGGATTAAACGTATGGTGTGGAAAATAGTGTTTAATTGCAGAGAATGAAAAGGAACAATGATTGCAGTTGGTTGTATTATCAGTGTAAAAGAATGGACCGGGGTCCACAGTTCACTAGTGGTGTCTCTCCATAAAAGATAACTAACATGCTGGGTGAACAAATTACAGCTGGGTAATTGACAAAATATTGAGCGCATGACAATGCATATATATGACATGATGATTACTATGATATTCATGTGGGCATTACGACAAAATACATAGACCGTTATCCAACAGCGTCTATGACTAATAATACACCTCCAGGTTGTCATACCGAGTTCCCCGTTGGTATTAAGTTGCAAGCAACGGATAATCGCATTAAGTAATGTGAGTAATGTAAACAAATGCATTAGACCTAACGGCGCACACATAATGATGTGGGTTGGTCCCGATTTTCGCGGATTTGTGCGGAGGAAACGATGAACACGAAGAACACGGGATGAACACGACGAACACAAAGAGGGGAAATCAACACACAAGGGTAAATAGCAAGTAGCAACTCGGCAAGACTCAATTGGTAACAAATCCCGAGGGTAGCCCCCAATTCTCCTCTCCCAAGCACACCTTACTCTTAGGATTGTTTGTCCAATTGGTCAATCCAACCAACCCAATAGAATTACCCGAAGATGAAAGATTGGCAAGTAATCGCAACTACAAGCGGAAACCTTGGTATCCATGCAGGGATCTTCTCCTCAAGAGGAGGCCTTGGTTCATCTCCACAAGGGGAGGCCTTGATTCATCTCCATAGGAGGAAAGAGACACTTTGAGAAGAAGGGGCAAGGCTCTACTTTAGTTCCCAAATCATTGTCTAACCCTAGATCTAGAGGGGAAAGGTCTATTTATAGTCTAAGCCACGAAGTGGGGAAAGGTGGGGGGGGTACAAGGCACATGGCCCGTCATGCACGCAGGCGGCAGGGGACCCGGTTCCTGGGCCGGTCAGGCCGGGCTGGGAGCCGACCGGCTCTGCAGGGTAGCCGGCCTGGGAGCCGACCAAACCGGCTAGGGCGGCGGCTGGAGTGACCCGGGGGGCCCACACCCCACCACGACGCGGTTGGAGGGGGGCTGCGCCGCCCTAGGGTGTGGCGCCCTCCTCGGTCGCCTCCGTCTCTCCTTCGGACTTCGTGTACGTGTTGGAAAAATAGGAGGTCCTGTCCAGGTTTCGTCCAATTCCGAGAATATTTCTAGAACAGCTTTTCTAAAATACAAAAACAGCAGAAAACAGGAACTGGCACTGTGGCATCTTGTTAATAGGTTAGTCCCAGAAAATGCATAAAAATGCTATGAAGAGTATGTAAAACATGTAACAATTGGTATAATATCAACATGGAACATCAGAAATTATAGATACGTTTGAGACGTATCAGTGCGTAATGTAAGCAATGTAAACAATATAAAGCAATAAACACCGTTGTTTTATCCCTAGTAGCAACATCACATCTCAAGTCTTAATCGTTTCTGTCAACTCCAGCTCAGACAAGAGAGGCATGAACCCACTATCTATCATAAATACCCTCTCTAAGATACTAGCAATTACTTCGGCCAAAGCATCCACAAGCATCGGATTGCATGCAAGATCATAAATAAAACATATGATAAAGAATCTAAACAATAATGTCATGACTCCATAATTCATCGGATTCCCGCAAACACAACATGTAGCATTACATAAAGATGATCTTAATCATGTAGGCAGCTCATAAGATCTAAATAATGGAGCACAAAGGAGAAGAGACAACCATCTAGCTACTGCCATGGACCCGTAGTCCCGTGGTGGACTACTCACGCATCACTCCGGAGGCAGGCATGGTGGTGTAGATGCCTCCGGTGATGATCTCCCCCTCCGACAGGGTGCCGGGAAGAGCTTCAGGACCCTCCCGATCTAGGGTTGGCGACGGTGGTGGCCTCAGAACTTTTATGGAAAATATGATCGGGTATCGAGTTCTTTCGGGACGATGACAATTTATAGGCGAAAGGGCAACTCGGGGAGACCACCGAGGCGCCAAGGTGGGCCCCAGCTGCGGTCTAGGGGTTGACCGCGCCTGGGGGGTCATCTGGGGCCTGTGGGGCCCCCTGTAGGTCTCCTTCGGGCGCAGTCTTTGTTTCCATGTAAAAATAATTCCATTAAATTTTCAAGCGATTCGGAGAAACTTCCCCGGCTAGCTTTTCTGAAACAAAAAGACAGCAGAAAACAGGAACTGGCACTGGGCATCTTGTCAATAGGTTAGTTCCATAAAAATGCCAAAATGATATAAAACATTATAAAAACATGTGGCAATACTATATAACAAGCATGGAACAATAAAAAATTATAGAAAACGTTTGAGACGTATCAGCTTACTCAACGCCACAAAGGTCTCACCATATTCGATCTCCGATAAATCGCACCACAAAGGATTGGTTCACCTTCTACTATCGGTAACCTTCGAGGCAGAAACCGGCGCCTTTACAACAAGCCCGAGGCACGCATCCACAACCTAATTGGAGGCTCCCGAGTCACAAGCTTGGGGCACGCATCCACAACTGAATTAGAGACTCCCAAGAATCACCACAAGTCGTCTAGTGTCCAATGACCCAAGAGTAACAAGCTCACAAACTTTCAACTTCCACAAATCCTCGTGGAGAGCACAAACTGATGCACCAAATGCAATGGAAAGAACACAAGAAGTGCTCAAATCCTTCACTCCCAAATCTCACCAAAAGCAACTAATGCTTATGGGGGGAGAAGAGAGGAATAACAAAGAAGAGAACCACACAAGAACTCCAAGATCTAGATCCACTACGTTCCCCTCACTTAGAGGAGAGATGGATTGGTGGAAATGTAGATCTAGATGTGCTCTCATTTTTCCCTCAAAGATATGCAAGAATCATGGGAGGGATTGAGAGGAAGTCAAGCTTTTCAAGGTCAACAATGGAGGAGAGAGGGGGGAAACGTGCTCAGGTTGTTGGGGACCCTTTGGGGAAGAAGGCCCCTTAAATAGGTCCCCCAGAAAATCTGCTTGTTGGACAGTTTTTGCGCAGGGGCGGTAGTACTGGGCTTGGCCCCGTACTACTGTGCACCTGGTAGTACTGGGCAAGCCCGATAGTACTGAGATAACAAGTGCGGGGACATCAGAGAGCTCCGAGCTAATGTAGTACTAGCCCCGGTACTTGGCACGGTAGTACTGGGCATGGTATCTCGGTACTACCGGGCCAAGTCCGGTACTACCGCGTTTGTAAAAACTACAGAAAACAGCAACACTAAAACGGGCATAACTTGAGTATCCGAACTCCGTTTTTGATGTTCTTGGGCTCGTTGGAATCACCACAACTAGCTTTACAAGATCATGCAGAGAAACATTATAGTTTAACACGGGAGTATAAAACCAAATGTAGAAAGGTAAAACCTCTCTAGAGAATGCAAACCGGTAAAAACTCCAACATCAAAAACACAACAAGATATTCATATGAAATCCGTTTTTGATGAACTAGCGCTTGGTATGGAGAAGAACACAAGCTCTAAATCCTCACATGGATAAAAGCCAAATAACAACCAAAAAGATGATATGCCAAGTATGCAAAGGTTTGAGCTCTTCACAAAGATGCGATCAAGTTACTCACTTGAGAGCCCCTCTTGATAGTACGACTATCGATCCTATAACCCGGTCTCCCCAAAAGCAAGAGACCGGTAAAATAGAAAACCTATAAAGATCATACCTTTGCCTTGGGCATTCCACTTGAGCTAGATGATAACGATCTTGACTCCCTCAAGTTGGAACAGCTTTCTCGATCGTGCTTGCTAGCACATGCTTGATGTAGACTTCTCCAAATACTCCCCATACTCCATTATGGGAGAGCCTCGCTTAGCTCCGACTTCATCTTCTTCTCTTAATCTAAAGATATAAACGGTGAGACCCCTTGTAGGCTCCTCAGCGATTTGGCCTTTATGGTCATCCGATCCTCCCCGCTCCGTGCCTCCGCTCCGTCCGATCCCTGCCGGCTCCTGGAGTCGGAAGGAATAGGGATTTGCAAAGTCGCTAACCGCACCAACCTTATTGCACCCACTCTCGCTGACATCCTACGTGGATCACCGCTGTAGCCCGAGGCCCCGCCCGTCAGCCTCACGGTTCGTGTTTAATCGGTGTGGCGGACGGGTAACAGTGCCAAAAATTCCGAGCGCGTTCCTGCCATTGGTGATTTTGTTCATTTACCATTCTAGGTTTTAGGGCTTGCCCGTCCGGGAGAGTGATCGTGCTACGTGTTCCTCTCCCCTCTCCCTCGCTGACCGCGGATCCCTCCCTCTCCTTGGCCCACATGTCGGTTGCTCGGGACGTTGCGTCACCGATGTTTCCCTTCCGTGCGTGGCCGATGCGTATTTTCTACAGTAAAGTGCGTATATTCTACAGTGTAACGGGGCACGTTCGGTATTTCGCAGGATCGGCACTGTTCGTGATGTCAGCTGAAAATCGGGCCCGATTTCATCGTCCTACATGGCGTCTTTCCATTCGTTGGCGGGTACGTTACACTGTGTGTGTGGTAGAAGACTTTCGGGCCCGATTTGCTGTGTCCTAGCTGGCATCTCGCCATTGGTGCAGTTCAGATGGAACCGACCTAAATACAGTGTCTCAGGGGTACGGTAGGAAAATATATCAAGCCCATCTTTGATTCTCTTAATGGTGTCTTGCTATTGGTTAGTTACTACAGTACGTTGGGGGCACGATCGGGTTTTCCTCGATTGTTGCCGTGTACATTGTAGATGTGTATATATAAACCCTTCGACCTTCTTATCCTTTCGACCGTCCCCATTTTCTTCTTGCTCATTCGCTTTTTTATTTTGTTTCGGCCTGCGGTGGAGGATATGTTCGATTTGCTTCCTCCCCGCCGGCGACGGCCGTTGTTCAAGCACGGACGAGCGGTCGTCACGGTTGTTTATGTGCTCCTCTCTTATTTTTGCATCATCCGCTTTGTTTTGTCTGTCGCCGTTTGGTTCTCGCTGTCTATTTTTCTCATTCCTGTTTCTGTTTTTGTTTTGTCGGTCTTTGTGATTGTTGTTTTTTTGGTTTCGGGCTGCTCGGGCCCGTTTTGGTAATCGGTTTGTCTTCCTCGTGCGCTTTGCTCCCTCTCGTGAGCAAGGGTTTTGTACCATCATGATTTTCACTACTTTTTTCGGTTGGGCGATTCGGACGTTCGGACTAGGTATGGGTGGTGCTTTGGGCTTAATATAATTTTTTTAGTTCTTGTGAAAGCTTTTGTCTCATAGGAGAGAAAATCCACCGTGCTGTTTTACAGGATATACGATATGTTTATACTGTTTGTTTGTTTCGTGTTTGTTTTGTTAGGTTCCTTCGCTTCGCAGGAAGATACGAGGTTCGCTCGTGCCGCGTTCTGGACAGGGGTTGCTCCGGCTTTACGTCTGGTGAGTTCACCGGTTGAGAGGGGCTGAGAGCTCACGCCTTCACGAGGGAGTCGGTGATATGGGAACGGTGAAGGGTGGAGAGATCCATACCGGACAGGTAGAGATATCATGCCGACTCGAGGGAGTCGGCGAGATCGGTACGTTGTCTGTTCATTTCTCGGCTGGATCCCTATTTTTTAGTCTTTTGGTTATCTGGTCGTTTGTTTGTATTGTTGACTCTGTGTTGAATCCGTATTCTTTTGTTCTTTTTGTTTTTTGTCTTTTGTTTTTGTTTGTTTGTACGTCATCGGTGTATTGGTTTACCGTTCCTCCGGTTAAGGTTAGTTCCGTTGGGGTTGGTTGGGGATTTCATACCGTTTATTTCTTGCACCTTCATTTTTTTTCATCTTGTTGTTATTCCACTGGATCCATGTTCTTTGGTAGTTGGATGGTCTTGTGATTGGTTATGCGGTCGTCTATTTTTTCTGTCTTTCTTTCCATTTTGGATTCGGCTTCGTTTTCCTGCCGCTTATGTTCTGTTTTGTTCCGTTCGTGAGATTTGTTTCATGTTTTTGTTTGTATAATCAGTGGGTTTCCTTTTGTTTGGTGCGATCTGTTCGTTTATTTCGTTATAGTTTTTGGTTCAATTGGATTTTCTTGCTTCGTATACTTCTTTGCCTTGCTTCCTTTTGTTGTATGCAGTGTCGGCTTAGTGGTTTGTTTTATCCGGCTGAGGTCAGTTCGGTTGAGATCATATTGGGCTTTGTTGTGTTGCTTTCCTTTTTGTGGCTGTTCTTTGCTTTTGCGTTATGCCCCATGTGGTCGTCTCTTTTTCGGTCATTCCTTTCTTTTTCGAGGTGTCGTGGTTGTACTGTACTTACTGTGTTATTTGTTTTCGTTCGCGATTTGTTTTGTTGTTTTGACTTCAATGCAACGAGAAATAGGCTTGGTGGGGTTTTCGTCATTGGTTGCTGTGTACTCTTGCTCCTTGGGCATTTTAATTTGCTTGCAAAGACTACCTCTGACAGTTTATTTCACGAAGGTCAGACCCTCCGACTCCAGGGAATCGGTTGGGTCGATGCCCAGCAAAATGAATTTACAAGAGTCTCGAAAGACCCGTCTTAATAGGGTGGTGCAAAACTAATGCCTCGCCGACTCCAGGGAGTCGGCTGTGTCGATGCTCTGAGTTTTTAACTACCGACCTCCGCAAAGGTGAAGTTGACTCGCCTAGACATAACGAGAACCCTTGCGACTCAGCAAAAGTTAATCATTATTGAGGCACGCATCAGTTAATCAAATGTGTTCAAGCAAAAAAAATATTATTTATGTGTATACCCTTGATCAAGTAAGAAGGTCAGACCTGTCGACTCCCGGGCGAGTCGACCAGTACCAAAAAAAACCGCATCGGTCTGGCGCCAACAGTAAACATGACCGATGAGATCGTAGATTTATCAAGAAATCGATATGCATAAAGGTAGCAAAGAAGGAAACACAGACAAAGAGTAAACGATTGTGTTCATAGCACGTATATATGGATTATACTAGGTACATCCTTCTCTAAACAGTCACCTTAAGGAAATTTGCCATGCATATTTTGTCTTGGCTGGCCTCTCTTATCCAGACGTCGGTTAATCAAAGGGTGTATTAAGACGGAACCTGGAGTCGGCGGCGTCGGGTGGATCATTAAGACGGGAACCTGGAGTCGGCGGGGTTGGGTGGATCATTAAGATGGGAACCTAGAGTCGGCGGGGTCGGGTGGTGCATTAAGACGGGAACCTGGACTCGGTGGGGTCAGGTTGTGCGCTAAGACGGGAACCTGGAGTCGGCGGGGTCGAGTTGTGCGCTAAGACGGGAACCTGGAGTCGACGGGGTGCACAGGAAACGCATCATAGATAATGGCAACTCTCGAATCGTCTGCCCACCCACCAATCTCAACTCCTCGAGACTATCAACTGAGGGGGATTCACGTAGTTGAGGATCTGCTTGGGGATTTTTTTGCCTCGGAGGTACCTGCCAGTTCACATGGTATGGCTGTTCAATATGTTCTGACGCGGTGGCCTGTTATTAAGCCGGCAACCTGATATTAAGACAGCCACTGTGCCTATGCAGGGCCCTGATTTTTAAGCCCGCTTAATAGCACGTGTCCTGCCTCGTCGGGGATGTTAATTAATTAAGTCGGACCTATTAAGTCGGCACGGACGGTTGTAGGGAAGAAGTCTTTCCATACACTTGCGAAACAAAGAGACACACGTCCTAACTTGGGGAGGTGTATATCAACACGACCACGGTGTACGCAGTAAATAATGGCTAGAACCCGGTCGTGGCCCAACGTACGGCCAGTACCAACAGTACGGACGAGTCACGTGACCCGTTCAATCAAATTTAGTTCGTTTACCGTATACTGGTCGATTCCCGGGAGTAGGCAGTCACCCGGCCGACTCTAGGGAGTCGACGGGGTCGATGCACAGTTAAAGGGATAAGGCCAGCCCAACCGACTCCAGGGAGTCGGCTGGGTCGATGCAAAGAAAAAATGAATTTAAAACCGGGATGAAGAGGCACGGGCAAAACGACACGACCACATGAAAAAAATCTTCCAGAAGCGATAACAAAAACATAAACCGACCGACAGGAAGAAGCAAAGAAAACGTCACGGCGAATAGGAAGACAAGAAAGCCAACAAAAAAAACAGCGACCACCGAACAGGACAATGCACCACACAAACCGTCTCATTGCTCTACGATCCAGCCGTCTCCAGGAGTCGGCGGTACTGTCCTTGTCCGTCTCACTGCTCGTGGATCCCGCCGACTCCAGGCCGTCGAATCCAGGGAGTCGGCAGGACTGACCTTATCTGTCTCAATCTCGTGGATCCCGCGAGCTTTGATCATGTCCTACCGATCTCGCCGGCTCCCTCGAGTCGGCCTGACCAGCGTTCTTGTCTATGTTAATTGCTACCCCTTCCCTAGACGCATTTGTTGTTCTCCACTGTTCCTTCATTTTTCAGCCGCCTTCTCTTTCGCAATGATGCATCGATGTTCAAAAACAGTATTTATTCCTGGTTATAGATTACTGTCCAGTTCCTGTCCGTGACATTGCGTGTTTACTTTCTAAGTCGTGTTTCCTGATGGTTTCTGACGCAACATCATGGATAGTTCCGTTAAATTGTGACGCTAGTGTATGTTTATTTTAGGGCATCTGAGATCACAGCTCTGGCAACACGTTCATGTTTTAAAGATATTGGAGTCGGCGGGATCGACCAACAGTGAGGCGTTGTAGGTCAGGCCTACCGACTCCCTGGATTCGACGGCCTGGAGTCGGCTCGTCTTATTGCAGGAACTAACGGGGTGGATACACGATGAAATGGGCATCTATACAACCGGCCGTGTCGGCTTAATCGGTCCGACTTAATTATGTCTATACAATATAGATGAGACTACTCAAACATTTAATCACGAACAGTAGCTCGATTACATATGCAACTCAGCGTAGGTGCATGAATACATCGAATTGTTGTCAAAGCCGACTCGAGGGAGCCGGCCTGATTGGACGGATTTGAAGGCCAGAGTTTCCGATAGTCATGGATGTAGTTCTTCGTTCTCGCCACTGTTGTGATATTTTGGTCACACTGTACAAGACACTCTTAGCTAAAAAAGTATTTTGTGCAGTGCACCAAAACATCGCAAGAGCAACGGGTTGGGATACTTCGTTCAACTGAAGCAATTTGATTTTGGGGGCTACCCTAGCGTGTACAACATAAAATGTTTGTACATGTCCTTCTCTTTTGGAAGGTTGGCTTATCTTGGAAGTGGTCGCTGAAACAGAAATAGAGATGATGTTAGTTTGGTGTACGTATGGCATAAATAGCATGTGACATGATGGATAAATAACATGGATAGAATAACTTACAAATTTATCGCAGAATTGTTGTACACTACACGGTTGTGCACACTACTGCATGCTACCAGATAAAGATGTCCTCTTGTACGGTGTCACCAAAATAAGATTCATGTGCATGTTATTATAGATGGTAAGGTAGTAATATATCAACAAACGCAGGAGTAAGAGAACAAATCAATAGCACTATAGATAGGAGTCGTGTGGTTTGACTTTTATGTGGTTCTAGATCTAATGGATGGATATGTTCAGAAGAAATCAAACATAATTGATCTAATGTATGGTTGTGTTGCGGTGAAGCAAAATGATGAAAAGCTTAAGACTTTCACCAAAGAGAGATATACACACGGGTGATAACACAGTTTTGTCGAATCTCAGGTCCCTATTTCTACAAAGACGGTTATTTTGTTAGATACCTTTCATTTAGCAAATGGTCGAGGAGGAGGGGGACCGTGGATGATAAGGAGCAACGTTGTCGAGGCGAGGATGTGTCGTTGCTCCGTAGAACTCGGAGGTGGTTTTGATCTTCGATGTTGATGTGAGACCAGCATTGTCTTGGATCTAGAACGAGAGATCTAGCTTTCCCTTCTCTTCGACCAGGTTAGGAGCGAGTGGTTCTAAATCTAGGAGACGGCTGTGGATGGAGGTGTGAAGGTAGGGCTGCTGCCGGTTGAAATATATACAACTGGACCAGTGGGTTTTGGTTGGATGGATCTTCACGGGGCCAATGTTACCATTTACTGTGGCTGGACGTTGCGTGTTTGCGTTCAGCAGAATACAGCTGATGGTCACATTAATAGGAGGGCACCGCGTAGGTACATGTGCCGGCTTAATAGCAGGACACCGCGTGGGAACGGTACAGAAACGACGTGTAGCTACACCGAACGGTAGGCGTTCCGTGGTGTCATTCGTTTGATGGGATGTGGGGAGGTAGAGTGAGTGGTTGAGCCAAGTAATGAGAATGCTAGGTTGGTAGGGGTTGAACGAAGAAGTAATAAGTGTGGTAGGTTGGCAGGTTGAAGTTATTGAATGTGTTCCCTGAGTATCTTCGTTGGGAGTGACATGACGCCTAGGTGTATGCTGGCTCCCTGTATTCAGCTTTGTGACCCCTCGGTCTTAGTGATGTCCTTCTGGACGGCTCCCGGAGCCGGATGGATCAACGAGTGGTTCTTGCTGGTCGATTATTTGGATGGTAGTTTAAAGATGAAGTCAAAGGATTCATTTGATTTGTACAAGTCGTTGTTAGAGCCGTTTGTGTTTGCGCTGATGCAATCGTTGACGTCACCGACTCGAAGAAACCGCCAAGATATTATATTGCAAACACATACACATCGCCGACTCCCCGGGGAACTGGCGGCTCTCCATAACCAGCAAGAAGAAGATGGGGACGGTGGAAAGGATAGGAAGGCTGGAAGGGATACGACTACAGTGTACGCGGTGTGGATATTGAGTGTCTGCTCCTGAATTTATTGTCCTAGAGGCACTTCAGCTTGAGTGTGTTCATGGATTTAGGAACCTCTATATTTGTTTGGTGGTATTCAAACCATTGGGTTGTCTTGCTTGTGGAATGAGATCTAAATGATACATCTCAATTGTTTGTGTGTTTTGTTTTTGTAATATCGTCCTCGACCTTGCATACGCGCTGGAAGAATTTTTTTTTGTCTAATATTTGTCTAACTTGTTGTCGAGCTTATATATGGATATAATTGTTTCCACCCGTTGATTATGAGCATTGTGTATGACGTGTCGTCAATACATGGCTCGGGGGTCGTGCGCCAAGGCGCACCCCTAAATCTATAAGTTTTCAACATAAACGATACTATGACGAACCCATGGACTAGCACGGAAGAAAGGATGTCAATTAATTAAGCCGGACCGACTAAGCCGGCACGGCCGATTGTAAGGAAGAAGTCTTCCCACACACCTACGAAACAACGGGCACATGTCTTAACACGCGGTACATACATTCCCACTCATTTACTCCTCGACCATCAAAGAAACACTAAAGTAAACACCAACCCTAGAACCTACTTTTTAATTACATCTTCATTTTCTAAATATCTTCTTCTGTTGTCGGTCCATTCTTTTTCGTTGCCGGATCCATTTTTTCGTTCTTCCAGCACCTGCACAAAAGGTCGTGGAGTGCATTCTTCGGGCATTCCTCAATGGGAATATTCGCGACAGTGTCGTGCCGGTTATTTGCTTGCACCGATTCCTTCTTGGTTCCAACATCATCATCAGAATCTTCCTGTGTATCAAAATAACGCAAAAAATCATCGCCCATAGTGCATGTGATTAGCCTAAATTAGGGAAAAGGTCTATATACCCTTCTTAACTTAAATAACGATGAGATGGATAGGTGTTCGTTGTTGAGAGGTATTCTTAGATTAGCCTCATGGTCGATAAAGACACGAACATGACGAAAAAAAGGGTAACAGATTGTAAGGCAGAGAGCATATACAGAACAACATCTCAAAATTATAGAACCACAAAACTAAATGGTATGTATGTGGTCCATTGTTTATGTTTGGTCATATCTGCAGGAAATCGTATCAGGTAAGCACGTAGCTGCTTATTGGTTGGTTTAGTACGTACCTCCTCCTCCTCGCCGTCGAAAGCCTCTTCGAACGCCGTCGTCTCTATGAGAGCTGCGGTGTTGTCGTGGGGGCCCTTGTCGCCCGGCTGTTGCAGGTGGTCGATGATGGCAGGGATCAAACTATTTTCCTCCACCTGCCCCTGGAGGGGATTAACCACCGCGGTCACGACGGCCGGAGTAGCACTCGCACGGCCATTAGTAGCCGCAACTACAGCGACGACGTTCTTCTCCTGCAGCTTATCTGCCATGGCGTCGTCTGTTCCTCTTGTCCGTTCTATCGTCAATGGTGGGTGTGTGACTGTGTGAGTGACCGGGGAGCTGTAGTTATTAGACAGAGACGTGGGTACATGATGCATCCGACGCTTCGAGCGTCCTTTGCCGTCTTAATGTGGTGTGTGGGTGTTCTCGATCTTTCTTTGCCAAGGTATGCGTGTCTATGCTCTCTGTGTGAGACGAGTTGGACTCGGCGGCACATGAGCAGACCGTGATTTAATGTTGGGAATAAATGCTGTGTCTGACCGACGATGTGGCGTCGCGGTACTTTTACCCGCATGGATCTGATTTCTGCTTATTTTTTGTCTTATTTTGTCCTCGGCTTTACATATGGATATAATTATTTATAACCGTTGATTATTAGCATCGTGTATGTCGTGTCGTCAGGACATGGCTCGGGGGGTCGTGCGCCAAGGCGCACCCCTAAATCTAGTATATATGATGGCTTAGAGATAAACATGGATGTTCACTCAATCTTCTTTTGCAAGCCACACTTGCAATAAGCTCAACTCTAGATGACCATTTGTGTGGATCACACCTTGAATATTACTTTGGTCATCACTTTATCTTCTTCTTTCAATCTTGATATCAACACATGGTGTTCAAACATTGCCAATGAACAAGCCCTACAAGGATAGCTTAATGCAACCATTAGTCCATAGAGATTGCCATTAATTACCATAACCACATATGAGGGCAAATCCACTTTCAGTGTTGGACTTTTTGATTAATTGCGATGAGTTGTGCTGATCAAATGAAATAAGTATAATGTGAATATGTGATGTTGTTAATAAACTATCTATTTTAGTTTAAAAGTTCCATCTTTTTTGTCAAAAAGTTCATATTTTGAGATTGTTAATCTGTGACGTTGAGGTCTCTGGTTGCAAGACAAGAATAGTCGACTAGTAAACAAAATCCTTTAAAAAAATGTCACCTAATTTAAACATTCATAAGCCCCAAAATTTGAATTAGACCAAAAACCCTAAAAAATCCTTTGGAAAATTTCTTGCTTTCAAACCTCACGCTACAATGCAAAACTGGGCTAGCAATCAACACCAAATCCTCTTGTTTGCAACGAAAACGGTGATTCGAGCCAGAGACTTGCGGAAATACGGCGGCGGTTCCCCTTTATGGCAGCGGATGGGAGCCATCAATGCTTCAACTGCTCCACGCCGCGCCGAGGTCGTCGCTTCCCTACCACCTCTCGTCGTTGGCGCCGCACGATCACTATCACCGTCGCCTGCCTCCGCGTGCTTTGGCCTCTCCGTCTCCCTCCTTTTTTCCTTTCTCCACGTGCCGACAGAACAGAGCCAAAGAAGGAAGAGATACGTGGCCTTATGTTAGATCTAAACATATGCGGGAGGGCCGATCTGCAAACTTACAGGCCAATTGATGTCGACAGGTGGGAGCATGTCCACCTGGTTGTCCACGTGGGGCAGCGAATAGCTGGGCAAAACTCGATCGGGCTAAATCGAACCAGTATTGCAACTTCAGGATAACGATTCTGCAATTCCCGAGTACGAGGACTACAGGGACCGAAGGTGCATTTTATTCTAAAACAAAGAAACACTGTAGCCGGAAAGGGCCTCATTTGTTTCGTCTGGTCCGATGTTTGGACCTTTCATCCTGCACGCCCGAAGCTTCGCCAAAATAGTCTAGAATAGAAGGAACACGATCGATTCAACCTCCTCCGACTTGGCAAAGCCAACACCTCGAAACACTCTTTCGCCCCCGCTTTATAGATAAAATCACACGCTGAACCGATATAAAGTAATGAGAATCCTCTTACAAAGCAGATCAAAGATAACAAAGAAAATAACAGCCACGCCTCGAAAAGACGCCCAAGACTACCAACCATAGGTGGTCCCAGCCCCCATGCTCCTGTGAAACCACCAGGCATCACTGCACCAAACCCACCAAGTTGTCACTGGGAAGGCAACACCATCATCCGGATGTAGGGACACCCGATGCTTGAGCCCACCGATCTCAGGTCAGCAAAAACCCAAGCGTGGAATTTACTTAGTGTGCCCCCTTTTAGTTCATATGCTAATTGGCTTAAAGTAAATGATGATCACGATAAAATGAGAGCATCTATTAAAAAAATACTAAGTGTACCCCCTTTTAGTCCATATGCTAATTGGATTAAAGTAAATGATGATCACAAAAAAATGAGTGCATATATTAAAAAAATACCATGGAAACTAAGACCAGTTTGGTGTTATATATGACAATATTACCACTAGAAGCGCAATCGTAGTACAAGTATGAGACAACGCAACACGCCGATCGATTGACTATAGTCGTACTACCTTCTCCTCCTCGCGAGATACCGTCCACGACATATTGATTGACCTGGTCGTGTGATTCGACATGGCTAGGGTTTCTTAAATCCTCGAATTGGTTAGCTTATCCATGTCCACAACTTTAACTTATACATATAGGTGCTCTCATATTGGCCTCGACACTCTCCTGGCCATGGAGCTTGTACCCATACCCACTCGGATCAAATCCGCATGGGTTCCGAGTTCCAACCCCCCTTAAGTGTGTGACTCCTTATGTTCACGACCACTTGGACGTGACCCAATTAGCTTTCGAGTTCCTATCTGAACTTGGTCAATAGGTGCTACCAGCCCTGGAGGTGCCAACTCATAGGTGCTGGTAAAGTTACTTTGAAGAACTGTTGTGTCCTATGCATAATTCTTTTTAACTCGCAATATACGTTGTCGTCCTCCAGGCGAGTGCTTGTCATTGTTGTTAAAAGTTTGCTTCTCTTCTCGAACTTGTGGGACACATTCCACGAGGAATTATGGAAAGTTTTCTTTCTCTCTTTTGAAATCATAGACATGTTTGTCCCTTGGGAGTCCCGAATTTGCTTAAATTTAGCTAGTTGCCGCTCGATTGGTTCTATGCGCTTCATGAGAGCCTGTTTTCGTTAGTTTTGTGAAAAAATAACGGCTGATCAAACATCAATACCACTCACACTCGTGGAAGTAGGACTATCAATAACATTGTCACGTCGTCCTAGGCATCATTGCACGGGCCAGCACGACCCTCCTCTACCTAACGAGCGAGACGACCAGTGGAGACACGCCGTTGGCAGCGACATAACAAAAAAAAAAATTTAACTGTAACTTTGGCGGGCATAGCCAGCCTGAACTTTATATCATCAAATTTGTTGTTTCTTTACAAGATAGGAAGGAGAACAGTGTGCACCATCTCAGAACATGATCAGTTACAACATGAGAGCAACTCCTATTAGCCCAAAGGCGGAAATCAGCAACACAACATCTGGCAGTAACGTCGACTGGATCGATGATCGCATTGAACACGTGATTGTTCCTTCGTCCCCAGATGTGCCAGGCCACAGCGGTGCAGATAGTGGCATTAGCATAGGAGCTCGCGCGGGAGACCAGGAGCTCGTCCAGCGAAGTAATACGTCCGCGGATGGGAGAAGGGGAGAAGTAATTCCAGATTTTCGAGGCGTTTGTATAGCCGATCAGCATATGGTTCGTGTCTTCATCCTGGGGGCAGGCCGGGCATCGAGCGGACGAAGACAACTGGTGTCTAAAGCGTCGATCATTGGTGGGGACTGGGGAGGCGGTTGCGGGTGGCAAGCCAAAGAATAAGACTAGTCACAATGGGAAGTATCATATACTAGTATCATGCATATGATACTACTATATGTTACTATCTCCACAATGGGTAGTAACATATTTGTGGTATCATATAATAATATATTTATTAGGTTGTAGACTCATCTTGCATTGGAATCCGTTATGTTACGGTATCTACCTATGATACTTTTATCATCTCTCTCATAATTAATTGCACTGACACGTCAGCTTTTTGCCAACATGGCATGCATGATACCACCTATGATACTCTCATTGTGTCTAGTCTAAGAGCTCGCGGGAGACCAGGAGCTCGTCCAGCGAAGCAATACGTCCGTGGATGGGAGGAAAGAAGTAATACCAGATTTCGGAGGCGTTTGTACAGCCGATCAGCATATGGTTCGTGTGGGCATCGAGCCAATGGAGACAACTGGTGTCTAAAGCATCGATCATTGGTGGGGAGGCGGTTGCGGGTGGCAAGCTAGAGAAAAATCTTAGTACTTCCCTGAGCAAGCAGAGAGGTGATCGAAGCCAACTCCGAAGAAGCAGCACAGGAGAGGCGGGGGACGAGGGTGGTAGCAAGGCCAATAGAGCGGACAAGGGCGACAGATATGTTTGGCCTGCGAGAGTGCAAAAAAATGGAGAGGAAAAGATCACATTTAATTGTGCAAACTGGAAGAAAAATGAGCTCAAAAGGATCTTTGTAATACAACATGTATACGTTGAAACCTGGAAGACATTAAAAGACAGGGACCCATAATACAATATCACAATCGATCTACACGTCAAGAATGGACAACATAAACTTCCACATCTATTCTTACAACACCAGTTTATCAAAAAAGGCCTTCTCATGGAAGGTAAGTTGGGAGAGTCTATTTGCAACTCTGGAGGATACTAGTTGAAGATTCATTTTCATTTTTCTCTTCTCATCCCGCTTTAATCTTTTGTACATAAAAACCTCTTTACTAACCCACTGTACCGGTAGTATGAAACTGGCAGAGTGGATCTCCTAAATGACATACAATTGTGACAGGTTGCATCAGTTAACTGCCTCCTTTCTGCTTGAGGGTAATCTTGTCTCCCAAACTGAGCGCAATTCCTTGGGTCTTGCTCCTTATTCTGATGTAACCACTGAGCTTGCCATCAGCTTGCTTCTCAATGCTAATGTTCACCAAAGCATCTTCTCCAAACACACTCTTTGCATAAAGATTTGCTGCGAGGAAGCCGCATTCTCCGTCAAGTGCAGACCTGATAATAGGTTATCATTTCAGAAGTAGAAAAATCCATCAGTAATCAGATAACCAATGGAATCCAAGGAACAAGGTGAAAGTCCTAGGCAACATCTTAACCAGCTAAATCTCAGTGCCAAGAAAGCAATCACCTAACCCAAAGAGGTTGTTAATTTGCTAATTGAAGATATTTTCCTTCAGTTTCGCTGACCAAATCAATCCCTCATTTAAATTAGATGTACATAAAACAATAAAAACTGAGGTCCTCGGATGTAACTCATGCATGAACATTGTTGGTGCCACAAAATACAGAAGTTATATCCCTACATGCAATTTTACTCGGTTCTTATCATATCAAAGAAGCTCACAATTCAAATTACAGTAAACTACTTAACAACTACTCCCTCCGATCGGAAATAGATGTCATAGTTATCTCAAAATTTGGATGTATGTACACACTAAAATATGTCTAGATACATCCAAATTTTGAGATAGTTAAGATATCTATTTCCGAACGGAGGGAGTAGATCCCAAGCCTTGAGTGTTGCAAAAGAAATCGAAGTTAACTGTAATAGATTAGCCACAAGCACTGAACTAGGCACAATGTTAAGTGAAGCCTAAATATTACCTGCTAAAAACATACTATATTTCACTGTACCAGATGTGAAATAAATTAATCACAAATTTAATTCATGATTGTGCATATGCTGGCATTGTAAAAGCCTACATTGTGTACACAACTACACATATAAAAACCATTATGGTATGTATCAAAGCATTGTATGCGGATCAACGTAAGGTCAACTGTGTCCAAACTTACGGTGGTGTGAGACACTTCATGTTTGTTGACTTGATAACATGATTTAAGAATTCCTTCTCGTCCTGAATTACCGTATTAACAGCGACCTGATGAACAAAAAGGAAATAGTTCTTGTAAGAAGCTGAAATAAGGAGCAACAAGAAATTCATTAACGAGATGAAAGGAGCATGACAAGAAACTTCTATGAATTATACATAAACAAGGTGCAACGACAACATTACCTTTATTACAAACAGTTTTCAAAAGGCTAACAGACAAAAATAATTAGGCTTCATGTTTACTCATACAGAATGGGAAATATAAACATATAACCTATCCACGGAGTATTGTTTATAATATTAGTGTATACCCAACAAAGATATTGGTGCATATCAATGACATGATAAAATCTAACTGAATTTTATAGATGATTTGATTACATACAAAATAAAACAAAAGATTCAGTAAATTTTGCAATCAAGTGAGGAAAACAAAATACCAGTACTAACTGAGAATAAATTATACTACAAACTGGGGTTTTGCAATGACTGCATTGTACAAATAAGCATATTACCTTGTTTTCCCACTCAAATTCTGCCCACATATTCCGGAAAGTAACATCGGCACATGTAGCAGGTGAGATATAATCCATGATGTCAATGTGAATATCATTTAGGACAACCACTGATCGTTCCATCACATTGGAAGTCTCGTAGACTATGTTCCCAAATATG
Organism: Poa pratensis; assembly: GCA_947311845.1. Taxonomy (NCBI): domain Eukaryota; kingdom Viridiplantae; phylum Streptophyta; class Magnoliopsida; order Poales; family Poaceae; genus Poa; species Poa pratensis. The sequence continues at coordinate 3,763,399 of CAMZMU010000109.1, read as the reverse complement.
ACTCCAGTCTCTGTGGAAGAAACCTTGATATTAGCACGTATTTGCTTGCTTGATTCGGGAGCCAATGTATAGTTCTGAGGGCGGTCAACAAGTTTGAGGTCACCCATTGTAGCCAATTCTAAGCACAGATTCTGAAGTGTCTCCTTTGTACGGTTAATGACAGTAACATCAAGTACAATATCATAATGATGAACTGTCACAAATGCTTCAGCATATACAGGATCACTGAACCCAGTCAACTGAAGAATGCGATTGAGTCTGTTCGCATCATCTGTTTCCTTAGTGAATCCACCAGTTGCAGCCTTCAAATCATCTTGGACCTCATCTTCTAACTCAAGCTGGCTCATCCCCTAGAAAACAAAATTCCACACTTTAAAAACAGAGGGAACATATATAAAACAGCATGTTACTATCCTCTGGAAAATTAAAGGGACACCGTCCAAGACAATACACAAAGCTAAAGATATTCTCTAGGTAAGACTTATGTCCCAAAGCAACAATATGGTTCCTGTGTATCACTATAAACATGCTCATAATACTGCAGAAATAACAGATTTTCCTCTACCAAGAAAAAAAGCTTCCTAGCCAAGGATACGAACTCCTGAAAGATCTACAGAATTTTACATATGTACCAGGATATCAAATCCAACAAATATGCCTAAACCTTTCATTTTCGAACAAGGCTGCTCAAAACTGGCCAACAGCACAGAATTCAAACATAGACAAGGCAAGTACCATTCAAAATATTGTGTTGTATAAAATGGGCATGAGAAATACTGGGGGCATAAAGCATGCACTAGCATCATTAGATCTACTAGTATACTAATCCCCTAATTCAGTATTAAAAGTCTTTACAACATCAACAAAAATAGCAACATTCACACTACAGGCAAATACTAAGTGTCCAAGTCACAACAATCCAGATCAAAAACTGATACACAACTCTGAAAAATAAAGATAAATCTGGCTGTGAATACAAACAGTAGGTACTGTTGACTATAGATTTGGATACGGTACTACTGACAGACTGTTTTGTCTTTTTTGCTTATCAAGTTGCATATCAGATTTTAGAGTTGAACTATTGAGGCATCGTAGATGTGTATTATCAATGTCTTGAATTTCTTTTTCATTACTTTAAAATATATTTTTTGTAGTCGAGTGCACTAGTACACCTCAAGGGTGCTATTGCCTATATGCCCCCCAGAAATACCATATCAAGATTGCTTCACAAACTAATTACACAGGGAGATGCAAGTGGAATAAAAAACGAAGAACTGGTTACCCAAAAGTTTGGGAGGTGCCAAAGACTCGTAGTAGGACTTCATGGCAGGAAAAAATCATAACAGCAATTCTTTAAGACTTCGGATATTATAAAAGGTCAGGAGAGAAGACACAAAATGTAACAGTGTTGAAAGATAATACTCCCTCCGTTCCTTGATGTAAGGTGTATAGTTTTCTGAAGAAAAATCCATAATATAAGGTGTATTTGCTATTTATGGACAATTTGACCCATCAAAAAATGAAATCTAGTCTTAAAATTGGGATTTGACGGATAGTATTCATTTTGTGCCTATTAAGAACTCATCTCTCGCGATTTTTTCCAGAAAAAAATGAGTCCACTCTATGCAAAATACACCGTCTTAATATTAGTGCAGAAAACTATACACCCTACATTCAGGAACAGAGGGAGTATTAAGGATCACACACAGGCATTCCAAGAAAAAAGTATTTTTGTATAGCAGTTAAAAAATTCCCTGAGCCAGGATGAAAGACAGACCAATACTATTTATATTACATGTAACATGCAATAACTTGAGAACCTATCACTAGATTCATAATGCAAGAACCAACTGATGCATTTATTGTTCATTTGGGAATAGAATGATAGAATGCTTTTGAGCTAGCCAATAAGCATTAGACAAAGATAATGTTGTTCCATAATTTAAAAGCAACAATCGGTAAGTTTTTCTTACCCTTCTGCTCTTGAGGTGGTAGAAATCAATAAGGTCGTCTGGCTGGGCATGAGAGATCTGTGCCTTGGCTTTCATCTCCTCTGTCTCCCTGAATTGCTTCTCAGCAAGCATCTTGGCAAAACTCTGTCTACATGACTGCAGCCAAATCTTCCTCACATCATCACCAGTATTGCAAAGCAACCGCACACAAAGCACAATCCTGTCATATGAATCATTATCAATTGGCTGGGGAAGGTAGGATGATAACCCCAGCTGCAGAATGGACGTCATGACCAGCAAGGCCCCAGTACAAGCCTTGTTTGCTTCAACCTTTGATGGCTGCACCTCCTCCAGCCTCAATACCAGTTTAGTAAGGGTACAGGCAACAACTGCAGCCAAGAAGAAATCGCCTGACAGAATGAGTGATCTGAGATTCAGGGTTGATGACAATGATCCAGTAGTAACTGATGGAGTCGAAACAGACTCGGTAGCAGCACTCTGTGTGGCGTAAGTGCCATCTGCAAGAACAACAGGCCGCCTGGAAGACACAGTGACAGAGTTCACCATCGGCTGGGCTGGCTTGGAGGAATCAGTTGTCTCCCCTTCCTCTGAGACAATGAAGAATGGTAAATCCCCAAGGCACTGCTTGATGGTGGAAATGGCACTCTCGACCTCTGCTAATGACAGGGAGTACTCCCCAAGGATCCAGAGAGCAATCGAGCAAACACGGGATGCCCGGATCTGATAGAAGGTATCACTCAGCCTCTGGATCATGGACACACGCAGCTTGTGATTAGTCTCGATGATCTCACGCACAAACAACACAACATCAACTGCTCCAGCAACATTAGTGTCGCCAAGGAAGTCCATGAGGAGGTGCACCACCGATCCAGCCACCTCTGGGTACTTGACAGCACATGAATGGATGGCTTGCACCAGCATCTGGCGGTACTCACCACCCTTCTCAAGCTCCCTGATTGTGTCTTGACAACCTCCTTCTTGAGGTAAAGCACAACCTCCTCAACATTACGAGGAGTGAGAAGGTCAAGCACCAAATCCAGCACCTTCCTCTTGACGTCTAAGTTGGGGCTGGCAAGTGCACGCAGCACATCCATCACTACATCAACCATCACATCCCGGTGTGACTTGCGCAGCTCATTCAGGCGGTCCAGGAGAATGAGCCTCACATTGTTGTCACTCTGCGATGAGAGCAGATCGCAGTATGTGTTGGCAGCAGCGCGCACGGCAGTGGGCGCCGAGGAGAGTGACACAAGCGCACCGGCACACTCATACACAACAGCTGTGCTGGGAGAAGAAAGGAGGGATATAATGATCTTGATATACCTGCCCTTGTCGGCACGGTTTGGAGAGCGGCAGACCTTGCGGATGAGGTCTACTGCCGCCATCTGCAGGAGATCAGGCCACTCGGTAACACGCTCAGCGTTGGAGAACAGGTAGGCCACAGCACGTTCCTGCCCACAGAGGCAGAGCATGAGGAACGCATTCCGCCGCGCGGAGGCGTCCTGCTCGGAAGCAAGTGCGCGCTCGACGAGCTCGGGAGCATCGGGGATGAGCTGGTCACCGTGTGGGAGACGGTAGATCGCCGAGATCGCGGATAGCGCATGTCGGCGGATGAAGTGGTGTCGGTGCTCGAGGTTCTCGAGGATGGAAGGCACGAGCGGCTCGAGCACCTCCGGCTCGGAGAGGCGGCAAAGGAAGCGCAGCGTGACGCCCCGGATGTACTCGTTGGGGTGCTGCAGGTTGTTGCGGAGGTTCTGGCAGATGAGGATCATCTCCGGGAGGACGCGGCCGGCGGCGTCGCGCTTGTCAATGATCTCGAGGTAGAGGAGCAGCAGCTTCTGGATGGTGTGGTCCTCGGAAGGGAGGACGTAGCGGACGACGGTGATGAAGAGCGTGGGCAGGGTCTCCCCATTGAGGAGGAGCATGACGGCGCGCTTCATGGCCTCGACCTTGGCGGCGACGTCGCTGCCCTCCAGATCCGCCTTGATCTCGTTGGCCATGGCGGCGGAGCCCTTGTCGAAGTGGACCAGCAGCGTGCACGGCTTGTCCATGGCGCCGGATCTCCGCGCCGGACGGCGCCGGCGTGTGGTCTGGTGGTGGTTGGATCTGCGGCGGAGGTGGATCGGGATCTGGGAGCGGGAGGAGGGTGGGCGAAGTGGTTAATAGTAGGGGCGAAGAGGCCACCTCACCGTGGACCTTTCCTTCAGTTCTAAGGTTTAGGAATGTAAACGTTTGGTCGCACAGTAGCAGCCTAGCAGGAGGAATGCGGGCCATTCGGGCCTTTGGATGGACCCTTTTAATCTGAACATTTTTTAAATCTGGACGATTTAAAATGCTGAATATTTTTCAAATTTGAACAATTTGTAAATCTGGACATTTGAACATTTTTCATTTTAAAAATGGTTTCCGGCACGAAATTTTGTCCGCCTATAATAGGTACCGGAAACAAGCCCTTAAAACACCCTTGAATCTTATCCTTTCCCCTTTTTCTTTTTTTCTTTTTTTTTCCTCTTCATTTTCCTCCTTCAGTCTCCTTCTTCCCGCCGCTAGGGCTGGAATCGAGCCGAGCCGAGCCGGCTCGAGGCTCGGCTCGGGAAAACTCGAGCCGAGCCAGGCTCGGCTTGCCTCTAAAAATCGTGTTGTGCTCATATTATTAATTTGGTGGTGACCGATGGGACAGCAACCATCTCCCATTTGACATCGAATGTGAGGGAAACCGTGAAGTACACAAAGAAATCAAATTCTCGGATGCACAGGTTTGTGGAATGTTGTCGTGAACTTGCAATGACAGTTGGTGAGGGGCTGAAACTTGATGTGACCACTAGATGGAATTCAACATTCAACATGCTAAGAACAGCCATTGCTTATAGGGATGCATTAGATTCTTATGCGGACAGAGATCCAAACTACACATGGAAGCACTCAAATGATGAATGGACATTGTTAAATACCATTACACCGATTCTTGCTCGGTTGGCTAAGGTTTCTACCGCATTCTCTGGCTCTAAATATCCTACTTCCAATATATTTTATTCTCACATTGTCAATGTCAAAATTGCACTTAGAGAGGCTTGTGGTTCCACCAATCCAAATTTGAAAGTTATGGGGGATGCAATGATGGATAAATTCAGCAAGTATTGGAATGAACCCAATAATGTCATGGTGATTGCTACCATTCTTGACCCAAGGTACAAGCTGAGATACGTATCTTGGTGTTTCAAAAAGATCTATGATCATGAGAAAGCTATGGCTGAATATAATTTGATAGATGAAGAGCTGGCAAACTATTGGATGTATGCCCAAAAGGCAATGTATTTATACATCTGATTCAATAATTATGATTTGTATTCTCTATGCTATAACTGCAGTGGTTTCTGAATACGTGATTCAGAGGAAAGCACACTCGCACGTGTAGAGAATATGAACACGTAAAATATACCCTAGTTCTTTTACAGACTAATTTGTTGATTGCTTGATAACACTGCTTTCCTAGTCAAGGACATTTTTTATGTCAGCATCAATGAGTGGCATATTATGGCATATTATTGGATAATAATATGGCCAGATAACCCAAGTTTTGGTATGCTAAGAGATTCCGTTAAATTGTCTTTTGTCCTTAGCTTTATCAAAGTAAGGTTATTATATAACTTGTCCTGTAACCATGAAGTTATTCGGGTTATGCATACTGGAAGAGTTACTTTGGTACTGTCAACACTATGGCCGTAACTGGGTAGTAAAACGGCAAGCACTGGGTGATTCCAAGGTGTGTATATATCTTAATGTTCTGAGATGAGAAATTACTCCTCGGCGATTAGAGAGATACGCCCTGGGCCCTCTCGGTATTATAAGGTATCCAATATGCTTTGCAGACAATGCATGGTGAAGTTACACCGTGTGGGATATCATAATACGGAAACGAGTAAAGGGAACTTGCCGGTTAACGAGATAGACAAAGATGTAATGAATCAGATGGTGACATCCACGGATCTATATCTCGGGCGAAGTTTCGGTATCGCGAGTAATGGGAATGATATATTAAATAACCAACAGGTTCAACAGAGTGTCTTCGCATAACGGTAGTAGTTATTCAGATCGTCCCGGGATCTGACCCTGGCCGGTGATTGGATGGGAACATCCAATTATAGCTACACGTTATCGAACCTGTAGGGTGGACACGCTTAAACTAGGATTGGTTAGCTGTGTGTTATGTTTGGTCTGGAACATGGAGAGAGTATCACCGACATAGTGTCTGCGTGATAGATATGGTTTTATCGGAGAGATTGTTTTGTGATAGAAGTTGTTATCACGGTCGAATTTATTCCGAGGGTTCGTATATGAAGAAAATATTTTTCCGGAGTATTTTGTCGGCGGACACTGGGTGTCCCGGATCATGTAAAAGTGTTTTATATGATAGGAAATTAGTTCAGTGAAATATTCAGTAAAAGGAAATTAATTAGACAAAATATTATTTAAGTAAATATTAATTAAATACTCATTTATTTAATTTATAAATAATTATTGGAAAAATATATGAATAAAATTGGAGCCCACCATGGGGCCTACCAAGATGGGCCCTAGGGCCCACCAAGGTAGCCGCACCACCAAGTGGTGGTGGTGGGCCAATGCGCCGAAGGGGGAAGGCTCCCCCCAGCCGAAACCCTAATGGTCCATGCGGCCCATGGGGGAGGCGGCGGCGGTGGTGGCCAAGGCGGGCCGGCCTAGGGCGGGCCCCACCCGCCAGGTCGGTGTGGCACGGGTGGGCTCCACCCGCCCAGGTCGGTGCGACCTAGGGCGGGCCCCACCCGGCGGTGGGGGAGGGGAGTTGGAGTCCAACTCCAACTCCTCCCTCCCAAGCCGAATTGGGCAAGGGGAGTTTTCCCCTTGTCCAAACCGAGTTGGACTAGGGGAAAGCTTTCCCCTTGTCCAAGTCCCTCCACCCCTTGATCCATCTATATAAACCCCACCCCCTCCTATTTGGAGGACACACAAGAGACACAATTGACTCTCAAGTTCAGATCTCTTCTAGTTGGATTAGTGGAACCTCTAATTAGAGGCAATCTATCCTATTAGACTAGATCTAATCTCTCTCTCTCCTTCTCATGTGTTGAGATCTCCACCTTCATATACACCAGTAGTGCTTCAAGCTTGGACGGCGAAGCCCTGCTGAACCTTTCCCGGTGTACGCGTGCAAGCTCTCGGAGGGGTGATCCGTTGATATCGACGGTTGACCCTCACTCTGCTGGATCAAGGTGACAAGGCAAGGAGGAGAAGGCGCCGAAATCTCTCTATCAGGCTTGGTTGAGGGAGACGACGACTGGCTACATCGACTACGTCATCAACACTTCTTCCGCAGCTTCGGTGTTGGTAACGTATTTCATCTAGATCTTTGGATCTTCGTATTCGCATGTATCTTCATAGTAGATCTTGGCAGTTGTTGCGTAGCTATACGGAAAATTTTAATTTACCGTACACGCAACCCAATAGTGGTATCAGAGCGATCTATGCGTAGATACATGATTTGATCTAGAGCACATGGTGTGCGGGCACCGCATAAGTTTGTGTGGGTATGTTATCGAAGTCTTTTCTTCTAACATTCAAGTTATTTATGTTGCTTCCTAATATGCGGTCTCGTCTTGTTTCCAACGGCATAGTAAGATCTCGAACTTTTGGCAATCCACGGACCTTTCGGCTGCTCCTAGTATGCCCATCGGCGCCAACGAAGTGCTTCATGTAGCTTCGAATCTTATTATAGTTGGCCTCGTCGACTTGATAGCGGAAGGGGCATGTGGACTAGGTCCACACAGGGGTCATGTGCTTTGGCAATCGTCTGGATTGGGATCCGCAATGTTTTCGTAATGTTGGGATCGACAATCACCCCGCAAGGTCAATCTAGCAACATGAGTAATTATGCTTGGTGAGGACCGTAGAATTTCCGGCTTGTCCCGTTGATCCTACAGCCACGCTAAAATTTGCAAGACAAACGTTAGAGGCGTCTAACTCTGTTTTGCAGGACATGTGATATGGTATAGTCTCGAAATTATATTTTGTTGACTAACCTTGTTTTGTTGGCCGGCTGCCATTCTTGTTCGTCGAGCTATGGTGATAGTGGAGGATAGGAGAAGGCATGCAAATGTCGTGAACCTCGACATGGCCACACCGGTGGAGGCGTCACCGGAAGCTGGAGGAAGAAGACTATACTACATCACGAAGTGTTATTTACTTGTGCATGTTTTATATCTGTTTTCTTGCTCTTCCCTTGATTGCGCAGTAGTGTGATTATTAGGGAGATTCCTCGGTAGCTATAATTTTAATTAATTAAGCTAAAAGAAAATATCAAGGAGTTCGTGCTCATCCAACCGTAGCACCGTCAAACCGGATGCTTGTCATCGTACGCCGTGTATCCACGAGTAATGTGTGCCAAGGGTTTGGGAAGCGGGCATGAACCGTTCTAGCAGCAAAAACGGTTGGTTGTCTTGACGTTGAGCATAACTAGTTATGAGCTCGGTGCACATACATCGAAAGATGAAGCGGAAGTCACGGTGGGAAGTGATTGGTCTATTGACCTACCCGTTGTAAGCTACGTTCAATGGCATGTATACATCTATTGATCGTATGTTGAGTGTGGATTTCGTATACACTAATTTGATCCTGAGGAATATCAATTTTAGTGGGAGCACTTTTAATTTAGTTTTAAATTTACTAGTGCTAGATAATAATTATGAACATGTCTGAGTAAACTTAATTGTTGTAGATCAATGGCTCAGATAGCACCCACGTTTAACCTTGGAACATGATTGAAAAGAAGCCCCTGACTGCGAATGGGAGCAACTATGCTGATTGGGTTCGCGCCCTAAGGATTGTTCTTAGGAACGCGAAGAGCGAGTTTGTTCTCGATGGCCCTCTTCCTGAGGAGCCAGCTGACGATGCATCAGAAGCTGAAAGAGAAGCGTACACCTTGAAGAGTGATGCGGCGATCTCTGTTCAGTATCTCATGTTGACATGTATGGAACCTGAGTTGCAGAAGAAGTTTGATCAAACTCCTGCATATGACATGATTGTCGCACTCAAGGCCATGTACCAGACTCAGGCTAAGACTGGGCGATATGAAATAACGAAGGCATTGTGTACATGTCACATGGCAGAAGGAGGCTCTGTGAGCGAGCATGTAATCAAGATGTTTGGTTATGGTACTAGGCTCGAGGCTCTAGGATTTCCTATTCCAGCCGAGCTGAGTATAGATTTGGTGTTGGCTTCCCTCCCGCCGTCTTACAACGGTTTCATCATGAATTACAACATGAATGGGTTGGAGAAGACACCAAATGAGCTGCTTGCAATGCTGAAAACTGCTGAACCTAGTGTGAAGAGGGAAAACAATCAAGTTTTGATGGTTACCCAAACCGCACAGTTCAAGAAGAAGAGAACCAAGAAGTCTAAAAATGCTAAGGCATTGGAGAAGGCTGCACTCTCGGCTCAAGAGGAATCCGAGTGTTTCTTTTGCAAGAAAAAGGGACACTGGAAGAGGAACTGCAACAAATACATTCTGCAGAAGAAAAAATCTGCTAAAGGAAAGAAAGGTATAAGAGTTATACTTTGAATGATATTTTTCAATCTTACTAGTAACTCTGGAGTATCAATTGCTAAATATTTATGCATTTGATATAGGAGATGCGGCAAGTAAGGTGGCAGAGGAGTAAAAGATGGAGATGTGCGTCAAGCTCGACGCATGAAGTTTCATCCACAAGATGAAGACATCTCTAGTTTACTTTTCATTTTAAAGTTTGAAAGATTTGTGGGTTTTACCCAAGTTATTTGTAATAAGGTCGCATTCTTGGCGATGGAAATACTCTTGTGATTTGTGGGATTTCATGTCCCGTTTATCGAAGAATATTTTGGATCAATCCGTTCGGGATGATCAAGTTACACATCTTTTGAATTGTGGAAATATCATTTGTTCTAAAATGTGTTGTGATTATGTTGACACCACCTTCGTGTGGCACTATGATGTCTACGAACGCTTCTATTCCTGTAGACAGTGTTGGGCCTCCAAGTGCAGAGGATTGTAGAACAGCAGCAAGTTTCCCATAAGTGAACAACCCAAGGTTTATCGAACTCAGGGAGATAGAGGTCAAAGATATCCCTCTCGAGCAACCCTGCAATTAAGATACAAGAAGTCTCTTGTGTCCCCAACGCACCCAATACACTTGTCAGATGTATAGGTGCACTAGTTCGGCGAAGAGATAGTGAAATACAAGTGGTATGGATGATTACAAGTAGTAATTGCAATCTGTAGTAACAATGGCAGCAAGCAAACATGCAGCAGAACTGAGAGTAAACGGTGTTTTCAATGCTTGGAAGCAAGGCCTAGGGATCCTACTTTCACTAGCTAGTGGACACTCTCAACATTAATAACATAATTGAACACATAGATACTTCCTCTTTACATGCTACTCTGAACTATTCTCCCATTGGATCAAGAATACTACGTGTAGGGCTATAACAGCACTCCCTAAAGTCTGAGTAAACAAACACCACAATAGCAACATCCAACACAAGAACACAAATGATAAGTATCACTTTAATCTATTAATGAAGCCACACACATCACCCACACTGTCACCTTGATAACGTGTTCTTACATGACTCCAAAGACCACAATGATAAAACCACTAGAGTGTAGCATGTTCATAACAATGAGGGGAAAACATCTATAGATTCAACTAGATTACAATGCTCATGATCACAATAAGATCACACCATGGGAGAGAGAGATGAACCACATAGCTACCAGTAGAGCCCTCAGCCTCGATGGAGAACTACTCCCTCCTCATCATGGGAGGCAGCAACAGTGATAAAGATGGCTCCGGGGCGATGAAGATGGCTTCGGGGGCACTTCCCCGTCCCGGCAGGGTGCTAGAACAGAGACTTTTGTCCCCCAAATTAGGGTTTCGGATGGCGGCGGATGATACGTCTCAAACGTATCTATAATTTTTGATGTTCCATGCTTGTTTTATACCAATTGCTACATGTTTTGCATCTACTTTATATCACTTTTATACATTTTTTGGGACTAACCTATTAACAAGATGCCGAAGTGCCAGTTCCTGTTTTCTGCTATTTTTGTATTCCAGAAAAGCTAGTCTGGAAATATTCTCGGAATTGGACGAAACTACACGGGGGTGCCTATTTTTCCAGAACACGCCTAACGGAGCGAAGGAGCAGCAGAGGAGGGCCACCAGGGCCCCACACGCCACGAGGGCGCGGTTCCCCCTCTGCCGCGCCCTGGGGTGGTGTGGGCCCCTCGGGGGTCCGCAGCCGCCGCCCTTTCGCCTACTTATTCCCCCGACGCGAAAACCCTAAGTAGCTGAGCAAATATCCACGAAAAGTTCCAAAGACGTCGCCGTCGTCAACCCTATCTCGGGAGGGTTCAGAACCTCTTCCGGCACCCTGCCGGAGAGGGGAATCGTCACCGGAGGCTTCTACATCGCCATGCCTGCCTCCGGAGTGATGCGTGAGTAGTTCATCCTTGGACTACGGGTCCATAGCAGTAGCTAGATAGTTGTCTCTCCACTTTGTGTCATCATGTTTAGATCTTGTGAGCTGCCCTACATGATCAAGATCATATTATTGTAATGCTACATGTTGTGTTTGCTGGGATCCGATGAATATTGAATATTATGTCAAGTTGATTATCAATCTATCTTATATGTTATTTAAGATCTTGCATGCTTTCCGTTACTCGTAGATACTTTGGCCAAGTAGATGCTTGTAACTCCAAGAGGGAGTATTTATGCTAGATAGTGGGTTCATGTCTCCGTTTAACCTGGGACAGTGACAGAAAGTTCTAAGGTTGTGGATGTGCTGTTGCCACTAGGGATAACCTAACGATGCTATGTCCACGGACATATGTGTTTGTTTACATTACGCACTTTACTTAATGCAATTATCCGTTGCTTGCAACTTAATACCAACGGGGGACTCGGATGACAACCCGGCGGTGGATTATTAGTCATAGATGCTGTTGGATAACGATCTATGTATTATGTCGTAATACCCAATTAAATATCATAGTAGTCAACATGTCATGTATATGCATTGTCATGCGCTCACTATTCGTCAATTGCCCAGCTGTAATTTGTTCACCCAACATGTTAGTTATCTTTTATGGAGAGACACCACTAGTGAACTGTGGACCCCGGTCCATTCTTTTACGCTGATTAAACAACCACAAACTGCAAACTGTTCCTTTTTCATTCTCTGCAATTTAATACTCATTTTCCACACCATACGTTTAATCCTTTGTTTTCAGCAATCCAGTGAGATTGACAACCTCACTGTTTCGTTGGGGCAAAGTAGTTTGATTGTGTTGTGTGCAGATTCCACGTCAACAGTCCAGACTCCCTGCGACAGCTATTTTTCTGGCGCCGTTGACAACCTTCTGAAGAGTTGCTGCTCCTACTGGTTCGATAACCTTGGTTTCTTTCTGAGGGAAAACTTGCTGCTGACTACATCATACCTTCCTCTTGGGATCTCCCAACGAACGTGTGTTTCACGTCATCAAGCTATTTTTCTGGCGCCGTTGCCGGGGAGCCATAGCGTAGGTTAATGTTCTTGTGTGCACTTGTTTGCTTTATCTCTAAGTAGTTTTTATTTTCAGTATTAAGTTGTTCTTTATCTTACTATGGATAGGGAATGCGAATTACAAAAAAAATTAGGTGTAGTTGTTATCTAAAAACGTTTTCAAAAAGAAAAGTGATTGGAAAGATGAGTAATGGTTAAATGGGGGTCGACCTTGAACACTTGTGTTCATGCCTATGAAACCAAAACAAATCTTTCCATGGAAGCTTTTCATTAAAAACATGTAAATATTGTAAATATTGTGTATATACCTCTGTACATAAAAATAAAATGCTAATTATAGTCTTTAGTTAATTGAAAGTTGATAGTTTTACTTTGCTGTCCAGAAACAGATTTTCTGTGCTCCACCGTATTAAATGTTTAAAATCACCAGAACGTGATCTTGATCTGAAATTTCTTGAGTGCAAAGTGATGCTTATTAGCTTTCTTTCATTAGACTAACTTTTTTGATTTAAGGTACGTAGATAGGTCGAAAAATTCGATCTTTACTGACTGTTCTGTTTAGACAGATTTTGTGCTTCTCTGTAAATAAAATCGTGATAAATCTCAGAATAGTATTTTGACTTGAAAATTTTTGTGCATAAACCTGAGATTATTATCTTTCTTTCATTAGACTAAAGTTTTTCGATTTGAGCTACTTAACTATCTCGTTGAATGCCATCTTTACGGACTGTTCAGTTTTGACAGATTTCTTTGTTTATTCAATATTGTACTTGGTGTTGTTAGTTTCATTAGTTTTTCGACGGACAACGGAAATCATGAACACCTTAGTATATACAGTGGCTAATGTTGAGTAAAAATTATAAAACTTGTCAATGCTTGAACATGAGTGGATTTTATTTAATGAGTACTAACCCTACTAATGAGTTTTGTGAAGTTTTATGTGGATGTAGCTATAAGATCTAATCAATATGGTGATATGAGATGAATAAGAAGACGCAAGAGCTCAAGCTTGGGGATGTGTAGGTGCATCCCAAGAACATATTCAAGAAGATACAATCATCTAAGCTTGGGGATGCCCGAGTCATCCCCCTATTCATCAACTAACATGAGGTTGTCTCGTTCATACTCTATATTACCCGTCCACATGATATGTATTGTCTTAACTTGTATTATAATTGTTTTATATGTCTTGGTTTTACCTTCTTTAGTTTTATTAGGCTCCTTATTTGGTTTTATTGCTTCTTTACTTTCACTTATAAATTCAAAATAACAAAAATATTTTCTTTTGTTTTGCTTCTTTGTTTGGTTCTTTATTTTAATTTTATTTGGGTTTTACTTTTGATTTTTATTTAGAGTTTTCCTTGCTGTAGCTAGCATGTTTAGGTCTTGCTTAGCCTCTGGTTTCTTAGTTTATCAAAAATAAAGTACCAAGTTTTATCCATTTAGCTTAGTTGATACATATGTAAAAAGTGATTTTCTGTTTTCGGTATCTACTGCTTATTGCGCGATTTTTCATATTTTACTGGAAGCTCTAAAAATCACAAAAAATTACTGATGTTGTAGCACCTAATCCTCTGCATGTACAAAAATTGGCTAAAATTTCGGGCATGTTTAAGTGCACCTAAAAATTGCGTTTTCCAGCTGCTGTTTTTCTGGACAGATTCTGACTTTTGTTGCAAGAGTGGCCTCTTTTCGTTTTCATTTGATTTTTAATGGTTCTTACCTTTCATTTATAAGTTGGCCATTTAAGCAACCTTTCTGTAACTTAAAAACAAAATTTTATTTGGTTTAATAGTAGCACTTGGGAAATATTATCTATTGTACTAATGTCTAACCGCAGAAAAGAATGGGAAAGTTTTTGTGTTGAAGTTTTTTCACAGAGAATGAAGGAACACCAAACTATGGAATATTGAAGAATTACCAAAGTCATAAGCTTGGGGATGTCCCCGCATCCCTCTTCATCAATAACCCCACGGTTTGCAAACCTTTAAACTTTGTTTTTTGAGCAACATAGGAACTTAACTAAACTTGAAGCGGCTGTATTTTATTATCTATTTATCTTAGCATCAAACACCAGTTACATTAATAAGTGGATCATCACATATTTTATTTATCCTCTGTTTTCAATGTTTACTTGGTTAATGGATTACTTGTTGAAACTTAAAAATGATGTGTGAATAATACTGTTTAGTAGTTTATGTTTTCTTATGGTTAGTCTCAACTAGCTAATAGTGCATATTATGTTATTTTGATATCAACATGCATTGTCCTGTTCATAAGATGGTATGGTATTGTGGTATCCTCCTCTGAATAATTCACTTGAATCGACTTGGCACATGCTCACACATGTTATGACTGAAAAATAAAAGTCAATTAAGCCTTGATGATCTATTTTGCCTCAGAGTTTTAGTATCGTTTTTATGCCTCCGTTAATTTTATTTTGTCGCAAGCATGATTATGACCGTTATCGCTCTCGTGGTTGTCGCTTCCCAGTCTATTGCTAGCCTTCACTTGTACTGAGCGGGAATGCTGCTCGTGCATCCAAATCCTTAAAACCAAGTTATCCCAAAGAGTCCACCAAAAAATTCCTATGCATGGTATTTCAAGCCATTCCAAGTAAATTTGCATGTGCTACCTTTAAAACCTTCAAAATATTTCTCTTTTTGTGTCAATGTTTACTAGCTCATGAGGAATTAGTGTGGTTATTCTTTATTCTATTTGTCAAATGGACTTTTACACCTGGACTAGTGGCATATACATCCGCTTATCCAATAACTTGCAAAAAGAGCTGGCAACGGGGTGCCCAGTCCCAATTAATTACAACTTTAACCAATTAATTCTCTTCACACTTTTGCCCTGATTCATCAGTAAGCAATGACAAACAGTGAAATACCTGAATGTGTGTAAACCAAAGAGAAAGAGGGATGATCTGCCTTGCTGGTAGAAATAACGTCCTTCATGGGAGCCGCTCTTAAAAGTCCGTTTGACAGGTAGAATACTGTTCTCACCCGCTACCATTCGTTGACAATTAACAAACACCTCTCAAAAATAGATACTCCTCCATGGTATGTGATTGATGGAAGGCACCCGAGGATTCGGTTAGCCATGGCTTGTGTTAGCAAGGTTGGGAGGAGTATCAAATATTTTATGCAATCTCTATATGCTTTCAAAAACCTAAAAGCTCTAGCACATGATTTAATCCCTGCTTCCCTCTGCGAAGGGCCTTTCTTTTACTTTTATGTTGAGTCGGTTTTCCTATTCTTTCTGTCTTCCACAAGCAAACACTAGTGTCAATTTTGTTACAACATGCGTTATATGCAATGTATTGGACTTGTTATACTACTTTGTGTTGACAATATCCATGAGATAAATATGTTGAAAGTTGAAGCAAATGCTGAAACTAAATTCTTCCTTTGTGTTGATTAAATACCTTTTGTTAGAAACTATTGCTTTATGAGTTAACACTTATGCAAAACTGTTTGATGCTTATCTCGAAAGTACTATTCATGAAAACGTTTAGCTTGTGTGATTCATTGTTTACTCATTATCTATTTGATAGCAAATTATAGACCATTGACTTGGATCACTTCATTCATTTACATGTGCCTTGCAATATTATATGATCAAGATTATGATAGTAGCATGTCACCTAAAAAATTATCTTGTTTTTATCGTTTACCTACTCGAGGACGAGTAGGAACTAAGCTTGGGGATGCTGATACGTCTCAAACGTACCTATAATTTTTGATGTTCCATGCTTGTTTTATACCAATTGCTACATGTTTTGCATCTACTTTATATCACTTTTATACATTTTTATGGACTAACCTATTAACAAGATGCCGAAGTGCCAGTTCCTGTTTTCTGCTGTTTTTGTATTCCAGAAAAGCTAGTCTGGAAATATTCTCGGAATTGGACGAAACTACACGGGGGTGCCTATTTTTCCAGAACACGCCTGACGGAGCGAATGAGCAGCAGAGGAGGGCCACCAGGGCCCCACACGCCACGAGGGCGCGGTTCCCCCCTCTGCCACGCCCTGGGGTGGTGTGGGCCCCTCGGGGGTCCGCAGCCGTCGCCCTTTCACCTACTTATTCCCCCCGACACGAAAACCCTAAGTACCTGAGCAAATATCCACGAAAAGTTCCAGAGACGCCGCCGTCGTCAACCTTAGCTCGGGAGGGTTCAGAACCTCTTCCCGGTACACTGCCGGAGAGGGGAATCGTCACCGGAGGATTCTACATCGCCATGCCTGCCTCTGGAGTGATGCGTGAGTAGTTCATCCTTGGACTACGGGTCCATAGCAGTAGCTAGATGGTTGTCTCTCCACTTTGTGCCATCATGTTTAGATCTTGTGAGCTGCCCTACATGATCAAGATCATATTATTGTAATGCTACATGTTGTGTTTGTTGGGATCCGATGAATATTGAATATTATGTCAAGTTGATTATCAATCTATCTTATATGTTATTTAAGATCTTGCATGCTTTCCGTTACTCGTAGATGCTTTGGCCAAGTAGATGCTTGTAACTCCAAAAGAGAGTATTTATGCTAGATAGTGGGTTCATGTCTCCGTTTAACCTGGGACAGTGACAGAAAGTTCTAAGGTTGTGGATGTGCTGTTGCCACTAGGGATAACCTAACGATGCTATGTCCACGGACATATGTGTTTGTTTACATTACGCACTTTACTTAATGCAATTATCCGTTGCTTGCAACTTAATACCAACGGGGGACTCGGATGACAACCGGCGGTGGATTATTAGTCATAGATGCTGTTGGGTAACGATCTATGTATTATGTCGTAATGCCCAACTAAATATCATAGTAGTCAACATGTCATGTATATGCTTTGTCATGCGCTCACTATTCGTCAATTGCCCAGCTGTAATTTGTTCACCCAACATGTTAGTTATCTTTTATGGAGAGACACCACTAGTGAACTGTGGACCCCGGTCCATTCTTTTACACTGATTAAACAACCACAAACTGCAAACTGTTCCTTTTTCATTCTCTGCAATTTAATACTCATTTTCCACACCATACGTTTAATCCTTTGTTTTCAGCAAGCCAGTGAGATTGACAACCTCACTGTTTCGTTGGGTCAAAGTAGTTTGATTGTGTTGTGTGCAGATTCCACGTCAACAGTCCAGACTCCCTGCGATAGCTATTTTTCTGGCGCCGTTGACAACCTTCTGAAGAGTTGCTGCTCCTACTGGTTCGATAACCTTGGTTTCTTTCTGAGGGAAAACTTGCTGCTGACTACATCATACCTTCCTCTTGGGGTCTCCCAACGAACGTGTGTTTCACGTCATCAGCGGAGCACGGAGATGTATTCGGGAGTATCGTTGATTGATTTAGGGTTTTCGGGACGGAGGCAATAAATAGGCGAAAGGGCGGCTCCGGAAGGTTCTCGAGATGGCCACGCCAGGGGTGGGCGCCACCCCCCTCCAGGCCGCGCCGAGGGTTGGCGTGGGCTGCTCGTGGCCCATCTCGACCTCCCCTTTTGGCTCACGGAGTCTTCTGGTAAAATAGGCACGCACGTTGATTTTTGTCCAATTCCGAGAACTTTGGTTTTTGGACCTTTTCTGCAATGCACAGACATAATAAATAAGAACTGGCACTGTGGCATCTTATTAATAGGTTAGTTCCAGAAAATGCATAATAATGATATAAAGTGTATGTAAAACATGTAGCAATATGTATAAAACAAGCATGGAACATCAAAAATTATAGATACGTTTGAGACGTATCACAACGCTAGACAGGAATACTCAACAAATATAAGTGAAGAATATGAGTATTCTAAAGAAAAAGCGAAGCGTGTCTCTCTCCCAAACAAGAGTTGTGATCAAGCATTGTAATGGCCAGAGGACAAAACATAAACAAACTGAAAGTAAAAGCATACAGACGCTCCAAGAACAGTACATACAATGTAAAGAAATAAAAATATAGTCTTACTAGAGATGACCTGATAGTTTGTTGATGAAGAAGGGGATGCCTTGGGCATCCCCAAGATTAGATGCTTGAGTCTTCTTCAAATATTGGGGAGATCCAAGGGAGCCTCCCCAAGCTTAAACTCTTTACTCTTCTTGATCTTATAATATCATCCTCCTCTCTTAACACTTGAAAACTTCATTCACATTAAAACTCAACATAATTCTCATTAGCAGGTTAGTGCATCAAAACAATAATCTCACTTGGTTCTGTAAAGATACAATCAAGAACTCATTCTAACATTAGCTAATGTATACCAGGTCTTTGTAGCACCTTTCCACAAAAAGAAACCACAAAGAAAATTCGTACAAGAAGCAATGCAAAAATGAAGACAAATCTGTAAAAAACAGAACAGTCCGTAAAGATGGATTTTTCCGAGGCACTTAAGTTGCTCAAATAGAAAAATGCTAGTCGTACGAAAGTTGCGTACATATCTCAGAAACACACACAAACAATTGCAGATCAAAACGATTTTTCTGATTTTCTACCGAAAGAAACGGTGACGTCCAGAAATCTGTTCCTGTGCAGTAATCCAAATATAGGTACCATCATGTCATAAGAGACTTTTCTTGGCACAACAAAACACAAATAAAAGATACAAAGATGTTGTTACAGAAGTAAACAAACACCTTGACTCAAGAAACAAAAATAACAGAAGTAAAAACAATGGGTTGCCTCCCATAAGCGTTTCTCTTTAAAGCCTTTTAGCTAGGCATGCCAATTTTAATGATGCTCTCATAAATATGAGAGTTGAATATAAGAGAACATCAAGAAGCAAATATAAAGCACATTTAAGTCTAACCCACTTCCTATGCAAATCTTGTAAGAAAACAAATTATTGAAGCATGAAGCTACTAGTATAGAAAGACAAAACAAGTACCACTTCAAAACTTTCAACAAAGAGAGAGGAGAATTAATATTATTGAGGTATATGAAACCATGTTTCCTCTCTCATAGTAATTTCCAGCAACATCATAGATAAAATCCACAATATAACCATCACATGAAACATTCTTATCATGATCCACATGCATAAAAGTATCAATATTTTCCACATAAGCAAAGTCCTTCTTATTAATAACAATGGGAGTAGGATCATCATAAAAACTTGAACATGATAGACATGTTGTATATTAGAGAGATGGTTGTAATTATAATCTATGACATAGTTATCATCACAATAAGTATCAAAGACTGGAGGCATAGTATCATCATAATTTTTACTAGCTAGAGGGTTTTCAAACATATAATCATCAATAGCAAAAGGATTTTCAAACTCCTCATCCCCCAGCTTAGAGCTTTCCACATAATCATTAGAAGGAACATGGATAGTATTAATAGTGTAGCAATTATTGATACCATCATTTTCGAAATTGGTACCAAAAAGATTTTCAATATCAAAAGTACTGTCATTTTCCCAATCATGATCACTACAATAAGTAACAGACATATAATCATCTTCAATAGTGCCTATAGATTTAGTGTCAAGATAATAATGACCCCAAGTATGTGAATCTTCTTCAATAAATTTAGAATCATTAGAAACTACCATGAAAGGAGCAACATGCTTAGGAGAGGATACCTTTTCCTCTCTCTTTTTACTCCTCTTCTTCTTCTTCTTTCCCCTCTTCTTTTCCTCTTTAGGAGGGAGAGGTTTGAAAGGAAGCTTCTCCACATACCCTGGTTCATTGTTAGAAACAATAGAGGAAACTTGGGAGGATTCCTCCCTTTCATTAATTAGAGTAAAAAAGTATTAGTCCTTTCATATTTTGGTAAAGCCACATCCTTTATAATTTTTTCTATATAAGCATTAGTGTGGCTCTTATCAACACAATGGAGATGGCATCCCTGCAAAATGCTATTCATATCAAAAGCACTCATATCTAACAAAGAAGTTTTTTCTGATAACTCTTCACATCCTAAAAATAATATAAGCTCATCATGGAGATCAGGAGGAATCATGCTATCACCAAACAAACTCAAAATTGTATCATTAAACTTTGAGCATTGAAATTCGAAATGACCTTCTTCATAGCAAAGTTCACAAATAAAAGGATAAAGGGCACAAACCTTTTCAGCAAGATCATTTAGAGCTCTACTCCATATTCTAGTTTTCTCATGCTTATGAAGTTTACAATATTCTTCTTCATTATTAGTCTTTTCACAAGGTCTAAGTGCTCCACAAAAATTAACATGCTTATAAGAAATAGTATTTTCAGAAGTTTGAGCATGTTTATTGCAATCATTAGTAACAATTTCAGTTTCCATGCAAGTGTCTTTAAAAGGTTCATGATACATGTTCCACTTTCCTTTAGGAATATTAAGATGAGAAGCAAAGGTTCTACAGCAATCAACAATAATTTGAGAATCAAGACCATATTTAGCACTAAGCTCATGAAAACTAGCAGTTTCAGTGAAAGACTTAATGCAATCATACTCATAGTTTATACCTGATTCTTTACCTTTGTCGTTCTCCCAATCTTCAGTATTACATTGAATTCTTTCAAGAAGATCCCATTTAGCTTCATCCTTCTTACTAGTGAAAGAACCACCTGAAGAGGCATCTAGAAAATCCTTGTAATGACCTGAAAGCCTTGCATAAAAATTAGAAATAATTATTTTCTCAGAAGCTCATGGTTAGGACATTTGAGTATTAATGTTTTCAGTCTTTCCCAAGCTTGAGCAATGCTTTCTCCATCATGAGGATAAAAATTATAAATGTAATTCCTAGCTAGATGCACTTCATGAAGAGGATAAAATTTAGAGTAAAAGAGAGATTCAAGCTGTTTCCAATTCGAAGGACGATCATCCAGCAGCCTATACCACTCCTTTGCTTTGTCTTTAAGTGACAATGGAAGTAATTTCCTCATGGCATCTTCTCTTGATAAACCTGCAACCTTAAACAACTCACAAAGTTCTGTAAGTTTCAACAAGTGAGCACTTGGATGGACTGATCCATCCCCTGCATAACGATCATCCCAAACTCTTTCAACAATTCCCATAGGTATTTTAAGAGAAATACTTTTAGCAGGTGGACTCGAAATATCACAAGCATCATTACAGTTATCATGTATGGGAGTCATAGTATTATTTGGACAAATTTCCTCCTCAAAGCTTGGGGACTAAAAATATCATATTCATCAAAACCGCTTCCCCAAGCTTAGACTTTTCCAAAGCATTATCAATAATGGTGTTCAAAGAGTTCATGCTAATAACATTGCTACCACTATTGTGTAAACAACGTTCCATGGGTTTTTTAATTTTCTCTTCAAACACATCATGTCCTAAATCAAGATAAATTTCATAGAGATCTCTATTTTTTTCCATTAAGCCTAACTAGTGAAATTAAAAACAAGAAACAAAAAGATATAACTGCAGGATCTAAAGGAAATACCTTCAAGCACTTACCTCCCCGGCAACGGCGCCAGAAAAAGCTTGATGTCTACGAACGCTTCTATTCATGTAGATAGTGTTGGGCCTCCAAGTGCAGAGGTTTGTAGAACAGCAGCAAGTTTCCCTTAAGTGAACAACCCAAGGTTTATCGAACTCAGGGAGTAGAGGTCAAAGATATCCCTCTCAAGCAACCCTGCAATTAAGATACAAGAAGTCTCTTGTGTCCCCAACGCACCCAATACACTTGTCAGATGTATAGGTGCACTAGTCGGCGAAGAGATAGTGAAATACAAGTGGTATGGATGATTACAAGTAGTAATTGCAATCTGTAGTAACAATGGCAGCAAGCAAACATGCAACAGAACTGAGAGTAAATGGTGTTTTCAATGCTTGGAAGCAAGGCCTAGGGATCCTACTTTCACTAGCTAGTGGACACTCTCAACATTAATAACATAATTGAACATATAGATACTTCCTCTTTACATGCTACTCTGAACTATTCTCCCATTGGATCAAGAATACTACGTGTAGGGCTATAACAGCTCTCCCTAAAGTCTGAGTAAACAAACACCACAATAGAAACATCCAACACAAGAACACAAATGATAAGTATCACTTTAATCTATTAATGAAGCCACACACATCACCCACACTGTCACCTTGATAACGTGTTCTTACATGACTCCAAAGATCACAATGATAAAACCACTAGAGTGTAGCATGTTCAAAACAATGAGGGGAAAACATCTATAGATTCAACTAGATTACAATGCTCATGATCACAATAAGATCACACCATGGGAGAGAGAGACGAACCACATAGCTACCAGTAGAGCCCTCAACCTCGATGGAGAACTACTCCCTCCTCATCATGGGAGGCAGCAACGGTGATAAAGATGGCTCCGGGGGCGATGAAGATGGCTCCGGGGGCACTTCCCCGTCCCGGCAGGGTGCCAGAATAGAGACTTCTGTCCCCCGAATTAGGGTTTCGGATGGCGGCGGAGCACGGAGATGTATTCGGGAGTATCGTCGATTGATTTAGGGTTTTCAGGACGGAGGCAATAAATAGGCGAAAGGGCGGCTCCGGAAGGTTCTCGAGGTGGCCACGCCAGGGGTGGGCGCCACCCCCCTCCAGGCCGCGCCGAGGGTTGGCATGGGCTCCTCGTGGCCCATCTCGACCTCCCCTCGAGGTGGCCACGCCAGGGGTGGGCGCCACCCCCCTCCAGGCCGCGCCGAGGGTTGGCATGGGCTCCTCGTGGCCCATCTCGACCTCCCCTTTTGGCTCACGGAGTCTTCTGGTAAAATAGGCACGGACGTTGATTTTCGTCCAATTCCGAGAACTTTGGTTTTTGGACCTTTTCTGCAATGCACAGACATAATAAACAGGAACTGGTACTGTGTCATCTTGTTAAAAGGTTAGTTCCAGAAAATGCATAATAATGATATGAAGTATATGTAAAACATGTAGCAATATATATGAAACAAGCATGGAACATAAAAAAATATAGATACGTTCGAGACGTATCACACTATCATCTCAAATGCATCATATGCATGATGGAAGGAAATTTGAGATATTGTTATGTGAAACAAGTGAAAGGCTTGATGGACTACATGATTCTTCGGAGTGATAAATTCATTAAGTGTTCAGACACATAGTGAAGTCAATAAAGGATAATTTAAAAGATAGTCAATAATTTTATTGAGATCTTGAAACTTCACAATAATATTTTAGAAAGTTTGTCTTAGTAATATGATGAATTGAAAGTCAATTTCGGTTCAAGTATTTGATCAAGTTTGATTAAATAAACAGAAAATCTATTTGTAAGGCGCCTGCTGTGTGGCATAACCGTATGCACGCCCACGAGCCGTCCGATCGTGGACGGACGACCCAGATCGTGCGTCGCGCGTTTGCCCTCCAGACCCAGGTCATTTCTCACTCGCGCGAGTCGCGCCGCTCGAAACCCCAGCGCCGCCGGCCTCCGCTCCGTCGCCTCAACCTCGCCCCACCGCCCAGCGCCGCCGGCCTCAACCTCGTCGTGCCCTCCGCCGGCCGCCGCTCCGCCCCTGACGTCCGTCGCTCTGTCCTGTGCCGGCCGCGCTATGACCTTCGTTCTGTCGTCCGCTCCGTCACCTCATTCTCTGCCCGCCGCCGACCCATGGAGGAGAAGAACCGCACAACGGCCTCCGCTCCACCATCCGCCGGCTCGGCGGGAGCTCTCCCTGGCGGCGGCGCCTGGAGGAGGAGAGGAGCTACGGCCAGCTGCTCCGGCATGGAGGAATATGAGGATCTGATTGCATTTTATTTTTCTTCAAGGGTCTTTTTGTAAAACTTTGGAACTTTTTGTAATTTTGAATTTATGCAGTATGTGGTAGATGCCGTAGCGCATGACGAGCGGGCGAATGCGGGCGATGTATGCGAGCGGGTCCGCGAACTCTAACTCCGTCGGGCGGAATACCGGCGCCTCTGGGATAGGGGCGGTGGAAGTTGAGACTCGGGGCAGCAGCCGGTGGGGAGGCGGTGGTTGCCGGGAAAGGCCGGCCCTTTCCCATCGGCCGGTGGTCAGTGTGGTGCAAGCTAGGGTTCCTGTTATAAACGATAGCAAGAAAACAACGAAGTAGCGGAAAGATCAACCAACGGGGACACGAGATTTTAACATGGAAAACCCCTCCAACAATGGAGGAGAAAAAACCACGGGCACCAGCCAGCAATACTTCACTATATCGGGTGAGGTTACAAACGCCAGGGATTTACACAATGTGACTTATCCCAGCCGGCAGCTTACAAGATATATATATATATGGTGGTAAAACCCTAGGTCGGTTGCAGTCCGACCCGGAAACGACCGGGACGCTCCGCTCACCTCGTCACAAGTCGGCCTTTATCAGTATATATGAATTTGGATCACCACAAAATAACAGTTCCGGTGAGGAATTGGATGGGGAATTCTTCGTCGCGGTTCCACGGGCGGGATGGAGTGATATAGTTATCCACCACGAAATTCGTATGGTTATCATACTCTATCAGTAATAGTTACCCACCATGTACTGATAAAGTTACCCATGTGTTCATGATAAAGTTACCAACCTGTTACTGATAAAGTTACTCACCTATTACGGATGGAGTTACCCACCCAGTACCCATGGAGTTTACCCACCTAGTACTGATAAAGTTACACATGTGTTTATGGTATAGTTACCCACCCTGTACTGATAGAGTTATCCACCATGTACCGATGGAGTTACCCATGTGTTCATGACATAGTTATACACAACGAAATCGATATAGTTACCCATGTTTACCATACTCTCTCGGTAATAGTTACCACCCAAAACTGATGGAGTTACCCACCCAGTACTGATAAAGTCACCCATATATTTTCATGGTGTAGTTATCCACCACAAAATTAATGTAGTTATCATACTCTCTCGGTAATAGTTATCGCCCCAATACCGATGAAGTTACCACCCAGTACTGATAAAGTTACCCATGTTTATCATGTTCTCTTGGTAATACTTACCACCCAATATTGATGGAGTTACCCACTTAATACTGATAAAGTTATCCATGTGTTTTCATGTGTAGTTATCCACCACAAAATCGTTATAGTTACTCCACTCTCTCGGTAATAGTTACCACCCAATATTGATGGATTAACCACCTAGTACTGATAAAGTTACCCATGTGTTTTCATAGTGTTGTTATCCAGCACGAAATCAATGTAGTTATCATACTCTCTCGATAATAGTTACCCACCCAATACTGATGGAGTTACCCACTCAGTACTTATGAAGTTATCCATGTGTTCATGATGTAGTTATCCACCACGAAATCGATGTAGTTACCATGTTCTCTAAATAATAGTTACGAACACAATACTCATCTTTTTTATGTGTAGTTGTCACTATGAAATCGACAGTTATCATCCTAATACTTATGCACGATAAATTTACCATCTCAAAGTGATGTGGTAACTTTAAAACTCGTAAAAATCGAAAAGAACAACAAAAAAGGTTCTATTTCAACCCAAATACTAATCGTTAATATGGTGGGTAACTTACGTATTCAAGCCTGGGTTACTTATATGTTACGAGGGTGGGACTTTTGGTCACAATTTTTTTTTTGTCGAAACATATCGACATGGGATCGAAGATCTCGTCGCAACTAGTCCAACGGTGAAAATGGATCTTAAATCGGATAAACGGTTTGTGCTAAAAAACATTTTGAAATTTTTATTTTTGCATTTAATGCTAATTACGTCAGCAATTATGTCATTTAGTGCATGCATGCATATTTGCTTGGTGAGGGCTCGGTTCGGATCAAAAAATGGTGACGGGCACGCATGTTGTTGGCGGGACATGTTTTTATCATAGTGTCTACACTTTTGCCAAATGTAAGGTGGCTTACACATAGTCGTTCCCTTAAATAAATTACTAAGATATATCGTTTGCAGAATTATATTCCAAGAAATCCAATCCAGAATATTTATTGCTTTTCTAGTTGTAGCACAAAAGTTAGTCTTTGAAATTCATGTCATTGTTTTGAAAGATAGACATAAAAGGACGTGACCATTTTAGAAACTTAGAATTTCTGAAAAGAAGTTCAGTTCTAAAATAATAAAAGGACTTAGTAATAATTTTATCTTGTTATTTGTGTCATAATTTTGAAAGATAAACATGATGGGACACAAAAAATTTAGGTTCTGAGTTTTATGAAAAATTAGAACTTGGTCTAAAGGAAGAAGATAAATAATAATTACTTTGTTGGTTGTTCCAATAATTTAATTGGAAGTCCTCTTTTAACACCACATAAGTGACAATGTTTTGCCACTAAGATAAATGTGATTCTTGAAGGATTTTATTCCTCTAAGAATTTAGTGGGAGGATGGTGAGTCTTGAAGAGATTATGGAATCTTCGGAAATAGTTATCAGATGTTGTGAAAGCGGAAGCAATTCCAATTGTCAAGTCTTTTAGACTAATACCGAGAGTCGTAGCATTTTAGTGCATGACGTCTTGTCAAGAAACATTCAATTAACCAGATTAAGTAGCATACAAGTTTCTAGGAAACTTAATATGCTAAGACAAAGTAAGGAAAGGAATGTGCTAGAATAGATCCCAATAGAATTTTGACTTAGATGTCATGTATTAATATCATTGTTGTTAAGTTATGAAAAACTTAATAAGGATCTTTTTGTTAGACGAAAAGATGATCACAAGGTTTTAGTGATCAAAAGGATATTTTATGATAAGTTTATATAAGACATTGACAAAACATATTCCTTCCAAAGGAAAAATGGATCGAGGAAGTGTACTAAGTACAGCTCGAGGGTTTTGTTAATTGAATATAAATTTAATTCAAAAAAGAAGACATTTGTCTAGGACAAATAAATCAATGATATTAAGTAAGAAGTAAAGAACAAAGTTCTGTTTAACTTCGAAGCAAAGAATGCAGATCATAGTTTCGAGAAAATCAGTGGGAGCTTAATTATATTATTCGGTTTGAAGAATGATATAATATTAGATAGTTTTGTTTAGATACAATATGATATGTTGTTAAAGGTATTTAATGACATATATATTTGGAACACAATCAACATCATATATGGAAGTTTCCATATATTGTGGGATATAATGTTGCAGAAATATCCAATATGTTCTGCAGACAATGCATGGTGAAGTTACACCGTGTGGGATATCATAATACGGAAACGAGTAAAGGAAACTTGCCGGTTAACGAGATAGACAAAGATATAATGAATCAATGATTGATTCATGGTGACATCCACGGATCTATATCTCGGGCAAAGTTTTGGTATCGCGAGTAATGAGAATGATATATGAAATAACCAACAGGTTCAACAGAGTGTCTTCGCATAACGGTAGTAGTTATTCAGATCGTCCCGGGATCTGACCCTGGCCGGTGATTGGATGGGAACATCCAATTATAGCTACACGTTATCGAACCTGTAGGGTGGACACGCTTAAACTAGGATTGGTTAGTTGTGTATTATGGTTGGTCTGGAACATGGAGAGAGTATCACCGACATAGTGTCTGCGTGATAGATATGGTTTTATCGAGAGATTGTTTTGTGATAGAAGTTGCTATCACGGTCGGATTTATTCCGAGGGTTTGTATATGAAGGAAATATTTTTCCGGAGTATTTTGTCGGCGGACACTGGGTGTCTCGGATCATGTAAAAGTGTTTTATATGATAGGAAATTAATTCAGTGAAATATTCTGTAAAAGGAAATATTCAAATAAGAATTAATTAGACAAAATATTATTTAATTAAATATTAATTTATTTAATTGATAAATAATTATTGGAAAAATATATGAATAAAATTGGAGCCCCACCATGGGGTCTATCAAGATGGGCCCTAGGGCCCACCAAGGTAGCCGAACCACCAAGTGGTGGTGGGCCCAGACGCCGAAGGGGGGAAGGCTCCCCCCAGCCGTAACCCTAATGGGCCATGCGGCCCATGGGGGGAGGCGGCGGCGGTGGTGGCCAAGGCGGGCCGGCCTAGGGCGGGCCCTACCCACCAGGTCATTGCGGCACGGGTGGGCCCCACCCGCCTAGGTCGGTGCGACCTATGGCGGGCCCCACCCGGCGTTGGCGGTAGGAGATGCAGTGGGGGAGGGGAGTTGGAGTCGTCCAACTCCAACTCCTCCCTCCCAAGCCGAATTGGGCAAGGGGAGTATTCCCCTTGTCCAAACCGAGTTGGACTAGGGGAAAACCTTCCCCTTGTCCAAGTCTCTCCACCCCTTGGTCCATCTATATAAACCCCACCCCCTCCTATTTTGGAGGACACACAAGAGACACAATTGACTCTCAAGTTCAGATCCCTTCTAGTTGGATTAGTGGAACCTCTAATTAGAGGCAACCTATCCGATTAGAGTAGATCTAAGCTCTCTCTCTCCTTCTCATGTGTTGAGATCTCCACCTTCATATACACCAATAGTGCTTCAAGCTTGGACGGCGAAGCCCTGCTGAACCTTTCCCGGCGTATGCGTGCAAGCTTTCGGAGGGGTGATCCATTGATCTCGATGGTTGACCCTCACTCTGCTGGATCAAGGTGACAAGGCAAGGAGGAGAAGGCGCCGAAATCTCTCTATCAGGCTTGGTTGAGGGAGACGGCGACTGGCTACATCGACTACGTCATCAACACTTCTTCCGCAGCTTCGGTGTTGGTAACGTATTTCATCTAGACCTTTGGATCTTCGTATTCACATGTAGATCTTGGCAGTTGTTGCGTAGCTATACGTAAAATTTTAATTTACCGTACACGCAACCCAATACAAAATTGTATGACACTTATGATATGCATCACCGACATGAGAAGGCTGATTCTTATAGAGCAAATACATCCTCCTCTACAATTGATGATACAAGTTCCTCTCTACCCTCAAGTGCTAGCGAGTTTACCTCCTTCTTGAGCGCATCTTCCTTGGATACATCAAAGAATGAGCTTGGCAAGTATCTTGATGAGGAGAATGAGAGCTTGCGAAACAAAAACTTTGATGTGCTATTGTGGTGGAAGCTGAATGCACATAGATACCCAGTGATATCAAAGATGGCAAAGAATTTTCTGAGTATACCAGCCACTTCCGTGTCTTCGAAATCGACTTTTAGCACCGGGGGTCGAATTCTTGATGACTATAGGAGTTCTCTAAAGCCAGCCATGGTTGAGGCATTGGTGTGTTCTTCTAGCTGGATTAAAGGTTCTCAAAATGATACCAAAGTTTCAGTGGAAGTGGTATGTGCTATTGTTGTTTTTTGCATATGTTTCTCTGTTTGATGACTATAGGAGGTCTTTATTATATTTCTTATGCTCATGTAGCATACTTATTTTCTCTCTTTTAGGAGCCAAATAATGATGATGATGATGAGACCATGTCGTTTCCAAAAAGTGTGGTGGGGAGCAATTGGTAAGTTCTATTTGATGTATTTGCTTGTTGTAACGTTTTATACAGCCAAAAAACTGGAGCAAAATAGTGTCAATTCTGATTATTTGTTGTATTTGCGTGCTGGACCTTTCTATACAGCAAAAACCTGATGCAAACTAGTGTAAGTGGTGCTTATTTCTTGTATATACTTGCTGAAATTTTCTATACAACAAAAAACTGAAGCACAATAGTGTAAATGAGTCTTATTTGCTATATTTGCTTGCTGGAACTTTTTATACAACCAAATAACTGAAGCAAAATAATGTCCATGGTGCTTATTTACTTGATTTAGTTGCTGGACTTTTTATACAGCCAAAAAATTGAAGCACAAAAATTTCAATTCTGATTATTTCATTTATCTACTTGCTGGACCTTTCTATACAATAAAAAACCTGATGCAAACTAGTATAAATGGTGCTTATTTCCTGTATATACTTGCTGAAACTTTCTCTACAACAAATACCTGATGCAAACTAGTATAAATGGTGCTTATTTCTTGTATGTGTTTGCTGAAATTTGTTTGTGTACACTTCAGATTCGACATGGCCTCTAACAAGTGACAAGCGCCGACAAGAAGATGAAATGATGGCGCGATGGTCCTTTTGTGGTTGAACTTTATGTTAAATTGTTAAGACTTTTGTTTTGATCGAGCTACAACTCATGTCGTGTTCTATTTCTTGAACTAAGTGCACTTGTGTTTATGATGTACGAGACTATTGGACCAAGTACATGTCTTTGTGTGATCGACTTGTCATGGATGCCACTGTTATGTTTAGTTGATGTCATTGTTATATATTCATGCTCTATTGCTGATTACAATTGTCAAATTTTACATTTTTGGCAAAGGCCATGTCAAAATTTTGTATTTCATCGAGCCTTCAAGCCGGCTTGCGAGCTTCACCGAGCCGGCTTGTCGAGCCTCGAGCCTTGTCCGGAAGGTCTAGGCTTGGCTTGCACCACCTTCGAGCCGAGCCGAGCCTTGTCGAGCCCGAGCCGAGCCTCGAGCCTCAAGCTTCAGGTCCAGCCCTACCCACCGCACCCAGCCACCATCCACTGCCGTCAGCCTTTTGCTCCCGCTCGCGCGCCTGTCTGTGCCCACCCACGCCCGGTCACGCGCCTGGCATCGCCCGGCCTGCTCGCGGCTGCTTGCCCTTGGCGCATGAGCCCGCTGGCTCGTGTGGCTGCTCCGGCAACGCTTCAGCCCTTTTCTCTACACCATTTTGTCAAAATCGGCCAGAATCAAGGAGACGTGGTAAAATACGGCTAGGGTTTGGCCGTCATCGAGACAACGCGTGGAAGTTGGCCGGATTCCGGCGACGGTTGGGATGAAAGTTTCCTCCCACCAACCGTTGCATGGCTTTCCAGTTCATAGGACAAAATCAAGCCTAAACTGGACATATGGAGCACTCGGCCCTCAAGGTCCAATATCCCGCTCCCCAGAAAAATAATCCGAGTCTGGCATTTTTCAGGATATGATGGGTCGTTTTTTGGACCGGGAACTGTAAGCGGCGGTTATTATAGGGGTTGGGGCCTTTTCCGGGATCTACTATAGATGCTTTCATACCATGCCTTCAGCGCCCATTCCTGCGAGTATGGCTACAGGAATCGCCCATGTCCCCTTGAACGCCGCCACCTGCCTACTAGCACCACCCCCAACCGCCTGATTCCGCCACCCGGGTCCGGCGGTGCGGGACCAGTTTTATCCGACGCTCGTTGGTGGTCCACCACCACCCCGGCCTCCTTGGGTGGAGATGGTGCATCATAGCCACCTATGGCAAGTTGGCAACCACTGCATCTCATGTGACACCTAGTTATGATGTGTTGTCAAGTTCAAATGCATGCAAGAAAAAATTAAATCCAAAGAGGAGGAAACCGTTATTTTATTTCGTCGAGACTCTATTTTTAATTCTAAGATAGATGTGTTGGTTTTTTTAATTTATGGGATGATATGACTTTGGTCGATGTAAACCCAAAATTATTTGAACTCAACCTATTGTTGGTGATGAGTTGGTGATATATGGATGGGTGCTGTCAAAATTTTCAATATGATGTCAATTCCGCGCAATCCCACATATTTTGTGATCAATGGATGGATGTTGTCAATTTTTTTAGTGTGATATATGGATGAATGCTGACAAATTTTACAATGCTAATGAGTCAATTTCAGGCTGTAGTATTTTGTGTTCTAGCAGGGCTTACTATTATATTAATCTCTTTGTGTGCCCCCACGATGTTATTTCTCATGCATCACAAGAGTTTTCAAATACCAGTATTTTTATTGATAAAGGGAGATTTATTATTAAAAAGTTTTAAGCATTACACCGGCCTTTGCATAACTAGGATGTACGCAGTCGTTACAAGTTCGGTAGTTCGAAAATAAATAAAAGACGAATTACATATCATGATGAGAAATCCGGATGTAAAAACGCCTATGTTGGTAGAGGGCCGATCTGGCAATTATGCTGCCATCCATGTTGGGATAAAAAGTCTCACGCCGTATCCTCCAGTCTTGTACACACGTCCGTAAACAGACCGTGATACTCCACACGTTACAACGGTGACCAAGAACGGAGCGTAGATGTACTCATATAGATAACCTGCATGAGAGAAAAAAAATATCATTAAAAACCTTATCATTTCTATGCAGCCAAATCGACCATATAATAGCAAGCGTTGCCACCCTGATAAGTCGTTTAACCCTAAGATCCATACCATTCAACCAATTGCCAAAAATGTCAGCAATGCTTCGTGGTGGGTATAAGGTGGAACCTATCTGGATGATTGACCTTATAGAACCAGCAAATTTACACTCGAATAATAAGTGCTTAATAGTCCCGTCCTTATGACAGAAAACACACTTTTTGGTTCCATGCCAATTGCATTTTGCAAGGTTGTTTTTAATAAGAATTACCCCTCGACGAAGATATCACGCAAAGAGCTTGTTTTTTAGAGGAATCTTCATCTTCCAGTTTTTTTTGTTATTATCTGTTGGATTAGAGCTTTGTACATAGAGTCCACCGAGAATTTACCACTCTTGTGCAAATTCCAACGAAACTCATCGGTCCCCTGCGTCAGGTTGACTAAAGATAGACGTTGTAGCAACTCATTCCAAGATGCTAGCCGAGGACCAACAAGATTTCTTCTGAACATCACATTTGGTGGGGTATTTTCCAACACCTGAGCGAGCGTATCACTTTTGTGACGTCCAAGAACAATATTGTATAAAACTGGATATTGTTCTCGGAGTGTGGTAGTACCTAGCCACCTATCCTCTCATAACCTT
Organism: Poa pratensis; assembly: GCA_947311845.1. NCBI lineage: Eukaryota > Viridiplantae > Streptophyta > Magnoliopsida > Poales > Poaceae > Poa > Poa pratensis. The sequence goes on along the minus strand of CAMZMU010000109.1, from coordinate 3,730,229 downwards.
ATCTCCGAACCATCCTTGATAGAAAAATAATCATATGGGAAGAAGAATTTCATCGTCACCATTAGGCCAGCCCAAAAGTGTGAATCGCCTGGTTTCCAAGAAACCGGTGATACTACACTTGAGCCAATATACTTTCTCATTAGAAGAGTTTGCCATACCCTATCTTCGGTAAGAAATTTGAATAACCATTTACCGAGGAGGGCTCTATTCTTGACCTCTAGGTCATGAATCCCCAGACCTTCTTGATCTCTGGAACGGCACACTACATTACATTTAGCCAGTCGATATTTCTTTTTCTCACTGTCCTCTTGTCAAAAGAATCTTGATCGAAAATAATCCAATCGATGCAAGACTCCTTTTGGTAATTGGAAGAAGGAAATCATATACAATACCATGTTATTTAGGACTGAATTTATGAGAACCAATCTACCACCCAAGAACAATATTTTTTCTTTCCAACTACTCAACCTTTTTTAGACCTTTCCTCAACATGCTTCCATTGAGCAATCGTTAGCCTCCTCTCAAATACTAGTATGGATTACATAAAGGACAATCCCTAATTAGCCCAATATATATCCTTGGAGAAAGGAAAATTCAGCCCTGGTTACACGACAACAATCACAGTAAACATGTCACGGAGTACACACATGAAGCTTACCTCCGATCTTTCCCTGATGACAAACATCATGAATATTTGAGGAGTTTGCCACTGATGATGATGGCCTATCGCCTTCACCCTCCGGGCATGATCCTCTGTGGTAGCCGTATAACGCCCGAGCTGCTGCAGGTATACGGCAACTGCTCATCATCCTTGTCATCAGCTTCTCCTCCGGCATCCGCCGGCGACGCTCCCACCCTAATTCCACTATTTCTCCTCCGCTGCGCAAGGGAAACAAGATGAATTCAATCGATCGTCAAACCTGGTTCGGTCCAGCCAGGTATAGGATACTAAGGCACTGTATTTCACAGTGTATTTCGGGGTTAAAAAAATTAATAAATCTGTAAAACGTAACAGGGCAAATGATAAACAAAGTAAATCTCAAACCGGTGATATGCGCTTTCGATCCATTTTACGATCGAATAAATAGATTTCACAAGATGTGAGATGATTTGCTCTGGCGAATCTCAGGAAGCTAAAACTTATTATACCGAGATCTTTGGTTGCATGAGAGGCCAGTTTAGGTTTGCTACCTCATGAGTATGTTCATTATTTGAAGATTAGAAATGCAGAGTTGATGCTTTGTGCTTAGCAACATGGTTTCATACATTATGTATTTCTTCTAGGTGTCAAAAGTGAAGGAGATATGCCCTAGAGGCAATATTATTTGTTATTATTAATATATGTTTCATAATTAATTTTTATATTTCTATGCTACAAATTCTATAATTTCTGAATTTAGATTGAGAGGCCATATGCATGTGTGGAAATAGGAACACCAAGTATTGTCCCAGTCTTGCCTCTTAAACTAACCAATTGGTTGCATGATGACCTTGTTTTCCTGATCATAGGCAAAAGGTAGCTGACAACAATGTGAGCACATTGTTTGCAGAACAACGGGTCTGGACAGACCCAACCTGTTGTTATCTTACGAGATATCATCGTTTGTTATTAGTATTATCAAAGATGGTTAACGTCCATACATGTACTTCGACCATGAGGGTGTTAGGTCAATGCATGTTTTTTTTTGCGAAAAAGACTTGGCATTAAAAGAAACACCGAACCGTACAAAACACCTCAACAAAATTGAAAATTACAACGAGATCCTTGAGATGCCCTTCGTCTTCAACCTCCAGACCGTGTCGATGGCGCGCCGCCGCTGTCGCTCCTCCCAGAGACAGCCTGACGTTGTTGGATGCGGACGGGAAGTCGCTGAATGGGTCAAGAAAACCACATCCATCCCGGAGACGAAGAAGAAGGATGAACCGCCGATGAAACTCCATAACGATCCGGAGACCGCCACCGCCATAAGAAGTACTCGAGAACCACACCACTCCCACAAGTTTCTCGACGTCGCCGTCGAGATGGGGCTGAAACCGGGGAGACATTATTGCAAGAAGTGCCGCCACCAACAGAACGCCGCCCCAGCAAACCTGAACACTAAACCAGAAAAACAGAGCCCTCCCACTGACGAGGGCCGAGATCCACCGTGCCTCCATGGCCTGAAGGTCACAGAGGCAGGGCAGACCTGCGGCGGCCACCGGCGGGAGGCGCGTACCAGATGCGATCGCCTCTCTCTCCTCCTGCCTAGTTAGACAAAGCGGTACGTTGTTTCTGCGAATTTAGGTCAATGCATGTTGAAAGAGGTACTTTGGTTCCGTCCATTGTCATACTGTAAAACGGTGATCATAATGGCAACTTCTGGGTATCTTGAAAAGCGTATGTTGACTCAATGATCCAATCGATGATGGAGAGATACTTCACGGGCCTACTCTGTATAACGGTATCAATCATCGTCTGCGCAGACACAACATGATATATGTCATGGGGATACCGGAATACCACAACGAGAAAAGGAACAAACGGGTAAAGAGGATAACATGATATCGTGATCAAAAGATACTGTCGTGTCTCGGATGACGGACATCGGGAGTAAAGGGTCCCCTTTTTAGGTTCGACACGGGGCGCGAAGGAGGCTGGGAAACACTTCACCCAGGGAAGTACGTCGAATTCCTCGGTCCGGCGATCAAGCACACAACATAGAGACGCAGAGAGTTTTACCCAGGTTCAGGCCGCCCGGAGGCTAACAGCCCTACTCCTGCATGTCTGGATTGAGGTGTTCATCATGGTGTAGTTTACAAGGGTGGTCTCGGGGGTGAACCCGGCAGAGAGTTGGCCGGAGGTAGACGAAGAGCAGATCCTGCCCTGAGGAAATCACCTCTCTCTCTACCCTCCAAACCCTAGTCTAGTCTTGCTTGTGCTCTGGTCGCATCGTGTCCCTCTGCCTCGGTGCCTTGGTCCTCCTTTTATAGGCTAAGGGGATCCCACATGGACACACGAGGAGCGTGGGGGGTTTTAGGCGGGAAAACCCCCCGGTGGTCTTCTGGAGACGACGTGGCCTTCTCTCGTCCAAGTATCTTTGGTGGTTAGGTGCGGTCGTCCACCTTTGGGGAAAGCGGGGCGGACAGAGTCTGACAGCCACACCGACCACGCCCAAGGCGACGTCACTGGAGGCGCGTCCTTCGTCTTGGCGCCCAAGCCTTCTACAAGCTTCCTGCACGAGCTGGCGTGCTTATCCTCTTCGCTGTACGGAGAAGGAACCTGGCGGCGCGCCTGGCCTCCTGCCGGGCGCGAGGGCTCTCGGGTGCTCCGTCTTGTTCGCTGGGTTGCAGGTGACCCCGGGAGGCCACCTGGTCCTTAGCCGTAGTTTGTCGATGTCGAACTTGTCGGGTTTCCGCGGGACAGATGTGCTGGCCCATCTGCCAGTCTTGACTCCTTGCCTTGTCCATCTTCTTGGTGGGCCCAGGTTATGGACCCACCTTGGCAGCACTAGGGGAACCCCGTGTTCCACTGCTGCGACAGATACCTCGCAGGAATATGGCGAAGCAATGGGAACCACGTACGAGAACTAATAGTTTCACTCGAGTTCCTTCGTATGACAGTGGGAATCAATATGGACGTACACGTCTCCACTATTGATTATTGGACAGAAAGAATATTGTGTTATGTCCACTTGTTATCAAACTTGTAGGGTCACACACTTAAGTCTTCTCACAGTCTGTTGTGCATGTTGAAGGTTGGATACATGAGAGTGTGTCACCGGAATGGTTCCAGAGTGATCAAAATAATTTCGGAGAGATTACCGGAAAAGTTCCAGGGTATCGGGAACGTCTGGGCCCAACGGGTGCTGCTGGAAAGTTCCATAATATTCTAGAAAGATCCATGGGCTGCCCCACTGGGTTGGAACCAAGTGGGCGGCAACCACATGGGCCAAAGGCCGATCAAGGGCTACCGCCCCACTTTGCTTGGCTACGAAATGACAAAAAAAGTTCAAAGGTGTAAACCTCACATTGGTCTTATCCTTTTACCTGTCTAGCTAATTAGGAAAATATTTTCATAGTTTGTAGCCGAGATGGAAGGTCGATCTCCAGCAACCAAAATCCCCGCTTCTATCTATGCATCTTCTTCGTCTCCAAGTCAAAGACGATGAGCGCATCACTATAAAAATCACCATAACTGAAACCTCGGGAATGTACATCGGCCAAAATCACCACCTCACCGTTCCTCTTCCCGGATCCCTCAAACTCAACACGACCGTCGGTAATATGTGGGTCCAACGACCGTAACTTCTCCTCCATGTCGATTACTATCTCCAACGACCAGCCACTACCACCTGCTGCGGAGACCGGGAGCTGTAACCACACGAACATCTTGAACCCTTGAATGGCGAGCAGTTTCAACAATTTTCCGTCTGATGATGTCGCCAAGTAGAGTTGGTTACCATCGATGCGGTTGGTGGTGGTCGGGAGCTGCACCGAGCCCGTCTTTCCTGTGCCCAAATCGTAGCTTATGATTTGGTAGCCACCACGCGATAGCCAGTTGAGGACGCCACCGCTGAGGATAGCAGGGTCGCCACGCTCTTTGAGCGACTGCGAGCAGAAGAAGTGGTCTCGGTCGAAGCTCCCATACGTGACTGACTCCCATGTACAACATGATGATAAGACGGTGGGTATTCTCAAGTTCGATCGATGGGGATCAAAGGCGAACAACAGAAAGGAGCTAGTGTCGATGCCGTCAGCAGCCGTGAGCAAGACATACTTGTAGTTGTTGTACCGATCCCTCCTGATCTTCGGCGGGGTGGAGAAGAATCTCTGGGCGCCGCTCATAGGGTCATACAAGCACATGTCGTCGGACCTGGGTTGATCTTCGAGGTATCGGCGGCGGAGGACGACGAGGCCACGACGAGACCCAACGGGTTTGTATTCGTCGAGGAGGGTCCCGACATGCTTGCGTGATAGGAAGCATGAGAGGTGCTCGTGGCAGAAGGATGAGGCGGCCGGGTTGGTCGGGTGGATCAAGACGAGGGGCTTTTGGGCGTCGGCGCGCAAGCCGACGAGGATGCACGGCGCCGCCTGGGTGATGCGGGGGTCGATAGGTGGGATGAGGATGTCTCGTCGGAGGAGTTTGCAGGTGGCGATACAACGGACTAAGGTGCGGTGGTTGGTGATACGTCTCAAACGTATCTATAATTTTTGATGTTCCATGCTGATATTATATCAATTGCTACATGTTTTGGTTACACTTTATATCATTTTTATGCATTTTCTGGGACTAACCTATTAACAAGATGCCACAGTGCCAGTTCCCTGTTTTCTGCTGTTTTTGGTTTCAGAAAATCTATTAAGGAAATATTCTCGGAATTGGACGAAACAAAAGACATCGTCAATAATATCACGAGGAGATCACGGAGTCCAAAGGGGAGTCGGAGCAGACCCACCAGGGGGCCACGCCACACTAGGGCGCGGCCCAGGGTGGGCCCGCGCCCCCTATGGCGTGGTGGCCCCCCTCGGCCACCGACGCCGCCTCTTCGCCTATATATTCTCCGCGACGCGAAAACCCTATTACGGTCGATCATATTCCACGAAAAGTTCCGTCGCGGCCGTCATCGTCAATCTCAGATCGGAGGAGTTCTGAAGCTCTTCCCGGCACCCTGCCGGAGGGGAGATCATCACCGGAGGGCTCTACATCACCATGCCTGCCTCCGGAGTGATGCGTGAGTAGTCCACCCCTGGACTACGGGTCCATAGCAGTAGCTAGATGGTTGTCTCTCTACCTTTGTCCATGTTTAGATCTTGTGAGCTGCCTAACATGATCAAGATCATCTTATTGTAATGCTAGATGTTGTGTTTGCTGGGATCCGATGAATATTGATACCATGTTTATTCAAGTTGTTTATCTATGTGCTCTTGATCTTGCATGCTCTCCGTTGCTAGTAGATGCTTTGGCCAAGTAGATGCTTGTGACTCCAAGAGGGGGTATTTATGCTCGATAGTGGGTTCAGTCTCTAGATATCTGGATCAGTGACAGAAAGGTCTAAGATGGTAGATGTGCTGTTGCTACTAGGGATAAAACATTGGTGCAGTGTCCAAGGGCACTTGTATTGATTACATTACACACTTTACTTCATGCAATAATCTGTTGTTAGCAACTTAATACTGAATAGGATGCGGATGCTGCCTTGAAGGTGGATTATTTAGGCATAGATGCGGTTGGAATAACGGTCTATGTACTTTGTTGTAATGCCCAACTAGATTTCATAGTAGACATCTTGGCATGTATTGCATTGTTATGCCCTCTCTATTTGTCAATTGCCCAGCTGTAATTTGTTTACCCAACATGCTAGTTATCTGTTCTGAGAGAGACACCACTAGTGAACTGTGGACCCTGGTCCAATTTCCTCATACTGTTTACACAACCTGCTGCAATCATCTGTTTCCTGTTACTTGCTGTTTTTCCTGCTGTTTTCCACACCATACGTTTAACTCTTTGTTTCTGCAAGACCGGAGAGATTGACAACCTCTCTGTTTCGTGTTGGGCAAAGTTCTGGTTTGTGTCTGTGCAGATTCCACGTTGGTGCAAGCTCCCTAGCGCCAGGGGGAGTCAACATCAACAACCTTCCGATAGATCGTCAAGTCCTACTGGATTGATAACCTTGGGTAGATTTTCAAGGGAAAACTTCTGCTGTCTACATCATAACCTTCCTCTTGGGGTTCACCAACACGTAGCCATCAAGCTGTTTTCTGGCGCCGTTGCCGGGGAAGTACTCATCATCACCATCATCATCATCCTCAAATACTCTCCCGTCAACCAGGCACCAGCTGTTTTCTGGCGCCGTTGCCGGGGACTTGGAGGCTATTGGAAAGGGGAGTCTCTCAGTTCCAATCTCTTTACTTTGTTTTTGTCTTGTTTTAGTTTTGTTTTGCTTGCTGTTAAAAATCAAAAACCCAAAAAAATTAGTTTCTTGCATCTAGTTTATTTCGGTTTGTTATTATGTCTAGTTATTTATTTGCTATCAATGTCTTCTCTGTTTGAAACAAAATCTTATTGGCTAAGTGGGTTCGCGGAGGAACAACATAATTACTATAAGGAATACCGCTTGTCTCAAAAAGGGAAATATTTATGGGAACAAATAAGTAGATTGAATTATTTTGCTAAAAACTTGTGCTCTACTTATGATGAATCCTACTGCTTTAATGAATCTTTATGTTGTAGAAGGCATAAACACCTCCCTTTCCAATGTGATTATAATGAAACTTTGGCTGCTTATGCTAAAGGAAATTATGACTTTGGTAATCTTGAGCGAATTGAAGAATTTTTTGTTTTTAAGGGTGCTATGAAATTGCTGGTTATATTCAAATGATGATGCTCCTTATAAACTGAGAATTATGCTATACTTGGTTATTGCCTTGAATATTATAATGAATCCTTATATCACTGAATTTCTTGAGAAAATTATTCTCCAGAACAACTTGCTACCTTTCAGGACCTATGGAGAAGAAATGCTAAAACTGAAAGCTCATTGGATGAAAAAGAGGAGAGAGTGATGACAAAAGGAGGATCTACCTTCTAATGATAGTAACTCTTTAACTCTTACATTATATGATTGCCCTCCACGCCTATCTAAGGAGGAAATGCTATACTGTTGAATGTCATGATTCTATTGAAATATCTCTTTTGATAAATTTGAAAAAACATCCTCCTTGACTCAAGAAAAGGAAATTGCAGAAAGTAAAAATGTGCTCCCTAATGTTATATATGATAATGCTCTTGATGATGGTCCTATATTGCTAATGATATTATTATACTACTATTGTCAAAAGTGGGTTTAATAACCCCACTGTTTTCGAGCTTAATAAAAATTATGTGTTTGTAGATCATGAAAAGCATGCTTTATGTGATAGTTATATTGTTGAGTTTGTTCATGATGCTACTGAAAGTTATTATGAGAGAGGAAAATATGGTTGTAAAAGTTTTCAAGTCACTAAAACACCTCTCTTTATGTTGAAAGTTTTGAAGTATATTTGTTTCATCTTTCTATGCTAGTTGCTTTATGCTTCAATAATTTTTTTGTTATAAGATTCCTTTGCATAGAAGTGGGTTAGACTTAAATGTGTTTGATATTGCCTCTTGATGCTCTCTTTTGTTTTTCAACTCTTATTCTTATGAGAGCATCATTAAAATCTTCTAGCCTAGCTAAAAGGCATTAAAAGAAAGCGCTTTTGGGAGGCAACCCATTATCTTTTATTTTCAGTATTAGTCAAGGATGCTTGTTTACCTCTGTAGCAACTCCTTTGTATCTTTTATTTGCTGTTTTGTTGTGCCAAGGAGAGTTACTAATGCAAAGTTGGTTTTTATTTTCGGGACTGCATTGGGACAGATTGCTGTTCGTCACCGTTTAATTCAGTAGAAAATCAGAAAAAATCGAAAAATGCTGAAACTTTTTGTGCATGTTCCTGATGATGTTACGCAACTTTCATTATTTCAAAAGTTTTCATCTGAGCATCGTAAGTGCCTCGAAAAAATTCGTCATTACAGACTGTTCTGGTTTGACAGATTCTGTCTTTTATTTTGCATTCTCTCTTTTACAAGTTTTTAAGTGGTTTCTTTTCGTGTAAAAGTGCCCACTTGAGCCTAGTAACAGTGGCTAATGTTTAAAATAGTTGGCTTGTGAGTTTTGTCTTTGCTAGAACTTTGAAGTATTATCTTTTAGTGCACTAACCTGCTAATGAGAAAAGCTGTTAAGTTTTGGTGTGAAGGAAGTTTTCAAGTGTTGATAGAGGAGAATGATATTACATGATCAAGAAGAGTGAAGAGCTTAAGCTTGGGGAGGCTTACCTCCCCAGCATATTTCAAGAAGACTCAAGCATCTAAGCTTGGGGATGCCCAAGGCATCCCCTTCTTCATCTACAAATTATCAGGTCATCTCTAATGGTGCTATATTTTTATTGCTTCATGCTAGTGTACTCTTCCTTGGAGCGTCAGTGTGTTTTTGTTTTCAGTTTGTTTTGTTTTGTTTGCTGTGCTATACTTGTTGGATCCTAGTATTCATGTTTGGGAGAGAGACACGCTCCACTTTTTCATTAGAATACTCTTGTGCTTCACTTATACTTGTTGAGTATTCCTGTCTAGTTGCTGTTATTGCTGTTAGCTCTCAGTTTTTCATGTATCTCTTGTTAGAGCTTTCAGTTTCTTTTGAAGAAAGTACTCTCTTGCTTCACTTATATCTGTTTGGAGAGTTGTCAAATAAGTTGATTGGTGTTTGGTTGGACCAGAAAAATGCTATGCATGTGGTAGTGGTATAAAATGCTTACATGAATCTTTTTAGATCGTTGTCTTGAGTAATTTGATGCTTGCCAATTGTTTTGAGCTGTCAAGTAATTAATGTTTAAGCTTGTGCATCATGTAAGTAATGGCTATTAATGAAGAACTACTATAAGGATTTTCTGCTATAATAATCTGTTGCATAATTGGAAGTCCATAGTAGTCTAGATAATTTTTGGATGAAGGCTATGTGTTAACAAGGAAGACAGTGGGAGTCTATGGTTCGTCAAACCTTGTGTTTTATGTACACTCTTGCTATTCCAGTTGATAATGATGTTTGCTTATAATAACCTTGCTAGCCTAAACTCTGTACTAAGAGGGAATGCTTCTTGTACATCCAAAACCTTGAGCCAAATCCATGCCACCTGTGTCCACCATACCTACCTATTATGTGGTGTTTTCACCATTCCAAGTAAATTTCTTCATGTGCTATCTACTAACTACTCAAAACTGTTACATTTCCTTTTTGTGTCACTACTTGAAAAGCTCATAAGGACGTAGTAGTGAGATTTGTCATCTTCCATGCTAATTAATTTACAAGGATTGGCAGCTTCATCTGCTTCTCCACCTTTTATTTTGCATTAAAGAGCTGGTTAGTCCACCCTATAAATAAATAAATAGACACTCCTCCATGGTGAATGTTGGTGGGCACCCGAGGATTCGGTTAGCCATGGTTTGTGGAAAGTAAATGGTTGGGAGGAGTGTCACCAATAAGTGCTTGTTACAAGTGCAGTCCTAAAAACTCTCGGAACCGCTCTAAAAGTTAGTTAGCCATGGAAGATGACAAGTACCTGCTATTTGATTTGTTGACACCTGTATACACCATTACCTTACAAAACAATATTTTATGCTCTCTATATGCCTTCGGGAACTACAGCTCTAGCACATGATGTTAATCCCTGCTTCCCTCTGCGAAGGGCCATTCTTTTACTTTTATGTTGAGTCAGTTTTCCCACTTCTTTCTGTCTACTTAAGCAAACATCATTGTCAACTCCAGTATAACAGTTTTTACATAACTTTGTGTTTGGTTGATCATATTCTTTGCATTGACATTATCTATATGATATACATGTTGAAAGTTGAAGCAAAGCTGAAGCTATTATCTTCCTTTGTGTTGATACAAACACTTTCATGTTGAGAATTATTGCTGCTGTGAACTAACTATTATGTTAGACTATTATATCTCTAAATGTTTTATAGTGTTATTCATGAAAGTTTGCACTTGTGTGATCACTTATGTTTACTCTTTATTTACTTGCTTGCAAACTATAGACCATTGGCTTGGATCACTTCATTCAGATCATGTGCATTACATTCAAAGATTGTGTTGGTAGCATGTCACTTCAAAAATTATCTGTTTTTATCGTTTACCTACTCGAGGACGAGCAGGAACTAAGCTTGGGGATGCTTGATACGTCTCAAACGTATCTATAATTTTTGATGTTCCATGCTGATATTATATCAATTGCTACATGTTTTGGTTACACTTTATATCATTTTTATGCATTTTCTGGGACTAACCTATTAACAAGATGCCACAGTGCCAGTTCCCTGTTTTCTGCTGTTTTTGGTTTCAGAAAATCTATTAAGGAAATATTCTCGGAATTGGACGAAACAAAAGACATCGTCAATAATATCACGAGGAGATCACGGAGTCCAAAGGGGAGTCGGAGCAGACCCACCAGGGGGCCACGCCACACTAGGGCGCGGCCCAGGGTGGGCCCGCGCCCCCCTATGGCGTGGTGGCCCCCCTCGGCCACCGACGCCGCCTCTTCGCCTATATATTCTCCGCGACGCGAAAACCCTATTACGGTCGATCATATTCCACGAAAAGTTCCGTCGCGGCCGTCATCGTCAATCTCAGATCGGAGGAGTTCTGAAGCTCTTCCCGGCACCCTGCCGGAGGGGAGATCATCACCGGAGGGCTCTACATCACCATGCCTGCCTCCGGAGTGATGCGTGAGTAGTCCACCCCTGGACTACGGGTCCATAGCAGTAGCTAGATGGTTGTCTCTCTACCTTGTGCCTCCATGTTTAGATCTTGTGAGCTGCCTAACATGATCAAGATCATCTTATTGTAATGCTAGATGTTGTGTTTGCTGGGATCCGATGAATATTGATACCATGTTTATTCAAGTTGTTTATCTATGTGCTCTTGATCTTGCATGCTCTCCGTTGCTAGTAGATGCTTTGGCCAAGTAGATGCTTGTGACTCCAAGAGGGGGTATTTATGCTCGATAGTGGGTTCAGTCTCTAGATATCTGGATCAGTGACAGAAAGGTCTAAGATGGTAGATGTGCTGTTGCTACTAGGGATAAAACATTGGTGCAGTGTCCAAGGGCACTTGTATTGATTACATTACACACTTTACTTCATGCAATAATCTGTTGTTAGCAACTTAATACTGAATAGGATGCGGATGCTGCCTTGAAGGTGGATTATTTAGGCATAGATGCGGTTGGAATAACGGTCTATGTACTTTGTTGTAATGCCCAACTAGATTTCATAGTAGACATCTTGGCATGTATTGCATTGTTATGCCCTCTCTATTTGTCAATTGCCCAGCTGTAATTTGTTTACCCAACATGCTAGTTATCTGTTCTGAGAGAGACACCACTAGTGAACTGTGGACCCTGGTCCAATTTCCTCATACTGTTTACACAACCTGCTGCAATCATCTGTTTCCTGTTACTTGCTGTTTTTCCTGCTGTTTTCCACACCATACGTTTAACTCTTTGTTTCTGCAAGACCGGAGAGATTGACAACCTCTCTGTTTCGTGTTGGGCAAAGTTCTGGTTTGTGTCTGTGCAGATTCCACGTTGGTGCAAGCTCCCTAGCGCCAGGGGGAGTCAACATCAACAACCTTCCGATAGATCGTCAAGTCCTACTGGATTGATAACCTTGGGTAGATTTCTCAAGGGAAAACTTCTGCTGTCTACATCATAACCTTCCTCTTGGGGTTCACCAACACGTAGCCATCAGTTGGTGCGCGCGATGATCTCACGCAGGAGATCCGCCGGCAGCTTCCACGCCATCGGAGTCTCCGGCGCACTGCTTTTCCATGAAGACGCCATGGTGTGCCGTGCGACGTTGGGCTCGATGTGCGGATCGAGAGATCGAGCGTCTGCTCTGACCTTCCTTACCTGCAAACGATCGATCAGAATCGACGTAATATAAGCAACAAATTATGACAAACCCCATCCAAAGTACTCCCTCCGTTCCAAATTAATTGACTTGGTTTTGTCCAAATATGGATGTATCTATACTTGTTTGATGTCTAGATACATCCATGTGTAACAAAATGTATGTCAATTAAATCCGAACGGAGGGAGTAAGTCCGGGTCCTCCAAAGTAATACCGATAGGGAGTCGATCCAAATCGTGATGCCATCCAAAGTAATACCGGCCGGACTACTTGTTGACACCAGCCTATAAGTATGTACATGCATGCTATACCAATGACACGTGGGGTACCCACCAGACCAATCTAACCAAAAGCCTTCAACTCACTCCATCAATCGATCCCGAGGATAACACATGGATATTTATGTTGTACCTCCAAATTAACCATGTAAAATACATATAACCGTGATATGTGTCCGACTTAAAAAGGCAAGTTCTTATTTGCGGGTAGTTTTTTGGGAGAATATTGTGAGCTTTATTAATTAAATAAATTAGAAATCAAATAATTACAGTAAGTCATCTTCCGCGACCTATCCCTCCATGTCGCCAATATATACTCATGCCCCGCTCGGAGGTTTCACCCTCCATGTGTTCATGCTCAATGCTAATACCAAAATTGTCTTCTGCATTAATATAATCTTATCCATCGACTTGATCATTATCATCCATCTCAATTTCAATTGGTTGGCTCAAATAAGGTTGCCTCATATCATTCATCTCGACCGCATTATCAAGTGACACATTCCAAGTGGGGTCACATATCATGTGGGGAGAAACACAGGTTCACATCAATATGCAACCGATCAACTGCGACCTTGGTAGCCTCGAGAGATCTTTGGACGCCGCCGCAACTTATTTGTATACCTTCCAACCCAACTCGCACATGATAGGTATTTTTTTTCTTTCGAGTATAATGTCCTGACCCAACAAACTGTCTTTCATCTAGTATGCACATTATTTTCTTACATGGACCCTTTCATGACCTGCAAAAGTAGTCAATTTCCCATAAAAAGTATGATCTAGTTTAATCATATTTTTTTCTCAAGGAATGCGTTGATTAATTCTATTTAACCTCTGAAGCATGTGTTTCTAATATGCCTTCACATAGATAAATTGAAGTGACCGAGTTGTGGCCCTGGCGTTAGTGAGAAATATGTAACATTTAGTATTTTAGTTGTGGAATTAATAATTTATCATCTGTGGTGGATGCTTGATTTTTTTTTATGTAATAGTTGAAGAGTGTGCTTATCTATACATATATGTTACGCATGTGTATATTTAATTGGAACTAGTTGAATGTCCGTGCGTTGCTACGGGATATAAAGTTGCAACATATATGTAGTCCTGTATATACGAAATCACGAAACCAAAATGAAATTGATCAAAATTTTAAAAACATAGCACATACAATTCTTGTATCATGTTCGATACCAGTTATTTAACGATTTTTACTTGCAGCTAAATATCTCTGTATTCTTTTTAATTTTTTGGATTGTCGATATATTTATCTCTTGCCCGCTTCCGATCCACACAATTGAATATATCATACACCAAAAAGATCACAATAAATCAATATATTTTAGAAATCAACATTGATGAAATAAATGTAAAAAAGTTCGGACTGTGCACATTTTCTATTTGTTCTGAGTATATTAGTATTTATTTCCTTTTTGTTTATGAAAAACAAATGAACGTGAACATAAATGGATTATTGTTAGGGCAAAGGAATAGGGTTTACCTCAACAAGATAAACCTTTTGTTATCACAAAGAGAGTACAATTAGGTTTGTTTTTCGGTTGAATATAACTAATGCGACGAAACACAAGCGCCAAGCAGAAATAACAGAAACCTCTTGTAAGGTACATAAATGTAAGCAGGATTATCATGAGAATTAACATGTGCATGAAGCAATACTCAAGTCCTTTTGAAGGAAATAAAGAATCAGCGCCCATATCACAAGTGACCTTCGGAGAGCATCTGTGTTCCCTGCACAGAAACATATCGCAATCACTTTCGTGAAGATGTCATCAATGGCCAAGGAATAGATGACTCTGTTCCTAAGCAGATTTTGCAATGACACATCTGAAGACAAAAATGTAGCTGGATAACTTCCTGGCCTGAATCTCACTGTGCAATAAGAAGACGACGCGCCACTGGAGCTAGGCACCAGTTTGCATAGTCACTAACCTTCTTGTCATTTGCGAAGAGGTATGTTCGGCAACAGTAATAAGGTAAGGAAACCAGCTCCTTAATTGGCACAGCAGCAGAGGGCACATACAGCGAAATCGCTCGTACCTGACATCAATGACTAACATCAGTATGAAGCTTATTATTAAAATAATGGTCGTTTTTGGCTTAACAGTAAGTATAAGCAAAGACATAACCATGGGAGTATTGGTAATTAATTGGAGTGTTAAAACCAGTCATAACACAAAATAGCATATGGTCATTGCTCTAAATTTTCAGTAAAGATATACCTTACTGTGAGATCAACAGAAATTACAGTCAGTAGTAGTTAGGAATTCATGTACCTTACAGTGAGATCAACTGAAATTATATTAGGAATTCATGTAGCTTACTGAAATTATAGTCAGCAGTTGTTAGGAATTACTGTACCTTACAGTGAGATCAACTGAAATTCATGGCACGCTGAACAGAAGGTTTTACTTGGGGCAAATTTTCAGCAATGCCCTAAAATTCATGGCACGCTGAACAGAATCTCTGAACCTAGACCGGGGGTCAATCAGAACAGCTAACGCGTAGGCATCTAAGAAACAAATCGCCGAGCAGCCAATTCATGCAATAATTCTACACCAACAATGCCCAGCACAACGGACGGTGCCCAGTCTAACCCACAACACTGAATCGCTGTCACAGCCACAGACTCGAAAACAAGCCCCAAATCAGAAGAGGAGGAGGAGCACACAAACCTGCTTGTACTGGACCACGAAGTTGTAGGAGAGCAACATGGGCGTGATGACCCGGCACGCTGCAGACTCCGGCAGCCGGACGCCTCCGGCTCCTGCGGCATCCGCACATACCTTCCCGTGAAGCAGGTCCTCCTCGGGTTGCTCCCTGCTCATAGAATACGACTGCAATTTTCGATCTGCAACAATGTGTCGAACAATTGAGGAACAAATGCACCTTGCTATGTGCAGCTAGCTGAGGCAAGAAGCCTTAGCGTGGTATGGCTCATGGTAACCTCTTGACACTGATATTTCATCCATCAAGTTGTAAGTACTATTTGTTTCTTCGGTTCAGACTATAGAGATATGCACTAAGATATTTCTCCTCTGAATTTTTTGCAAGTGACACAAACTGGAAGAGATGCCACTCTGCACCCATCATACGCCTTGGGATTATTTAGAAAAATACTCAACGGCAATGGTAGACGGTACTGTGTGGCACTCTTTCCACCATTGCCTTTGCTTTGAAGCAATCAATTCTCATGCCCAGACTGAGGCTACAAATACACTGCATCCTTTCCTCCACCTTGCAACCAACACTTCGATTCCAGGTATCAACCAGCCATGCCTTGTTTTGCTGCTCACCGGTGAAGCTCTCCCTTGACCTTCTCCTATAAAGAACTCCAATCACTATCATCATCTAGCTATGATACAGAAATAATAATATCAAGAACAATTAACAGAACATCTCTGTCTCAGCAACAAGCAGCAGCAATGATCTCATAACAAACAACATCAGACAACAATATCAGCAGATAATTATTGCTTAGCTCATATCTTGGATTGACTGAACATCGTAAGAGTGCCACAAGTTTGTTTGCATCTTATTACGGAAAACTGTAACCAATTTCTCGAAAGAGCAAATAAATTTAAGCCAGTCTTGAACTCTTGATCTCATCTCTGCAAAAAAAAAAACTGCAGCAATCTTAACCGAGGTAAAGAGATTGTTGCAGAATTTTCTCCTACAGCGCTAGTTCATCGATAATAGAGGCTGGGTAGAGGAGGCAACACCTCAATCATAAAGGGCGAAGCTGAGGAAGTCACGGAGGACCAAGCCACCCGTGGTATCATGCACACATGACGCGTACCCACGTTCCCACATATTAATTTGGTGTTTGTAAAATATACCTTTATCCCATCCAGTTATTTTGGTGTTTGTAAAATATCAGTTCACAAGAGTTTATGCATACCCAAAGTGTAGGTTATATGAGAGGGAAGTCCACAGTATACCAAGAACCATACTTCTCACCTGTCACCTAGAGCTGGCTACTTTTTATCCTAACAATACGTGAGTACTTTGCACCACCTACTTGCAACAAAATTGTAACCACGGTAATAGTCCATCAAAAGAATCCACGCTAATAATACCCTTCCAATTCAATTTCTAAAGCTCGTGTATAATTTCGGAAGGCCAAATTGATGACACATTGTTTCCGAAGGGAAGTACATTCAGATAGCATGCAAATCAGAGGCATTGATGGAAACAGTTGTTGTACCTATTCCAGTAGCACCACGATGCAAACACAAGGTCCAGAGGATGTATTCGATCACCATGCATATAGCAGACTCGGAAGAATGCCATGGCCACAACACGCGGTTACCTCAGCTGCACAGGTTAGGAAAAAATGGTTCCATCAGACCCTAGTGCTCCACCGAATCAACCAAAATCCATCAGAAGTATCAACAGGTTCACCTTAGAGTCAACCGAAACTTGATCCAGAAAAAAAAAGGAAGATTAAGCAGGAGGTCGGATTCGGGACGCCATGCCCAGATCTTGGAAACATGTGCCCAGACCCAGGCCTCCATGCCTTGAGCCGCGCCTCCATGCTGCCCGAATCCGACAAGATCAAGCGGGGAGGTCAGATCCGGTCCTCCATGCCCAGGTCTCGAGCTGCGCCTCCGCTTCTCTTGCTCTCGATCTAGGGAGGGCGTCGGGCCTCCATGACCTGAGACGTGCGATGGAGAACTGGGACAGTCGAGGGGAAGGCGGTGCGGCCGGTTCCGGCGGCCGGTGTATGGAGCACTGGAGGAGGAGGTGCAAGGGATGCGGGGGGAGAGGGGCTCGTGCGGATGAGAGAGTAGAGGGTGGGGCGCGAGCGCGATGAAGGATGGGCGGAAGACGAAGGACGTGCGGCGGCTGCCGCCGCCTGCGAGGAAGCAAGGGGATAGGAGACGATGGACTGGATTTGTTCGCGCGTTGTGTTCGTGGGCCGGCCCAAGTTATCGATCGCGTTGCGGAACGATCAGGCTGACCACGGTTCGCAGGCGTACGAAGTACCAACTCCCATTTAATAGTAAAGATATCTAAACTTATTTTTTGCAACACGTCCAGAACAAAACTGATTAACCAAATGAGAACTTGCCTGTGGCAAGATGGTTAGTTGGGTGGTTGTACCCCTAGCCCACCAGAGTTCAAACCCCAGGTTTGACGCTGGTGTTTCTCATTTAAGGCGGAATATTCTTCAGTGGGAGGCGACGTTCCCGTCGACAGCGAGGCGCCCGTGGTGACTTCGTCAATCTCAAGACTCGACCCGCCGACTCAGTCTCTCGGAGGTGCTCATAGGGGTAGGGTGTGCGTGCGTGCGTTCATAGGGGTGAGTGTGTGCGCGTGTATATGAGCGCTTGCGTTGTACTGTGTTTCGCAAAAAAAAAAAAAAAAAAAAAAAACTGATTAACCAAATCCCATCGTGACTTGTTTGCTACTGCAACAGCGTAGAACAGCGTGCGTCTGAATATCCCTTGCTTGACCCAAACGATCGAATACAGATATATATGCTCATTATTATACAAATCCCTGGCACAAAACCAAAAAAAACGTAATGAAATGCATAATCTGATCGGTGTAACAAGGTGTATATAACACTCCATCTACAACTACATCATCATATTACAGAAATAAATCTTACTACCAACTAAGGTACGACAAAACGAACAATGAAAGCAAGCACGACGTGCATATACTACACTTGCACCACGAATAGCACAGCGAGAGCCATGATCATGAGGCCAGGTCGGAGAGAAGCTAGAGTCAGACTCGAACCCGAACCAGTACTGCTCGGCTCGTCATCGGAAGCATCCGTGTCCAACGGCGAGGAGACGTTCTTTGGGTGGCTGAAATCGAAGGCCGGCGCCGCGTCTGCGCTGTCCGGCCCGGCCGCTGGCCCCGGCGCGTCCGCCACCGGTGGCCTGAGGTCCGGCGGAAGGCCCTGGCCATGCACGACGGCTACGGCGAAGCGCTGGCCGTTCTCGCACTGCTCACCGTCGTAGTTTCCGGAGAAGAAGTAGGTGTTGCCTTCCTTGAGCAGCGGCACAGCGGCGGTGACGGCATCCTTGCTGAACTCCGGCGCGGCGGCCGACCAGTCGACGGTGTCGTCGGGACTGGAGTCGTCGTAGTCGCAGCTCTTGTACAGGGTCGCATTCTGTGTCTGCACCACCGAATGGTTCTTGTCCGTGTTGAATACTGCAGCACGGACACGGGAAATGGTTAGTTGATACACAATGTGTGGTCGATTATTTTGTGCAAGTTTGGAACCACATTTAGGTTGGCGGCGATTTGGGTAGTGGGTCTAGATGCACCCATTAGGTAATTTATTTTGGTTTTTTTTCAGTATGTCAAAAACTTCCAGAAAAAATTCGGATGTACATTACAGCGTGATGTGTTAGCACAAAAATTGGCATGGTGAAAAAACTTTTTTAGCAACCTGTACAAAAAAGACAATATTCTGACATGTATATATACATTTCGGTATGTCTGAATTTGTCTTTTTGCACAGGTTGCAAAAAAAGTTTTTTCTTCGCGTAACTTTTTGTGCTGACTTGAAATGTGTTGTACTACATGCAAAAAAATTATTTTGAATTTTTTGACATTTGGAGATGCACCCACTACCCGTTGTGAATATCCGATTTAGGTTTCGCTTAGTTAGCCGAAAATATTAATTCGTTGTATCCCTGTTGGCTGAGTTTTGTTAGAAGTCACATGCATGGCTGAGCAAAAAAACGAAAAAAAGGCTGAGTATACAGTTAAACAACACTAGTATGATCGATGTGATCAGTGCAGAGACTTGCAGTCACCAGCTATCGAGCTCTCAATTCTGGGCGGATGCAATTGTTGTTCGCGAGCTCTCAATTCTCAAATACAGGTTTGCGATCCCAATGTTGTGGGCTATCGAGCTAATAGAAAATTCTCATATTCTACAAAAATCTTCGTCGTTGTGGGTTCTTCTAACGTGAAATGAGAGCAAAGGCGCGCAGGAAAAGAGAAAGAGGAGGTCGTCATAGTAATTCGATGGCCATCGGTCACTGTAAAAAGATAAATCATCACCGCCAAATCACTGACCGATTTGTTGTTAAGAATCAAACACACTTCCAAACTTACCACCTCACTGATTGGTAACAGATCTACATCGTCGATTCTATAACTGTTTGCATTGACAAAGCTAGGCCACAAGGCATGTGCACGCATAGGGAACTAATGCAGAAACGTAGCTGCTTTCGATACCCCGAGGCCCACGGTAAGCATCGACATGAGCATAGAACTCACGAGCTGACACCTCACAGAGCTTGGCAAAGCAAATCTGTAGGAGTGCAGGGCCGAACAGTATTCATATATACACTCTAAATGGTTCGCTGGCTCTTTTGCTAAGGAAATGAATGGGAAGGCAAAGCTGATTCCCGCTTTAGTTAGAGAGGTGCACTCAGTGAAGAAATTTAACAAGATGCTTGCTCTAGCAAATCATGTGTACTCACTGAGGAAATCTCCTAGGCTGAAATTGTAGCCCTCGGCCCAGGCCTGGTAGTCGACCGCGAGGCCGTCGTACCATCCTTGTCGTCGCCGACGGTGTAGTTCTTGTACGCGTCCACGGCGGCCCGCGGGTTTAGCGGCGCTCAGGACGGCAACCGCCATGGCGACCACAAGAACGAGGAAGCCCCGGCGCCGGCCGGAGAAGAGCTGCAGCATCCCGCGCGATCGAGTGGCCGTCAGAGAACTGAGAAGAAGCTAATGATTAAGGGCGCGGTACGGTAGTCGTCGTTGTTGCCTCTTGCAGAGAGATGCTCTTCTCGCGATCGACTATGGGTCTTTTGGGAGTTGGGAGCTGGGAACTTTAAAGAGTAACGATGGAGTGGTAGAGAGAGGGAAGCATAAACTTTTGTGTTGTGCTGGCACGGTCGACGTGTTTGTCGGCAGCGAGAGGCAGCTGCTTCGCATCCATGTCATGTCATTCATGTGAGATTGCTGAACCGTGATGAAGACAGATCTCTGTTTCGGTTGCTGCGTCTCCTGTCACTTGATCGATCCGCTGCACGCCAGCCGGTCAGTTCCGTTGTTCCCTCTTTTTCACAAAATTCCTACTCCATTACAATCATAAGATGTTTTAGTTTTTTTCCTAAAATGCATGTATCTAAACGCGTTTCAGTGTGTAGTAGACTCACTCATCTTGGTTTGTATATAGTTCACACTGAAGTATCTAAAACATCTTATAATTGTGAACGGAGGAGGAAGTAGTTTCTAATGATCAACTCTGGTCAGTCGACTTTCATCGCCTTTTTGCACTCGATAAATTGCAAATGTGCAGTTGATCATGCACCAGATACGTTCTCCTACTGCGGACTAGGGCGAGTTACATGTTCCTGTCAGTCAGAGTGCATGGGTATATATATCGCTCAGGCGCACCCATGATGAAGAAGAACAAGTGACTGAAACCAGAGACCAGCCAATTAATAAAGCTCCACATCTTAGCATAACAGCAGCTGCGAATCCAGTGATCTGTCCGTGCATATGCATATGTACTTTGCTTATCGCTTCAGCAGCTGTATTTACTTGCCTACAATATCTATAACTGTCTGTCCTTGTTAGTACTAACATGCACCAAATGATTGCCAGTTCTTCCAAGTGTCCAATCTGTCGAATCCACGCGGTGTGCCGCTTTCAGTTGGTAATACATTTTGGAGATGAAGAAGAACTGACTTAAATATGACAGCTAGCTAACCTTGAGGGTATATTTGACTTGGGATTATCTGCGGTTTATCGCAAAAAAAAAAAGGGATTATCTGCGGCTGTTCAACTGTTGCTTCTCTGTATTTAACACACTGACGGTCGGTTGATGATGATGTGCCTTTCTTCCATTAAACCCGTCGGGATTTCGGTGGCAGCTCTATCTCATCGACATTGACAGGCCACTGAACACACCGTCGCAGCCATGCTAATATTATGTGTTACTGCTGTTTGAGCAGGGGCACAGAGAATTGAGCTCACGCTACACGTAGCCAAACCCAGTCTCGATGTATGAGCAGTTGAGCACTACTAAAAAAAAAAAATCGGGAGATATTCCCCAGTCATGGACGCAATGACTTGCTGATCGATCGAGCGCAATTGTTCCAGGTAGGTAGTCAGGTTACATCATTGGAGGCGCCAAAGGCAACTTTTGCACGGGACTAGCTGTTCCACCAGCTAAGCAAATCGAAGTAGCAACCTCTAGTCACAGGGTCAAGGGAGCATGGAAGAAAAAAAAGTCAAGTATCCTAACTTAGCAGTATTATGTGTTTGTGTAAATTTATGTTTAGGACTAATTGTTAAATCCTAGGATCATCTAGTCTAGAACCTCTACGGTAGATACTTTAGGAATCGATCTATGTCATGTCCGAGAGAGGGGAAACAGAGAGATGGGAAGGGATTGAGATACCTTCTCCTTGACTCGATGAGCCCGTCGTGCCGTCCATGGTGGAGGACGGCGGTGGTAGCCGAGTGTGGTCGAGGCGGCGGTGGCGGAGCTTCCCGTCAGCACTGCGCAAAACCTAGATCGGTAGGTGTGTCGGTGGGGTGTACGGCTCGCGACGAACCTCGTAGTGCGTGCCGCCGCCCCCACCTCTTTATATAGCGCAGGTGACAGGGACCCGCCAGCCATAGTGGGCTGGGCGCCCCAGATCAGAGCGCAGGTCAAAGGGGCCAGGTGGGCCGTTGGGCCCCACACGGGAAAGAGATCAATCTAACATTCCCCCCTTGATCTCAACTTTTACTTTTAACCATGTACTTTTACTTTACTCGTTTCATCACAGATTGATACATAGAGCATGTTTCATTGTCACATCTCGATTGCCGATAGAATCAGACAGCTACAACATATCTCTCTGTTTTGAAACAAATTATGTTCCTTTTCGGGCCTCTCATGATTCAGGAATCATAGGCTTTCTCTTAAACCCATGCCGGCTAAGTGTTCCATGAACACATTGGGTGGTAAGCCTTTCGTAAGCGGATCCGCAAGCATATCCTTTGTCCTTATATGCTCGAGATTTATAGTATGATCCTGGATTTCATTTTTCACAACATAATACTTTATCTCTATTGGTTTGGTAGCATTACTCGACTTGTTGTTGTGAGCATAGAATACTGCGGGCTGGTTGTCACAGTACATCTTTAGTGGTTTGTCAATGCAATCTACCACTTTCAAGTCGGGTATAAATTTCTTTAACCATATCGCCTGCCCCGTGGCCTCATAACATGCTATAAATTATGCATACATCATGGATGATACAACTATTGACTGTTTGCAGCTTCTCCACGAAATAACCCTCCAGCGAGAGTGAACACGTATCTAGACGTGGATTTTCTATCATCTTTGTCTCCCGCAAAATCTGCGTCTGAATACCCTCTTATCTCTAGGGAATCAGATCTTCTGTATGTTAGCATGAGGTCCTTTGTGCCTTGCACATAACGCAATGCTTTCTTTACCATCTTCTAGTGCTCCATGCCTGGATTCTCTTGATATCTACCGAGTACCCCGGTGATAAAAGCTAAGTCAGAGCGAGTGCACACTTGTGCATACTGTAAGCTTCCAACAGCCGAAGCATATGGTACTGCTTTGATTTGATCGATCTCGTACTGGTTCTTGGGACATTGAAATTTCCCAAAACTGTCGCCCTTGACTATAGGAGCAGGTGTGGCACTACTCTTATGCATATTATACTTTTTAAGGACCTTTTCTAAATATGCCTTCTGCGATAGTCCTAAAACTCCATTTTTCCTATCTCGGTGAATTTCTATGCCCAAAACATATGATGCTTCACCAAGATCTTTCATATCAAAATTTGAGGACAAGAACTTCTTTGTTTCTTGTAGCAGACTAACATCACTGCTAGCAAGCAAGATATCATCCACATACAAGATTAGGAAAATATATTTCCCATTTTTAAACTTTGCATAAACGCAGTTATCCTCAACATTCTCTTTAAATCCAAATCTTTTAATTGTCTCATTAAACTTTAGATACCACTGTCTGGAGGCTTGCTTTAATCCATAAATGGATTTCTTCAGGCGGCATCCCATATCTTCCTTACCTTCCATGATAAAACCCTTGGGTTGTTTCAAGTAAACATTTTCTTTTAAATCCCCGTTTAGAAATGCCGTCTTTACATCCATTGATGTAGCTCTAAATCAAAATGTGCAACTAATGCCATTATGATTCTGAAGGAATCCTTACATGAGACTGGGGAAAATGTCTCATTGTAATTTACCCCTTCTCTTTGTGTAAATCATTTTGCCACAAGTCGTGCTTTATACTTTTCTACATTCCCTTTAGAGTCATACTTAGTTTTGTAGACCCATTTACAGCTTACTGTTTTGGCTCCTTTAGGAATATCTTCTAAGTCCCAAATATCGTTGGAACTCATCGATTTCATCTCGTCTTCCATTGTCTCCACCCACTTCGATGAGTGAGGGCTTCTCATGGCTTCTTCATATGAAGTGGGATCACCTTCATATGAGCTATTTCTGTGTTATAAACTTTATAATCAGTGGAAATAGTTGATCTTTTAGCTCTTTTAGACCTTCTAGGGGCCTCATTTTCTAAAAGTGGCTGCTGCACCTCCCTTTCATGCTCAACCACTGGTTCATTCAGCTCCTGACGGACAGGTTCTGGATCTTCACCCATAGTTGTCACGGGTGGAGTTACAACAGGTGCTTGCACCTCAACCTCAGGAATTGTCGGTGCAGGTACAACAGGTAGTGTGAAAAATGGCTCCTGAATCATCGGGAAAAGGTGCACACACCCTCTTCTCCTCTAGATCAATTTTCCGAGCTACCATGCTCCCCCTCATCATTTCGTCCTCTAAGAAGACTGCGGCCCCCTTCTTTTCAGCTTATTTTCCAGATTCTCCCAGAAGCTACCCTCCATCAGCTTCTCCCAGAATCTCGTTTTTTAAATTTGTTTAAACTTCTAAATAAGTATTGGGAAGACAAATTTAGAAGTTTAAACAAATTTAAAAAATGAGATTCTGGGAGAAGCTGATGGAGGGTAGCTTCTGGGAGAATATGGAAAATAAGCTGAAAAGAAGGGGGCCTGCATGTCTCGTTTCTACAAACTTTGTGTATCTGTCTGGACAGTAGAAACAAAAACCTTTTGATCTATCAGGACAGCCAATGAAGTGGCAACAGACTGTTTTGGGATTTAACTTTGCAATATTTGGATTAAATACTTTGGCCTCAGCTAGGCTCCCCCACACTCTGAAGTGTTTTAGAGAGGGTACTCTTCCTGTCCACAACTCGTACGGTGTTTTGGGCACCGACTTGCTTGGTACTCTATTGAGAATGTGAATGGCGGTTTTAAGCGCCTCCATCCATAATCCCAATGGCAAGGTGGAGTAACTCATCATACTGCATACCATATCCATAAGTGTACGGTTACGCCTTTCAGCTACTCCATTTTGCTGAGGGTCGCCCGGCATTGTATATTGGGCCACTATGCCAGTCTCCTGTAAGAAACTCGCAAAAGGTCCAGGGACTTAGCCATATGGAGTGTGCCGACCGTAGTAATCCCCCCACGGTCAGATCTCACTATCTTTATTCTTTTATCATGCTGATTTTCTACTTCAGTTTTGAATATCTTAAATTTATCCAACGATTCAGACTTTTCTTTGATTGGATAAATATAACCATATCGGGAGTAATCATCTGTGAATGTTATAAACAAGTCATAGCCATCCACACTTTTCACAGGAAATGGTCCATAAATGTCAGTGTGAATGATTTCTAGTGTTCCTGTGCTTCGGTTTGCACCCTTTTTGATTTGTTTTACATACTTTCCTTTAATGTAGTCTATGCATTGTTCTAAGTCTGAGAACTCTAATGGAGGAAGAATTTTATTTTTAACTAGACTTTCTATTCTCCCCCTTGAAATATGGCCAAAGCGACAGTGTCATAATTTCGATGAGTCATGAGTTCTCTTTCTTTTCTTTTGTTCTTTATTCGGCGTGGAAACATGCTCATTCACATTACACACAGAATACACTTTTTCACGTAGGGATAATAAATAAAGCTCATTGTGAAGTAAAGCAACACCCACATAAGCATTATTAAACCATATGGCACACTTGCATGTTCAAAATAACATTCATAACAATCTTTGTCCAAACATGAAACACTAATCAAGTTTCTGTGTAATGAAGGAACATATAAAACATCTCTAAGCAGAATCGTGAATCCATCAGCTAACTCCAGGGAGATGTCGCCGACAGATTCAATGTCTGCTTGAACTCCATTTGCAACTTCAATGCATCTTTCGCCTCTTTGCGTAGTCCTCGTCGAATGGAATCCCTGTAATGAATTTGCAACATGAACAGTTGCACCTGAGTCAATCCACCAAGTAGATTTCGAAAACTGTGTATACAAGGATTCATTTACAAAGGAAACAATGTTGTTACCTCTCTTTGCCATTATGGACTTTAGTCAAACAGGGCAATCTTTCTTGTAATGCCCAGTCTTCTTACAGTGGAGACATGTATATTTGTCCAGTGGAAGAGACTTCTGCTGATGCTGATAATGCGTGGGAGCTTTTGCATGTGGCTTTGAAGGGGAACCATTGCTACTTTGATTTTAGTTCTTTTTCTTATTATCCTTCACATAGTTCAGAGAACCACCATGTGAGGCTTTAAGTCTTTCCTCTTCTTGCACACACATGGCTATTGTCTTTTCAATGTTTCATTTTTCAGGCGACATGTTGTAGTTGACAACAAAAGTGTCAAACTCTTTTGGCAGTGAAGCCATAACCAGGTGAACAAGGAGTGCAGGCTTGAGCTCCAAATCATCGTCCATGGGCTTATGCTTAGCTGCCATGTTGCTCATCTGGAGGATGTGCTCTCTTATGCCATGTCCACCTCCTGTGTACTTTTCTGTCACCAGCTGCTAAAGCAGCTGGGTAGCATATATCTTTGAAGAACCAGTGAACTGGCTCTTTATCTTTTCAAGAAACTCCCTTACGGAAGCACACTCTGCAACTGAGCCCACAATAGCGTGCTCAATTGTGTTCTTTATGAAAGCCATGCACTTTTTATTGGCGGTGAGCCACTTTTTGTTGTCGAGGGTATATGACATCTCCAATGGAGCATAGTCCCTCTTCTTTTTCTCCCAAGCACCATCAACATCTTTTTCATCTCTGACTGGCTCTGTGGGTTTGACCGGCTGTGGAGTGTCCACAACCCAGGCCACCTCAACACAAACGAAAGCCAAGTCGACCTTCTTTCTCCATTCAGTGTAGTTATCACCTCTGAGGGTTGGAACATCCTTGATGCAGCTCATCAAGTAGTACCCTCCTGAAACCACAATGAAGTGAGATCATAACAACAATTGCATGCAATAATCCAACGTTGGTCAAAATTAAAACATACAACTGTTTGTGCAATTAAAACTATATCACCGTTGGGCAGGAAATAGAAATAAAAGCACATATAACAACAATAAATCATGATTATGTTGTTAACAATGTTGGTCATAAAATAACAAAATCATAATGGTTTCAATAATCACTTTAACATGCTCTTTAAAATTTAATTCCTACTTTAGTTCTTTTTACTTTTAAAAAGAGCACTTTAATTTATTTGCAGCGAAAAATATGAATAAAAAATTCACGAACTTTATACTTTTCAGAAATATTTCTATCACTTTTCTGTTTTCTAAAAAAAATCGTTGGATAATTTTGAATAGAAAAACTGGATGAAATTTGCCCAAAAATTGGACAAAAACCAAACAAAAACATGCTTCTGAAAAAAAAACAGAAACTAAATAACAGAAACCGCGGCCCGCAGAGGAAACGCGGCCCATGGCAAAACTGTCACCTGAGCGGCGCGGACGCGGCCCAACTTGACTTTCGGCCCAACGGCCCGTCTGCGCGCTAGGGTTTGGATCCTGGTCGTTCGTTTGATCGGACGGTCCAACGCGCATCTCGCTTGAACAAAACCAGATGCGCCTCCTCCTCCCGAAAGCCCTAGCCACTTTACTTTTCTTTTCTCAGCCCCGCGTCTCTCGCGTCTGTTAGGGTTAGGGTTCCGGTCCGCCGCGTCGCCGGCCTGCCGGTGACGGCGAGGCACCGATGCGCGCCGGCGACCCCAACCTCCTTTCCTTTTCTCTGTCTCGCGCGTCGGCGGCGGCCCGTGGAAGAAAAAGGAAATCCGGTGGCCGGCGGTCCGTCGGCAAGCGACGGCCGCACACCCCACCTCCCTCTCTCGTCGGCCACCGCCGCCTACTATCGAGAGAGAGGACCAGCAGTTGCGGCCCCCTCTGCCCCTTGCGCCCGAGGCCGTCGCCGGTGGGCGCCGCCTTCTCCACGCGTCGTTGCCATCCCCTTCGCAGGTCGCGCATTCCCCTTTTAGGTGAGCGCGCCGCCGTCAAACGGTTTGGCCGCGGTACTCTTTTCCGACGAGCCCGAGGCCCTTCCCCGGTGAGTATTTCTTTTCCCTTTAGGATTAGGGTTAGTGATCTACGGGAGGAAACTTTCTGTTTTCTTTTCTTTACTACCGAAAGGATCTACGATCTAGCAATAGCTCTGATACCAATGTTAAATCCCTAGGATCATCTAGTCTAGAACCTCTACAGTAGATACTTTAGGAATCGATCTATGTCATGTCCGAGAGAGGGGAAACAAAGAGATGGGAAGGGATTGAGATACCTTCTCCTTGGCTCGATGAGCCCGTCGTGCCATCCATGGTGGAGGACGGCGGTGGTAGCCGAGTGTGGTCGAGGCGGCAGTGGCGGAGCTTCCCGTCAGCACTGCGCAAAACCTAGATCGGTAGGTGTGTCGGTGGGGTGTACGGCTCGCGACGAACCTCGTAGTGCGTGCCGCCGGCCCCCACCTATTTATTTAGCGCATGTGACAGGGGCCCGCCAGCCATAGTGGGCTGGGCGCCCCGATCAGGGCGCATGTCAAAAGGGGTCCGGTGGGCCGTTGGGCCCACACGGGAAAGAGATCAATCTAACGCTAATAAGTTGGAAAAGTCTACTAATCCTCCGGAGGATTTCCTCCGCGCGACCGCACCCCCTCCGGGGAACGAACTGCTATGGCATCCGTCGCATCCAAGCTCTCGCGGGCCGCTCGCCGCTTCGCTCCTCGCCAATTCCGCCGCGGCCTCGCTGGAAGTACTACCTTCACCATCTGGAGGCGTCCGTTAATTGTATGCGCCAACGGCGGCGCCGCCAGCCCTTGGGTCCTCGCTTCCTCCGACGCGGTCTCGCGGATCTCCCCGCCAGTGAGGACTCCACCGGATATTTGCCTGTGGACGCCAAGGCTGACTATCTCGGGGATGAGTACGAGCAATTTTTCCCAGGTAACCAACCAAATCCTAGATCTTCCCCGTCAAAAAAAAAACAATCCTAGCGTTATTTATATAATTCACATTACAATTATTTTCAAGGCTAGCAAGCTCTGAATTTAATCGAAACAATTCTGTCACACTAGACCCGGCTACCGTTTTCCACTACAACGAAAAGGACCTCGCGTCGGAAGAATCCCTGTGGGCTCTGTACGAGCGGTGGTGCAGCTTCTTCAATGTGGCGCGTGGCCATGACGAGATGAGGCGACGGTTCGATCGTTTCAAGTGGAAGGCACGGGATATCTACGAGTTCAACAAGTCTGGCCAGAGCTACATCAAGGGACTCAATAACCGGTCCGATATGTTGTCCCACGAGTTTTCTTTCCGTCGGGCTCCGAGGCCTCCCACAGATGGTATGGGCACTCATATGTTTTACAATGAGAACGGTGAGATTACGGCCATCCTCACTAATGGGATTCTAAAAGAGATAAACGCTCCAGCCCCAAGAATATTAAGGCCTATTAAAGCAAGGTAAAATACAAGTGTCACCCTTCGTTTATATATACTCCGGCTCCCATAGTATCTTAGTTTCTTTTTCCTCCCAA
The DNA here is from genome assembly GCA_947311845.1 of Poa pratensis. Classification (NCBI taxonomy): domain Eukaryota; kingdom Viridiplantae; phylum Streptophyta; class Magnoliopsida; order Poales; family Poaceae; genus Poa; species Poa pratensis. The sequence continues at coordinate 3,700,585 of CAMZMU010000109.1, read as the reverse complement.
AATACAATAAATAAATACATGCTTTCTGGAACGCTGCTGCGAAGTAACGCTCATGTCTTGCTATGTTTGAAATGATGTTGTCGCGTTAGGTAAGTCATCAGGTATATGTAATTGAAAGGGTGTGCCTGTAATCATGTATGAGTAGCATTGCATTCCTTGAGGCGAGTACCCCTGTGTCTGTGTGTAACTTGCCATGCATGGATGCTCCTCCTGTCTTGTTGCAGAAACACATTGAAGATGCCTCTGTTTTACCATATGTTGATGATGTGTATGCATTGGCAATCACACCCAATCCTTTTTTTATCATCTGCTAATTATTTGGAGTGTAGACGTGTAATGTGTTGCTGATGCCAGTCTCTTGTGCTGTTTGTTTTGATCTATTGAATTTACTCTGACCCTATCATGATTAACATGATTATGATGCTGAGCAGAATACCTGTTAGAGTGAGTTTGGTTGCTATTATGTGGAATTCAATGACAACATGTAGATGTCATTTTGAGAAAGTGGGGCTCTTTGTCTAAAGGACAAAGTCAACAGGCCCGCTTACATTTAGGCTCCATACCCATATTCCAGATCAATATTGTGAGCATTTGTATCAGTATTTAGATTTCAGATCCTAGTGGTATGCGACACAAGTGTGTTTAATATCAGTTTTAGCCAAGTATAATTACAATCACATTGCAAGGAGTTAAAAAGAAGAAAATAATAGAACATTACACAACTCATTTTGCAATAACTTTAAGCTATTGCAACAAAAAAGTACAAGTACACAACAAATAAACAAAACTCAAAATACTATCGAACTGAGACTTTTGGGAAGACCATTTTGAGGTTCTTGGTATCTTAACGGTCCATATGACACATGGATCTGTAGACAGGTTGCTTTTTCGGTTTGGTCAGTCGAGACCAGATAGTTCTCCTTGGCGGGACGCCCGGACTTTGTGGACGTTGCCGTGGAGGCCTGTAGTGGATGCCTCAAGATGAGGACATGACACCCGGGCGAGCAGGAGTGAACACCGAGGTTAAATTTCGGAATGATGATTATGACTACGCTACGCTGGTCGTCCCCTTCCATAACCCCGTGTTCCTGGACGGAGAGTTCTATCCAGAGATGGCAAGCTCGGTGTCTTCAACCCCATGGACATGACATGGTGGGTAGTTGATAAGCCCTGTGCTATACAAGATCGAGACGACATTGTCGACGACTGCAATGGAGTAGACGATAGTGATCGTGAGGAGGATGTTGGTGGCTCCAATGGAGACGAAGATGCCAAGGAGGAGGGGGAGGGGGAGGAAGGCGAGGAGGAAAACAATGAGGATCAGGAGGATGTCCAATTAGAATTCCGTGAGATTATACCCTACTTCGATCAAGAGTACTGATTTCTCGTGGAGCGGAACAGGGTGCTGCTCGCCGTCTTCAGACAAGAGTATACACGCTAGACCGCAAATGGGACAGGAGGGGCGCGAGCCATTGCGGTTACATGGTACAATGACACATGTGGCCGCCAACGGGTGTATTTACCGGCGTTCGCGAAAGAAGAGTACGCGGTCTCATTCTACTCTGTACAGGAGTGGCGGTATTATCCTGCGTTCTATGGCATGAAGGAACAGACGAATGTTGTATTTGGTACAGGCCAGACTTTGCTTAATCTGGAAAAATGTGATTGGTTATTTCAAGTGTTTATTTGTCATTCAAATATCAAATATATTACTAGCTTAATACCCACACGTTGTTACACAATAATACTAAATTATATGGAGACATTGTTTAACTTGTTCGATGTGTGAGACTATCTGAGCCGAAACCTAACTGGCCTCCCAGGTCGCCTCATGCAACTATGGAGGGGGCCTTCCCCACCGCCTGTTGACCTCGACGATGCTGGTGGAGGCCGTCCGACAGTGGCGGCCGCTAGGCGCCTCCATCTTTTGTTTCTCCTTCCGTCTTGGCGAGGAGCTCGCTCTGGTGTCCCCCGATCTAGACCATGGGCTTGCTGATCTTGCCACGAAGGTGTTCAACGAGCAGAGGTGGGCAACTTGTGACTGCTGCCGTGAGAGCATCCAAGAGTTTACCCATATTTGCTCTCCGTACCCATAAACTGCTTTTTTAGTTATTGTGTGCAAAAAAAACTTGGTTTAACAACTTACCCATAAGTGGTTCCACACCCCAAAAACAATTGGGTCATGACCCAAAATTTGCTATACAATTGGCATATTTGGCAGTTTTAGGGCAATGGCCCAAACCGATTGCCAAAAGTCCAAACACACTGCCACGTAAGCCGAAACCAACGAGGGAAGGCAACTGCCCTCCCGCCGCCGGCAACCTCCAGCGCGGCACGAGCAGCAGGCCCCAGTTGTGGGGGACGTCACCGTCGGCCAGGAAGCCGCAACGGAGCCCGTGGGGGGGGGGGGGGGGGGGGGTCACCACCGGCCAGGAGGCCATGCCGGAGACCACGCCGGAGGGAGGCGGGACGTGGTGTGCATAGAGCGAGGGACACGTTTGTTTTTATTTTTCTATTTAAGGTTCTAGGTGTAAGAAGGTGGATTTGTAGTTTTTATTTTTCTGAGGACCTGATTGTGATTTGGGTAGCCAGTTTTTGAGTAAGCTGTTGCCGGTTGGAGATGAAAAAACTTTGGCTACACAATTTTCTCTCTCCTATAACCGTATTAACTTTAACTACTCAAATTAGAGCATCTCCACTCGAGGCATCCAAAGGCCTTTGGGGTGTGCCGGACCAAAATCGGCTCCCACTCGCGGCGCCCAAACTTGATTTTGGTCCCGCGCGGTGCAAAGTTTGGTCCGGCACACCCAGCCCGCGCCTTCCACTTGGAGAGTCGTTGGGCTGCGCCGAACGAAACTGCGTGCGTCACCACGTTGGCCTCCGACGCGTGGGCCATGCCTGTCATCGAGACATGAAATATATATCTCGTCGTCTTTCTCCTCCGCTTCATTCCAGCCGCCTTCATTCCAGTCGCCTTTTACTCGCCACGATTTGGAACATCGCCGCCTCGACACCTCCGCTTCCTCTTCCCCTGCCTCGCACCCCTTGTACGCCGCCGCGCCACCCTCGCACTTCGCCGTGCCTTGGCTTCTGGCGGCGGCGGTCGACGACTCCGGCACAGGCTGTATCGGCGACTTCCCGCGACCCGCCTTGCCTACAAGGTGTTCGACAGAATTGTTGGACGCCTGTTTTTCTTAGAATTCATTGTCGGAGCCGGCGATAGGGTGATTGATCGATCCCCTTTCAGTTGCAGATGGATAGCGACGATGAGTTGATGGCCGCAATGCTGTTGGAAGAAGAAGCCGCCATCGTCGAGGAGGAAGATGAGAACATAGCGATCCTCGCGTGTCTTCTACAACTTCAAGCCGACGAGGCCGCCGCTGCCGCACCCAAACGAGGAGGCTCGGCGCATGGGAGGAAGAAGACCAAGCCGAGACAGAGAATAGAAGGACATTGCATGCTAGTCTACGATTACTTTGCCGATGTTCCAGCATTCACCGCCAAGGATTTTCGTCGGTGCTTTCAGATGAACCGTGGCTTGTTCAACAATATCGTGCATGCTGTGAGTGAGTATGATCCATGGTTCAAGTTGAAGAAGGACGCCGTCGGAATGGTTGGTTTCTCATCCATCCAGAAGTGCACTGCTGCCATGAGAATGATTGCATATGGAGCTCCTGCTGATGGTGTAGATGACTACCTACGCATGTCAGAGTCCACATCTATCAAATCAATGTACATGTTCTGCAGGGCGGTGGTTGCTGTGTTTGTCCCGCACTACTTGAGAGGACCAAATGAAAAAGAAATAGCTCGGATCATGGAAGAGAATGCAGGAAGAGGATTTCCTGTGATTCTTGGAAGCATAGACTACATGCATTGGAGCTGGAAGAACTATCCATTTGGTTCGCAAGGATATTGTAGTGTGGTACTTGAAGCTGTGGCCGATCATGAACTATGGATTTGGCATGCTTTCTTTGGCGTGGCAGGATCCCATAATGACATCAACGTGCTTCAGCGCTCTCAGGTGTTTGCGAAGCTTGTTGAAGGCCATGCTCTCGCAGTCAACTATGAGATTAATAATCACCAGTACAACAAAGGGTACTACCTAGCCGATGGTATCTATCCAAGGTGGGCAACGTTTGTGAAGACAATCTCCAACCCTCTCGGCAACAAAACTTGTTGTTTGCCTCCAAACAAGAGAGTGCCAGGAAGGATGCCAAGCAGACATTTGGAGTGCTCCAGCAAAGGGTTGCTATCGTTTCGTACCCTGCTCTGACATAGTCGAACGACCAGATGTGGGAGGTGATAAATGTGTGTGATCCTGCACAACATGATCATCGAGAGTGAGCGCGCTAATCCAGTGCAGGATCATATGCCATATGACTTTCAGGGTCCTCTCGCCGATGTTAATCACGACGTGCCGACAGATTTCGCTGATTTTCTCTCAATGCATATGGAGATTTGTGATGAAAATACTCCTCATCAACTCCAAAATGATACAGTGGAGCATTTGTGGGCGCGCAGGGGAATGGCAGCGGTGGACGGGGAAGGGCAAGATGTTTGAGTTGTAATTTTATTTTTAATTATTGTGAAAATTTATTTTATGCGTTCAAAACTATAAAACATTCATGTATGTTTGATTTGTACTTGTCAAAATATTTGAATTTAGATAGAAAACCCAATTTGGAAGGCCGATTTGGGCACCCCGAGTGGGGAGCGACGGCGCCCATAGCCAGAAGTTCGTCCAGACGGTCCCCAAATGGTCCGTCCAAACGGTGTTTGGGCTGCCGTTTGGGCGCCGTGGGTGGAGATACTCTAATGGGTAAACAATTGAAGATGCTCTATGATCAGATTGTGTTGGCTGCCCACCTCCAAGGTTGTGCCAGGATGCCAAGACCGTTGGGACAGCCATTTGGGCGCCGCGGGTGGAGATACTCTTATGGGTAAACAATTGAAGATGCTCTATGATCAGATTGTGTTGGCTGCCCACCTCCAAGGTTGTACCAGGACGCCAAGATATGTTTGTCCGCATATGGGCACACCCAAGGTCAAATATGTAGTATAAATACACGACATGTTCCACCTGGGCTTGCTCGCCGAGCAGGGTGGATGTTACCATTCAGGCGCGACCGACCTTGTTGCAATCCTGATCAGGGCAATACTGAAAACGTTGGCGTGGAGTCGGGATCCATGATGTAAGCTATCCCAAACGGATCTACAGATCCCTCGCCGACGGTGTGGTGATTCCCTTTCATGGGCGTTACTCGGCCGGATTTGCCTTTGTCGGTGGAAGGCCACCACGCCACTGGCCTTGTTGGCTCGGTTGTGGAGTGTCACGTCTCAGCGAGGGTGCCAAAGAACCTGTGCGACTGGGCCCTACGCCTCGGCATAATGCGAGTATGTCATGATCTTCCTTGGCATCAATCTTGTGGCGCCTTATTATGCATGATGAAGAGTGCCAATACTTGACGAGCTTGTCGATGTCCTTGGGGCGCCGTCTTGAAGTTGATGGAGTGCCATAAGATGGTCTCATGGCGATCTCCTTGTTTCTCCTTCTTGAACTTGATGGATAGTATGTTGACCCGACTGTCGCAACAGTGGAACATGGGGTTCCCCTAGTACTGCCAAAGTGGGTCCACCCCATGTGGGCCCAAGATGAAGATGGACAAGACCAAGACTCAAGTCAAGCTGGCGGGTTCACCGTCAAGACACGCATGGCCTACGTCGACTAAGGGCTCCGGTCCTGGGGACCTTCCGGGTCCCCGAATCAAGCAAGAAGGCCAGGAAGGACCCGAGAGCCCGAGTTCCCGGCAGGAGGCCAGGCTCCCTCTCGGGTACTTCCTACGTCCTGTGGATAAGCACTCCACCTCACCGCGGAAGACTTGGGAAGCAAGGCGAAGGCAGCGCGGGCGGGAAGCACGTCCCGTGGTGGTGTCAGCTCCTGTCCACCCCAAGGCGGACGCTCCCACCTAACCCAAAGGAGACGCTAGGCTGAGGAGAGGCCACGTCTCCCCCTAAACTAGATGAGGAGGGTCCTTCACCCCGAAGGTCCCTCATGCCCCTCACGTGACCCTGTGGCAACCCCTTAGCCTATAAAAGGAGGACCAAGGCACGGAGGAGGGGAGGTCGAACAAGGACGAACACAAGCTAGAACCAGAGCAAGACTAGACTAGGGCTGCGAAGGTAGAGAGGAAGGTGATCTCCTCCGGGTCAGGATCTGTCCTTCTTCTACCTCCAGCCAAAACCCTTCCGGGTACCCTGTCCGGGAGGTTCCATTGTAAGCCACACTATGAAGAACTCATCAATCCAGACATGCAGGAGTAGGGCTTTTAGCCTCCGGGCGGCCTGAACCTGGGTAGCTCCTTGTGTCCCTTTGGTTGCATGCTTTGATCGTGGAGAGGAGAGCTTGATCTAGACTCCGCCCAAGAAGACGATTCTCAGCCTCCTTCGCGCCCCGTGCCGAACCTAAAAGGGGGTATCCTATACTCCCGGTGTCCGTGCAACGAGACACGACATCTGGCGCGCCAGGTAGGGGGCGCAAGTGCTGGATTCATCTTCATCAAGTTCATCGGCAAGTTCTTCGTCAAGCATGCCTCCAAGGAAGAAGGGAGATCCTGCGGCGTCCAAGCCGGTCTCTCCCTCACGCACTCAAGCTTCAGCTGAACGTCGTGCTGCTGGCGCACGGCGGAGCGTCTCTCCGTCCCCGCCTCCCATGGAGAGGGTGGCGCCGGACGAAGTGGACGGTCGCGACAAGGACAACGGCCCTGGCGGAGCGGCGGCTCCAAAGGGCGCCACCATGCCTCCTCCTCGCTCAGGGGAGAAGAGCGTCTGCAACGGCACCGGCAAGGAGCCCACCGCTGGAGGAGGGAACCACGGCGTTCGCCCCAGCGGGGATCCACGAGCATCCAAGAGCAAGACCTCCGCGCACTCGCCTTCGGACGTGCAAGCTCGCCATGATGCTCTAGTCGCTGCCAAGGCCTGATGCAGTTCCCTCCAAGCAGCGGCGACCCCAAGGTCTACCAAGAATGGAGGACTCGCGTCGAGAGGCTCCTCGACTTCGCCGATGGTGGTCCGTGGGTCGAACCCACTCAAGCTCCCACCGTCGACAACCCGGAGCAGCACAAGACAAAACACGTGATCCGCGAGGCCAGCCTCGTGGTGAACGTCAAGCCAAGACGGCGCCTCCTCGCACCGCGCCACCGATGGCTGATCGGCTAAACCGCGATCACGGCGAGGCCATCTCCATCGGGTCGTCTACCTCGCGCAACCCAGATCTTCGTGACGAGCTCAACAGCCGTCAGAACGAGGATATGCGCACCCGCATCGAGCGTCGCCGAGAACGTCACCGCCGGGAAGATCGGGGCATCGACCTCGCCGAAGGCTGCCTCGCCCTCGCTCCCGAGTTCCGCCACTTCAACTGGCCCAAGAAATTCAAGATCGACGTTCTCCGCTACGACGGCACCACGAACCCCCGGGACTTTCTGCAGATCTACTCTCTTGCTGCGATGGTTGCCGGGGCCGACGAGGTCATGATGGCCAACTGGTTCCCGTTGGCCCTGAAGGGAGATGCCCAGACTTGGCTTCTCAACCTTCCCAAGTGCTCCATCCGTTCCTGGCGGGCACTGAAGGAGCAGTTTCTGGGGGCTTTCCAAGGCGGGTACGAGCGCCCGGGGGCTCCCAGTGATCTCCACGACTTCAAGCAGTTGCCGGGTGAAACTCTCCGCAAGTTCATCCAGCGCTTCACCCAGAAGATGAACACCATCCCGTGCATCAAGGAGGAGTTGGTGATCCAGTCCTTCCACGCCAACGTCCGCAACCCCAAGATGCGCGAGAAGCTGAGCATCCATCGCGTCGAGTCTGCTCGTAAGCTCTGGGAGCTTGCAGACGGTGCGCTCGAGCTGAAGAAGGAGCCAAGTTCCCCGGGGAGGATGAACCCGAGGACAAGGTCGCTCCAGCTAAGAACAAGAAGCGGGACCCTGGACCCGACAAGCGGATCTTCGTCACCGAGCCTCTTCCGAAGAAGACCAAGCCCGCGCCGACTTCCGAGGAAGAAGGTGAAGGTGATCCCTGGTGCCACATCCATCCAGAAGGCAACCACTTGCTCAAGGACTGCCGCATGCTCAAGAACCTCGCCGTCCGGGAGCAACGCCGAGCTGATGGGGTCAGTCAAGACGGTTGCTACAACTGCGGCACTGCCGGGCACATCGCTCGTGACTGTCCCACGGGTCGCCAAGGCGGAGGCGGCCGTGGATGGTACCGAGGCGGTGGCCGCGGGGGCCGTGGAGGAGGACGCGGCGGTCAAGGTGGTCGCGGGTACAACACTCCGGAGGCCGCCCACGTCGGCAACGGGGAAGCTCCGGCTCCCCAAGGAGGCAACGGCGGCAAGTATCAAGAAGTCACGGGAGTTGTCGGGTGCATCCACGGAGGGTCTTCTCTGCCTCCCTCCAACGGCGCCTGCAAGAGACTTGTCCGGGAGCTGAACGCGGTTGCTTCTGCTCCGTCCAAGCCCCTGGACTGGTCTAGCCAAGTCATCACCTTCGACCCAGAAGACCACCCTGCAAACACTGCCGGGGTCGGGACCCTGCCGCTGATCGTGTCGCCCGTCATCCACAACTACAAGGTCACCAAGATGCTGGTCGACGGAGGCTCCAGCCTCAACTGCTGACGGCGAAGGTCCTGGCTATCCTTCAAATCCCCTGTCTCGCCTACAAGACACGGGGTGTTCCAAGGCGTGAACGGAAGTGTTACTCGACCCCTCGGGAAGATCACCCTTCCGGTCACCTTCGGCGACTCCAAGAACTTCCGCACCGAGGAAATCGTCTTCGACATCGCCGACACTCCGCTACCGTACAACGGCATACTTGGCAGACCTGCTCTGGCCAAGTTCATGGCCGTCTCCCACTTCGCCTACAACATGCTGAAGATTCCGGCGCCGTGGGGCGTGATCAAGGTCAAGGCCGACATCGACGATGCTATCTACTGCGTTCACCAGCTGAACCAGACGGTGGCAACCACGGCGGATATCCCTCAAGGTGTACAGGAGGATGATGATGGGGCTCTCCCCGGGGGCGAAGGGCACCCCGGGGGCTCCACATCTACTCCCCCAAGAAGGCGCCATTCCATGGCGATCCGCAGCTGACCAAGAAGGTGGCGCTAACCAGCGACGGAGTTCGCTCCATCACCATCGGCGCCCGCCTCACCGACAAATAGGAAAGCGCGCTCGTCGCCTTCCTTCGGGAAAACTCTGACGTCTTCGCGTGGGAGGCATCAGGTTTACCCGGCGTACCAAGGGAGGTGATCGAGCACAAATTGGCGGTCAATCCGGGGGCTCGCCCCGTGAAGCAGGTTCTCCGGAACCAAAGCAAGGAAAAGCTGGAATTCATCATCGCCGAGGTGGACAAGTTGATAGAAGCTGGTGTCATCCGGTCGGTTCCCCACCCAAGCTGGGTGGCCAACCCCGTGGTGGTACCGAAACCCATGACCTTCAAGTGGAGACTCTGCATCGACTTCACAGACCTGAATAAGGCCTGTCCCAAGGACCCTTTCCCCCTGCCGCGGATCGACATGATCGTGGATTCCACGGCCGGGTGCGAGCTGCTGTGTTTCTTGGATGCCTTCTCCGGGTACCACCAGATCATGATGTCACTCGAGGACCAAGAGAAGACGGCCTTCATCACTCCCAAGGGCTGCTACTGCTACACCCGGATGCCTTTTGGCCTCCGAACGCCGGCGCTACCTTCCAGCGCGCAATGCAAGCATGCCTTGGGTCACAGCTGGGCCGCAACGTCGAAGCGTACATCGACGACATCGTGGTCAAGACCCGGTACAAGGACTCCCTCATCCAAGACCTGCACGAGACCTTCGAGAACCTCCGCCGGGTCAACTTCAAGCTCAACCCCGACAAGTGCGTGTTCGGGGTCCCCTCCGGCAAGCTGCTGGGTTTCCTGGTCTCTCACCGAGGGATCGAGGCGAATCCGGACAAAATCAAGGCAATCGAGCGCATGGAGGCGCCCCGGCGGGTCAAGGACGTACAGCGCCTCAACGGGTGCATCACTGCACTCGGGCGCTTCATCTCAAGGCTTGGGGAGCGGGCCTTACCGTTCTTCAGGCTGCTCAAGAAATCAGGCCCCGTGGAGTGGACCTCCGAGGCCGAGGAAGCCCTGCAGTCCCTTAAGCGCTACCTCGCCTCGCCACCAATCCTCGTGGCACCAGAAGAGAAGGAGCCCCTACTACTGTACATTGCTGCCACCAACCAGGTGATCAGCGCTGTGCTCGTGGTAGAGCGTGACGCTCCTCCGAAGAAGTCAAGCAAGATCAAGGGCAAGCGACCCGGGAACTCTCTTCCGGGCAACCGTGCAAGAAAAGGCTGCCGGGTGACCAGGGGTCTCATGATCCTGGCGTCACTGCAACCTCACCAGCGACGCGGAGCCCGTCGGGAATGGAGAATCTCCCTCCGACGAGACTTCGCCGGGGGCTACTCGTCCCCACCCCAAGACATCGACGTGGAGGAAGCCGAGCCCTCTCAGGACTCGGCGACCCGCAAGGTGCAGCACCCGGTCTACTTCGTCAGCGCAGTGCTGCGCGACGCCCGGGAGCGGTACCCCATGATGCAGAAGCTGCTGCTGGCAATCCTCATTGCCTCCCGCAAGATGAGGCCGTACTTCCAAAGCCATCCCATCACGGTGGTGTCCAAGTACAACCTAAGAAGCCCCCTGGAGAACCCACTTGCCACTGGTCGCATATCATGGTGGGCCATGGAGCTTCAAGGTTTCGGTCTCAAGTTCGAGCACACGGACAACATCAAGAGTCAGGCGCTGGCGGATTTCACGGCCGAGTGGACCGAGACGGCGTTCGACGACCCGGAAGAGGAAACCTGCCTCCCCGGGAAGGAAGATCCTAGCGCCTGGACCATGCACTTCGACGGCTCCTACACCAAGGGGAAAGGAGGTGCTGGGGTTGTCCTAACCTCACCAACCGGGGACCGGCTGAAGTACGTCGTCCAGATGCACTACCAAGGGAACATCTCCAACAACACGGCGGAGTACGAGGGCCTGCTCGCAGGACTTCGTGCTGCCATCGGCCTCGGCATCAACAAGATCGTCGTCAAGGGTGACTCTCAGTTAGTCATCAAACAAGTGAACAAGGAGTACGCGTGCCCTCAGATGGCACCATACGTTGAAGAGGTCTGGAAGCTGCAGCGGCGCTTCGACAACTTCCGGGCTGTGTACGTCCCACGGGGAGAAAACACGGCCGCGGATGAGCTATCGCAGGTGGCGTCCAAGCAAGAACCAGTGCCTCCCGGGATCTACATCGAGGTCCTCAGGCGACCTTCGATCCCGCCCGAGAGGCTCGCGACAAGATCTGCGCCGGGGGCTGGCGACCCTTCTACCTCGACAACACGGGTAGCCAGCCCAGAAGCTCAAGACCCGGCAGCCCCTCCAGCGGAGGAAGCTATGCTTTCTTTCCGTCGGATGGTGCTACCGGTGGAAGGAACCCACCCACCCTGGGCCCGGGACATCGTCAAGTACATCATGGAGCACGCCCTCCCGGAGGACGATCACGACGCCGAGCGGGTGGCTCGTCAAGCCAAGCTCTACGTCATGATCGACGGCGAGCTCTACCGGCGACGGGACAACGGAGTCAAGCTCCGCTGCATCCCTCAAGAACAAGGCCAAGTACTGCTACGGGACATCCACGAAGGCACATGTTCAAGTCATGTGGCATCAAGATCACTGGCGGGTAAAGTTTTTCGTCACGGGTTCTACTGGCCAACAGTCCTCAGTGATGCGGAGCAGCTAGTCAAGACCTGTGAAGCCTGCCAATACTATGCGAAGAACATACATCAGCCGGCGCAAGCTCTGCAGCCAATTCCAATCTCCTGGCCGTTCGCGGTCTGGGGGCTGGACATCGTGGGAAAGATACCGAAGTCTGTCGGGGGCCATGAATACCTTTTCGTGGCCATCGACAAGTTCACAAAGTGGGTGGAAGTGATGCCAGTACCAAGACAGACAGCTCAAGCAGCCATCAAGTTCATTGAAGGGATCGTGTACCGCTTCGGAGTACCCAACAGAATCATAACGGACAATGGCTCTCAGTTCACAAGCCGATCCTTCCTCAACTTCTGTGAAGAGCTGGGAATCAAGGTGTGTTTTGCCTCGGTGTCCTACCCAAGGTGCAATGGGCAAGTGGAGCGAGCCAATGCGGAGGTCCTAAAGGGTTTGAAGACCAAGGCCTTTGACAAGTTAGAAGACAAGGGCAAGAACTGGATTGAGCATCTACCAAGTGTCTTGTGGTCCCTCAGAACCACACCAAGCAGAGCCACTCAAGAAACACCATTCTTCCTTGTCTATGGAGCAGAAGCCGTCTTGCCAACAGAGCTCAGGCATGGATCCCCCCGGGTACTTGCCTATGATGAAGACGCACAAGCTGAGAGGAGGATTGATGACATCAACTTCCTGGAAGAGGTGCGGTGCCGAGCTTCCTTACGATCTGCTCGATACCAGCAAGGGCTCCGCCGCTATCATGATCGCCATATCCGTTCACGGGTACTGGAACCCGGAGACCTGGTTCTCCGCAAGAAGCAGAAGCTTGATAACATGAACAAGCTGTCCTCCAAGTGGGAAGGACCTTATCGGGTGACGCATACCCTGAGACCCGGAGCTGTTTATCTGGAGGACGAGAAAGGCAGGCCGGAGGGCAACGCCTGGAACATCGAGAATCTCCGGAAATTCTACCCCTGAATACGAACATGAATCGCAGATAGTTCGAGTCAACTAAGCACGCCCAAGGGGCTAGTGTTCTGTATAAGGGTGTAAGAATCGTCGCCAAGGAATAAAAGATAAGTTTTTCAATTCCGTGAGCCTCTCTTGTTGTCGTGAAGTGTGTTATCCGTAACAACCCCCAAGCAGGGGGCTGACATGGTGCCGGTGGCTGACAGGTCGAGCGCGAGCAGCCTATCAGTAGGCGCTGCCACCTGATCGTGCCGTACTGCCGCGGTAAGAAGTGGAACGGGCAGTGCTGTGTTTTAAAGAACCTAAACACAGAAATGCACATTCAACTTTGCTTGCGGGTTGCTCCGGATGAAACACTTTCACGACATGTAAGGGAGGGTCCATTCTTTTCCTACTGAAAGTGTGTTGTGTGTAGCGCCTCTCCCGGGACAGGAATGGATGCTGAAGAGCGGCTCAGGAGCTGGATACCCGGGAAGGACAGAGTAGATCAAGGCACGGCAAAAACCAGCTAAGTCTTTGCATGTGCATCTGCATTCTAGGCATAATATCTCGCTCGGAGTCAATATACCACCAACCTGCGCATGCTTGACAGTTGATGAGAACCTTTGCGGGGGTAATGCGTCCTCCCCGGCGAACGGTCAGATTTCCCTTCTGGCCTAGTACCCGTGGCTGTGGAGTGGACTCCCGGAAGGCATAGTGCTCTTAGGGGTGCTGCTACCGGTGCGGCGGTCAGAGCACTTGTCACCTAAGAGATCTCCTCAGAAAACTTGACGGCGCGTTAGTGCAAAGGGAGGTTTGGGAAATGACCCCGGGAGTTGAGCCCTAGGATTGCATTCATCTGAACTTACATTCTGAATTTACAATTCTGATTACATTCAGTCGAAGCTTTTCCTGGATACATATCTAGCCTATGCTACTAAGGCCAGCTCAGGGCTCCTGGCTGTGCAGCTCTGTCTTTCTGTTTTATTGCCTGCCGGGTGAACTCCGGACTCCCGGGGACGCCTGGGATGAAGGAGGGCATTCGCGCAGGATCTTCAGGGGTCCCATGGGCCGGGGAACTTCCGGGCAAACCCCGGCACATGCTGGCTGCAGAGGAGGTGCACATGGTCCACGAACTTATCCATGATGTCTTCCTCATCCTGTACGAAGGGAAGAAATCGAGTCAAGGCGCAGGATCTTCCCAAGGGTCGTATTGCCAGAACCAAGGCAGCCTTACCTTGAAGACATCGTCAAGATCGCAGAGGAGGCGGATCAATCTCTGATTGCCTGCGGCCTCCTTCCACAGCTCCATCTTGATGGTGTCCTTCCGGGTCGCCAGCGCTACCGATGCCTCCATGGCAGCAGAACCGGCGATGTTCCCCACCGCGGGAAAACCAAGGAGACTCGAGGGCGAGGAACGACCTCGTCCTTTCTAGTGGCTCGGGCTCCAGCTTCGCTGGGTGCCTCCGCCGCTCCTCGAAAGACGGACTCCGCCGTCGACACATCGGACAAGGCCCTCTCTGCTTCGCGGGACGAGGGGAGGCAAAGGAAGAAGAGGAGCGGAGCAAGGCGAGAAGATGTGGCGAAGGGGTGGAGTCTGGATGGTCTTTTATAGGCCTCCCTGCTCCACCTACCCCTTGACGCTACGGCTGCTGCAGTAATGGGAGCGCGTTTTGCAAAAAACTCGTTCTCATTCACACGGACGCGACACGAAGACAAGGAGGAAAACAAGATCTTCTTCATTTACAAGGACTACAAGGGGACGATCTTTTTTACAACAAAAAGGTTGGCTCCCGCCGAACAAGGAGCACCGCCGTACAATGGAAGACGCTACTTCCAGAAGTACGACGTCAAGGCCGCCAAGGAGGAGGTCAACGAGATCTCCATGGCGCCCGTCCGAAGCTCCTCGCCTTCAGGAAGACGAGCTCCCCTCGACCTTGATGTCAGATGAGTTTTCCTCATCTTCATCCTCGTCGTAGGAGCTCGAGCTGCCGCTGCTGCTCTCCATGCAGCACTCCACGCGTCCGCCATCGACACCGAAGATCTTCACGGAGAGCGTAGCATCTCCGTCGTACCGGAACACCAAGCACTGCCCCCTGGACAGGCGGCGGGCACGGGAGAACGACTTCCACCCCGGACCCAGAAGCATGGCGCCTTCAGTGGTGCGCTCCGCCATGGCCCAGGAGGGGCCATTGGGGCAGCCTTCCACCTGCAGCCAGAAGCCGGAGGGTCCGATGTCCTCCGTCGCCATCGCGAAGGAATCCGGCAGGAGAAGCCGGCTGCGAGGCCTGCGGTTCAGATCCACGACGAACTCGAACGGCGCGAAGCTGGTATGAACCATGCTCCTAGGAAGGGGGCAGCGGTGCCGCGGCCTCCACGGCCGCCGCGACCGCGAATCCCACGACCTCGCGGAACAGCTCGACCACGAGTGGAGGGGCCACTCTCCGCAGCAGCTGAAGAAGTACGAGGGCGCCCAACTCCTCTCTCGCTCTCGCCATTGGCGCTGGCAGCTTGTGGGGAGGCCTGGAGTTGGACCAAGGAAGAAGATGACGAAAAGGCCAGGGGTGCGCCTCGCTTTTATAGCCACGGCGTGCCTCTGCCAAGCGTCTCCTCGGTTCTTCCGTTAGTGGGAATCGAGGGGGCCCCGCAGTTATTCCCCCGAGCGGAGTAACTCCAAGACCTTCAAGGCCATCAGTGAAGCGAGCAGAAGACCAGGTGCCCGGGACCCACTTTGACCTATCTTTAGGCCATGGCCCCGGCAGCTGGAGCAAGAGCCGCCGGGACCATGCCCGGGGGCTACTGTCGCAACAGTGGAACATGGGGTTCCCCTAGTACTGCCAAAGTGGGTCCACCCCATGTGGGCCCAAGATGAAGATGGACAAGACCAAGACTCAAGTCAAGCTGGCGGGTTCACCGTCAAGACACGCATGGCCTACGTCGACTAAGGGCTCCGGTCCTGGGGACCTTCCGGGTCCCCGAATCAAGCAAGAAGGCCAGGAAGGACCCGAGAGCCCGAGTTCCCGGCAGGAGGCCAGGCTCCCTCTCGGGTACTTCCTACGTCCTGTGGATAAGCACTCCACCTCACCGCGGAAGACTTGGGAAGCAAGGCGAAGGCAGCGCGGGCGGGAAGCACGTCCCGTGGTGGTGTCAGCTCCTGTCCACCCCAAGGCGGACGCTCCCACCTAACCCAAAGGAGACGCTAGGCTGAGGAGAGGCCACGTCTCCCCCTAAACTAGATGAGGAGGGTCCTTCACCCCGAAGGTCCCTCATGCCCCTCACGTGACCCTGTGGCAACCCCTTAGCCTATAAAAGGAGGACCAAGGCACGGAGGAGGGGGAGGTCGAACCAAGGACGAACACAAGCTAGAACCAGAGCAAGACTAGACTAGGGCTGCGAAGGTAGATAGGAAGGTGATCTCCTCCGGGTCAGGATCTGTCCTTCTTCTACCTCCAGCTAAAACCCTTCCGGGTACCCTGTCCGGAAGGTTCCATTGTAAGCCACACTATGAAGAACTTGTCGCAACAGTGGAACATGGGGTTACCCTAGTACTGCCAAAGTGGGTCCACCCCATGTGGGCCCAAGATGAAGATGGACAAGACCAAGACTCAAGTCAAGCTGGCGGGTTCACCATCAAGACACGCATGGCCTACGTCGACTAAGGGCTCCGGTCCTGGGGACCTTCCGGGTCCCCGAATCAAGCAAGAAGGCCAGGAAGGACCCGAGAGCCCGAGTTCCGGCAGGAGGCCAGGCTCCCTCTCGGGTACTTCCCTACGTTCCTGTGGATAAGCACTCCACCTCACCGCGGAAGACTTGGGAAGCAAGGCGAAGGCAGCGCGGGCGGGAAGCACGTCCCGTGGTGGTGTCAGCTCCTGTCCACCCCCAAGGCGGACGCTCCCACCTAACCCAAAGGAGACGCTAGGCCGAGGAGAGGCCACGTCTCCCCCTAAACTAGATGAGGAGGGTCCTTCACCCCGAAGGTCCCTCATGCCCCTCACGTGACCCTGTGGCAACCCCTTAGCCTATAAAAGGAGGACCAAGGCATGGAGGAGGGGAGGTCGAACCAAGGACGAACACAAGCTAGAACCAGAGCAAGACTAGACTAGGGCTGCGAAGGTAGAGAGGAAGGTGATCTCCTCCGGGTCAGGATCTGTCCTTCTTCTACCTCCAGCCACAACCCTTCCGGGTACCCTGTCCGGAAGGTTCCATTGTAAGCCACACTATGAAGAACTCATCAATCCAGACATGCAGGAGTAGGGCTTTTAGCCTCCGGGCGGCCTGAACCTGGGTAGCTCCTTGTGTCCCTTTGGTTGCATGCCTTGATCGTGGAGAGGAGAGCTTGATCTAGACTACGCCTAGAAGACGATTCTCAGCCTCCTTCGCGCCCCGTGCCGAACCTAAAAGGGGGTATCCTATACTCCCGGTGTCCGTGCAACGAGACACGACAGAACTCATCAATCCAGACATGCAGGAGTAGGGCTTTTAGCCTCCGGGCGGCCTGAACCTGGGTAGCTCCTTGTGTCCCTTTGGTTGCATGCCTTGATCGTGGAGAGGAGAGCTTGATCTAGACTCCGCCCTAGAAGACGATTCTCAGCCTCCTTCGTGCCCCGTGCCGAACCTAAAAGGGGGTATCCTATACTCCCGGTGTCCGTGCAATGAGACACGACACCGACAAGCTTGTCGTTGCCGATCTTGGTCATGGTGAGATCATAGTCCATCTGTTCTTGAATGTTGTGAAAGTTGAAGGAGTAGTCGGAGTAGATGTTCTCCACCATGTCGTTAGCGCTTGCGGAGTCGTAGTCGTGGTAGTTGTCCATCACATCATTGAAGCTTGAGGAGTCAAAGTCGGTGTGGTGCTCCATGTTGTCGGTGTAGGTGTAGTGTATCACCATGTCTCCTATGCTTGAGGCATCGTAGTCGGGTGTGGTTCATCGTGTACTCATCATAATGGTCGCCATAGGATGTTTTGCTCTCACTAGACATGGTTAGCTCACAAAACATGTGTATATACGGAGTGGTAAGGAACTAGAACACAATAGCTCGCCTTGTAGATAGTATTAGCAAGGGATGGTGCGGGGACATGCCGCGCTAGGCTGACGCCACGGCGTTGTAACCAACGGTAACCAATTTTCACTGACGATGTCATCCAACATTAGAATCAACAGCGAAGATACATCTCACTAAGCAGCGGATAGAGGCCATTTTCGGTCTATGCGGGTTCTAATTCTAGGCTCATTACGGCTCGTTATGTTGCAAACCCTAAGTTTTGTTTGCATATATTCGGTCCGGCAACAACCTCACCGTCTTACTCCACTCGACAACCGCCTCTCGTAGGTCAACGGCGGTGCTACATCGGGTGACGTCAGTGCTACCATCTATAGCGGAGGTGCTGCGAACGACAGACGGTCAGCGGAGGTGCTACTTCGATCGGCGCTGATGCTACCATTGGTCGAGGCTGGTTCTGCAAGGTGCAATCGACGGTGCTGCCGGTGAGGTCTCGCCAAACTTTTTTGGTTGTCCAACGGGGTGTTTTGCTGAATGTTTTGCTACAGTCGAGGAGATTTTTGCAGCAAATTGTGGTTTTTTTGTTTCAGTGAAGCGATTGCGAGATTTGGGGTGGGACAATTGAATATGTGTGGCCCTCTGAAGCGAGAGATTTTTGCCCCAAAATCGCCCCCACTGTCCTTATTTTCCTATCACATCACACAAATTTAGATTGGGATCAGTTGATACAGAATTAGTTCCGTTCGGTTTGGATTAGTTAAAACAGAGTTTGTGTAGGAAAGATTTTATTAGCCATGAAACCACCTGGACCATCTCTCTGAACAAAATTTGACATGTGCGAAATCAGAACCAAAATTTGTTCAGCAAATCATGAAACATAATTATGTTTTTCCGCGAAATAAAATCATGAAACAAACCTTGAGCAAAAATTATGGAACAGCGGCTTCAAAATATTTTGCGGGTCCTGTTTCATTTTCAACACTATATTCATATTTTCACAATTGTGTTTCTTCGGCATCCGTACTCGATTAGGGCTGGCAGTGGAAGGCTGACCTCTACGGAGCCAGATTCAGTTTAACATTTTGTGTTCATGGCCGAACTAATATATCCAATAAAAATCACTAGTAATTAACTTTTTGTTAAAATCACAGCTCGATGTTCAAGCGCTGGATGCTAAACACGAACGAAAATTTCTTCGAAGATCGATAAGAAACGGGTCAGGGAGAGAGGTCGGTGTAAAGGAGAAGGTCTGAAGCTAGCACCACGAACAAACATTCAGCGATACGATCGAACAAAAGTAGTGTCCACTTCGGCTTCTACTACGAGTGGGAAGGACTTGTGCACGATAAGAGAGATTGTAGAAAGACCGGGTTTGAAACAACTTTGTTGCACCCCGACAATCCCAGTCACCAACACTAGTCTTCAGTCATTTCAAACACAAGAAAGATGGACAATTTTCAATGAAAACTGCAAGAAGGTGCAAATACTCGTTCCATATATGCGACAGCAATACAGAACAGGGTGAAAACATGTCCCGTCTGGTAGCGGTAGTAAGCTACCACGGCGGTACTACGTACTCAACATATAGGTATAGCAATAGCATAACCAAACATACTGCAGGTTAAAGGACAGGCAGATTCAGAGGGTAATTATACAACAGGCTCCTGGATCGCTTCCTTGGCTGCTTCAACCACTTACTCGTCCTGGATCGCCTCCTCCTCGTCCTCATACTCACCCTCCTCGTCCGCTGTAGCATCCTGATACTGCTGGTACTCAGAGACCAGGTCGTTCATGTTGCTCTCGGCTTCGGTGAACTCCATCTCGTCCATGCCCTCACCTGTGTACCAATGCAAGAAAGCCTTCCTCCTGAACATAGCTGTGAACTGCTCGCTCACACGGCGGAACATCTCCTGGATGGAGGTCGAGTTGCCGACAAAGGTGGAGGACATGGAGAGGCCACGCGGAGGGATGTCGCAGACACTGGACTTTACGTTGTGCGGGATCCACTCAACAAAGTATGACGAGTTCTTGTTCTGCACATTGATCATCTGCTCGTCAACCTCCTTGGTGCTCATCTTCCCACGGAACATAGCAGAGGCTGTCAGGTAACGACCATGGCGAGGGTCAGCAGCACACATCATGTTCTTTGAGTCCCACATTTGCTGAGTGAGCTCAGGAACAGTGAGGGCACGGTACATCTGGGAGCCACGGGAGGTGAGTGGCGCAAAGCCAACCATGAAAAAGTGAAGCCTTGGGAACGGGATCAAGTTGACTGCAAGCTTCCGGAGATCAGAGTTCAGCTGGCCTGGGAAGCGAAGGCAGCATGTGACACCGCTCATCGTCGCACTGATCAAGTGGTTCAGGTCTCCAACTGTTGGGTTCAGAGATGGCAAAGTCAGTAAAGATGGAAAATTCGACACAAAATTCACAATTCTGCAATCAATACACTTGAGAGAAGCTAATTTTGTATTTCCAAAGTGTAATGCCGTTAAGGACAATAATGTCTGAAATGGGAGATATACTTGTTTGACCTGTACAGGTGGGTGCAATAGACAGCAAGGACAACCAGATGAAAACAAATTAGCATGTGCTTCTAGAGGCCTAGTACTCATGGTTGCACTGATCAAGTAGTTCAGGTCTCCAGACTAACTTTTGGACTCCAGACGGGAAATATATTTGTTTGAAGTGTACAGGTGGGTGCAAGTCAGTAAAATGGAAAATTCAACAAAAGCTAATTTGTTGTTTCTGAGGTGTGAGTGTGTGACGCCTTCAAGCAAACTACAAGGACAATAATTGGTGAAATAGGAAATAGCATGTGCTCCTAGATGCGCAGGACAAGCTCAAATGATATTGATACAGCTGAGATGCATAAGAAAAGTTACATCCACGATCTACCAAAGCAAGCCAACACTGAAACTGAGCTACCAGATGCGATTCTGAACATTTGGGCAAAATGCAAGGAACTAATAAGCTAATTCTACCACATAATAAAGGAACAAAAGTAAGAAAGCAGATTAAGTAAACATTAGAATATGAATGAACTTACAGCTGGGAGTGGTCAGCTTCAGGGTACGGAAGCAGATGTCATAAAGCGCCTCATTGTCAAGAACCATACACTCATCGGCATTCTCAACCAACTGATGGACAGAGAGTGTAGCGTTATATGGTTCAACAACTGTGTCCGAGACCTTTGGTGAAGGGAAGACAGAAAATGTGAGCATCATCCTGTCTGGGTACTCCTCCCTGATCTTGGAGATCAAGAGTGTGCCCATTCCAGACCCAGTTCCTCCTCCAAGGGAATGGCAAACTTGAAAACCTGATCACAGAAACAGTAATAGAACCCATAAGCAGGTGTCCATAAGGTGTCACAGACACACTACTAATTTCACTAAGCAGCTTCTGGATTGTACCAGAAGTTATAACGGAATGGTAATCATCTGCTTTAAAGCTAGAACGAGCAAGTTCATTTGCATGCTATGGATTGTGAAAACAGAAAAGGATTCAGAGTCCAACTTTCATCAAGAAAACAATCTGATTGATGCATATGACTGATCTCATTCACAAGCCCAGACTCCTGACAGATCTTTATATTTGAAACATATGGCCAACCCCGTTTACACCATTCAAATTTATATGATGTCATAATTACACACATCAAGACACTTATGCTCCGTGAGTTTGGACAACTTTACAGTGCAAATCAATAAAAGTTAATCATGGTGTGCACTAACTGTATAAGTTATGTTAATTGGACTTTAAGAGAATTAACAGTGTGCAAGTATGCAGAACAGCAATAGGCAGTGAAAAAGTTCTTTCTGCCAAGATCGAAGGTGGGTAACATAATGAATGATACAGATTAGTTTAATAAGATCGAGACTATAATATGGAAGATTGCCTGCATCCCATGCAACCCTCATACTAGCTAGCAAAAAGGTACTTCTACAAATAGAAAGACAGCATACATAAAGCTAAATCATCACATGATTCAATCTTCTAAATATTCTAGAAACAGCAGAGCAGATCTAACATGTGGAAGTGCAGAGAGGAGAAAGAAATAGACCTTGGAGGCAGTCGCAGTTCTCCGCCTCCTTCCTCACGACATCCATTACCGAGTCGATGAGCTCAGCTCCCTCGGTGTAGTGCCCCTTGGCCCAGTTGTTGCCGGCGCCGGACTGTCCGAAGACGAAATTGTCTGGGCGGAAGATCTGGCCATAGGGCCCGGTGCGGACGCTGTCCATGGTACCGGGCTCGAGGTCCATGAGCACGGCGCGGGGCACAAAGCGGCCGCACGAGGCTTCATTGTAGTAGACGTTGACGCGCTCGAGCTGGAGGTCGGCGGTGCCGACGTAGCGGCCGGTGGGGTCGATGCCATGCTCGTCGCAGACCACCTCCCAGAACTTGGAACCGATCTGGTTTCCGCACTGGCCGCCCTGGATGTGCAGGATCTCCCTCATGGCTGCTTGATCTTCGCGGTCGGTGGCTGTAGGTGGAAAGGGGACAACAATTGCGCTGTTATGTACAGAAAAGGATGGGTGGATAGCTTCGGACTGGAAGTGGAAGACAAGATCTGCGAAGAACAAAATCACTGGCGCCAGCACAAAGCTCTAGGGAATACTAACAATAACAGATGAGATTTGAAGCACCGGAAATTCAAGAGCGAAATTAAGCATATGGCCGAGCCCAAACTCTACAGAAAAAAAAATCATTCCGTGGCACACAGAAACAACAAATTAATTTCGACTGATGAACAGGTCTGAATAAGACCAGATTTATTAAGGAATATTTTCTAATCAAAGCATGAGTTGCAAAAGCGTCTCAAAGCTTGTCGCTAGAGAGGAATCTGAAAAAAACCTAAATTCGAATTCGGATCCCAAAATAACACCATATAAACCTTCAATATCCCCTAAATGGAGGCCAAAACAAGTAGAAACCTGATGGTAAACAATAACACGGAGATCCCACAGATTCATGATCAAACTAGCCACCATCATCAAACCGTGCCACAAAAGCACCCTAAATCACGCCATCTCGAAGCAAAATTCAACCACAAACGACCCGAAAACATCCCCAAATCTCCGACTGCCCACCCAAAATCCTCCGCGGCAACACCGCTCAACCCGAAGAACCCAGCCTACACACCAAAAATTAAGGATCGCCTCATTACCTCAGAAGAGAGAGCCGGCCGTCGCGGTGAGAGATGGAGAGGGAGAGAGCGGAATGCAGATGAAACGCGAGAAATTGCTCTAGAAAGGAAGCGGCCTTTATAGCTGGGGGGTGGGGAGGTGGGGGAGGGCGTCGCATCGGACGGCCGAGACGCGTTCCCTCCAGCGACAGCAGACGGCCGACCTGGGCCGTCAGATCGCTCACATCGGACGGACACCCGCATCTGCTTCGAAAACGGCCCGTTGGGGGTTTTGCATTTTGAACTTTCTCGGGTGTCCGTTTGCAGCTGGCCGCCGGGAAATTACAGCTCTGCCCCCAGCGTGTTTATTTTGTTTCTTTTTCGTTTTTTCACCGGCGTGATTGTTTTTTCTACCGGCTGTCATTCGTAGCACAGCTGGACTGGACTGTTTAGTTTTTTTTTGAACAGGGGACTGTTTAGTTTTTTTTTGAACAGGGGACTGTTTAGTTTGTGACGTTTATAAGATTGTCAAGTCTTCCATGCAGACCTCTCATACCTCTCGCCTGACACCATGAATGTCGCCAATTCTCTCCCTTATCACTACCCTCTTCATTGTCGCCGTCGGCGGCGTGCCCTCGTCCCACCGCATGTGTCTCCACGCTCCTCGTCCCACCGCATGTGTCTCCTGTCGACGAGTCCTGGCGACCCCATCACCCTCAGCGTGTGTTGTCTTCTACGTCGTGGAGGTGGGCGATTAGAGCAGCGAGACCCCTATGACCTTCGATGGTTGGGTGTTGCCCGGTGGTGGTACTTGCAGCGCGGATTTCTAGCAGAGGGTGACGTTGTTGGGTCTACATCGTCAGCGGCACAATATGGTATATGTAGTCACTTCCCTAGGTACATAGGAAATCTTATGCTACATTGTTTCTCAGTGGGCGGTGCCTTCGATGACGCCATGGTTGGCGACTCAATGCTGGGAGGGTGGTTTTTTAGTGTCATGTGCCATATTTAAGGTCGGTGATGGTGATTGGTGTCGTGTGGTCTCAGTAGAGACTCGTGTTCCATTAGGAGCAGGGGCTTATGGTTCCCCTCATCTACTCGTCCTCGGTTGGTTTACTCATTCGGTTTACTCATTCATACTCTTTCACATTATCCATCCTTATCGTGCTGGGGCCAATCTCCTTGACCAATGTTGGGCTCAAATTCTTAACCAAGCTGCAGACAGACTACAAGGGAGAATACAGGAATGTATACACAAAAATCAGTATGGGTTTATTAAAGGAAAAACCATCCATGATTGTTTGGCCTGGTTTTTTGAATACATTCATCATTGCAAAGCATCCAAGAAACCAATTGTCATTTTAAAATTGGATTTTGAGAAAGCTTTTGACTGCATTGAACATGAGGTGATTTATATGATGCTCCGCAAGCTAGGATTTCCTGAAACCTTTATTGGATGGGTGAAAAATATTCTGGAATCTGGTACGTCCTCTGTTCTAGTAAATGGAGTACCTAGCAGGAACTTTAAATGTAGAAGGGGAGTGAGGCAGGGGGATCCCCTCTCACCATTGCTCTTTGTGCTTGGAGCTGAATTGCTACAGTATGTGATCAATGATCTGTGTGAAAGAGGGTTGATTAATAGGCCAATTAATGTGAGAGCAACGGATTTTCCAGTGGTACAATATGTAGATGACACTATTTTGGTGTTAGAGGCTGACTCGGTGCAGTTGGGTGTATTGAAAAAAGCACTGCAGGAATTTAGTGCTTCCACTGGTCTGTCGGTAAACTTTCATAAGTCCTGTATGTTGCCAGTAAATGTGTCGGATGAAGAAGTGCAGAGGCTTGCAGCTGAATTTGGGTGCATTGTTGGAGTGTTTCCTTTCACATACTTAGGTCTGCCCATGGGTACAACTAGGCCGAAGATGACTGACATCGTGCCATTGGTAGACAGGCTGGAGAGAAAATTAACAGCAAGCTCTTCTTTTCTTGCTTATGGTGGAAGACTCCAGCATGAAAATCCAATTGATCATAGTTGTCGGGAGGCTAAATTTAATCTACATAGAATGGTTGTGTATTTGAAAAATTAAATGTCCCCAAAAGGTTCGGAATGTACCAAATGATGGTATCTGCTAATTAAGTAAAATCGTAGAAAAAATGAAATCATTGACACGATAAAGCTGATGACGTCGATAGCTTGCATGAGCTTTGCTTTATACAGATAACTAGAGAACTGAACTAAATTTCTTAGACGACTCAGATGAAAAGTCTCACATTATAGCTCATGCTTTCTATGTTAATAGTTTTTTTTTGCGAATGAATTGTATTACTCAAAGACATCAGGTATTACAATGTATCTGACAAGTGTTTTCTAGACCCTCTAGACCATAGGCTAGCCACACTGCCATATGGGCATGGGATCTACCATAATTTGCCATAAAATGGCTACTAGTATTATGACATCTTTCGACATGAGTAATACAAACCTGGCGGACCTTCATCAAGGTCTTTATCTCTTCTATAATTGTCATGTAGACTGATCGATTGGCCTCAGCATTCTGCAGCATTTTGACTATCTCCAAACAGTCCGTCTCAATGATCAAAGTTAATAGTCTTGCAGGAGGGCGGATTGGTCATTTCCCCTTAGCACAGTGGAGTGACAAAGTTGGCGATTTATTCGGGGTAGAGCAGAAGCTCCAGCATCCATTTGGCTATCATTGTAGACAAGGAGCAGATTTGACCACTCAGCTTAAGTAGAAGAGCTTGTTCCAGGTTTTATTTTATCAGCCGGCGTCCGGCCCGCGACACTGTCATCCGCTGTCACACACGAATACAAAAACTAACAACTTAGTACACGGCTACATGCACCCTCGATCATACTCCCTCCGTTTAGATTTAATTGACACACATTTGGTTACACATAGATGTATTTAGACACCAAACAAGTACAGATACATCCATATTTAGACAAGACCAAGTCAATTAATTTGGAACGGAGGGAGTACTTGTTACTAGCACGTAACCACCATGTGCATCTTGGAAGGATGGCCATCAAAACTTTAGGATCTCAATCTCATTACATCCGGTGCATTTTTTGTACATTTGTTACTGCCAAGATGAAGGTGAAATGTGAAAGCAAGTTCCAGTTGATACAATTTTTGTAAAAGAAGTTTCGGTCGACACATTTTACACCGGTTTGAACCGTCCTGGCCAATATTCATGATCTAGGGAAAAATAACACGTTTTAGCAAAATAGTGCCGACCTTAAATACGCTATTAACGTGCTCTATCGCGTCAGACAATTATCAAAACAACATACCGTGCTATTAGTGGCGCTATAGCGCGCTATTTTTTTCTATGTTCGGATACATAACCGAAAAATTGACGTAACACGCATACAGTAGAGACTGTAATTTGTGGCATTATTGGTGGTTCACGCACAAAACCAATGGCGTCAGATCCAGATCAGAGATGCGATGCGAGGCTGGCTGGGTTATTCTCGACGACCCCTATAATGCATCGATCGGCTGGTCACTTGACTCGCAGACATCATCACAAGCCATCCCTCCTGGCACTGTCTGGACGCCGTCGGTACAAGCCAAGATCCCGTCCTGCCCAAACACAAAACAGTGCGTCGCAACGTGTCACTCACTACTACTCCCTCCGTTCCAATTTAATTGACTTGTTATCCACCACATGTGGATGTATTTAGACATGTTACATGTATAGATACATTCACATTTGGTAGATAGCAAGTCAATTAAATTGGAACGGAGTGAGTACTCTTCACTGTCTTCCTTTGCCTGTTCATTAGCTCGGGCGCTCGTATCTTCTTCTCTTCCCCGATGGATCTCTACGCATGTGCCATCTCAGCAGCTTTCGTGGGCGATCGTTTACTCATGGTCCGTGAACTCGGGGTGTAGAATAGTTGCGGTGACAACAAGTAGGCCACGAGCACTTCACATGGATGCATCGCAGTCGCAGCTGCTGTTGGTGGCCGATC
The DNA here is from genome assembly GCA_947311845.1 of Poa pratensis. NCBI lineage: Eukaryota > Viridiplantae > Streptophyta > Magnoliopsida > Poales > Poaceae > Poa > Poa pratensis. The sequence goes on along the minus strand of CAMZMU010000109.1, from coordinate 3,673,755 downwards.
GGCATCTGCATCTGTAGACTAGTACACCTCACTGCCTCTTCGGAAGAGGATACGGTTGGTCGCTGGTCATCCCATCTCCCGGGCACGAGCAAGTTGCCCTGCTAGCTTCCTTCCGGTTAGTCCATGCCCTGCTAGCAGTGCACTGTTTATACTTATATTGACTGGTAATTCACTTTGATTTGACCTCTGTAAACTAAGCCTCAATTACTGGTCGAAGGTAGATCCGCGCTTCTTCACTTGGCTTGCACCCTGACACCAGCTACCCGACCAGCTTCTGTACTGTATTCCATAGGATACTGGATTCCATCACAGCTTCGGTACTGTACCACCATGTGATAGCATGGCATGGCGAATTGGCGACTGGAGCAGCTAGGGACTCTCACGTTCTGCTGCTCGGTGCTCGCCCTTGTCGTGGGTGCAATGCAAGCCGGACAACCTGACGAGCCTTGCTTTCTATCGCCAGTTCGCCACCGGCTCGTCGGCCGGAGAGGATCATGTGAGCACTGGGCAACCGACATCCCAGTTAAGCCGTGGCTGGGGAAAGGGGATCGCAATTAATCAGTGAGAATGCTCTGATCATGCACCAGGTTGAAAGGAGCGAGTTCACCTGCCGATCGCGCTGCATTTGCGGCACAGCCGTCGCCTGCCGACACTCCCGATGTGTATTTCTTAACTCGAGTGTCCCACTCGGTACTGCTATGCTACGTCGATTGAAATGCCTGCCTTGTTGTGGCAACGAGCCCAGCTGGCTGTACACCAACTTGCCCTTGTTGTGCTCATCGGCTCATGCATTTGAGATGTAGGCTTAGTTGACTGCATTTTCGTCGCAGACAGAGAAAAAAATGGTTCGAGATCAAAGGACACCAAGTATTACTGATTGAACTGCAACTATAGGACTAACAACAGACAAGCGGAATTCAGGAACTTGAATCCGGCAAGACTTTCGACGCATGGTATCAGGCTGGGCTCAGGGCATGCATGCAGTAGATAGGATTAATTTCCAACATGCTTTCGCAATTCCGGTTACATTCTTGACCATTAGCAATTATTCATTCAGTCCAATCATGCTATGAAGTGCCAAAAATAAACAGTAAGATAGCACATACACATTGGTTTGGTTGCACATCTATCGCAGTAGCAGACCTATTGGCCCAGTCAACACTGTTCCCGTGCTCAGACCTGACTGCCATTAGACTCCAAGGGCATCACAGTTCTAAGGTGGCGTGATTAAGACTTGCATAAGGAGATTTTTGCATCTTTTTATCGTTTGGTAGACCTAATTAGTTGCCATGTCCTTTCACATGACAAAGCAGACAGCTGTTCTCATTATTATAATAATAAAAAGGTCTGATAAAAGGCTCTGTTTACAACAATAACAATTACAACTAATATTAAAGGTGATAGAAGCACTTAACGAGTTTTAAGATAAAAAAATGGATAGCAAAATGGCTGTTTTTAACAAACATGCTTAACTGTTATAGATATTAACCTACAGGCTCGTCCAAATGAGATCCTAATGAGATGTGTCCCTAGGCCAGACCCATAGTAGGTGCTTGCCACTTCTCACTGCTACGAGTGTGTGGAGATGCTGCTACTAGACATGGCTATGCAATAAGCAAACGAAGAGGCGAATGATTGGCTACTAAACATGATTGCGTTGTTGACTAGTACAATTTAATCCATCCATGGGAATAAGGTAGCATGCAGAACAGACATCACACTCATGTGGCCATCTCAGCCTGTAATGATATACTGATATACAGATTTTTTAAGTTGTTATATGCAGGGATGCACATCGAACAATTTGGATGTCATCATCCATGCTCCGCTTTGTCACACCTACATGCTTAGCTTACATTCCAAGTTGGATCCAGTGACAGGTAATCCTACCTAATACAAGTGGAAGAACAATGTGCTACTACGAATTTTGAGCGCAGTTGGGAAGTCTCTTCCAATCCGATGATTCACGTTCATCATATCTGCCAGTAAAATTTGTCTAACCACTTTATAGTTGAATATCCTTACTTTACCTTGCTGATATTGTGTCTGCACCACCAACCGCATCTGCTAGTCTGTCTTCAGATACACACTTTCTACATCTGTTTCAGGAGTAAGTGGCCAGAAACTCTGATAACCTAAAAGAACACGAGCATTAATGATGGGCTCCAAAAGTTTGTAAGACTTTAGTTAAGTTAGTCATACTGAGAGAGAAAAAACATGCACACGCGAATCTCTGACAGTATTTCTCATTGCAGCTGTCCACAACAAAATGACTTAAAATACAGAAAGGCAATGTTACTACAGAATTAGAAGAGAGTTTTAGTTGTTACTTCGGACATGAGAATCATATCAAGTTCAGTCTCCAAAGTCTGAGGCCTGTGAGTATTGTAGTTGAGATGCTAGTATTCACACGGAGCACACCAGGAAACATTCATCTCCAAAACTGCCCCACCGAATGCGAACTAACAGCATAGCTAACTGAATACTTCAACTTCACCAGATAATCAGAATGATTAACACCTCAAGACTCCATAAGTACTGAATATATGTGGCTCCTAAGACCAGCAGTAATCCACATCAAAAGCTATTGCAGAGCTCTGAAGATGATTGAAGGCCACAAACATCACAAAGAAATGGCCGATGCATCCCAAGATAAATTGTTACCAAGATTTCTTGGATAAGTGCTGGGGCAGGACCAAGTTTCATAAATACTTCATATTACCTTGGATCCGTAAATGAGGTCAATGTTAACAAACGAACATGCATCAGATAACAAAGGCTACTTCTGCTTTTGGCTACAAACAACAGCACTACAAGATGAATCCGAGTCAATCAACCACAAATTCACATTTTGCAGTTGCCTCTGAACTGAATCTGAAGGCATACTTTGGGACCAGAAAATCATTTTGCTTTGACCATCTGACAGTGATATATTCAAAATGTTAGGCCCCAATTCCAATTCCATAGCCAATATCCCCTCATTCAGTTTACCCGGCATCAGACCACCATTGTTTTCCAATACTTCAGTAAGTATGTGAGCAAACTCATCTTTTTCAGGAAAGCAGCATAATCACTATTTGGAGACACCAAGCTATCTACTACTCTCGGTATAATACGCTCATTCCATGTTTTTTTCGAGCCTTTTGAGCTTCTTATAAACATCAAATCCACAGACTCTGCAGTAAAAAAGTCTACCGATTGATCTGATGGCTTGGCCAACTTACTGCCAAGTGAAATCATATTTGCATCTAGTACCCATACGTTGTAACCCAGATCCAAGCAATATTGTATCACATAAGCTTTAGTCAATATTTCCTTAACCAAACCATCAGAATTCAAAGAACTACTCATTTTGATGCTCCGCAGAAATTCAATAGCATCAATGACAGCATGTCCTCTATGAGCAAGGTCATCCAGAAACTCTGAATTGTCACCAAGGAATATGTAATTCCGTGTGCCAGTCTTCTCAAGATGGCAGATGAGGTTCCTCACAACCTTCTGTTCCACTGAGTACAAGCTTATGAGAACAACATCATTTTCTAGTTGCACAGACTTGAGCACAGAACCAAGTTCACTAAATTTCCTAACAGTCCTTCCTGGAAGAATCTCAGCAAAGCAGAAATCATACCAACTTAGCTCTTTGAGAAGCTGAAATTGCCACATATTGAAATCGAGATTATTCCCATCTAACAGTGTAGAATCTGGTCCAACACTTCTTCCATAGTTGACACCTGCATCCCTATGAGAGATGCTGAGGGCCCTTTCCTTCAGGAAGTTTGTGTAGATGTTGAAGTATCCACGTGAGTGGACAAATTTAATGAACCAAGGGGTCCATATTCTCTCACCCATCTTTTTGTACCATCCTGTAGTTTTCTGCAGAGGATTAGAGTGGAACAACAGTTACTAACAAGCTAACAAATCCAATAGGACATAGACGTCAAAATAATCCTAACGAAACTCATCTTCTATATATAATACATAAGTTAGTGGATATTTACATAATGCATAAACTGAAGAAGCACACTGTAATTCAATTAAGAAGAGAGTTTACCATGCCTTGGAGAATAGGTTTCATTCCTTTGGCTTTCTGTTCATCGTACCATAATCGAAATTCTTTCCATGGTTTGGGGAACAGAAGTTGGCCCCATGTACCAACCATCTGGTACAAGAATAGTCTAGTTTCACTGTCCAGCTGTATCTTGTTTCCATGTTTACCTATTTAGTAAAAGGTCAGCTAGTTAATATCTGAACCACTCTCAGTACTTAGTGTAATAACTAATGTATGAAAGTAACAGTTGTCCCTGTTTGGCTGTGGGGATTTGTGTTAGCATTTGGTTTAAATCTCCCTTAATTCTAAAACTGGCTCCTAATGCCTAGTCCAAATTAAGCTACAACACAATATAACCATTTGATGAAACGTATGTTTTGATTAGAGACCTTTTAGTTCAAAAGATGCAAGTTGATTTGATGAAACAGCACATCTGCATGACACCCTTCGGAGATTATAAATAGTATAAGAACACACTTATTAATGTCAATAAAAGAAATTATCATCAAATAAACCCACAGCATAGCGTGGTTATAATACTAGTTTAGATGAACCTCAAACCAATCCTCCTCATCCAATACACAGCCCAAAGAACTAGTTCGATAACTTACACTCAGTGCAAGTTTCATCCAAAGTCATAGCAATTTGATTATAAACAGGAATAACTATAAAACAGTAAGGAAATAATAACTACTGTAAGTTCACCTAAGAGTCTAACTGCTATGTAGTTTACCTACGAAATTTTATGGCTTTATTCCCACATAATACGACATTGGACAGTTATAACACCTAGCGTCCAGCTTTACAAATGGAGGAAGAGCATTACTAATCACAATAACTGGTGCAACCAATTGGTAATACTCTACGTCACGCCAGGGATTGGTCCTCATGGCGGCTAGATGAGGGCGAGTGCCCCGTCCCAGTGTCCAGACCTTTATAAAGTACAAATGACAAAGTGGCTCTAGGGACAATGATCACATCTCCCTACTCCCTAGCCAAACCATCACAATATGAGACCCGACTATAGTCACTCGAAACAAATGAAACAACAACAGAAGAACAAATTGGCCTAGCATTTTCTTTATGGGGAATTAAGAACCAAACATACATAAAAGGAAGGTCGACAAGACCTCAAAAGAAAGAAACCACAAAAATGGGTTTCAGGGAATCCCAAAAACTTCTATACACTTCAGCTACCAAGCCAATTACACAGGGGCTCTAGCAACTTAGAAGACATTCTATCTTACCAGCCAGAAAAGGGTCTATTAGCTCAAACTCTTCAAGATAATTCTGAATCAATGCCTAAAGGCTAGCTTGTGAAGGGACTAATGAAGAAACCGATAAGTTGCCAGTAGCCTATACACGAGATGACAGCAGAACGTAAAAATAGCAGGGTCTCATCCAGATTACCTTATCTATCTTAATAGCTTTCTAAAATCTAGCAAGCACTAACTGGTTTGATGTTCACAAATTTAGCATCACAAAGTCCAAAGAGAAAATGAACTTTATACCCGAAACACCTCTTTGATCCGAGAGCTCCCAGGATCCCCGACCGTGAAAACGCATCCACCGAGAAAAGTAAGATCACAACAACGCAAAACACTTATATCTCCCACCTAATAGTCTTCTAACCAATCCTAAGTTCCTAACAGTATAACAAAGACCTAAGAAAAGTACACATTTACACAAATGCATTAAGCCACAAGATGGTATATGCAGCTTAGCAACCACATTTGCGCAAGACAGCGTGCATCGAGTCGAGGATCACTTCTAAGTCAGAAGAGCAGCAAACATTCACACTGCTTACTCATTACTAAGCTCTCACCTGCGACAAACCGGGGGCGCTGCAGTGACGCGCCGAAGATGTAGGGACTGTAGTTCTCCCTGTCGTAGTAGTACCGCATGACCACCCGCTTCAGGAACCTGTAATAGAGCGGGAGACCTCGAGGTCATCCTCGACGACAAATGCGAACTCGTCGTCGGAACCGGGCCACCACACCTCGATCCACTGCGCCTGGAGACCCGCATTAGCTGCGCGGTAGTGGATTCGCTTCTCCCCGTGCGGCCAGCGGAAGGTGTCGACCGCGTCGAGGATCTGGTGGGACACGGCGAGGGAGGAGTTGGGCGGGCGGTGGTCGAGGAGGACGTGCAGCGCGACGCGGTCGCCCTCGTAGTCGGCGGCCGCGAGGGAGCGGAGGCAGCGGAGGAGAGGCGCGGGGCGGTCGTAGGCGAGGAGTTTGATGAGGAGGGAGAAGCGGCGGGGATCCGGTGCGGGGTCAGTGGCGGGGAGCAGAGGCGCGGGGTAGGAGGAGCGGCGGAGGAGGAGGAAGACGGATAGGGAGACGGGGAAGATGAGGAGGAGGAGGGGGAGCGGGAGGGAGCGGCGGCGAGGCGGCGCCATTGGGCTTGGAGACTCTGGGGGCGACGCCGTGGCAGCGGTGGTGGAGTGGAGATCGACGGAGGCGAGAGAGAGGAAGGGAGAGCAGTGGGCCGAGGTGTGGAGCGAGGTTTTGGGTTTCCTTGGGTTCTGAATTGGGCTTCAACGAAGAAAAAAACCATTGCGCCACCGGCCAGTTCCCCTAATTCGTAGGATCAGAAACCTTCGATTTTTTTTTTGCACTATGACCTATCTGATTTGCAGGATAGAAAAACCGTATAAATGCAATGTCATGTCGATTTTAATTTACAGGATTTCATATGTAACCAAGTTCGTTTGATTCCATCACTGAAAGAACAAATGATTCTTATTGTGTTTGATTTTCTATAAAATGTAGTACAAATATTTCTTAGGATTTGTTTTTAAGAATCAATCCTACGAATTAAACAATCGCCATAGGAAACAATTGTCGAGGAATTCAATCATTTATAATTCTTACGAAAATCTTTGAATCAAAGAAAATCCTTTGAAGCAAAGAGATCCTACGTTTGGAGGAAATTTTCCATCCACCCAAATCTCATGTTACAATTCTTTTACTTTTCCTATTATTCAAACACTTCTTGACGAAAATCGTTGTAGGTTCTAAATCATGTGGGATTTAACGGGATATGACAGTTTAATCCTGCATTTTTGTTGTTTTTGTGTTTTGAAAATCCTGCGAGTGGAAGAGTCCCTGATTCAGATGTTCGCTTAGACTTGCTCATTCAATCATCACTTGGGCTAATCAATATAGTCCAGTGAAAATCTGTTTGGACCCACCCGCAAAAGAAAAAAATAAACTTTGTTTGGATGGTAAAGTAACACTAGCAACCCCATTATATTATGAATCTATGATGATATAATTTTTGAGATATCCCAGTGACACAATTTGGAGCTCATGCTGCCGCACTTAGTATTGTTTGCTAGTCCGAAATAGAGGGTTCTCATTCCTCAACTAAGATTCCTTACCGGTTTTCACCATCTTTTTCAAAGAACGAGAAGCATGTTAGCATGCGTGCTCTAGTATTAACAGAATTAGATCTAACTGCAATTAGAACACGTAAACATAGGCGGTAAAGAAGGCACTGACCATAATTGATTGTGCTCATAAGGGGCAGGGTTGTCTCCAAAAATTTGAGCCCCTAGAGCGAAGTACTAATGAGGCGCTAAATTTAAACAATTCATGTAACTATTTTGACTAGAGTACATTTTCATGTAATTGATGAGGAATTGGGGATTGGCATTATGGGTTCAGCCTTCATGGATTGGGAGTCGTGCCATCGGCCATCGAGTTTAGCGGCAACAGGGGAATGCGAAATATGGGTAGGTCACAGGTTCGTCCACAAATCTCTCCACAACCAGACCCCATAATCTTTATGGAGTCTAATGCTGAGTTTAGCGCGGCATATTCTGGAGTCTGGCCTCTTTCATTATTTTCATTATAAATAAAAAACAGTAAATAATGATCACAAACAAGTGGTGGATTTAAATTGCGTAAAGGAGGCAATCGAAAGAGAAATGCTTACTGTCAATTGCAAAACTTGATAATCATCGGTACATGTATTTTGTCTCCTTGTTCTTTCCATCATCTTTGGACACATATGGGGTATATAGTAGAATTCTGAATTTACTGTTTCATTCCAATTTTTGTAATAATAAACGTGCGCTCATCGTCTTCGCACAGAGGTTAGGAGAGCAACAAATTCGGTCCATTGACAAACCATGGATTTTATTATTCCCCTGCTATGTTAGCATTCCTTAATTTTATCCTTTCAATCCCCATTGCCGATCATCCAAGGCACTGATGGTCGCATTAGCCACTCTTTTTGCACAGCACTGGTAAGAGGAAAATGTAAAGCCCATTTGGAGCTCACCAGAATCCTATCCAGTACTTATTTCATATATTGGATTAACTCCAGTAGTACAAAAATTTCCGAACCTATCTTATTATCTCATCAGAGGTCGCCACAAATCAGTAGCTACATTACAGTACAATACGTGAGAACAGTTTGATCTGTTTGGTCAGTAGTATGCCGGCCTGCTCGAGTTGAACAAGCACCTGTGTGGCTCCCGGACAATGTAAATCTCATCTCCGACACCTCGGTACAGATCCTGGTTCCTGTGCCATCTCCACAGAGCGTGCGTCTCGTTCTTCACCTGCACATAGAAACGAATTTCTTCTCGTCAGTCATGTACTATAAATCTAGTTGGCCAGAGTTAATTAGCTCCAATGCTCTGTTCTCTGTTTTTCTGTTGAGTACCACGTGGCTCACCTCAAGAATGCCGTGGCCGAAGCTGCTCTCTCGGTAGGCGCTGTATTCCGGCTGCCGGTCCCAGCAGAAGCTGCCGGCGGCCGGGCCGGAGGTGAAGTTGAAGGCGCAGAAACCGCCCATGAAGGGATCAGGTGTGGACAGCGGGTCCGGGCAGCGGCCCGGCTCGTCGGCGTGGGTGGTGGCCATCTTCTCGCGGTTCCCGCCGTCGCCCACCGAAATGTGCACGGCGCCGCAGGGGTCCAGAGTGTAGTTGAACACCCGGTTGGAACGCTCGTACGCGTGCACCTGACATCATAGTTCAGACAGGTTACTACCAATGTTCAGAGATAAGTCAGTCAGCGTCAGATGATGTAAATTACATGGCCGGTGAAGGCGATGTCGAGGCCGTAGGAGTAGAGCAGCTCCTCCATGGCCACTCTCATGCACTCTGCTTCCCTGTAGTGAGCCTTGTAGGTGCTGTACCATGGCGCGTGCCAGCCGGCGACCAGCCAAGGGGTCACTGATCTGTCCACCTTTGCCAGGTCCTTCTCCAACCATCTGTATTGCTCCCCTGAGTTGATTTGTTGTTGCAAAGAATCAGTCTACAAGTTTCAGTTTCCTTACTGAAGTTACAGCCAGATTGAGGTGTTTTACCTGATTTGCTGTAGTCGGCATAGGCCGCGAGCATGACGAAATGGATTCCCCCAACGTCGAAGGAATAGTAGAATGGGGAGAAGGATCCACTCTCTTGCGACGGGAAAGCGAACCGCGCGCTGTAGGCCGCGAACGTCTTGTTCCCAACCTGCGGCTCTATCTCATGGTTCCCTTCGACGACCATCATCGGAGTGCTCGAGGTGACAGGCTCCATGTACCTTCCCCAGTAATCCCAGCGTGGCTGGTACGTCTCGTGGATGGGCGTGGACTTGAAGGAGCAGGAGTAGCAGTCTGTCCCGGTGCCGTTGGTCAGGTACAGGTTGGCGTAGCTGACGTCGCCGACGAGGAGAACCAGGTCGGGCTGGTTGCTCGCCATGTGCTCCACGGTCGAGGTGGTGTTGTAAGTGAGCCCAAGATCTCCGACCACGGCGATCCTCCCCGGGTAGCTCCGCGGCCCGACGGCCGGCATGGTCCGGAACGCGTGGACGGCGCTCATCGCCCCCGGGATGGCCGGGTCGCCGCACTGGTAGTAGTACTTCGTCCCAGCCTCAAGCCCTGCAGGTTTGTGTATGTTGCAATTACCGGCAGCTATAACTTCAGTCGCCATCTTTATCTAAAAAAACTTCAGTCGCCATGTTTGTTGCCTCTCATTGGTGCAATCTCTGTGCAGTGTGGAGAGGGGGATCGACAAAGACAAAAGGTGCTTGTTTTGTTTGTCACCTTGGAGGCGGACGTGGTGGATGATGCCGGAGGTGTAGTTCTGGAGGCCTTCGAAGGGGTAGAGCTGGCTGTACACGAGCGCCTCGCCGGTGGCCTCGCGGACCAAGGAGTCGGCGGCGAGCCCGTAGCGCACGACGCTGCCGACCGTGCCGGGGTCCAGCGGCTTGACGGCGCCGCCCATCTGGAAATCCCCTGTGGAACCAACAATCAAATTCGATCCAACAACAGATTCCAAGAATTAGAGTTCAGCGAAGTGCTTACCTGTGATCCAGGAGACCCAGGCGGAGGTGGGCGCGGCGGAGAGCGCGACGGCGACCTGCTCGGGGCCCCAGCCCGTGACCCGGCGCTGCACCCGGGGGTCCGTGTCCGGCAGGTCCACCGCGTGGCCCCTCTCCTCCCGCAGAGGCACCGTCACCGGCTGCGACGGGCCCGTCAGCGTGGACGCCGGCTCAGCCGCCGCCACGGCCGCCGCGAGCAGAAGCAGCAGCGACCTCCACCACATGTCGTTTGGTGCGGGAGCTTCCTCTTTCGTCCGGATCAATGGTAGCCTAGTGCGAGGTGAGTGTCGAGAGGGATTGCTGGCATGGAGGAAATTGGGATGATTTCGGAGGGAAATTTATAGGATTCGAGCAGGGAAAGATTGGGAGTGGGAAACGGAATTTGGTGATCTTCTTCCATTGTCCGCAAAATGGAACTGGGTGATGTCACACGCAGCCGGCCACTTTGGAACAGAAAGATGAGACAAGCAGATTGCCTCGACACCGATGAAATGGTTTTCTGTCCAGGCTTTACTTTCCTAGAAGAAATTGGTCAGATTTATCTTGTTACCGCGACTCAACCCAATATATCCACGACATTTCTTCTGGGAATGCGCTCTACTATCAATTCGATATACGGATTTCTGAATGTTGGTTCAGAAAACAAGAAACGGATGGAGATCATCATGTCGGCTGACAGTTTCAAGCACACTTCGACGGACTCGTTCTGACGGCTGTGAGAGGAATATTCTACGGTGCCAGGAAAGATGCCAGCCGAAGAGATTTGCTTTTTGCTATCAAGATGCTGCGGCCGCTCACGGCGTCCCATGAGTCCTTTGGTGCCTTGTGAACAAGCTCAACCGCACTTTTCCACCATGCCATGTTCTACAAAGAAGATGACTGAAATTAAAAACAGGATGCCATGTGCTACAAAAAGGAAGCCTGAAATTAAACAGAGGTAAACAAAAAAATACAGCTAGAAAGCGTCAGACCATGAGGGCTCTTCAGTCCGTTCCGTTGGTCCACGGATGGACACAGTCTATATTCAACTTGTTCACGCAGCCACCAAAAAACATCTATTTTTTTCCCGCGCAAAAAGCTGAGACTCGGTGAAGCACACTGACCATCGCAAATGGAGAGCCCGACGAAAGCATCCACGAGGCCTACAACTCAACCTTCTCCAACCTCTTGTGTGGAGATATCCAGAGAGCGGTTAGAGAGGCGTCAACTCTTGGACATAATGGAAACCATGAAGATACGGCCGTAGTGTTTGTCCAATTATTTTGATCGAGTGATCTTGTCCAATCAAATAGCTTGCTCCATCATCTTCACCGAACATGACATGTATTCTGCCTTTACAATGACTCCCTTCATTTTCTAAACAAGACGCATAAATGTAGGCAAAAGTAAATGTCTTCTGAGTTTGATCAATTTCATAGAAAAAACACCATAAAATATATTCTAAAAAATGTTAAATTTTCTTATATATATTTGGTCAAACTTAGTAACCTTTGACTTCTTACTAAATTTATGTCTTGTTTTCACCTTTTTTTTCTTTCTTTGAGATAACTGTTTTCACCTGAGGTACCGAGGTACCAAACTTAATTGTCCCTTCTGCAATTAACTCTATGTTAGAGCTTAATAAACGATGATCATATCTTATGTGGATGTAAGATTTCAAAAGGAACTTTACAATTTTCATTTGTAGGAACTTTTCTTTCCTATATGGAAGTATTCTGGGCAGCCGGTGAAACCAAGCATTTTTTTATATAAAAACTAAGGCTTGTTAAGATCGACTCAAATTGCCGTAGTCATTAGGGTACTTGGTTTATTTTTCTTTCTTTAGAAGATATATAATGGCTTTCTTACTTGTTTTCTGTTGGAGCCATTTGCAGTCTTGTTATATTTTTGCTGCCATAGGTGATCCAGTCCGAAATGAAAGGAAAATATCCATAGGAAGGAGTGTGAAAGTTCAGCGTCGCGAGTTGCAAGGTACGCTTATAACATCCCATTTTGGATACTTATTGCTCCTTATTACCTATGTTAAGTAGTCGTAGCAGCTTTGTGTGACTTGCTTGGTTGGTTCTGGACTTTGTTGGGTAGTTTGAAGTTTTTATTAGCCCAGTTAAGTTGGTGTTTTAATTTTTGTTTCAGCTCGTTTAGCTTGCAATGTTTCAAAACTATCAGAAATATAATAATCGAAGAAGCATTAAGTGTCAATTATTTGAATTGTCCTAAAGAAAATGTTTTAGAAAGGCTCGACCCCATGTTTTTATGAATAAACTAGATATTTATTTTTGGTGGTTGTTAGAGGGTAAATATTCTCTAAGATTTTTTGACCTTATCGTGTCGAAGTGTCTTCCGATCATAAAGATGCGACTCAAATTTACCTTCGGGGTACTCCCCAATGTCTAAGATTTAATTTTCCAACTTTCTCTCATTGCCCTGGTCCAATTAATTTAGAATAAGTTTTTTCTTAATTTTGACAACTAGAGTTAAAACTTTGAAAAGTTTTGGCTACAAGAGCTTGTGGGTAGCATCAAACTTTCTATCTCCACATGCCCTTTTTAACACTACTCACACTCCTTGTACATTTTTTTACTTTTCTTAATCCCTAGCAAGTGATAGCTACAATTACAACTTTGGTAAAGAGCCTATTGTTTAGACTCCAAGCGCGGAGTGACGTAGAAGAGGAATCACTTTCCCCCAAATAGATGAATCAGGGTTTAATATCTTGTTGATCATAGCAAAGGTAGATAAGCGCCTATTCGGTCTAGCAACATGTAAAAGCTCTAAAATATACCTTGTTGACCCAAACACACTAGTACAGAACGACACATCGGATACCCCTCTATGGAAACGACACGAGTTAGGCGACAGAGAATCGCGATTTTAGCGTTGCGGACGAGGCATGGCAGAATTGGGCCGCGGCTGGTCCGTCAACATTGGTTACGGAGACTTTTCGATCTCCGTTACCAATATTATTGGCAACGGTCATAAATTCACCTCCGTTTCCAATACGTATCTCTATGGCAACGATTGTTGATTGATATCCGTTTGCGATGTGCTTGGGAAATTGCAGTTACAAATTGGAAGCGCGTCTATTCAATGCGGCTTAATTCACGAGGGATTGGAACCGCCTGCTCGCCGCTAATAAAATGTGACTGGAACCGCGCGAAGCCAGGCCGTTCTCGCATTCTCCCCTTCGTTCTCTCTCACGTTCTCTACCACACTAGCACAACCGCCATGGAGGAACCCTGGTGGCAGAACGAGGAAGTCCCGAGCGATGACGCGAGCGGTGAAGACCGCGGTGAAGTCCCATGGTGGGATCAAGACGGGCCGTCGGACTCGGACCCCGACGACTCAGACCCGCCGTCTTCACGCTCTATAGAATACGACTCCGACGACTCGGAACCGCCGCCTTCACGCGAAGGAGAAGACCACTCCGACGAGGAGCCGGAGGACTCGCCGGAGCCGTATTCTAGCCAGGAAGAGGACGACTCCGATGAGGAGGAGGAACACGCATCGAAGGAGGCGCGGGAGGAGGAGCACGCGCCTGAGGAGAAGGCAACCGGCAAGAAGCGACGCCGCGCCGCGGATGACAATGGCGCGGAGGCAGGGCATAAGCAGAACAAGTAGAGTAGATAGTTAGTTCAATTCTACTGTATCGATCCTTCGTAAGTAGGCCCAGTGTGTCAGTGAAGAAATTAAAGGAAACGGTTGTTTAGCGCCTCCGTTTGTGATGTTCTACTTTGTGCTATAAATGTGTCAACCCTAACGCTCTCGCTCTCGCTCTCACTCCACAGTCACAGTGTGGCGGCGGCTCCAAGCAGCACCAGACCTAACCCTTATCTCGCAGATCTGAGCGGCGCGTCGGGCCGGCATCGCCGCCGCGCATCTTCCCCCAGCGGCGCGTCGGCGAGCCGCCACACATCTTTCCCCAGTATGTTGCCGACGTGGATCTGCTGGTCTATTGCCGCGCATCTTCCCCGAGTATATCGCCGACTAGATCTTACACTTTATTTAAATTAGCATAGAAAACTTGTCTAGTATTTGAAGTCTAGTATTGTGTCTGTTTTATAGTACTACCGATGATGAATAGTTCCCTCAATACTAAATCTTGCACTATTTAAAGTCTAGTAGGGTAAATTAATTTCAACTCTTTGTAGTATTACCGATGATAAATAGATGCCTCACTACTAGTCACAACTTTTTGTCAATGTGTTAATCCTCGTTATGGTTTTGTGTAGCTAGTGTATGAAGTAATAGTATATTTCGACGACAATGCATAAAAATGGTGAGGCTCTTGAAGGAAACATCACCTTCAAGTTCTGCCTCCAAATCATAACTGTTTCACATTAAATTGTATTTATGTCATGTAGCATCATATTTGGCTCTTTTCTAACTATCTATCCATGTATTTTTATCCAGAAACACAATGCTGATCCAAACAAGATTTAAATGAGCTAAATACAAAGTGGGATCATATCCGAACCGTCGCTGTTGTGACGTTTCGCTGCACTGTACAAAACACTTTTTTAATTAAGAGTGTCTTGGACAGTGTGGCCGAAATGTCACTGCGGTGACGTTATTATATTTCGGCGACACCGTCCAAGATGGAGCAAGCCTCATTACGAAGAATTTGGCAAAATTAATTTGCCACGGAGGATTGCGAGCTCGGTGTGGTTTATGGTTTTCAGTTTCTCCATCTATTTTTGGGATGTGTGTAGCAATTTGGCTGCAGATGTGGTTTGGAGAAACATGAAACCGCTACTCGAGTCTATTGCTAGCTCGAATACCGTTTTCGACGCTTTGGAGCCGAGGAAGAAGTTGGAGCTAGAGAAGAGTGGAGTACCATAAAAGTTAAGTTTAGGGAGGCATGAGAATGATAGAATTAGCGAGGCATATGTAACTCATCTTTTTATGCTATGTAATGGTGACAATTATTATATACGTTATGAATGGATTTGCTAGCAACTTTGTGCTTATGCTGTGAGATTTTGAATGTCAATTGGCAACTGTACTGCTACTGTAGGCTTATGAAGAAAGCTCAATGCAAAAGAGTAAAAGAAGAATCTCCGTTTCTGATGTCCCGATACATCGGTAACGGAGATTGGTTGGCAACCGTAGCTAAAATCAGGCCTCATCGGTGACGGTTTTTGGCCTCCACATCAGCCACGGGGACGGGGACACGGACCATTTTTTCCGTTTTCAATGGGTTTTTGGCCTGTTTCCGATGTGTCGTTCTGTACTAGTGACACTAGCAAAATAGTTGTCAGTTACAACATATTGAAAGAAAGTGAAAAATAATTTGTAATTCTTGAAGAAGTAACTTCAAAAATTAAACTACTAATAAACTAAAATTAAAGGTGTTTCTTATAAAAAAAAGATTGACAAATGTTTTATAGTTATCTTCTCATCGAAAGATCATACACATTTGCCTCTGTCAACGAGCTCTGGATCCTCCGGCTTATCACCATCCCGCTCCGCTGCATCCTAGCTTGATGTGGAGCGAACCTCGTGGCGAGATTCGATCCAGTGTTGGCCCGATCTTTCACGGCACAAACCTCCATCGCAGCAAGTAACAAACATAGGTTTACGAAGATATTCACGAACTCCGCAGAAAACAACACGCCAACTCTTCTAATCGAAGAAATAACATGGACGAACCATATAGGCTCAGCTTGTAATATCCTACGTCGCAGGAACTCACACACCAACAGAGATTTTTGACAAGAATACTCCAAACTCGATAATGGCGGCCCGCGGCCGGAACATACACGGTGTCTAATTCATAACTCAAAACCTAACCTTTTACAACGCACACACCTTGGCTTTATAGTATCAGCCGACTACTACGAACTTGATCGACAAGAAATAACACAAGAAAACGGAAAGTAATTTTTAGACTATTGCCTTTTACATCTCGGCAGATACTAACGAACAAAAACGGTTTTGTACGTCTCCTCTGGTGGACCCCACCCTAACTCCTGTAAGGAAAGAAATCTCCACGGTTGAAAACGCCTGGCCGTCTCAATCTGTTCTGGTGGGCGTGAACGATTGAAGAAGCAGCAGCCTTGATCTCCGTAACCACCTTGATTAATTCCTTTTTCAAATTGATATGCTGCCACATAAAAATCTCTCCAATACGTGATGGAGCTAGCCTCTTTTCCTGATTGGCCAACCATGAGAAAACCAACGTCGGTGCATGACTGTTGAGGTGAATAAGGTTTGGACTCCAACATGCTAGTTTGCATAGGATGTATATCTCTGAACTGAACCGAGCCCATATCAGAATGCAGGCATGTCATGTTAACCCATGCTTCAACTTTCTCTTTCTCTTGGTACTTTGCATCCAAATATATTGTGTCGGACGCCGTATCATAGCTCCTCCCGTCGTGCGCTGCCTGCTTGAAAGGCTACTCCGTGCTTCGTCAGCTCGGCCACGCTCTCCTCCCCCTCCGCCTTCGACGAGCAGGTGGCCCGGTCGGCGCGACAAAGGGTCGGGAGAGGGGGTGCGCAGGAACCAAACACGCCCTTTGATGCTCTTTTTTCATAATCGTTTTTTTAATCTACCCTTGGTGCTCTTCTAATAGTAGCGCCGACGCATACCTCGCGCCGTCGCCACCAGGCCCGCGTCGCCGCCGCCTCCATGGGCGAGCTCCGGATCCTCCGTCTTATCACCATCCTGCTCAGCTACATCCTAGCTCCTCCCGTCGTGCTTGGAAGGCTACTCCGCGCGTCGTGTGCTCGTCAGGCCGCGCTCTCCTCCCCCGCAGCCTTCGACGATGAGGGGGCCTGGCCGGCACGACAACGGCCCGGGGAGGGGGTGCGCAGGAACCAAACACCCCTTGGTGCTCTTCGGCAAACCCTATGCGGCGCCCGTTAGCGCCGCCTGAAGCGAAGCTTCACTGGGCCGACCCGTCTGGCGTTTTTTTTCTTTTTTTTCTTTTTTTTGTTTCTTTTTTCTTTTCTGTTTCTTTGTTTTCTGTTTTTTTTCGCGTTTTATTTTTCTTTTTCGTTTCTTTAGTTTCTTTTTTCGTTTTTCTTTTTTGTTTTCTTTTTCTTTTTCGTTTATTTTTATTTTTCTATTTATTTTTTTCCGTTTTTTTCTTCTGTTTTAATTTCGTTTCTTTTAAAATTTGAACTATTTTTAAAATTTGAAAATGGTTCCATTTTTTTATGTTTTTTTAGTTTTCTTTTTCTTATTATTTTTCGTTCTTTTTTAATTTTCTGAAAATAGTTCCAAATTTGAAAATGGTTTATTTTTTAAAATAGTTCTAAATTAAAAAATGGTTCTCGATTTTAAAATTGTTCATTTTTTAAAACGGTTCCATTTTTGAAAATGGTTCCAACTTTAAAAATTGTTCCATTTTGAAAATGATTCCAATATAAAAAATGGCCCGAATTTAAAAAATGGTTCCGAATTTAAAATGGTTCCAAATTTAAAAATGGTTCCGAATTTAAAATGGTTCCAAATTTAAAAATGGCTCCATTTTGAAAATAGTTCCAAATTTAAAAATGGTTCTATTTTAAAAATGGTTCCAAATTTAAAAATGGTTTCAATTGTTTTTTTTGAAATTTTTTCATTTTTGAACATGGTTCCAATTTTGAAAATGGTTACGTTTTGAAAATGGTTCCAATTTTGAAAGTGGTTACGTTTTGAAAATGGTTCCAATTTAAAAAATTGTACCATTTTGAAAATGGTTCCAACTTAAAAATGGTGCCAAGTTTATAATGGTTCCAAATTAAAATGGTTCCAAATTTGAAAATTGTTCATTTTTAAATGGTTCCAGATTAAAAAATGCTTCCATTTTGAAAATGGTTCCAAATTTAAAAATGGTTCCATTTTAAAAATGGTTCCAAATTTTAAAATGGTTCCAAATTTGAAAATTGTTCATTTTTAAAATGGTTCCATTTTGAAAATGGTTCCAAATTTAAAATTCGTTCCATTGTGAAAATGGTTCCAACTTAAAAATGGTGCCGAATTTAAAATGGTTCCAAATTTGAAAATTGTTCATTTTGAAAATGGTTCTAAATTTAAAAATGGTTCCATTTTGAAAATGGTTCCAACTTAAAAATGGTGCCGAATTTAAAATGGTTCCAAATTACAAATGGTTCCAAAATTGAAATGGTTCCGAATTAAAAATGGTTCCCAATTTAAAAATGGTTTCAAATTTGAAAATTGTTCATTTAAAAAAATGAAAAACGGGAATTGTAACGAAAATGGTCCTCAACAAGAAAATGCATACATATGTACAAGATATATTCATATCTCTATTGAAACGAAAAAGTTATAACACGAAAGTTGTGCAAAACGGCGAGTTTCATATACCCGTGAAAGGATTTTTCAAACCGTCGACTGAGTGTGACAAATTTAACAAAATTCATCTAAAAATATTGAAAACTTCGGTCCAAAATTAAGAAGCTACATTACACGAAACTCGAAACCGATCACGAGAATGGAACCTAATCGTGAACGTACACATATTTCGTGTATAAATTATTTTGAAATGAAATATTTTTGTGTGAGATGGGTATGTGAAGCTAAGTTTTATACGAAGCAGTCAGATCGAATCAGTTCAGTAGGGGAAGCAGTAGGAGGCGAGAAGAAGTAGGTGAACGAGTGAAATGGGCCGGCCCAATACCGGACCGACGTAGGCGCCCAACTCCTATGCGGCGCTAACGAGCGCCACACAAGAGCTCCCGTGCTCTTCTAACATTTTTTTTCTGTCTGAACCACGCTGTGCACGCACCGCTTCTCCTTTTCTAGCGTTAGAACTTGAACACGGCCCAGGCCCAAGATACAAGCACTTTGGAGGGACAAAACGGTCAATTCGGGGAGCAGACGAAGAAGCGCAGACTCCACAGGCCCAGTCACCAGTCTCTCTCCCGAGTCCCGATCCCCTCAGCTCAGCTCAGCTCCCCTCTCTCCCGAGATCTCCCAAGGCCTGGAGCCAACAAACGCAAGGCTACCGCCGCCTCTGCAGTCGCCGTTCTGCGACCTTCTCCGCCGCCCTGAGAGATGGCGAAGGCGTTTTACGCGGTGGGGTTCTGGATCCGGGAGACCGGCCAGGCCCTCGACCGCCTCGGCTCCCGCCTCCAGGGCAACTACTTCTTCCACGAGCAGAGTAAGAACCAACACCTTCCTTCGCCCCAAATAACCCTACCTCTCTCGCCGTCCTCGTCGATTTCTGCGGATTCCGAGCGAGCATCGGGTGGACCTGGTCTTCTCCTGCTGTCCCAAAAGGAGTGAGGAAGTTGGGATTGCCGCCTAGGGTTAAGGACGGTTTAGGAAATGTGCCCCACTATTTAGGTTGGGGGTATGCCCAGGGTTTTGAGTTGTTATGTCATCGTGCTCGCTTATTTGCACGCTAACCGGTTCAAGCTGAAATCGACGTGCTTTTCTATGTGAGTTGTGCAGTTCATTTTGTGAAATCTAGTGCTGTTTATCTACTAGCGTTTTATGGGAATGCTATGTAGTTTAATGTTGAAATTAAGGGTGTGGACAGTTCATGGATTATGAACCATTCTCTGGTAGAACGTTGGTTTTACCCAATTATACTTATTGCATGTCAATGAACATCTGTTATCGTTCCGTATTCGCCATGACATTATGGCTATAGCTTCTGAGCCCCATTGTGCCCCCCTTTATTGTCCAATGCTTTTCTGTTTGCCAGGTGAGCTGAAAGTTGACCAGTTCCGGTCCAAGATGTGGTAGTGTGTCAGTTTGTTTGTTTCAGATAGCTTATATTGCTAGGGGTAAAATTTACTTTTAGCTGTACGGATAGTGGGTCATGCATGGATGGGTTTGAGGTTTTACACGATGTTATTTCCATATAGCTACAATCTAAAAGTTCTAAGAGATGTCAATGACGGTTTCATCTGGATTAGTGCTCAGTAAGATGCTGGAAGACAAATTTAATAGCTGCAATTTTGTTATCATCGCCGCAGATTATTGTACCCCATTTAGTGTTCAAGCCTTCACTCCCTCAATCTGAAATGAAGGGTGTGTTTTGAACTTTTGATTGGTTAAGAACAAGGCTTTGGCCAACAGTTACTCCATTGGTATGCAATTTATGTGACATAAAAGTGATACCATCAGTTTGTATTCAAAAGAACTTTATAATTGTGATTTTGCATCACCTAAATCACATATTAAAGGAATAACCGTTGGTCAAGCAACCCTAGGTAGTTGGGATTTGTTGATGCTACTGCAACTTGCTTGTTTCAGTTATTTTATGCCGCGAGACCGTTTTCAATTCAAATAGAAAACGATACTGGTACTTTGCTTTCATAAGATGTTCATCTTATAACTGAACACATATAATACTCTAATGTGATTATATTGCACAATACACCACCTATATTATCTCCATTTAGCAAACACAAACTCTTCAGCTATCTTCCGCATAACACAAATCTTTGGCAATCTAGTTTTCATCTGACTTGCTTACAGCCCCCACTCGCAGCCAATGTGTCAAAAAGCTGGCTGGCCGTGTTGGCTTCTCATGTGGCTCGCAAAAGTAGTCTCTCTGTTTCACGAAAGTTCCCCGGATACACTACTCATCTGTGCCAATCTCTCAACCTTATCCATGAGCCATGTCAACACTGTTGCAACCATATCAAGCCAAGACCGTACATGTAGCTAGTCCTGTTCTGTCAGTAAGCCGGTCTATGTGGATGATTTGCTTAATTGATACCAAGTGAATTCGGATTGCAAAAGATGTGGTGATTGTTTATATATTTCTTAAGGGTGGTGTTTTATCCAAATGAGCTACTATACATGGCCGAGTGCGCATTTTGCTGCAATACTTTAGCCTGCTTGCTGAACTAGTGCTCCTGAGAGTGTTCAAATTTTAGTTTAGTGGGTTCTGCACATTCACCCCTTATTTGCATTGCATATCTGATGATATTGTGTTGTTTTTTCTGCTGGATATTTTTACATATTTGTAAGCTCAATAATGTTGTGTTAGCATTTTTGTTCATATACCTGTCTGGTATATAAGCATGTCACATTTTACTAGGATATGTTTGGTCCAGCCTAAGCTTGCCCTACCAAATATTTGGCTAGCCAAAGTTTTGGTTGAGCTATTGGTTGCGCATGAGTTAGCCAACATTGGTAAGAAAGATGAACTAGAGTGGGCAAAGAGCCATTGGTACGCCAAATTTTTTGGTAACCATCCAAACAAAGACAATTTTTTCCATCGTGGAAAAAAAATAGTAGTGTGAGATTGGCCACAATCCAAACATACCCTGTATACTGGCTATCTTTTTTGGGCACTTAATCCCTGATCGAGTTCATGAATTTATTTTTCTTTCTTATGTTACACTCTGTAGTTGTATAAAATATTATTTGTGTCTTGTTCTGTATAGTGAATCTTTTGTAATTTTTTTCTTCTGCGTGTTAGCTTTCTGTGGCTGGGAAGTGATTTTTAACTCAGAAACTTTCTAATCACCTGATCTTCTGCATCCATATCTGCAAGATTTTGCTTATGTTATGCACTGCATCGAAGTTTGACTCATTGTATGTTGACATAAATTATAATAATTGTTTGTGCTGTTGTGAAAATTAATCACATCAAAATGCTGACTTGATTTATTTTGTTCCTTTCCAGTTTCAAGGCATCGTACACTTATGAACATCGTTGATCAAGCCCCTTTTGTTCACAGAGAGGCATTTGTTGCTCCAAGTGCATCCCTTATCGGTGATGTTCAAGTTGGTCGAGGGTCTTCAATTTGGTATGGATGCGTCTTAAGAGGTTTGTGCTTGTCATCCCAGCGAACATCATTTTGATCTTCTTTGCTAAATCAACGGGTGCATCAAAATTGCTTGTATCTTCAGATTCGACTTTACCAAAATGAACTTAGAAGTAATCCCGCCATTTTTGTTTTTTGTCCAGTAGTCTCAGACTCTCACCTTATGTGATGTACTTTCTCAAGTTATAGCTCTAGATTATTCTTATTGATCATACCTTTTGTTATTTCTACAATAAATACATTATCCAAAACTAATAAGCAACAATTATGTGGGATATAAGTTGTCATTGCATTGGTCGAGGTTTGTTTTTAAACTGTTTTAGCTAAATTTACCATGCATATCCATGTGCATTGTCTTTCACATAATCTTGTGAAGGGTTTGTTCAATGGTAGACATACATTAGTTGGAGCTTGTAGGCGTGTGTGTCAGTGTGTGTATGGGTGGGTGGGGGTCTATAAACTCCACAGTTTATTTGTGATAAGTCCCACTGATATTTGTAAGATTGAGTCTTAGCTCCACCAGTAGTAGCTTGTAGGTGTGTGGGGTATACAAACTCCACAGTTTATTCGAAGGGATAGATCCCACAGATATTTGTAACTAGATATTAGATGATTGAGTCCTAGCTCCACCAGTGGCTGGGTGATGAGGCTGTCTATCCGTCTCATGGCTTGGTGCCCTTTCCATCCTTCACAACATTGTAGCCTTAGTGCAGCTAGATGGTTTTATCACCGAACGTCCAGATCTAACCAATCCATGTTGAAATTTTCAGTAAATAAAAAATTTAATCTCAAACTTTTGACCTTTCCTATTTACTGAAACTGGGAAACGGAAAACCACAAGGAAGATGGCATTTTCTGAAAGAGAAGACAGATTTATGTGGTATGAAAAGAAGGATATCCTAATATCGTTTGAAGAAAGAATATAGAGGGAGGGGATCTGCTTACATTGAACAGCAAGAACGAAAGAGATTCATTCGTGTACCTCAACGCCCTTGTGCAAGCCATTGTGCAGATCCAGTTTCATGGACTCGTTTGTCGAGATTAATCGTAGCAGCATTTTTCTTTCCGAGGAGGATAGATAGTGATGCGTGCTCTTCCTCGTCCTCACCAATTCCATCATAATCCACTACCTCCTCTCCCATCAGTCCATCACCTCCAGCTGTGGGTGCAGTTCTGTCGCATTCTCTGTGGCGCCTCAAAGCCACTGCCCTCGTTGTGTGCGACACAGCGATGATGCATTAGCAGTGTGTTAAGGAACTATGCCAAGCATTATGTCCAGGGTCTGGTAAGTTGAGCGATGGACTCGAGACTCTGAATTAAGCAACACAATTACACAACTATGCGAGTATCACCAGACATGATGCTGCAGAGATCAGCCTGAGCACTGCAGTTTGATCCAGAGGTGATAGAAGTCGGTCGATTCGAGTGTGATTGGTGAGGGAGAGTAGTGTACCATTTATCCTCAAGGAGCTGCCACAACCGAAAACAGATCAGTGCCATGACTCCTATACATGTTTAAGGAATAACAATTACCTTTTGTTCTTACTCGTCATTACAGGCAGTGTACCTCTCCCTTTCTTCTTCTTCCAGTGACAGCTGGTCCTTCCGAAGAAGAAAGAAACATTGAGTGGTCGATAGGCAAGCACAGCAAGCCACCAATAAAGACGATTTTGATCATGAATCAAATATTTCATTGAATTCGGTTTTTCTAAGAAAATGTTTTCATGGAGATCTACACAAAAATACATTTTTCTATTTTGCATATTCAGTGTTCAGTAGTAGTTTCCAAATTTGTTTATATCCTTTTGTATCGTACTCCCTCCTTCCCAAAATATAAGTTGTAGTAGTAGCGTTTTGAAGTTTGACCAAAGTTATAGAAAAGATGTCAACATTTATAATACCAAATTAATCAGTAGATACATCCTGAATATATTTTTGCAGTGTACTTATTTGATAATATAGGTGGTGATATTTTCTATATAAATTTGGTAAAACATCAAACAGTTTGACTTAGGACAAAACTAATACACCTTATAGTTGGGTAAAGAGGGAGTACTTTGCTGTGAATTTGTGACCTTTTCAGTTGTTAGTTATGTTGCCCACATGTTTCCTTAACATACTTAATTTCAGGTGATGCAAATAATGTCCAAATTGGATCTGGGACCAATATACAGGACAACTCTGTTGTGCACGTGGCAAAATCTAATTTAAGTGGGAAAGTCTTTCCAACCATCATCGGGGACAATGTCACAGTAGGTAAATATAAATATACCTTCTGATTCTTGTTTTAATCCATTCGTTTATTCCATATCCTCAGATATATTTATCTGAGGGTATGCACTATATGTAAATATTCTTGTTCAAATTTTAAACTCTGATGTTGGTAATTTGTCTCGTATTGCTGAAAACAAGGTGCCCCCCAATCCATTGTCTTCTATGTAGAAACTTCATTTGTGTCAATTGTATGGCTCAGTACTACGAAAGTATGAAACCGATTCTTGTGTATCAGTTTCAGCGATGTTCTGGTAACATGTATTCCAACCTATGTTTTGCAGGACATAGTGCTGTATTACAAGGATGCACTGTTGAGGATGAAGCTTTTGTTGGTATGGGGGCAACCTTGTTAGATGGCGTTGTTGTGGAGAAGCATGGGATGGTTGCTGCTGGAGCCCTTGTAAGACAGAACACAAGGATCCCTTGCGGAGAGGTACATCACTTTTGTTTGGCTTCTTATTTAGGCCATCCCAAACACGTTTCCTCATGTTATTTTTAATTAACTGCTGTTCTTTATTATTATAAGGTATGCCTGAATCTGGATTAGTATGTGCTGACAGAAGAATCTAATTTTCTTGAGACAATAACCCTTTTAACTCTTCCAAATGTTGCATGACGCCTTTTCTTAGCAATTGCGTAGATGCGATGCATTTATGCATGGATGAAAGAGATATATGCTGCACAACTCTTGTCTCATGATCTTATCTCACCAAGTGGTGTGTTGAATTTAGGTATGGGGTGGCAACCCTGCGAAATTTCTGAGGAAACTCACAGACAAGGAGATAGCTTTTATTGCGGAATCCGCTGCCAACTATTCCAACTTAGCCAAGGCACACGCTGTTGAGAATGCTAAGCCTTTGGAAAAGATTGAATTTGAGAAGGTGTTACGCAAGAAGTTTGCTCACCAGGATGATGAGCACGATGCCATGCTTGGTGTGACTCCAGAGGTCCCTCCGGAGCTGGCGCCGTCCAGTACCACTGCTGCGACTCCTGCCCAATAAGCTTTTCTTATCTGTTCCTGTTTTCCTTTGATGCCTTCACCATCTTCCATTAAGATCGTTGAAATGGACACTGTTCAGTGAGTTTAGCAGTTTATGTTTACTTCCCCAATAATTTTGGGTCGAGCGAAGTTCCAAAGCTGGCCATGTACTTCTTCAGTTTCTGTATTCCATATGTTTAAGATGCGCTCTATGGAACAAACAGAATCGTTGCACACAAATTTACGAGTAGCATGTGTTGCGGAGCATGTGGTTTACTCACCTTGAAATAGCAAGGTGCACCGGAGGAGGCATATGAACTGTCGGCCTGTAGTTCAGCGCCTAAAAAACCTGATTCATAGTTTGGTAACAAAAAAACTGAAGGATAAATTTTGGCTACTCCATGGTTTTACACATCATTTCTCTAACCTTCTTTGATGAATTGGTTGGAGTTGTATTTGTATTTGCTAAATTTTGCCTGATGTTTGTATTCACTGTGTGCGTGTTATAGATAAGTATGCGATCCCACAGTCTACAGTGGTCTACAGTATGGGGCGGACCCCACATGAACAGTACTCTCTTTTTCCCATTTTTTTTAATTTTTTTTTGTTTTCCAAAAAGTTATATATATTCTATTAATACTACTATATATTAAGGACAACCAAAAATCGAAGCCTGAGAGCGCTTCGGCTACTGTAGCCGCCACAATACCCCGCGTGGTACTGTTCCTCGCTAAAGTACTTTTTTTTTGTGCGGCAAAAAAAAAAACCCCGCTTATCCAAAAATTGTACACATGAAATATATGAGCGCCGACGAATAGTTTCCATTCCCGTGATCGGTTTCGAGTTTTGTTCATCCTACCTCATTAATTTGTGATCTAAATTCGCAAAAACATTAAACGAATTTGTCAAATTCGTCGCGCTCAGTCGCCCGTTTGAATTTTT
This sequence comes from Poa pratensis, assembly GCA_947311845.1. Lineage (NCBI taxonomy): Eukaryota > Viridiplantae > Streptophyta > Magnoliopsida > Poales > Poaceae > Poa > Poa pratensis. The sequence goes on along the minus strand of CAMZMU010000109.1, from coordinate 3,647,453 downwards.
CTTTCATGAGTGGATGCATATCACCCTTCCAAACAACTTTCATGTTTTAGCCTTCTCCGGAATAAAACTTTTTGTATCAAAAAATCCCCGCGCACCACCTTTTGCGGAAAAGTCCTCGTATACAGTAATGAGGTGACAGATCGTTCAAGCACTTGCGAAAGGTAAAGATCTCACTGAAGATTAAGATATGGCTTTGGCTGATCTAGCACAATGCAATAGCCACGAAGGATAATATGTAAACAGTGATTGGGTTGGTAACGCCAAATGCCAATTCTGAGAAAAGTATGCAACAATTGTTAACTTATTCTTTGAATGTTTAGCTGCAAATTATGTTTGGGGTGTGGTCAGTAGGTAGTTGGAGCAACAAACAATCTTGGTTCCTTCTCTCAATACTTCTGGTGGATACCTCAAATCCTGCAAATTAGTCGAAATAAATCACCGATGTGGCAGCCATATGCTGGGCTATCTGCAAGTTAGTCTCTCATTCTGATCACGAGTTTAAACGCGGGTTCGTTCTATGGGAGGAGGAGGATGACATGATGCACTCGCAACACACACATCACAAAAGCTTCCTAAACACAACGCGCGCGTTCAATCAGTTAGCCAGGAGCCCAGGAGGTCAAACAGATGGACATCCGTCCGGATCCTTAATTGTCCTTTTGACTATTGTGTACTCCGTACATCTGTTGCTTTACATAGGCCGGCAAGCAATATCAGGCTCGATCCAATCAAGAATCACCGATCTCTTGGTTCCGAAGGCATGCTCAAGGTTTGTACTACTCCACTATATATGTGAGGTCATTTTGAATACTCCCTCCGATCCATATTAGTGGGCATAGCTTTGTATAAATTCATATGTATCTAGTTAAGTATTTAGACTAGATACATGTGTATCTAGACAAAGTTGTGCCCACTAATATGGATCGGAGGTAGTATTACTTTTGGACAACTATGTTTATGTTGGTTGAAGTCACTATCCCGAAGACATTGTTAATCTTTGCAACGCCGTGTCGATATTTAATTGCATAGGTGTATGTCTAGTCAGATTGGGCTGATCGACCACCACCAGTCTGTCCATGTAACTTATGTTAGGAAATATATCAAGGCGGTTTTATATTCCATATATTGTAAACCGAATATATGCTGCTTATAAAGCATATCTCGGGTTTCTTGTGTGTCAAGCTGATCTCGGATCAGATCAAATCCCTGTAATATCTCTCTGTAACAAACTATGCCTATGGCACCTTATAAACACGCAAGGCATGGCGAGAACAAGGCATCGCTTCCCACAATAATCTTTACAACTTAAACCTGTATACGCATAGCACAGACATGGAGTAAAGACTTGAAAGTTACAGCCACAACCGAAACGCACCAATCAAAAAAGTTGCACACACATAGGGTAAACTTTACGCTCTACCAGTTCGAATGGAGCAGTATTAGCTACTCCTAATTAATACCCAATGGACGCCCGACCTTACACAGCCGAGACACAAATGCCTTATGCCTACCTTTGATTCGCTCGCCGTGGCTATATAAACACCGAGCTGCAAAGTGGCCGTTAAGCACTCAGCTCGCACTACAATACCACCACCGGCGGCTACCCAGGGAGAGGTGCGAGCCATGGCGATGCGTCGCCACCTTTCCTCCGGTCTCCTATGCATCCTGGTGATTGCAGCTGCCATGGCAGCGGCGAGTGCAGGATGCGCGCAGGCGATGCCGCAACGGAAATTGCAGCAGCTCCCAAACCCTCAACCACTACCAACCCCGGATCCAAACCCGCAGCCGCAACCATTACCTCAGCCAGACCCAAACCCGCAGCCCGTGCCGCAGCCCGATCCCAACCCGCAGCCCGTGCCGAAGCCCGATCCCAACCCGCAGCCGCAACCGTTACCTCAGCCAGACCCAAACCTGCAGCCCGTGCCGAAGCCCGACCCCAACCCACAGCCTCTGCCCCAACCACCGCCAGACTCAAACACGCCCGGACGGCAATCGAACACACTGCAGGGGCCGGGTGAACCACTGGGAAATGGTGCTGCATCCGGAGCTTTATATTCGGGTGGTGCAATATACAAGCTCGTAGTATCTTCCGTCGGTTTATTACTGTACTGTTTTGTTTAGATAAAGCGATCCTTACTCATGTAAATAAATGCGCTTATCTCCATGTTTCGTATGTAACATATCGATTGCTAGGTTAGTCGTGTGACGTATTGAGGCATGTACCACGTTCTATTTGTATTCACATTTGTATACTTCTAGTACGGAGTAATATATTAGTACATGTGATACCTTTTTATATGACCCTACAAATAGTTGCATTAGGAAAATTCTGTGTGCGTATTTGGTACACGTGTTGTGATGATGTCTTTGTTAAGCTCTATTCAACTTGTGGTGGTGGTGGTGGCGGGGGACCCTAGGGCCGCCGCCGGGCTAGGCCCCGCTCTTCCCTCTCCTCGCCGTTGCCAGTGCACGCTGCAGGTTCAATGGTGGCGACGCGCTGGCGAAGGGGGCAGAGGTTGTGGGCGTTGCCATGGCGTGGAGGGCCTCACGGTGCTGGTGGTTGAGGTCAGTGGCGGCGGGGCTCGATCTGGCTGTCGTTGGCCGGCGTTGTCCTCGTCGGGTATGCAGGGTGGCCTCCCTGGGCGGTGCGGTGGGCCTCGGTTAGCTTGGATGCGCCCTTCTTCTCGTGGAGGTCCGGGGGAGGGGGGGGGGGGGGCGGAGCTGGGCTATCCTGCGACGTTCAATTGCAGGACGAGCGGAGTACTGGCTAGGGGGCGGGCAGCGGCGCACAACAACATTACTGGCAGTGATGGAGGTGGGAGCGAGGTCTTTGGTAGGAGGGCGACACTGGCGGCCCTCATGCTGTAGCGTGGCAGCGGGGGCTTTACGGGCCTGAACTGGGCCTGCCTGGGTCTTGTGTGCTCCTGCTGGCGCGTCTGCTCAACAACCGTCTCTGACGGTGGAGGATGGTTGAAAGGATCATATGGCACGTGTGTGGGGGGGGGGGGGGGGGTGGGGGTGAATAGGTGCTACTCCAAGTTTTAACTTCCTTTTCAATTTAGGCCTGACACAAAGGTAAATTCTCTACATATGCAACTAAGCTGAATTTACGTATATGACAAGTTAACACTAAGCAACAAACTAGATACAAGTAAAGACTAAAATAAGAGGTAACCGAAAGTGAAGCACGCAGAGACAAAGATGTATTCCCGAGTTCCTCCTTTTTAGAGAAGTACGTCTCGTTGAAGAGGTGTGAGACTACCACAACAGGTTGGTCTCAACGCCACAACAGGCTCACGTTTTTCTCCGATGAACTTCACCACAAAGGCTAGGTTCACCTTCAACTATCAGAATCCTTTGAGGCGGAATCCGAAGCCTTTATAACAACAATTCGGGGCACACACCCACAACTGAACTGGGGGCTCCCAAATGGCTACAATCTGTCACAATAAACAACAAGTAAGATCAACATGATGCCTAGATTTTCCCAATGGAATTTTCCCAACAGGATTATGATAGTTTATAGCCGTTGTAGGCAGGGAGGCCGGATATTCCGGTTCAAGTGTAGACCGGAAGTTCCGTTCCTTGAGGAAAGATCCAGCCCAAATATCCGGGAAATTCCAGAGGCTCGCGCATTGGGACGCAAATTTTCCTTAGCGAAAAACTTGGGTCAACAGTTTGGGGGCCGGATATTCCGGTCTGGATCAGACCCGGAATATCCGGTCTCCTTGAAAGATCTGCACAAGCTTTTTTCTTCTTCTTTTTGAGTGCGATGCATATGTCAATATAACCTGCATCACTTAGCATCATATTAAGTAGATCACTAGTGTTGTTATCTAACACATAAAACACAAAGGGATTAAAACATGTTCTTTCAATCTCCTCCTTTTTGGTGTTAGATGACAACACTCGGATTTGCAAAATAGTAACAAACCCAAAGAAATCATGTTATCGATAAAATAGGAAAGACTCCCTCTAAATGTGTGCATATAAGTAATTTGCCTTGGAATGCAAATGCACACCTAGGATCCGAGCCTTTCCATCAACATAAACTTAACATGATAAATAATTTCAACAAATGCATATAGGAGAGACATAGCAAAACGTAGGTTGAGATATTGAGATGAAGCTCATACCTTATGCATAATAATGTAGATTGAATACCAATGAATATCAAATAATAATCTCAATCATAGATAGATAATTCTGAAATCCATATGTCTCACACAACATAGTTCACACAAGTGGTCAAAGCAAAGCAAAAGTTCAACAACATAAGATAAATGGACAAGATTTCAAGAAATGATAAAAGCACATGCTTGTGTCCGACCCATGAAAATCCCGCACCCTAATAGAACTATTTCCCCCCTTTGGCATTGAGACACCAAAAAGGAAGAAAAACCGATGCTACGGCCCATGAAGATCACACGTCAGAGGCCTCAGACTCATCACCATCCTCGTCCTCCTCAACTTCATCTTCATCACTATCATCTTCGGCTTCTTCCTCCTCATCTTCGGTTTATTCCTCCTCATAAGCTGGAGCACGAGTGAAGGTGGGATAGGAAGGAGCTGCAGGAGCGGTCTCAAGAAGGTGCTTCTCCATTTGAACCCACAGAGTCTGAGAGCCGACATTCCACCTTTCATAAGAAAGAGGGGCTGCCAAGGGAGTGTCACCAGGTGAGCTAGGGAGCTTGGAGAGAATATGTTGCCTCTTACGATAGGCATCATACAGTTCCTTGCGAATGTCCACATTCATGCACAGAATGTTCCTTTGGAACCAACTGAGCTTCTTGATCTGAGGGGCAAAAGAGGTGACATTTGGGGCAGCTTGATGAGTGCGACCACTAGTGCGAGCATCCCTCAAGAAATCATCATCATCTGGGACAGCAGGAGCAGCAGGGGTGACCACATACTTCTTGAGATAGATCTTCTTGTACGTGTGGTCTTCACAATCATCATCACTCAAATCAACCTGAGCCAATGTCTTCTTGATGAGCAACATAATGTAAGGTGCATAAGGAATAGTGTGCCCACCCACCATAGCCTCATACAACTCATGGTAGATGTAGTCCATGATGTCCACACGGAAATCTCGGTCCGGTTCTTCATTTTCATCACACTCGTGAGCAAGGCATAGCAAATTGATAAGAGCAGTCCGGATAGCATCGTTGTTACCTCCACTTGGAGCAACGTTGTCTCGAAAGATGCACACGAGCTGATCATAGAGGGGAAGCAAACTAGATTTGTACCCAATTTCCCCCCGGGGCAATAGAGATTTGCAAGTGTGTTGTTGTTGGGCCTTTCTGCATAGTGAAGGCGGATACCAGTGGGAGTTACACCTTTGAATGGATTGCCAAGAGCAGCAGCAAAATCATAAAAGGTAGCCTCACACTTGGTTGACCCCATCATCCATTTGAGGGTCTTGGATGCATCACCCTTCATTACTAGTGTGGCAAAGAATTGCTGCACATAAGCCACACTAAAGTCACACTTACGCTCCAGAGGAAGGACCAGCCCCAATTTTCAAACCACATTCACGGCTTGGGCATAAGCAGCCTTGGATTTGAGAGCTGAGAGCTTGATGGGCTGCATAGGACGGATGAGGTGCTTCATGGTGAGAAAAAATCCATGTGGATGAAAATTTGCTCCATGCACCAAAAGTTGGGATCCTCAATCTCTTCATCTTTTAGGGTAAGGTACCAATCTCCTTGCCTTACGCTTGCATAGTCAACACGGCTCATGGTTTTGTGGTTAGGCCTTTGCTCTTTGCCATGCTTCTTGCTCTTGCTTGCACTAGGTTTGGATGCGTTAGATTTTTTCTTCCTCATCCTCTCATCCTCATTCTTGCGTTGCCTTATAACCACAAGCTTTCCATCGGCATCCTTGCGAAAGAAACAGGGCCGAGGCCTCTTCGGAGCAGGATGCTTTAGATGCTAGCACTACCTGTGAAATTGAGCAAAATGACGATAGCAACAGATAAGCGCACACACAAGCCACTAGGAAAGGTACTGGGCATATTAAAGAAGCAACCCAAGGTCGATGCAACTTAGGCCTAGACGAATCCACAACAATATGGAAGGGAAAATTCTGGACCGGATAATCCGGCCCGGAGCCAGACCGGAATATCCAGCTTGATGACTCCTGCATTGTCCCGATTCATTTCTAGGTCTAAAGGTAGATCGACGCTAAGGAGTGCTAATCTAAGATATCTAGTAAGCAGGGAAAGGCAATTGGCACCAACTACTCCAAGAGAACAAGTAAAATAACTCAACATTGTACCCTAGGACACAAGTGCCCAAGATTCAAAAGTTTAGGAGTTACCCTATCTAAGGAACCACTCGGAGAAGAAGATGCCTGAGAAGAAGAGGCACCAGATCTGGCCGAGGGCCGAAGAAATCAGTGGCCGGAGGTGCCGGGGCGGCGCGGGGACAGCAAGCGGCGGCGGTGGTGGAGAGAGGAGGTCGGGGGTGGAGAAAGAGCACGAATGAGCCATTCACCCCAACCTCGTCTCTATTAACAAGAGACAAACCGCTCGCCCGGATATTCCAGCCCTGACTTGGACCGGATATTCTGGCCAAGCCGGATATTCCGTCCCAGACATGGACCAGATATTCCGGCCTGCGGATTTTCCTGTGCAAAGCACTGAAAATCCGACCTGCTAAACCCTTCCTCCGTAGTTTCAAAAAAAACTTGTGTGCATAGAGAGAAATGTTTTTAGGTAAGGTGGGCTTGGGATTGAGAAAGCCAAACTGAGATTGGTACTTCACATTCATTCTTGCAAGAATCAAACAAATAAAATGCCAAGTTTGAGTGTGTTTTTCATAATACCAAAGGATAGACTGTAAAACGTCAAATGATTTGCAAATAAGACCCAAATAAGAAACAACTCTTCACAAAGTAGAGGGCGGTGGCCTAGGCCACCATGTTTGAGTTTTAAGGCGTGACACCGCAAAGATATATCTTGGATGCACAACCAATACTCGTTATTTTAAGCTCACAATTTCAACAAATGAAAATAGAGATGCAAATGAGTTCTTACTATCGGCATAATGGGGGGAGGGATAGTCCAATGAATTAGGACCGCACTCCCCCTATGCCAATGCCTACACCTAAACCAAATAGATAGTCAAAATATAGGTGTGTATGCAAGATGGTCAAGTCAAGCTCCTTGAATCCACGATATTTAGCTCATTTCTCAAGTAAGTGAATCTTGCTTCATCAAGTGGCTTCGTGAATATATCGGCAAGTTTGTCTTTGGTGGGAACATAGCCTAGCACAATATCTCCACGGGCAACATGATCTCAAATGAAATGATGATGAATCTCAATATGCTTCATTCTTGAGTGTTGCACCGGGTTGTAGGCAATCTTGATAGCACTTCCATTGTCACACAAAAGAGTCACTTTGTCACAATTGACACCGTATTCCTTTAAAGTTTGCCTCATCCATAACAATTGAGTGCATGCACTAGCGGCTGCCACATACTCAGCTTCGGCGGTGGAAAGAGATATACCATTTTGCTTCTTAGAAGACCAACTCACCAAGGACCCACCAAGGAATTGGCATGTCCTGAAAGTTGATTTCACTACAAGAAATGTGCTATGCTGTGACATTCAATATTGGTCACTGAAATGGTCACGGTCTGTGACCCTCTTGTGAGCAAAAACAGATGGTCAGGTTACGAGCGTTAGTAATGAATGACAGTGACCTTTTTTGTGAATTGGTCAAAGGCGTCTATGACCAAATTAAAAGGTCACGGATTTTATGACCAATTTTTGGTCACTGGAAATTTGGCTAGACCATGTCAGATCCAACGTGGCAAAGCTGACATGGCACAATTGTGACCAAATGAAATGGTTGTAGATCAGAATCAGCCCAGTCCAGTTCAGCCATCTAGATGGGCCAAGCCCAATAATTCAGCCCATTTAATATTTTTTCCCATCTTTTCTGGACTGCTACATGGGCCAAGTCCAAGCCATGGCTTTTTGCGGCCCATTTAGTCTAGGCCGTGGCCATTTTGCGGCCCATTTAATTTCTGTTTTTAGATTATTTTTGTAATTGCAAACAGGTGGGTCCCAATTGTCAGATTCTTTACCCCGTGAGTCCCAATTGTCAGATTCTTGTAGACAGTGGTTTCAAATTGTCTGGATTAAATTTTTACACAGATTGTATCAGAAAGGAGTAATTACAATATTCCACATAATCACCATACAACAATACAATATCTTCAAATAACATCCAAACTCAGCAAGTATAAAAACTTGCTACTCTTTGATACACAGGAACTTCTTCACGCTTCCTCTAACTTGTTGAGTCTAAAACTTTGCTATCCTAGAAATGCCACTTCCTATTCCTCGTGCACCATCAGCAGCCCATCTCCAACACCTTTGGCCTTTCGACCTGCAAAACAGAACATCCATCAACATATTAAGGACCGAGTTCAGATTTCTAACAACTTTGCAGAACATATCAAGACTCTAGTTTGCTGACCCCGCCAAACAGCAAGGAATGAGTTCACCTTAAATTACAAACAATTATTTGTACAAGGCAATTCAAAATTTAAATTGAAGTTTGTTTAGTAGCAAAACAGAACATGATATATACTAAACAACTTAAACTGGCAATGCACATCTAAATTGGCTATTAAGCAAGCTCATGTTTATTATCCAAAGAAGGATGAGAAATCTACTCCTAAAATAACAATGCTATGTGCAGACTAGGAGAATGAAATGACAGGTTATTTACTACTCCATAAGTACACAAGTAGTATTTGATCATTACAATACAAATAGTGGCATTCAACAAGTGCACCAGTAATCATACCCAGGAAAACATGAAGTTTACACAGTAGTATGTCATGGAACAGTGGCCTATCAATCACATAGCTAAGGAAGAGAAAGTCTGTAGACTTTCCTAATTCCGAGATAGCAGCCGCTGCCATTTACAGTGCACTGAACTCGAAGATGCGACTGATGGGGTGGCCAGTATTGACACCCTGAATAAAGCACAACCACACAAAAATCAAAACATGTATGCGTCAATGCATAAGCTACCAAGATTGAAGACATATAGAGATGCTCCAAATAAAACAAGGACACTCATTATTAACATGTAAATTGTTTAGGTCATCAAATAAATGGCAAGAGAATTTACAATAAAAAAACTAGGACTTAAAACTTCATACAACTTACGAAATGCTTGGCTAATATTTCTTTAAGAACTTGTGAACTAGGATGAATGGGGCCGTCTGGCGGCGGACTTGTGGAGAAGGACGAATGGGGCGATGGGGGCGGGGCGGATCTAGATCGCGGACGGGTCTGGCTGTGACTAGGGTTCGTGAGGGACTAGGGAGGGGGATCGATTCGGGTGGGGGTTTAATTTATACTGGTAGTTTGAAAGAATTACGCAAAAGCCCATGGTTGGAGGGTGCGTGCTTAAATGTTTTAGGGTATTCCAGTCATTCCACTTCCAAAAAAATGGGTAGGCGGGAGATTTGCTGCTATGTGCGAAATTTTTGGGTTCCAAAGGAAACTTTTCATTGTCCAAGTGCAAAAAATGGGTTGTTTTTTGAAGCACCTACCAAAAATATGTTGCAAAATTGGGGCAATACATTTTCTAAAACTATTATACCACATTTTATGTACAAATAACTAAATTGTTACGTGTCAAACGGTTTCTATCCACCTCTTGTCAAAAAGACAAATTTTTGCCGATTAAGCAGAAAAATGGTCAAATTTTAACTACAGGTGAGTCGTAGTTTGCTCAAGATTTTTCGAAAAAATCATTGTTGGGTACAAAAGTACCTATTTCATCAGAGATACAACAATAGTTTCGCAAGATTCAACCCCTAACTACGAACGGTCACGTCCACCGTTTTGACCGTATTTTGATATCGGCATACGAAATTCAAAAAAATCAGAGAAATGGAAAACCTTCGTCGTTGTGTCATATATGTGTCCTAGTATCCATACAAAATCATAAACTTGGAATACGGCAATTCTCTTGAAAAGGTGTTCTCAGAAATGAGCTATCATCTACGAAGGTTCATGGCTTTAGGGCCAAATGACGAATGTTATGTCCACATTCATGGCATCGTTTTTTCAAATGTGCCCCTATTGGGCGCAAACGTGCATCTTAAAACCATGAACAATGTTGCCGAAGAAAGTTTTCGTTTTCCTTGCACAAAAAAATCATTTTTCATTATCCGAGTGTGAAAAATGGGTTGTTTTGTGAAGCACCTACCAAAAATATGTTGCAAAATTGGAGCAATACATTTTCTAAAACTACTAGACCACATTTTATTGGCCAAGCATTTTGTAAGTTGTATGAAGTTTTAAGTCCCATTTTTTTATTGTAAATTCTCTTGCCATTTATTTGATGACCTAAACAATTTACATGTTAATAGTGAGTGTCCTAGTTTTATTTGGAGCATATTTATATGTCTTCAATCTTGGTAGCTTCTGCATTGAAGCATACATGTTTTGATTTTTGTGTGGTTGTGCTTTATTCAGGGTGTCAATACTGCCACCCCATCAGTCGCATCTTCGAGTTCAGTGCACTGTAAATGTCAGCGGCTGCTATCTCGGAATTAGGCAAGTCTACAATCTTTCTCTTCCTTCGCTATGTGATTGATAGGCCACTATTCCTTGACATACTACCGTGTAAACTTCATGTTTTCCTGGGTACGATTATTGCTGCACTTGTTGAATGCCACTATTTGTATTGTAATGATGCAAATACTACCTGTGTACTTATGGAGTAGTAAATAACCTGTCATTTCATTCTCCTAGTCTGCACATAGCATTGTTATTTTAGGAGCAGATTTCTCATCCTTCTTTGGATAATAAATATGAGGTTGCTTAATAGCCAATTTAGCTGTGTATTGCCAGTTTAAGTTGTTTAGTATATATCATGTTCTGTTTTTCTACTGAACAACCTTCAATTTAAATGCTGAATTGCCTGGTACAAATAATTGTTTGTAATTTAAGGTGAACTCATTCCTGGCTGTTTGGTGGGGTCAGCAAACTAGAGTCTTGATATGTTGCAAAGTTGTTAGAAATCTGAACTCGGTCCTTAATATGTTGATGGATGTTCTGTTTTGCAGGTCGAAAGGCCAAAGGTGTTGGAGATGGGCTACTGATGGTGCACGAGGAATAGGAAGTGGCATTTCTAGGATAGCAAAGTTTTAGACTCAACAAGTTAGAGGAAGCGTGAAGAAGTTCCTGTGTATCAAAGAGTAGCTAGTTTTTATACTTGCTGAGTTTGGATGTTATTTGAAGATATTGTATTGTTGTATGGTGATTATGTGGAATATTGTAATTACTCCTTTCTGATAACAATCTGTGTAAAAATTTAATCCAGACAATTTGGACCCACTGTCTACAAGAATCTGACAATTGGGACTCACGGGCTAAAGAATCTGACAATTGGGACCCACCTGTTTGCAATTACAAAAATAATCTAAAAACAGAAATTAAATGGGCCGCAAAATGGCCACGGCCTAGACTAAATGGGCCGCAAAAAGCCATGGCTTGGACTTGGCCCATGTAGCAGTCCAGAAAAGATGGGAAAAAAATATTAAATGGGCTGAATTATTGGGCTTGGCCCATCTAGATGGCTGAACTGGACCAGGCTGATTCTGATCTACAACCATTTCATTTGGTCACAATTGTGTCACGTCAGCTTTGGCACGTTGGATCTGACGTGGTCTGGCCAAATTGCCAGTGACCAAAAAATTGGTCATAAAATATGTGACCTTTTAATTTGGTCATAGACGCCTATGACCAAGTCAAAAAAAAGGTCACCGTCGTTCATTAGTGACGCTCGTAACCTGACCATCTGTTTTTGGTCACAAGAAGGTCACAGACCACAGACCGTGACCATTTCAGTGACCAATATTGAGGGTCACATCATATCATATTTCTTGTAGTGATAGGCTCACCTTCTTCTCCGATGAACTTCACCACAAAGGTTAGGTTCACCTTCTACTATCGGAATCTTTCGAGGCGGAATCCGGAGCCTTTACAACAACAATCCGGGCACACACCCACAACTGAATTGGGGGCTCCCAAATGGCTGCAATCTGTCACAATAAACAACAAGTAAGATCAACAAGATGCCTAGGTTTTCCATCTCTCAAGTGAATGAGGGGGAAATGAAGAACGGGTTGGTGAAGATGTAGATCGGGGCCTTCTCCTTCAATCCTCCAAATATCAACGAGTTTGGGAGGAGGGATTGGGAGTTCTTGTAGTTTTGAGCTTGCACCAATGGTGGTCAAGGATATTCTGGTCGAGCTACTCAAGGTTTAAGAAGGGGAGGGGTATTTATACCCCTCCCATATTTATAGCCATTGCAGGCAGGGAGGCCGGATATTCCGGTTCAAGTGTAGACCGGAAGTTCCGGTCCTTGAGGAAAGATCCGGTCCAAATATCTGGGCAATTCCAGAGGCTCGCGCATTGGGGTGCAAATTTTCCTTAGCCAAAAACTTGGGTCAATAGTTTGGGGGGCAGATATTCCGATCTGGATCAGACCCGGATTATCCGGTCTCCTGGAAAGATCTGCACAAGCTCTTTTCTTCTTTTTTTTGAGTGCGATGCATATGTCAATATAACCTGCATCACTTAGCATCATATTAAATAGATCACTAATGTTGTTATCTAACACACAAAACACAAAGGGATTAAAACATGTTCTTTCAATGGTCTCCTTGGTGTGGCTGCGGTGAGGCCGGTGGTCGGATCCGGGCCCGACGGGCCTTGGTCTGGTTACCGGCATGTGGGTTGCGATCGTTGGATTATACGGAGGTGCCTTGTCTAGCCAAATGCTATATATCGCCCACAGGCGGCGTCAGACAGCCGCGTCGCCTGAACTGCCGCGCTGCTCAGCCGGCCCATTTCCTTATTTTTTTTATTTTTTTTCCTTTTCTTTCTTTTTTCTATTTCTTTTTTTTTGTTATTTTCACTTTTTATGATTTTGAAAATTGTTCAGTTTTCTAGGTACAGAGCGATGAGGAGGCGATGGGAGGTTTACGCGGGAGAATCCCAGTACCAGTACCTACAGTACGAGTTGGAGTTCTACTGGAAGCGCGAACTCGTGAGGAAGAAGATGACCGACGAGGCTGGACCCTCGACGATGAAGGTCAAGAAGGAGGGCAAGGCTAGACCCTCGACGGGGATCACCGTGGACTCCGAATCCTTCTCGTTCAATAGAGCTTGGATTCCTTCTCATCAGTCGACTAGGATGATTAGTGGTTTCTATTTTTAGTTCGTTTAAATTTTAGCAATGTTGAGTTCGAATGTTTAGTTCTATGTTTAGCTCAAATGTTTATGAAAATTTCGGATATTTTTCGTATGAAATGCAATGTTTGGAGTTATTTTAGGGCAGCTGCTGGATTAGTCGTGCCCTAAAATACATACTCGGGGCCCTAAAAACCCCGAGTTTGGTAATTGAAAGAGCATATTTGCTCTTGATTATGTTTTGGTGATGTTGACAATACAACATGTGCCCCTAATTTGTTATTTGAGTGTGATCAGGGTTCTACAAACTTTCCCGTTGTTCGCGCATCAAGAAAAGGAGAAGAAAGGGTTGTTTCTGTACTGGAGCGGTAGTACCACCCAGTACCGCTAGCTTCCAGCAGCCAAAGATGCAGCGGCAGTACCGCACCCCGGTACCGCCAAATCCAGCTCTCGGACCGCATGAGCGGCAGTGGTGGCGGTACCGCGCGCGTACTGCCGCCCTTCTTCCGAGTGAGGCCGAGGATGAAAAAGAGTTAAAGATGTTAAACTATAGGATGAAAAAGAAGTACTCCCAACAGTTCAAAGATTGGCTGCAAGTACAAACTTAGAACTCTTTTGATGTTTTTATATATGATCCTTTTGTATATAACCTTGTAAATACCCTTGTACTACTGTGTTTATTTGGAAAATAGAAAATTGCAGTGGGAGCCTTTCCCACTGTTGCGCTTCAAAAAAAAGCAAGGGTGAAAGTCAACCAACTTTCACTTTCCCCTCCCTCCCACCTCTTCCGCATCTGGAACCGCCGCCTCCGGCGTCCATCCCCGCCGGGACCAAGCTCCCCGGCCTTGGATCTCGAGGTCCTTGCTCCGGGGCGGCTTGGACATCTCTCCTCTCCCTCGATCTTTTGCCATGAGCACCGGTAAGCTCTCTCCCTCTCTCTCATTGAGTTGATGGATGGAGATGACTAGAAAGGCTAGGTGTTCTTGACAAATTGGTTCGGTAGAGATGTATTTTAGGTGACCTAGAACCTTGTGTAGAAGTTTAGTGAAGAATCATTGGCTAGTTTTTGTAGTTCCCCATCTAGAATCATCGGATTTGACCATGGATGTTCTTCATGTTCTTCATTGTATTAGTTCACTATCATTTGTCAAATCCAACCCTCCTAGTTATTGTACAAACACCTAGCAATTGATTTCTCCAATTTTTATACACTCGTGTTCTTGTTTCCCCTAATCATGAAACAATTGTGCATTACTCATCTCCATGCTTTCCCTATCCATTGCTTTTCACAGGTAGGGATGGTTCTAGTGGTTCCAATGCTCGGGGCAAGAAGCAAAGGTGTGATGAGATGGAAGATGAGTTCGACCCCGTTGTTGCCAAAGGCAGAAAATGTGTTCCCAAGAAGAAGCCTACTATCAAGAGCAAGACCCTCTAAGCCAGTGGGATGTCAGATAAAGACTATACGTCTTTGAGGGACAGAGATCCATACGTCGTTGACATAATGAATTTGACCCCTTAGTTCCGTGGCACCAATCCCTTCTTGTGACACCCCTCCCTGGCACATCTCGCCAGAGAGGCGGTCGTCCTGTGCGCCAGCCCAAGATATCTGGCCGCACGTCACGACAGTGCAACATAATGGAAATCATTACACAATCAGCACAAGAAGTGCTACAAATGGTTTACAGGGCCATCAAGGCTTGACCAAACATCAGGCCAAGCATGGCTCAGGACAGAGTTTAACTGGCAGTGGAAGACGACTAAGGCAACGGCTTGGAGCGGCTCCACTCCACAGGCATCTGGCTGGGCTACTGATCCTAGCACACTCTTGCTCCCTCTCCTTGCTAAGGTAGAAGATGAATCCTCGCCAAAATCTGGCCACAAACACAAGGCCCGTGAGTACATTTGTATGCACTCAGCAAGAATAGCCATTCACTACAAATAATCCAACAATCATGCAGCAAGATATACATTGGAAATAAAATCCTACAACATGGCAAGGTGTAATCTAGATACATGACATAAAAGTAGCATGGCATTGACAACCAAACCTGTCATAAGCAAGCAACGGGGGTATCACCAGTACAGAGTCCAAGCCAGGTGGGGTTGGATCGTGCACCGGCAATCATACAAAGAGCTTACCTGTGACGAGTAAACGAGTGTGCCAGTTGGTACCAAATAATACACAACAGCACCTGTGATCACTGCTAGGCCCACCGGCCTTATCTTTCCACTCCGGGCATGCACGGTTGATGTTGGCCTAGGCCTAACTCTAGGCTCCCAACGATCACACCGCCATCCTATATCATGGGTAACCATCAACATCTCAATGCAACATTCCCTGCATCATCTTATTTGTTTATTTAGTGAGATCAGGTAGTTCATTAATTCTTTCAAACAGAACTTAATTTAACCTCCGGACACGACAAAGACATACAGTGTGACCGACACCGAACTGTTGTTCCATATCCCAGGAACGAGGCTAGCTTGCTAGGTTGAGTCTCTCGAGAGTTTGCTTTCCCACCTATCAGAATGCACTCTACTCAGCCGACGCTCCAGGTTTCTCACGCCCAAAGTCGTACTAAGCAAAATACACTCACATGACGGTCCACCTGCTAAGTCACTCTCCTGCACCACCCTATGCGCGTGGCACAACGGGCAAGTAAGTCCGGCACATCCCCCGGCGCGACCGAGTATGCCTAGCTCTGGACTCCCTATCACAGTCGAACCCGTGCCTGTCGACCTCTACCCTCGGACAGCACAACCGAACGACTGCGCCCAATGGATGGCACAAAAGGGGCTCAACAACCTACTAGGTCACGGTCCTCCATGAGACGACGATGGTTCTGCTTTCAAAGTTCAGATTAGTGGCACCATGGACTAACCCTATCGTTGTTTGGAGGGGTGTTTCATTTAATCAAGTTTCATCATTCACAAGTCCAAACAATCGAGGATTAGTCCAACAAAACAACCACAATATCATAATAACATATCATCAAACGACAAAACATTAGCAACACAACATTTCAAGAAATAGTAGTATCCATGTCCAAACTTAGCAGAATAAAAGAACGTCAACCGGAAGACTACGGTGGCGATTCCGCCGACCAGCGCCTTCTCGTTCGACAAGGAAAAGGAAACGTCAACCGGAAGACTATGGCGGCGATTCCGCCGACCAGCGCCTTCTCGTTTGACAAGGAAAAGTAAACGTCAACCGGAAGACTACGGCGGTGATTCCGCCGAGCAGCGCCTTCTCGTTCGACAAGGAAAAGGAAACGTTAACCGGAAGACTACGGCGGCGATTCCGCCGACCAGCGCCTTCTCGTTCGCCAAGGCAAAGGAAACGTCAACCGGAAGACTACGGCGGCGAACCCGCCGACCAGCGCCTTCACAGATCAACTTCAAAATATAACACAGTTGGTTTGCGTCGACCGGGTGACTACGGCGGCGATCCCGCCGACCAGCGCCATCACAGATCGACGTTAATATTTTAGTGAGACGGCGGCGGTTCCCCCAGTCCATTGTCTCAAGAAGGTGTGTGTTTGATAAATATTAACAATACATAATATGACCAAGCAAGTACGATAAATAAATATGCAACATAATATGCAACATGGCAGGAGCAATATTACACATTTCATACTAAACCAGAACAACAAACACATATGCATAAAAATAACAGTACACAGACAACAAAATAACACTCGGCATGGTAGTAAGCAAAATAAACAAACAAACACTGCTGGGCTGCTCATAGCAAGGGGTTAGCTTGCCTTTGAAGACGGGAATCCACCGGATTTTGAAAGGTCGGGGTGATTCCGCGGCGTAGGGCAGCGATAGCCCCGTACCACGGACTCCGGAATGCACGTACAAAAGGGCACCCCATAGAACTATTTTGGAATGAGATGAAATCAGTACCACCGGAAAGAGCTCGTCGAGACGAAGATTTAGAAATTTGAATCACCGAAAACGGAGCTACGGTTTGAAAGTTGTGGGTGGTCGAAATTTGGTCCAGCAGAAAAAGAAAAACTGGACCGAGAGAAAAAAACTGCCGGGCCGCAAATGGGCCACGGCCACGCGCAGAGGGCTGCTGTGCGCCGCACGCGCGCGTGCCAGCGCCTGGGCGGGCCGCTGGCAGGCCACGCTGGGCTGCTGGCTGTTGCGCTGCTGGGCTGGGCCAGGGAAAAACGGTTAGGAACGGAAAAGAAATAACGGAGCCAGAACGGATCGATCGATCCCGTCTTCCACCTCCGGCTCTAGCACGGGAGGGCGCCATGGTCGCCGGAGCGGGCGGCTCGGCGCGCCGGCCGGCCGTCCGTCGGCTGGGATGGAGTGGAGGCGGTGGGGGGGCCGCGGCCAGGAGGAGTTGGGGCGGGGAAGGTGGTCAACGTCCTCCTCCGCACAGGCACGCACGGGAGAGCACGGGCGGCTCGGGGAGCTCATTGCCGCGGCCGCTAGGAGGGGCCAGGGAGGCAGGAGACGGCAGGGGTGGGCTTGCCGCGGCCCACCGCGTCCAGGGAGGAGCTCGGGCGGAAAGGGGAGGGCCACCGCGGCGGTGCTGGGAACCTCGCGGAGCTTCGGCCATGGAGGATGCTCGGTTTCCTCTCCACTGCTGTCTCCAGGGAGGGCAAGGGTGAGGGAGTGGAGAGGAGTGAGGAGAGTGAGGTGCTTCCATCGAGGGGGGGGGGGGGGGGGAGAGGGAAGAGTAATGGGAGGAGGGGGAGGCACGGGAGAAGCTCCACAAATATCTCCCATGGTCCTGTGCTGTCGGTGGAAGAGATAAGAGGAGGGGCTGGATGCACAGGGGAGGCACGAGATGCACTGCAGCAGACGGATTAGGCACCGTCCACAGCAGTAATCAGAGGTTAAGGTCTAAGCAAATCTTCGGCCATGCCTCAGTGTGCATCCAGGACGTCCAGAGCGCGACACGGCGGCATCGTCGCGTTCCCGGTGACTCGGAGCACCAAATGGAACAAGGTTTCCACCACTGGGTTTGTAACGATGAGAGGAACACAAGAAAACAAGAATCCCTCAGGGATTCCAAACTTTGTAAAATAGATTTTTCCAGAAAACCAAAAGCACCGAAGGTGCTCGATGAAATGAAAAGGGGCTTCCACTACCCCAATGGAGCTAGAATTTTTACTGGAGATGTTCTACTGGTATGTGAGCAATGTGGTTCAGTTTCACTCAATTTGGAGAAGATTTTATGTGTAAACATTTTCGGGTTTCGAAAATGGCAGGAGGTGTTCGATGGATGGTCTACAAGAGAAAGTTGGTCCAAATGATCCCAAATTTTCACCATTGGGTTTATTTGGTACAAGGGGTGTGTCCAAGGAGTTTGAGCTCATTTGGCTACTGGAAAATTGGGTTTCGACAAGATGTCCAAAAATTGGCGTATTGGCACGATCAAGGCAAAGTGATTTTTCACACTTCACCTTGGGGTGATCTTCTGGATTTGGGTGTCTATGGACCATGTGGTCAAGGTGACCAAGTCTCATGGTCATCGGATTTGTCTACGTATAGGTTTGCTTGAAGATCTTAAAAAGGCATGAAAATGGCCTTACAAAGGAAGTAGGTCAAAAGTTGCTCAAATGGGTTTGGCCCCAAAAGATGAAGTGTAGGGAATGTAAAGATATTAATCCCCTGAATTTATCAGAATTTATGGAGATGCATAGCTTGGCTCAAACATTTCTGGATCAGAAATGGCATTTTGAAAAATAGTGCCCAACTTGGAAATATTGCATTGAAGCATGCAATATTTTTGCATGGATTGTCTTTATATGAATATGGGAGTCCTCTGGTGTTTTTAGTGGAATTGTTTTGGCTATGGAAATAGGCTTTCCTTTGGTATGTGGAGAAAAGGGTTTAAAGGTTCGATAATTAGGGCTAGGGTTTTCGAGGGAAAACCTAAGCATCAAAATTATCACGAGTGTTGGAGTGGTTCGTGGATCACCGGGAAATTCTTGAGAGAGCAATTCCCAAGTCAATTCATCCTCAAAAGATTTGAAGAAATATTTAGGATAAGAGGAAAAAGGTTTTCAGGTGTCAGAAAACACCGCTAAAATTAGGTTCGAATTTTCGGGGTGTTACACTTCTTCTATACTCGTTTCCAAGAGGAGTGCTACAATGAGATTCTTCACCGGAAGCCCAATAACAATGTCATAGATCAGCGGTACATTGATATCCACCACATGGAGAGACACCCGGAATATTTTGGAGAAGCTTTGTCTATGTGCCCAGAGTTTGGGATTGTTCCTATCATCACCCTTCTACAGAATTATGATGAAGCCCTTGTATGCCAATTCCTTGCCACCGTCTATTTTGGCACCGAGACCCAAGATATATCACATGGATGACTCAAGACAAGAAATTCACCGCTCTTTGGAGTGATGTTGGTGCTATGCTTGGGTATGAAGACTTTGGTCCCCTTTGGACCGATGCTCACGAAGACAAGTACTTTCGGGTTCATGTTAATCCAAGGCCTTTGACCAAGGATGATCTCACTCCTCTCTACTTTTGGAAGAAGTACACCGTTGGAAACTCGGAGGGTCTCTTTCCTCCATATGAGATCATGCATCGCATTTACCGGGAAACCATCAACCCCAAGTTCGGCAATTTAGATCAAATTCACAGCTACCTAGTTACCTTGATGGTGTTGACTCATCAAATGAGAACCAAAGGGAAGATACTTGA
Source organism: Poa pratensis (assembly GCA_947311845.1). NCBI lineage: Eukaryota > Viridiplantae > Streptophyta > Magnoliopsida > Poales > Poaceae > Poa > Poa pratensis. Next base: position 3,627,528 of record CAMZMU010000109.1, on the reverse strand, counting down.
TGTTATGGATTACCTTTGGAGTGAGATTTGGAATGTCACCATGTACAAGAAGAATACTTGCTTTGCCCCTCTCATCATGAAGATCATTCTTCGGAAGTGGGCCAAGGAGTGTCCCGTCGCGGGGCTTAGTGACCCCAACACTTGGATCGTCCACAAACCCAAGCAACTCCGTATCAAAGATGATAGCGAGAAGAACAAGACTGTCAAAGGCAAGGACAAGAAAATTGTTGATGATGTTGGCCCCTCACGGGCTCCCACGAAGGAGAGTGGTTTCACTTGGATGGCTAGACAAATGAAGAAGGTGTTTCGCGTGACCAAGGCACTTGAGAAGCGTACATGGGACAATCATGTGGAGGACAAGTTTGCTCGTCAACGCGATATTCAACATCGCCGTGAACAAGGTGAGGTTGTAGCTTCCGGTTCGGAGAAGAGCATCACTCCTTATGAAAAGTGGCAAGCACAAGACTCCAAGGGCAATATTATCTCTTGGTCCGACTATGAAGATGAAGAAGAAGTGTCCTCTCGCCATCGTCCTCGTCCCCGAGCAACGAGGAAATCATCGGATGAACCATGGGGTGCTAGCATCAGTTTCTCCCTTTTTGGTGTCTTGATGCCAAAGGGGGAGAAATATCTATTAGGCTTTTGTTGGAATTGCATGGGATAAGTCACAAGCTTTGGTTTTTCTTTGATTCTTATGAGCTTGTGAACTTTGCTATCGTTTTCGGTTGTGAACCTTGTTATGCATGGTGTAAGACATGTTGAACTCTATGCTTATGTTTCCATGCTTATTTGTGCATGTTGTGCTTTATCTTTTATATTATTTCTTGCACGGTTTGTAAAATCTAGGGGGAGTGTTGATCTTATTTGTTGTGCATTTGAGTATTCAAAAGCTATCCTTGAATATGCACACATCTAGGGGGAGCTCCGTCTAAATTTTGCAAATTATTTTGTGGCAAATTGTTGTATTGTCATCATCCACCAAAAAGGGGGTGATTGAAAGAGCATATTTGCTCTTGATTATGTTTTGGTGATGTTGACAATACAACATGTGCCCCTAATTTGTTATTTGAGTGTGATCAGGGTTCTTCAAACTTTCCCGCTGTTCGCGCATCAAGAAAAGGAGAAGAAAGGGCTGTTTCTGTACTGGAGCGGTAGTACCGCTAGCTTCCAGCAGCCAAAGATGAAGCGGCAGTACCGCATCCCGGTATCGCCAAATCTAGTTCTCGGACCGCATGTTCGGCAATCGTGGCGGTACCGCGCGCGGTACTTCCGCCCCTTCTTCCAAGCGAGGCCGAGGCGGTGGTAGTGCCACCCGCACTACCGCCCAAAGTGGCATCGGGTGCCCATGTGCGGCACTGCCTGATAACCCACAAGTATAGGGGATCGCGTGTAGCCCTTTCGATAACTAAGAGTGTCGAACCCAACGAGGAGCTAAAGGTAGGATAAGTAATCTCTCAAGTTCTATCAACCACTGATACAACTCTACGCACACTAAACGTTTACTTTATCTAGCAAATAATACTAGAGTAATAGTATGGGTGTATGAGAGATAGCTTTGCGAGATAATAAATACAATAAAGTAAATGTTTGTGCTGCAGCAATAAAATACACTAAGTAACCATAAACTAACAATATCATGAGTGTGGAAAAGTGGTGGTAATTGTGATGGCTTTGTCCAAGATTAATTAGTGAAGATATCGGGTTCATTGTCTTCGATGCAGTTTTCTATGTGGGAGAGGCTAAATATACATGCACTCCACTACTTGGGATTACAAGTACTATATGATTGTATTGTTAGCAAACATCCGTAAATACTAACAATGCATTAAGGTTTCCCCAACCATAGCCTTAAGTTCATGGTCCTCTTACTCCCATATGTGCAACTAATCGGTTCGAGTCCTCAGGTTTCTGTCACTCCGGTAGGCCTACCCCCTTCCTTTGCAAATATAATGGACACCAAAGGACAGTACCATATCAACATACAACTCTAATGAACCAAAGACATTCAACCATTCAATCTAAGAACAAATAAACTACGCAAACATGACATAGATCATAGGATAATAACTTATAGCATCAAACACCATGTTTACATAGAGCGGTACATAGATTTGTGGGAGGATGAACCACTGTATACAAGGAGGAGTTGGTGATGGAGATGGCGGTGAAGATGGCGGAGAGGCAGCGCCGTGGTGCAGGGCGACGGTGGTGGCGCGGGGAACTCCTCCCGCGCTGCCGGCATCAAGGGGATTTCCTCCATGGCTTCTTGGGAGCCCTCCCCCATGGAGATGGGATCCATGGGGGAGGCAAAAACGTGGCTTTGGTGGCTGGAAATTCGTGGGTATGAGGTGTCCTCCATGAGCTAGGCTTCCTCCCTTTATATAGACTCTCGGATTTCTGTCATCCCATCTAGGGTTTCGGTAGATCGGACTTATCTCGGCCGTCCGGACTCGGATTGGGCCGAATTTTATGTCCAGATCCATTAGGAGAAAATTCCCTTCAACTTTCGCGACTAGACTTTTTCCGTTTGACGTCGTCTTCTGTCCGGTACGTGACAATCTTCAAAACGAGTTTTTAGACAGATTTAAGGAAAGTCCCAATTCAACTCCAACGAGGTTTCCTCTTGTATTTTTGATAATTCCTACACATCAAAGAGTAAAACAACAACATTGTGCACTTTTGCAACTATTAATAGGTTAGTCCAAATAAATCATAAACTTAATATAAAAACAAGTGTCAAAGACATAATATTAACATGAAACAATCAAAAATTATAGATACGTTTTGGACGTATCAACATCCCCAAGCTTAATTCCTGCTCGTCCTCGAGTAGGTAAATGATAACAAAATAATTTTTGATTGTAAATGCTATGATCAGGTCTTTAATAATTGCATGATGTATGGATAATAAAACTTAGTAATCATGTTACCTAATGAAAAGTATCAACGAACTAAGAGCTTATAACATGAAATTTATAAACATCAACAAGATTGTAATGATCATAATAAAATATGATAGAGTGGTATCTCGCTTGCCCTTAATTGTGGAGCAAAACATAAATGCCAAGGCACCTCTGAAGTTCAAGTGAAGACTAGATATAAAGATATCAAAGATAAGAGTATCATAGTTATACCGCAGTTAACCGTATTCTGACACAAGCACATTACACTAAGAATGATAGTTATGCTCTCGAAAAAGTGCTCAAAGAAAAGGTGGTGACTCAACATAAAAATAAAAGATTGGCCCTTTGCAGAGGGAAGCAGGGATTAACATGTGCTAGAGATTTTTTATTTTTAAAACAGAAATAAAATTGTTTTGAGAGGTGGTTGTTCCTGTCAACGAATCAACAATAGAGTTCTAGTTATCTTCCATACTAAATAAGTTGAGAGCGGTTCCGAGTTATTGATATTAGGCATTTATAGCATGCACTTTTATTTAGCATGACACTCCTCCCAACCTTTGTTTACACAAACCATGGCTAACCGAATCCTCGGGTGCCTGCCAACAATCACATACCATGGTCTAACCAGCTCTTTGCAAAATTAGTGACGAGCAGATGAAGCATGCAAGTCGGAAACTTAATTTAGCATGGAAGATAACAAACCCAACTACTACGTCCTCATGAGCTAAAAACAGTGTCACAAAATGAGAAGTATTTTGAAGGTTTTAAAGGTAGCACATGAAAATTTACTTGGAATGGTTTGAAATACCATGCATAGGAATTTATAGTGGACTCTTTGGGATAACTTGGTTTTAAGGATTTTGGATGCACGAGCAGCATTCCCGCTCAGTACAGTGAAGGCTAGCAATAGACTGGGAAGCGACAATCAAGAGAGCAATAACCGTCATAATCATACTTGCGACAGAATAAAATTAACGGAGGCATAAAAATGATACTAAAACTCTGAGGCAAAATAGATCATCAAGGCTTAATTGACTTTTATTTTTCAGTCATGAACATGTGTGAGCATGTGCCAAGTCGATTCAAGTAAATCATTCAGAGGAGGATACCACAATTCCATACCATCTTATGAACAGGACAATGCATGTTAATATCAAAATAACATAATATGCACTATTAGCTAGTTGAGACTAACCATAAGAAAACATAAACTACTAAACAGTATTATTCACACATCATTTTTAAGTTTCAACAAGTAATCAATTAACCAAGTAAACATTGAAAACAGAGGATAAATAAAATATGTGACGATCAACTTATTAATGTAACCGGTGTTTGATGCTAAGATAAATAAATAATAAGATACAGACGCTCCAAAAACAGCACATATGATGTGAAAGAATTAAAATATAGTTTCACTAGAGATGACCTGATAATTTTGACGATGAAGAAGGGGATGCCCAAGCTTAGACGCTTGAGTCTTCTTGAAATATGCTGGGGAGATCCATGGGAGCCTCCCCAAGCTTGAGCTCTTCACTCTTCTCCATCCTATTATATCACTCTTCCCTCTTGACCCTTGAAAACTTCCGCCACACCAAACTCAAAGTAAATCTCATTAGAGGGTTAGTGCACAATCAAAAACTCACATGTTCTGTAAGGACGCAATATGACCGTTACTTTAAACATTAGCTACTGCCACTGATGTTATGTGAAGCTCTTCCACCCAAAAAAGAATTCCACCCAACACTAGTAAAAGAGAGAATGCAAAATAAAAGACATAATCTGTCTAAAACAGAACAGTCCGCAAAGACGAATTTTTTCAGGCACTTACGTTCTCAGATTGAAAAACTTTGAACTAATGAAAGATGCGTACATACATCAGGATTACGCACAAAAATTACAGATTAAAATCACATTCTGATTTTAGAAAATTAATACGGTGAACAGCAGAAATCTGTTCCTGCACAGTAATCAAAATCTAGCATCATCTTATCATTAGAGACTATTCTTGGCACAACAATACGAAAAAGTAAAGATACAAAGGAGTTTCTACAGAAGTAGACAAATTCCTTGACTCAATAAAAGAAAAATTGCAGAAATAAAAATAATGGGTTGCCTCCCATAAGCGCTTTTCTTTAACGCCTTTTAGCTAGGCACTTAGTGCAATACATAATATTTCCAAAGTGCTGCTATTAAACCAAATCAAATTTTGTTTCTAAGTTACAGAAAGGTTGCTTAAATGGCCAACTTCTAAATGAAAGGTAAGAACCATTAAGAATCAAATGAAAACGCAAAGAGGCCACTCTTGCAATAAAAGTCGGAATCTGTCCAGAAAAACAGCAGCTGGCAAACGTAATTTTTAGGTGCTCTTAAACATGTCCAATTTTAGCCAATTTTTGTGCATGCAGAGGATTCGGTGATACAACATCAGTAAATTTTACGTGATTTTTAGAGTTTCCAGTAAAATATGAAAAATCGCGCAATGAGCAGTAGATGCTGAAAACAGAAAATCACTTTTTACATATGTATCAACTAAGCTAAATGGGTAAAACTTGGTACTTTATTTTTGATAAACTAAGAGACCAGAGGCTAAACAAGACCTAAACATGCTAGCTACAGCAAGGAAAACTCTAAATAAAATTGAAAGTAAAACCTATATAAAACAAAGAAAGAACCAAATAAAGAAGCAAAAGAAAAGAAAATATTTTTGTTGTTTTGAATTTATAAGTGAAAGTAAAGAACAATAAAACCAAATAAAGAGCCTAATAAAACTAAAGAAGGTAAAACCAAAACATATAAAGCAATTATAATACAAGTTAAGACAATACATATCATGTGGACGGGTAATATAGAGTATGAACGAGACAACCTCATGTTAGTTGATGAATAGGGGGATGACTCGGGCATCCCCAAGCTTAGATGATTGTATCTTCTTGAATATGTTCTTGGGATGCACCTACACATCCCCAAGCTTGAGCTCTTGCGTCTTCTTGTTCATCTCATATCACCATATTGATTAGAACTTATAAGCTACATCCACATAAAACTTCACAAAACTCATTAGTAGGGTTAGTACTCATTAAATAAAATCCACTCATGTTCAAGCATTGGCAAGTTTAATTTAACATTACCTACTGTATACTAACCAATTTATAACGTTTATTGATCAAAAAAATTATAAACATTGAGTATAAGCACAATTCTAAATAAGCATAACAATCTGCCAAAACTGAACAGTCTGTAAAGATGACACTTAACGAGATAGCTACGTAGCTCAAATGAAAAAACTCAAAACTAATGAAAGACAGATAATAATCTCAGGTTCATGCACAAAAATTTTCAGGTCAAAATACTATTCTGAGATTTATCAAGATTTTATTTACAGAGAAGCACAAAATCTGTCTAAACTAAACAGTCAGTAAAGATCGAATTTTTCGGGACATCTACGTAACTCAAATCAGAAAAGTCAAAACTAATGAAAGAAAGATAATAAGCATTACTTTGCACTCAAGAAATTTCAGATCAAGATCACGTTCTGGTGATTTTAAATGTTTTATACGGTGGAGCACAGAAAATCTGTTTCTGGACAGCAAAGCAAAACTATCAACTTTCAATTAACTAAGACTATAATTAACATTTTATTTTTATGTACAGAGGTATATGCATAATATTTACATGTTTTTGATGAAAAGCTTCCATGGAAAGATTTGTTTTGGTTTCATAGGCATGAACACAAGTGTTCAAGGTCGACCCCCACTTAACCATTACTCATCTTTCCAATCACTTTTCTTTTTGAAAACGTTTTTAGATAACAAGTACAACTAATTTTTTTATAATTCGCATTCCCTATCCATACTAAGATAGAAAACAACTTAAAACTGAAAATAAAAATTACTTAGAGGTAAAGCAAACAAGTGCACACAAAATATTCACCTACGCTATGGCTCCCCGGCAACGGCGCCAGAAAAGGTCTTGATAACCCACAAGTATAGGGGATCGCGTGTAGCCTTTTCGATAAGTAAGAGTGTCGAACCCAACGAGGAGCTAAAGGTAGGATAAGTATCTCTCAAGTTCTATCAACCACTGATACAACTCTACGCACACTAAACGTTTACTTTATCTAGCAAATAATACTAGAGTAATAGTACGGGTGTATGAGAGATAGCTTTGCGAGATAATAAATACAATAAAGTAAATGTTAGTGCTGCAGCAATAAATACACTAAGTAACCATAAACTAACAGTACCATGAGTGTGGAAAAGTGGTGGTAATTGTGATGGCTTTGTCCAAGATTAATTAGTGAAGATATCGGGTTCATTGTCTTCGATGCAGTTTTCTATGTGGGAGAGGCTAAATATACATGCACTCCACTACTTGGGATTACAAGTACTATATGATTGTATTGTTAGCAAACATCCGTAAATACTAACAATGCATTAAGGTTTCCCCAACCATAGCCTTAAGTTCATGGTCCTCTTACTCCCATACGTGCAACTAACCGGTTCGAGTCCTCAGGTTTCTGTCACTCCGGCAGGCCTACCCCCTTCCTTTGCACATACTACTAACCCTAGGGTGTTGATCCATGCGCGCACAAATATAATGGACACCAAAGGACAGTACCATATCAACATACAACTCTAATGAACCAAAGACATTCAACCATTCAATCTAAGAACAAATAAACTACGCAAACATGACATAGATCATAGGATAATAACTTATAGCATCAAACACCATGTTTACATAGAGCGGTACAGAGGTTTGTGGGAGGATGAACCACTGTATACAAGGAGGAGTTGGTGATGGAGATGGCGGTGAAGATGGCGGAGAGGCAGCGCGTGGCGCAGGGCGACGGCGGCGCCGGCGGTGGCGCGGGGAACTCCTCCCGCTCCGCCGGCATCAAGGGGATTTCCTCCATGGCTTCTGGGAGCCCTCCCCATGGAGATGGGATCCATGGGGGAGGCAAAAACGTGGCTTTGGTGGCTGGAAATTCGTGGGTATGAGGTGTCCTCCATGAGCTAGGTTTCCTCCCTTTATATAGACTCTCGGATTTCCGTCATCCCATCTAGGGTTTCGGTAATCGGCTTATCTCGGCCGTCCGGACTCGGATTGGGCCGAATTTTATGTCCAGATCCATTAGGAGAAAGTTCCCTTCAACTTTCGCGACTAGACTTTTTCCGTTTGACGTCGTCTTCTGTCCGGTACGTGACAATCTTCAAACGAGTTTTCAGACAGATTTCAGGAAAGTCCCAATTCGACTCCAACGAGGTTTCCTCTTATATTTTTGATAATTCCTACACATCAAACAGTAAAACAAGAACATTCTGCACTTTTGCAACTATTAATAGGTTAGTCCAAATAAATCATAAACTTAATATAAAAACAAGTGTCAAAGGCATAATATTAACATGAAACAATCAAAAATTATAGATACGTTTTGGACGTATCACTGCCCGCAGTACTACGGGTGGTAGTACCGCCGGCACGGGTTCGTGGCTCCGTCGCCCCAAGTTTGACCGCATCGCGCGTGCGAGCCAGCGGCAGTACCGCTGGCGCGGGAGGGCTCGCCTCCTCTGAAGTCCGCTGAAGACCGTTGACCACAGCGCAGAAGGCGCCAGCGGTAGTACCTAGCGGTACTACCGCTGGCTCGGGAATCTGGGTTGCAACGGGCAGAATTTTGGGGGAAGGGGGGTATTTATTCCCTCCACCTACCTTTGAAAAAGTAGCTCGCCCAAAATTGAAAACTACCATTGTTGTAAGCTCAAGATTCACTAGATCTCCCAATCCCTCCACCCAAACTCGTTGATCTTTGGAGGATTGAAGGAGAAGGCCAAGATCTACATCTTCACCAAGCAGATTTGTATTTTCCCCTCATTCACTTGAGAGATTTGAGCCCAGGGTTTCCACTAGGAAATCTAGACATCTTGTTGTACTTACTTGCTTGCTACTTTTGTGTAGCAGATTTGTGGTGCTTGGAGCCCCCAATCCTTTTGTGGGTTGAGCCTCAAGTTGTTTTAAGGGCTCCGGATTCCGGCTTGAAGGATTTTGATAGTGGAAGGTGAACCGAGCTTTTAGGCAAGGTTCATCGGAGAATAGAGTGAGGCCATTTGTGGCGTTTGAGTTTGAAACTCACACCCCTCCAACGAGACGTAGTCCCCTAAAAGGGAGGAACTCGGGAATACATCCTTGTCTCCGCGTGCTTCCCGTTCGGTTACTCCTTACTCTCTAGTCATTTCTTATATCTTGCTTTGTCTAGTGTTAACTTGTCATATAGGTAAATTCACCATAGTTGCATATCAAGAGAATTTATCTTTGTGTCAAGCCTAAATTTGAAAAAAAAGCTAAAAATTGAGTAGCACCTATTCACCCCCTCTGGGTGGCCATACCGATCCTTTCAATTGGTATCAGAGCCTTGGCTCTTTATTCGGGCTTAACGGCCTAAGAGAAGTATGGCCTTCGATGCCGATGGGAACCCTCTTGCCCTTCCTACCAGTTCGGTTTCCATGGAGGACTTCACTAACATGAAGACCTCTATGGAAATCAAAATGGATGAGTTGCGCGAAATGATAGCAAAACTCATGGATGCAAAGGTAACCGCATCACCTACTACCCCAGAGATTCCTCCGAAGGGTAACGAGGATAAAGAGGACAAAGGGGCGGATTTATCTAAAATTGATGACCCATTAAACCAACAAATGGGAAGGGAGAGAATCATGCGGTTCCCTTCCCGTACTCTCCCAACCCACCTATCCCTCATCCTCCGATAAACTAAGAGGAGCTCCACCTAGTCTAAATGCATCTTCGTTTACTAAATGGCAATCTTCTATGAGATCTCATGTGAACAGTGCCTCTATCGAGCTTTGGAGGATCATTGAAGAGGGATACCAAGCCATAGATGAATCGAACAAGACAAGGAGAGAGGTGGTTGATTGTCAATTAAATGCCACCGCTCTTGACTTGATCCGCGTTGCCGTGGGTGAGATGGAGTTGCCCCACATTGAACATTGCACCACCGCCAAAGAAGCTTGGAAGTGTCTCATTGAGGTGTTCGTTGGAAATGATAGCATGAGGAGAAACTGATTTGAGGAGATGAGCAACAAGGCCGAAGGGTTCTTCATGGAAGATGGATAAGACCACGAGCAAATGTATCGAAGACTCAAGGCCCTTGCCAATGCCTATAGAGATCTTGGTGTGCCTCATGTGAATGATGCTTGGATCAAGAGGAAGTATGTGAATGCTCTCTTGCCCTTTGAACCAGCCGACTTGAAGAGTCTCGAAGGAAGGCACAAGTTTTCACAATTGACCTCCAATGAAGTCATGCAACCGATGCAATCTTTCAAAGGTCAAGCCAAAATTGCACAAGACTCTCGTGCCCGAGCTATTGGAATGCAACAAGGAGCCTCACTTGCTTTGAAGGCCAAGGTGGTGGAACATAATGAAGATCAAGATTGTGAAGATGTGCCCTCCATGGACCCCGAAGAACTCAAGATTGCTCATAGAGACTATGTGGCTCTTGCAGCAAGGACCTTTTGGAAGAACCCATCCAAAGCTAAAGCTCAAGTGGAGCAAAAGTTCAAATCAAGTGGTAACCCAAAAATAAGACTTGCTTCAATTGTCAAGATAGATATCACTTTGTTGCCGATTGTCCTTATGAGAACCGTGAAGACCATGGAGGAAGGCTTATTCTCAAGGTTGCCTCAAAGTCCCCTAGCAAGAAGCCCTTCTTCAAGAAGAACTTCCCCAACAAGAAGTCACCTTCAAGAATGGTGTTGGTGACAAGAGAGGAGTACATGTCCGGGGATGAAGAAGATGAAGACTAAACCACAAGTGGAGTGGCCGCTATTGCCATTGCTTCATCAACATCATCTTCTCTCTTCGAATCCCATGAGAACGTCCCATCCAATCCGCCAAGTGTATCATGGCCAAGGCCACCGAGGTATCATCTTCTTCCACTCCCAAGACTATGAAAGAAATGGATGATCTTATTAGTCTTAGAGTAAAGTAAGAAAATGTTGCTTTGGATCGTTTCATGACAAACTTGCAAGGTGAAGCCAAGATACGCTTTGAGGCTCTTATGAGCGATTATGGGATGACACAATATCTTCTTGAGGAGAAGGGGAGACTTGAAAGAGAATATTCTAACGACATTGCCACTCTCACCGTGGCTCTTCATGAAGAGCATGAGCTTCGTGTCTCTCTTAAAGAGAAACTTGAAAATCTTGATGAGTCACAAAATACAATCTTTTCTAAAATCATTAAATAATGTACCATGCTATTGCCAAATATAATGTTTACAAGAAAGAATGGGTTGAATTTGGTGTTGGTCATGATAGACTAACCGTGGAACTATAGAAGCTCACCAAGGCCCACAAGGCCTTGGAGAGTGAACACTCTACCCTCACCAAGTCTTTTGAACAACTTCAAATTCAACTATCTAAAACTAATGTTCCTAGTTCCTCTACTACCTTTTGTGATTATGCAAATGTTATTGAGGAAAATGTTCGGTTGAAGAGCGAACTTGCCAAGACCTCTAGTCCCCAAAGTAAGCCTCTTGATGATCTTTTGCAAATGCAAAAGCCATACATTGGGAAAGAGGGTCTTGGTTATGTTGCCAAGAAGAAAAATAAGAAGGCCAAGCCCGCACAAGCAAAGAAGTCTACCATTGCGAGTGGTGATGCTACAAGGAGCAAAACCACTCGTAATGACTTTGCGGGAATTGCTAACCCTCACTATATTATTTATGTTGATTATTATGGTGATGTTCATGCAAAATATGTTGGTCCCTATGATGGATATGTTGCTAGAGCTATTTGGGTTCCTAAGACCCTTGTTGCTAACCAAAGAGGACCCATTGCAAGATGGGTACCTAAAACCAAGCAATGATTTCTTGTAGGACTATGCTTCCGGAGGGTCGAAATGGGTGCTTGATAGTGGATGCACAAGTCATATGACCGAAAGCAAGGAGCTCATGACGGAGTTGAGACCAAATATAAATCACTCAACCGTCACATATGGAGATAAATCTAAAGCAGACGTAAAGGGCCTCAGCAAGGTGGTAGTAGCAAGGGATATAACCCTAGTGAATGTCATGCTTGTTGAGTCCCTCAGTTACAATTTACTTTCCGTTCGTGACATTAATAAGATGGGTTTCACCATCCACTTTGATATTGATATTGTGGTACTCATGTGGAGCAAGACTCTAAAGGTCGCTTACGTTGGGTATGTCGAAAATGAGTTGTTTGTGGTGGACTTTTTGGAGTCAACCAACTCTCAAGCGATGTGCCTATTCGGAAAGGCCGATGTGGGGTGGTTGTGGCATCGCCGCTTGTCCCATGTCAATATGAGAAATTTGCAAAGTCTTCACAAGGGTGGCCACATTCTTGGACTAAAAGAGAATGTTTATTTTTCTAGAGATCGTATGTCGTGTCTCGGATCATGGACACCGGGAGTAAAGGATACCCCCTTTTTAGGTTTGGCACGGGGCGCGAAGGAGGCTAGGAGATGCCTTACCCGGGAGTTGTTGGGGATCGAAGACAGAAAACAAAAATTTTCCTACCGACGATAACCATAAACTAGCCAAGATCTAACTATGCAGATATACTATGCGAAGGAGGACGGAGTACATACCCTTGTAGACCGAAAGCGGGATTACGTTCCCGCACAAACGTTGCCGATGAAGCCGACGAAGCCGACCTCAAGGTCGTGTAGAGGAAGTAGTCGTACTCCCAGCGCCACGTAGTAGCGCCTCGCAGTTCCACACACATGCGGTGTAGATGACGACCTCCGAGCTCCAGATCCAGCAGAGCAGCGGAAGATTGGATCTAGCAGCACGGCGGTGTGCGTACATGGTGGAGAAACTTCTCTCCTCGTACGCAGCTCCGAAACGGAACCACGCTCAAGGTAGGAGAGAAGGAGAGATATTGGGGTGAATTTCCAAGGCATGGGGCTCCCCTATTTAAGGGAGAGGGAGGGCTGCCCACCTTGGTGGCTTAGCCATGTGGGACTAAACACCACATGGTTGGCCGGCCAAAGGGGGTGCACCGGCCCTAGGTGGGCCCCATTCGGCCCACCTAGGGTTGCCCCATCCAATCCGCACCATGGGGGGAAGTTCCCCCCCTCATGGGCCTTCTTTCCCATGAGAAAGCCCATTTAAGGTTGGGGCTGCCAATAAATCCGAAAATAATTAAATAAAAATATATTTAATCATTAATTACATTAATTAATATTAAATACATATTATATAATTTATTCGAGCTCCGAAACCTATTCCGTTGCCCTCCGATCATCATCGGACATGTCCCGGAACGCTTCCGGTGTTCTCCTGTTTTTCTCCGGGATATCCAATCTAATTAAAACGTCACCTACCCTTAAGTGTGTGACCCTACGGTTCGGGATCACTCCAGACATGATCAAGACACGTTCTCCGATCAATGACTAACAGCGGGATCTGGATACCCATGATAGCCCCTGTGCGTCCATGAATGACTTTTATCGTTTGAACCTTTAGACGTCCAGTGGGCCCAGAGTCACATGCTTGCAAGCTCATTGATGTAATCTCACCGAGTGGGCCCAGAGTATCTATCCTGCTATATAGACTGGCAATTTCCGCTCTTGATCACTCGCTTCTACTGCTTCCTTCCGATACCCGAAAGTGTCACCTTTATTGTCACGCTATATAAGACATGCCGTTTGATGCAATCAGCCGCATCTTCCAGAAGCAGAGATTTGATATGATCTCACAGTCGAAGGTATGAACACTACGTTTCTATATTTTGGGTATGTCCATCAAATCATTCACCTAATGACATGACTCCGTTGTCAACCGACGTAATTATCCATGATCAGGAAACCTTGATCATCTGTTGCCCAACGAACTAGTTAAATAGAGGCTACTAGGGACCTGGTTGTTTTCATACCACACGTGTATTAATGTTTCCGCGTAATACAGTTATAGCATGGTATTTAAAACATATTATGAACAATTGAGATATGACAAATAAAATCACTTTATTAATTGCCTCTAGGGCATATCTCCAACAGTCTCCCACTTGCACTAGAGTACCAATTAATCTAGTTTACAACTTGGTAAAAGCTTAACACCTATAGCAATATGGTGCATGCTTGTCTCGTGGAAGAGGTTCAGTCAACAGATCTTCTCACATTGAGATTGTATGTGCTTTGCAACACTACTATGTCACCTAGTTTGACATCATCTCGTATCATATGATAACGGTGAAATATATGCTTGTTGATGGAGTGAGACTCAAAAATTTCACACAGCATGAGCCTTAAAAGTCTAAGAGATCTATTAAGGGAAACCAGGCATGCTCGGAAAAACTGCTCAGTCCAATCATACTTGCTACTTCCGAAATAGCCATATATTTCTATACCTATGTAGATTATGCGATAGTGCATTCATATGCAATTTCGCAAGCTAACCCTTTACGACAGTGCATTCATATGCAACTTCGCAATCTAACCCTTTCTTCGAAACAAAGGACTTCTCCTGTATGAGATTTCTAGCCGTATGGGTCAGTGTCATAACTTGCATCATCGTAACCCTTTTACGGCAAGTTATCTCTTCACTCTCACCCATACAAGAAAACTATCTTCAGTTCTCTGTAGACACTGAAGGATATACTTAACTTTGTTCATTGATCCACCTAGGGATCACTCTAGAACCGTTCTTCAACCAAGAACTTGGGTCACACCAAGTCAAGCTTTCAGTATGATAGAATCTATGTCTGAGGCATAGAGGATGTCGGACATCCTTTTCTAACAACTATCACTGAAATGCCAAGATAATATTTTACCTAGTCATACAAGTAAGAATCCTTTTCTTTGCTTGTTCTATTCTGAAACATTTCAGAATCTTGACCTAGAAAAATATTCCGACCTAATGTTATTAAGCCCTTATGATCTATACGAATTATAGATTTAAAGCCTAATACTCTAAACTTCATTCATAGAAAATTTAATCACTTAAATAATCATTCATACTTTACTAGAGGATCTGTATCATTCTCAATATGTCATTACATATAAAGTTTGGAATGACACCTAGCTCCCACTCAAATATGCCTTCCACATATAAGACAAGGGAATTTCTTTTTAGCTCCCACTCAAATATGCCATTCACATATAAGATCAAGAAAAGCTACTTAGCTCCCACTCACTTCTTGTAAATGCAGGTTTCTTCAACTATTTTGGACAACTCCAAAATCCTTTGATCACATTATCAAAATGAAGATTCCAGCTCCGATATGCTTGCTTCAGCCCATGAATGGACAACTGAATTTGCATACATGTCTAGCATCCTTAGGATCAACCAAACCTACTTGTTGTACCGGTTACAACTCTTCCTTAATGTTGCCATTAGGGAACACGGTTTTCTTCATCCATCCATCAATTTCTTAATTGATAATAATTGCTAGAACAATCCTAAATAAACTTAGGCATCGCCACTTGAGACACAATCTCGTTGCGGTCAACTTTTGAATTTGTCAAAACAGTTTTGTGACAAATCGATCCTTATAGACGGTTGTCTTTCCGTCAGCGTCTATTTATCATAAAATTCCATTTACTTTCAATGGCCTGAATGCCATTAATAAAATATACCTAAGTCATTACTTAGTTATTGTACATGGATTTTATCTCGGATTATATATGGCTCATAGCCATTTCTCGGACTTAGGTCCACCATCACTTCTTTGTAGTTCGTAGGTATTTTCACGTTCCATAAACATGACGTTTCATAACAAGATAGTCGTAGCACATGGTGCGGAAACTATTCTCGTATACCTATGATCTTAGTATGAGCTTAAAGCATCATGATCATTATCATTAGCTTTCTTTCATCTGTGGAGGACGATATCGGAACAGTTTCCGGTACCAGAACAGTTTCCGTTGCGTCACTCTGATGTCTGGAGAGGAAGTTCATTAACTCCGTCCTGCTCTACTTTCTTTCTCACTTATACCTTCGGACAAGAACCTGTTTCTTGAGTAAGGTATATTCGGCAACAATTTTACCTTTTTGTCGTGAGACACGTACCCAACTAATTCTTTTAGGTACACTACAAAGATTTATCCATTTTAGGTTTGATCGTATCGAAACACTAAAATACCGAAACGACAATCTAGGCTAAAAGCCATGCCATAATTCATATGGTATTGCCTCCATGGATTTAGATGGTTTCCCTCTATCTAAAGTGAATGTTCTGTTCCTACCACACGACTCTAATGATCACAACAATTCGATAAGAGATATAATTAATAACACACAATCCAATATCGTGTGATTACGACGTTCTAACACACCATAACATTGTGGTGTTCCATACGGCGTAATTTGTGGAACTCTTTTCACAAGTCTTCCAATGATATGCCAAACTCATAACTCAAATCCTCGTTCCCTCGATCTGTATCGTAGGAAATTGATTATCTTGTTAAGTTTATTTCCTACTTTACTTCTGAACTTTATTTGAATTTATCAAACTATTCAGACCAGCATTTCATTAAGCGGATGCCCATACATCTACTTAAATCAATCCTTGGTAAAGTTTACTAAATAATGATTTCCACTACACGTTGAAATACTTCATTGATCCACACACATCAATTATGTATGATCTTTCAATAAGTTATACGCCCGTTTCCTGAAAACGGTGTCTTAGTTATCTTGCAAGTGTCAGAAGATCAAAATCCAAAGACTCATAGATCCATCAGAATGGAGCTTATTTATGCTTATAACTTTGACATGATTCAAAACGTGAGTGCCACATGAATGTGGTGTCATTACTAAGTTTGTATCCTTTGGCATTAATATTATAAATGTATGAACTATACCATCTAGATTCACATATGAACATTCCATTCACGATCGGTGTATGATCATTATATCGCTCATAAATGTAGGACAACGATTTTCACTAACAAATATGAATGATTGTCTCGCAAGAGAAGACACTTATAATGATCATGCTCACAAGCGATCAAAAGGAATATTTGTTCAAATCCAAATTAATCCAAATGGTGGATGTTGAGAGAGAGTATCTATGGCCATCACAACATGTTTGCTTGCCATCATCAACAACATTGTCTCCTCATCCTTCCAAGCTACTCAAGCAGAAAATCTTGTTTTCATAAAACATGACTAGTATCACAACTTAGTCACTGCAGTGAGTACGTTGTTTATGTCAAACATTTATAATGTGTATATCATATATATACCATCATCATTGATGACTTTCCGGCGATCTGTTTCATCTTCTAGATTCTGCAATGTAATCAAGAATTCATGAAGGTGAATGATTCCCCTTTCATGACATAGTCTATGACAAACTATTTGCACCTGCAACGTTGTCTGTCATCAAGTGATCGAGTTGAGCGAGGCATCTCAATGTCATCAAATATGACCAATGTCATCAAGTATGACTGCCACGCGCTCCTTTAATATGAGTGTTCTCTTCCATCTTGGTTGAGAAGAAAACCTGATTTACGGTGGATACAGATCATCAATCTCAGCGACCATTCCATGTTCGCGATCTGTCAACACGCACCCACAGTTCATTCTCAACGGCAGAGATCATAGCATACACTGGACTATGATGAAATTATCCGCACAAAACTTGATAATCTGAATTATCTTTTGTCAACGGAATCTCCGGTTTTATCTCCTAGCGGGGTTTGTATCGTATAGAGCTAAAAGGTTTGAAACAAGGAGTATCCTTAAGCTATGGTATAAAACTATGAAGTTTGGACCCATCTCTTTTAAGTTTCTCAATTCGCAGGAATGCGCCTAATTCTAACAGGGCTATAGAAGAGGTTATCATCTACAAAGGTTTTGCAAAGCATAAAGACTTTTGTTCATAATAAAATATGGGTTCTAGTTTTCAAAATAAAACTAAGTTTTCAAAGTAAAACTACTAGAACTCCCACTCAAGACGAGTATCCCTCGCATCGTCTTAGTGATTACACGATCCTCATTCGATACACTATCCCCGATCGTCACGGCCGATAGCATAGCTTCAAAGGTAGACATCGTTTATGTCAATCACAACAACTATGTGACTCATGCTTAACCTTTCGGTCATTGTGTTCCGAGGCCATGTCTGTACATGCTAGGCTCGCCATTATAACCTATAGCGTATTGCTTGTGCAACGTGGCTTACACCCACCTTATGCGAACGTAGATACGTCTGACACCCGATCGTCACGGCCTGCCTCGTAACGGAGAACTTTCGGTGGTGCACGCTATAGGAGAACACTACATGGTTTTAGGAGGGATCATCTTATATTTCTACCGCCGTGTAACTAATATATAAACATATATATATATACACAATATAAGATGCACACAATCTACATAACATCTAGAATGAAATGTAATGCAACATGATATGGTCTCCTCCACGCCGATGGTCTCCTTCGCGCCAACAGTTTTATAAACAATTTAATAAACCTACCTTGACCATATCACATTGCCCCTGCAAAATAAAGTTAGACGCTTTCTACTTTATCTTTTGCATATTTTACGTGGCTGCTAGGGCTTTCGCATAAGAACCGTTTCTTACCTACGAACACAACCACAACAGCGATAAGACAATTGTCTCTATTACACCCCTTTCGGGGCCCTCCATTGTAAATGCAATATCAACTATTGTAGGAGATACAGACACCCGCCAGCCACATATACGGTACAAGCCGTATGTCAAGTGTGGAACCAGTCTCGCGTAAGAGTACGCGTAAAGTCGGTCCGGGCCGCTTCATCCCACAATGCCGCGATATAAACAAGTACACGCGAGAGGGTAACAAATGTAGAATCGATGCCCACATTCAACATGTGTTCTAACCGTATAAAAATATCTACGCATAGATCGGCTCTGATACCACTGTTGGGGATCGAAGACAGAAAACAAAAAATTTCCTACCGACGATAACCATAAACTAGCCAAGATCTAACTATGCAGATATACTATACGAAGGAGGACGGAGTACATACCCTTGTAGACCGAAAGCGGGATTACGTTCCCGCACAAACGTTGCCGATGAAGCTGACGAAGCCGACCTCAAGGTCGTGTAGAGGAAGTAGTCGTACTCCCAGCGCCACGTAGTAGCGCCTCGCAGTTCCACACACATGCGGTGTAGATGACGACCTCCGAGCTCCAGATCCAGCAGAGCAGCGGAAGCGGAAGATTGGATCTAGCAGCACGGCGGTGTGCGTACATGGTGGAGAAACTTCTCTCCTCGTACGCAGCTCCGAAACGGAACCACGCTCAAGTCACGGTGGGCATAAAGCCCGAACCTGAAAAACCCGAACCCGAACCCGTATAGCCCGAACCCGACAAACCCGAACACAATTTCGGGTGGCAAATCCAGAAACCCGAAATTTCTTAGGTAAATTCGGGTTTGTGCTCCCGGTACCCGATCAGCCCGATTAACCCGAAATAAATAAAGTTGAGTGCTTGTAGCCTCGTAGGTAAGAAGTATAAGCCCAATAAAATAATCCCACTGTGAGGCCCAAAGCATCCACTAAGTATATACGCCTAGGCAAGCACACAGCACGAGGGATCGATCCAATCTGGTGCAGCTCTGCTCGATCTGCTAGCTAGCTTCTCCACCTTCTCATGTCTCTCACGCGCAGCTCGCATCTCGCCTCTCTCATGCGCGGGGGCGCAGCTCGCGTCCGCGCGGCCGCACATCCTCGTCGGCTCATCGCATCCAACTCCGGCAGTCGCTGCCGCCTGCGCTTTCCGCCGAGCTAGTCCCCCACGACTATTCATCTTCTTCCCCGCGTAGCCTGCAGATCTTGCCGCCGCCACGCTCGTGACACCGCTACCGCCAGCGACCGGCTGCAGCTTCCCCATGCAGCCTGTAGCCGTGCTTGCCACTGGCGCTTTTTGCCTTAGATTCGTCGCACATCACTCTGTTCGGGTAAATCGGGAAAACCCGAGCCCGAACCCGAATTGTCGGGTACCCGAAATGTCGGGTATAGAATATTTTGCTGAAATTTTGGGTGTCAGATCTGAAAACCCGAATTAAAAAAATACCCGACCCGAAATTTCGGGTAAACCCGAACGCCCACCGTGACGCTCAAGGTAGGAGAGAAATTGGGGTGAATTTCCAAGGCATGGGGCTCCCCTATTTAAGGGAGAGGGAGGGCTGCCCACCTTGGTGGCTTAGCCATGTGGGACTAAACCCCACATGGTTGGCCGGCCAAAGGGGGTGCACCGTCCCTAGGTGGGCCCCATTCGGCCCACCTAGGGTTGCCCCATCCAATCCGCACCATGGGGGGAAGTTCCCCCCCTCATGGGCCTTCTTTCCCATGAGAAAGCCCATTTAAGGTTGGGGCTGCCAATAAATCCGAAAATAATTAAATAAAAATATATTTAATCATTAATTACATTAATTAATATTAAATACATATTATATAATTTATTCGAGCTCCGAAACCTATTCCGTTGCCCTCCGATCATCATCGGACATGTCCCGGAACGCTTCCGGTGTTCTCCTGTTTTTCTCCGGGATATCCAATCTAATAAAAAGTCACCTACCCTTAAGTGTGTTACCCTACGGTTCGGGATCACTCCTGACATGATCGAGAGACGTTCTCCGATCAATGACTAACAGCGGGATCTGGATACCCATGATAGCCCCTGTGCGTCCACGAATGACTTTTATCGTTTGAACCTTTAGACGTCCAGTCTCATCCTCTTGCCTAGTGATACTTAGATTGTCCGAGCGTCGTTCTCCGGTATCACGATTACCGAGCATGACCTCGTCATCGACAAATCTATCTTTACTCGTCTGTGATATTACATCCCCGTGACCTAGTCACATGCTTGCAAGCTCATTGATGTAATCTCACCGAGTGGGCCCAGAGTATCTATCCTGCTATATGGGCTGGCAATTTCCGCTCTTGATCACTCGCTTCTACTGCTTCCTTCCGATACCCGAAAGTGTCACCTTTATTGTCACGCTATATAAGACATGCCTTTTATGCAATCAGCCGCATCTTCCAGAAGCAAAGATTTGATATGATCTCACAGTCGAAGGTAGGAACACTACGTTTCTATATTTTGGGTATGTCCATCACATCATTCACCTAATGACATGACTCCGTTGTCAACCGACGTAATTATCCATGATCAGGAAACCTTGATCATCTGTTGCCCAACGAACTAGTTAAATAGAGGCTACTAGGGACCTGGTTGTTTTCATACCACTCGTGTATTAATGTTTCCGCGTAATACAGTTATAGCATGGTATTTAAAACATATTATGAACAATTGAGATATGACAAATAAAATAAGTTTATTATTGCCTCTAGGGCATATCTCCAACAGGAGTAAGACCGCTGAGTTCTTCGTCGGGACAAGCGAGCAAGCAACACAGAGAGACACGCGGAGTTTACTCAGGTTCAGGCCGCCCGGAGGCTAAAAGCCCTACTCCTGCATGTCTGGATTGAGGTGTTCATCATGGTGTGGTTTACAAGGGTGTTTGGGGATGAACCCGGCAGAGTTCCGGCCGGAGGTAGACGAAGAGCAGATCCTGCCCTAGGGAGATCACCTCTCTCTCTCTATCCTCCGAACCCTAGTCTAGTCTTCAGCTTCCATCTAACATGTTCCTTCCTCGGTGCCTTGGTCCTCCTTTTATAGGCTAAGGGGATCCGACATGGGCACGCGAGGAGCGTGAGGGGTTTTTGGCGGGAGAACCCCTCGGTGGACTTTGGAGGAGACGTGGCCTCTTCTCCTCCAAGTATCTTCTGGGGGTGGCGCGGTCATCCGCCCTTGGGGAAAAGTGGGACGGACAAAGCCTGTCCGCCCCACCAACCACGCTCGTGGCAATGTCACTGGGGCGCCTCCTTCGTCTTGGCGCCCAAGTCTTCCACCAGCTTCCGACATGAGCTGGCGTTCTTATCCTCTCGGCGGTACGGATGGAGGACCCGGGGGTACGCCTGGCCTCCAGCCGGGCGCACGGACCCACGGGTACTCCGCCTTGTTCTCCGGGCGACGGGTGACCCCGGAAGGTCGCCTGGTCCTTATATTAGCCGCAGCGTGTTAATGTCGAGTTTCCTTGGGGCAGATGAGCTGACCCATCTGCCTATCTTGACTCCTTCCCTTGTCCATCTTCTAGGTGGGCCTAGGTCATGGACCCACTTTGGCAGCATCAGGGGAACCCCATGTTCCACTGCTGTGACATCATCTTTGTAGGGCTTGTGTTGAAGGTAAGATACATGATTCTCCCCACCCAAGCAAGACCATCATTTCATCAACAAGGATATTGGAACTTCTTCATGTTGATCTCTTTAGTGCCATGCCTCAACATAGTCTTGGTGGGAAGAAGTATTGTTTGGTGATTGTTGATGACTATTCAAGATTTACTTGGGTTTATTTCTTCAAGTCGAAGAGTGAGACCCAACAAGCCGTCATCGACTTATCCAATGAAGTGCAACATCAACACAATGTTCCCATATTGGCCATTAGAAGTGACAATGGCTCCGAGTTCAAGAACTACACCTTGAATGAGTTTCTTAGTGAAGAGGGAATTCGTCATCAATATTCCGCTGCATATACCCCTCAACAAAATGGTGTAGCCGAGAGGAAGAACCAGACTCTTATGGATATGGCAAGGTCCATGTTGGCGGAGTTCAAGACTCCACTTTTCTTGTGGGCTCTCCACGGCGTGTCACTCATCAAACCGGCTCTATTTTTGCACGGGAAAGAAGTTCACTCCATATGAGATGCTTACTGGCAACACGCCCAACATTTCCTACTACCGGGTGTTCGATTGTAAGTGTTTCTATAAGATCAAAGGTGTTCGTTTATCTAAATTTGAGTCTAAGTCTTTAGAGGGTATTTTTGCTGGTTACGGTGCCGAATCCCACACATATAGAATCTACGACAAGTCCTTAGGGATTATTGTAGAATCTTGTAGTGTGGAGTTCGATGAGAATGATAGCTCCCAGGTGGCGCAATTCCATGTTTGTAATGTAGATGATGAGGAACCTCAAGATGCAATAAGGCAGATGGGCGTTGGATTCTTTCGCCCAATCGAGATCCACCATGAGGCACCTCAAGAAGGACCAAGCTCCACCCATGTGGAGCATACATCATCACAAGTGGAACCCGCACCATCCGGTGGAGCAAGTGATGCGCCTAGCTAAGAACAAGCTCAAGACCCTCCTCATGTTGATCAAGTTGCTACGCAAGAACCAAGTTCTCCAATTATTGATGCTAGCCATGATCAAGACCAAGGTCCATCCTCTCCTTCTAGTGATGAAGGTGTGCACAATGAAGACCAAGGTCATCATTCCGGTCAAGACGGGGACCCAAATGAACAAGATGATCAAGAGATTATTCCTCGATCCAATGAGGATATCGAAGCCCGTCGTCAAGCTAGAGTTGCAAGAACCATGGAGATAAGAGAACATGACCTCAACAATATCATTGGTGACTTGAAAAGAAAGGTTGTCACAAGAAGACAATGTGCAAACTTTAGTGAACATCAAGCACACATCTCCGTGGTGGAACCGAAGAAAGTCTTTGAACCACTTGAAGATCTGGATTGGTTGGAAGCCATGCATGAAGAACTCAACAACTTCAAGCGCAACAAAGTGTGGACGTTAGTCGAGAAGCCAAAGAAGTGTCGCAATGTTATAGGCACAAAATGGATATTCAAGAACAATCAAGATGAACATGGCATGGTTGTAAGGAACAAGGCAAGATTGGTTGCACAAGGGTTCTCTCAAGTTGAAGGCATTGATTTTGGAGAGACTTATGCACCCGTGGCTCGCCTTGAGTCCATCCGTATCCTTCTTGCTTATGCATCACATTATAACTTTAAATTACAACAAATGGATGTGAAGAGTGATTTTCTTAATGGTCCACTTAAGGAGTTGGTATATGTTAAGCAACCACCGGGTTTCGAGGATCCCAAGTTCCCTAACCATGTCTACAAGCTCGATAAGGCGCTCTATGGACTTAAACAAGCTCCACGTGCGTGGTATGAGCACCTTAGAGAGCTTCTAGTAGACCGTGGATTTGAGGTTGGAAAAATCGATCCACTCTCTTTACTAAGAGGGTTAAAGGGGAGCTTTTTATATGCCAACTTTATGTGGATGATATTGTCTTTGGCTCGTTGATGCATGTAAAATGCATACATGAACTTTGCACTTTAATTGCTTATATTCCAATCATATTTGCATCATATAAGGGTTATATCAATGTTTTATAATGATTTTTGGGAATATTCATTTATTTCCTATTTTTATGGAATTAACCCTGCACAGGCAGAAAACCCCGTTTTCTTATTTTAATATTTCAGGGACCCAAACATCAACGAAATCACCTGGAAATTTACGGGCGTCAATATTTGGAAGGAAGAAGACCTGTGGGCGAAGGAAGCTAGCAAGCGGAGGCCCGAGGCCCAAACGGGGGTGGCCCACGTGGCCAGGTACTGTGGCCGCGTGGGGCCCACTCGTTTGGCCCTCGTGGCTCCGTTGCCGTCGATCTTCGCTCCACCGACATAGTCTTGACCTAAAAACGCCTATAAAAAAGGTCCCCCGACGTTCTCTGAAAAGAGGCGGCGTAGAAACACAGAACCATGAAACAGGAGACAGAAGGCCGCCGCCGGAGAAGATCGGAGGGGGGAAACGCCGCCGGAATCGCCTCCGGAGGGCTCCACCCCCCTCGGGCGTGTTCATCATCAACATCTTCATCGCCGTTGCTGCCTCCCATGATGAGGAGGGAGTAGTTCTTCATCGGGGCCGAGGGCTCTACCGGTAGCTATGTGGTTCATCTCTCTCTCCCATGATGTGATCTTTATGTGATCATGAGCTTTGTAATCTACTTGAATTCATGGATGTTTCTCCTTCATTGTTTGCGCTACTCAAGTGGTTTTATTAATGTAATTTCCGGAGCCACCTTTGTCCCATGGTGTGAAGTTGACAGTGTGCGCACCGTGTGTGACTCTTAGGCTAAAGGTTACAGAAATACTTACCATGAGTTATTCTTTGTGTTGGATGTCACTATAAAATTGTGGTGTTTGTTTAGTACTATTTTGGGGCACTCATAGTGACCTTGGGGTTCCCTAGATGTGGAAGACAGACTTTAAGGTGTGCTTTTGTAGCCCTACATGATGGTCTTGGTGTTCTATGATATCGTGGTGTTTGTTCACTCAGACTTTAAGGTGTGCTCTTGTAGCCCTACGCAGTAGATTGGTATTTCTATCCAACGGGATAATAGTTCAGAGTAGCAAAGTGAAGAGGAAATATCTATGTATTCAATTGTTGGGAGTGTCCACTAGTGAAAGTATGATCCCTAGGCCTTATTTCCAAGCATCCTAGAAAACCTTTGTCTTGTCCTCTTGCATTGAAGAGGATTGGGACACTTCCACATTCTTGCCTTGTTACATCAAACTTCCATCCATTAAATCAACCACCTTGTTCCTTAAACTTGTTTAGTGCATAATCAACTAAAACTTGTGACACTTTAGTTGTAGGGAATAGATAACTTTTCCTTCTTGCTCCTGCGGATTGATACCTTACTTCCACATTGAGAGGTGCTACAGTGATCCCTTGCTCTTGGGGGTTATCACTCGTCTAACAAAGCTTTTAATGATGAATTTTCAAACCTTATGACCGATAGGTTTGAAATGTCCATGATGGGAGAGTTGAAGTTCTTTCTTGGTTTTGAGATCAAAAAATTGAGAAGAGGGACTTTCATCTCTCAAACCAATATATCCAAGACATGCTCAAGAGATTTGATATGCAAGATGCTAAGGAGAAGTGCATTCCAATGGACACCAAATGTCATCTACAACTTAACCCAAAGGGTATAG
Organism: Poa pratensis; assembly: GCA_947311845.1. NCBI lineage: Eukaryota > Viridiplantae > Streptophyta > Magnoliopsida > Poales > Poaceae > Poa > Poa pratensis. Next base: position 3,601,786 of record CAMZMU010000109.1, on the reverse strand, counting down.
ATGTCGATCAAAAGTTATATCGCTCCATGATTGGTTCTTTGCTCTATCTTTGTGCATCTAGACCCGATATTGTGTTGAGTGTAGGGGTGTGTGCAAGGTATCAAGCCGCTCCTAAAGAAAGCCACATGGTGGCTGTCAAAAGAATCCTTCGATATTTGATTCATACCTCAAAGTTTGGTTTGTGGTACCCCAAGGACAAGGTTTTCTCTCTTCGTGGGTACACGGACTCGGATTGGGCCGGTGATCAAGATGATAGGAATTCAACTTCCGGAGCATGCCAATTCCTTGGTGGTTCCTTTGTGAGTTGATCTTCTATGAAGCAAAATTGTATATCTCTCTCCACCGCCGAAGCCGAGTATGTGGCGGCCGCTAGTGCATGCACCCAATTGTTGTGGATGAGGCAAACTTTAAAAGAATATGGTGTCAATTGTGACAAAGTGTCTCTTTTGTGTGACAATGAAAGTGCTATCAAGATTGCTCACAACCCAGTGCAACATTCAAGAACCAAGCATATTGAGATTCGTCATCATTTCATTCAAGATTATGTTGCCCGTGGTGATATTGAGCTAGCCCATGTTACCACAAGAGATGAACTTACCGATATATTCACGAAGCCACTTGATGAAGCAAGATTCACTTTCTTGAGGAATGAGCTAAATATCGTGGATTCAAGGAGCTTGGCTTGACCATCTTGCATACACACCTATTTCTTGACTATTTATTGTGTTTATGTGTAGGCATGGACATAGGGGGAGTGCGGTCCTAACACGTTGGACTATCCCTCCCCCCATTATGCCGACATTAAGAACTCATTTGCATCTCTATATTCGTTCTATGAATTGTGAGCTTAAATGATGAGTGAACCCAAGATATATCTTCGCGGTATCACGCCATAAACTCATACATGGTGGCCTAGACCACCGCCCTCTTCTTCGCGAAGAGTTGGATTTATTTTTTTTTATTTGGGTTTCTAGACCTTGTGCTTTGGGAGAGTGCTCAAGTTTGGCCTTTTATGTTGATTCTTGCAAATTTGGACATACTCTCTCTCTACGGTTACCTTGTCTATCCTATGCCAAAATCCTTATCCCAAAAGCCCTCTCACTCAAAAATGCCTTTTATTTCGTGCTCTTGGTGATTTTGAAGGTCGGAACCGGTGGAGCCATAACAACACTTTGCCCCAGGAACCGGTACTACCAGCCCTGGAAGCGGTACTACCGCTGGCTCGGGTGCCTCGGCCCCTTAGCCAGCGCGTGGGACCCTCTCCAACGCTGCGCAAGAAACCGGGAGCGGTACTACCGCGGGATCGAGCGGTAGTACCGCTCGCGCGGATCTGGACGGATAAGGTCTCGGGAGGAAGGGTGAAACATTCATTACGCTGACAACACTCTGGTGATACTTAAAGCTGATGCTACTCAGCTCATTTGTCTAAAATCCCTTATGCACACTTTTGTTGAATCAACTGGCCTCAAAGTGAGTTACAGCAAATCAAACATGATTTCCATAAACAGGGAAGAGGATAGATTATCACATTTTGCCAACACTTTAAATTGCCAGAAGGGAAACTTACCATTCACTTATCTAGGGCTGCCGTTGGGGCTAAAAAAAACCTTCCTTGTATTTTTTTGCCAATGGTGACAAGAGTAGAGAGAAGACTCCGCAGTATTGCTGATTTTTTGGACTATGGTGGTAAACTTCTCATGGTCAAGTTTGTACCGTCTTCATTACCAATATTCTTCATGAGCTCCTTTGAAGTGTCGCCAACTATTCTAAACCAAGTGGAAAAATATATGAGACATTGTCTTTGGAGGAAGAAGACTGCTGATGTACAATCAAAGGGGCAAGCACTAATTGCTTGGAAAAAAATATGCAGACCAAGAAACAAGGTGGATTAGGTGTTCTAAACTTAAGAACACAGAACAAGGCATTGCTATTGAAAAATCTGCACAAGTCCTATAATAATCATGACATACCATGGGTGAAGCTAGTTTGGAATACATATTACTCAAATGGTTCGATTCCTGGTCAACATACTGAAGGCTCATTCTGGTGGAAGGCTCATATCAAACTTATTGATGCTTATAAAGGAATGGCAAGATGTAAAATTGGAGATGGCAAAACAGCATACTTCTGGCAAGATCTTTGGCATGATGCATGTCTGCATCACACAATGCCAAGATTAGTTACATATACAAAGAAAAATGATTTAACTGTCCATGAAGCAATTAATCAAGAATACCTTGAAGATTTGTTTCACCTACCGCTGTCGCAGCAGGCATATGATGAGTTCTTGGACCTGGAAGACATCTGTCAGAAGGATAGAGATTGGGCCCAAGAAGGTAACATAGATTCATGGATATATATTTGGGGAAATTCTCATTTTTCTTCAAAAAAGGCATATAAGGTCTTAGTGGGATCTCATCCTACCATTCCACACTTTGGCTGGATTTGGGCATCCGCATGCCAAGCCAAGCACAAATTCTTTTTCTGGTTACTGATCCATGACAGATTAAACACAAGAAATTTGCTAGCCAGAAAGCAATTTCAACTTCAATCTTATAACTGTGCCACACTGCAATGTCAACAAGAGACACTCATTCATCTTTTTTGGACATGTCCATTCGCTGAAAGATGCTGGGACTTTGTGTGTCCGCAAAGGGAAAGAAACCTATCAGTTCATGAAGCATATTCTGATATCAGAGAAAAACTCAACGTTTATGTCTTCATGGAAATTATAATTCTGGCCTCTTGGGCTCTGTGGATAGTCAGAAACAACAGAATATTCAATAATCAGATGCCATCCTTTGCTAGCTGGAAGGCAATTTACTTTCAAGAGTTAAAGATGTTAAACTATAGGATGAAAAAGAAGTGCTCCCAACAGTTCAAAGATTGGCTGCAAGTACAAACTTAGAACTCTTTTGATGTTTTTATGATCCTTTTGTATATAACCTTGTAAATACCCTTGTACTCTTGTGTTTATTTGGAAAATAGAAAATTGCAGTGGGAGCCTTTCCCACTGTTGCGCTTCAAAAAAAAGGAAGGGTGAAAGTCAACCAACTTTCACTTTCCCCTCCCTCCCACCTCTTCCGCATCTGGAACCGCTGCCGCCGTCCTCCATCCCCGCCGTGACCAAGCTCCCGGCCTTGGATCTCGAGGTCCTTGCTCCGGGACGGCTTGGACATCTCTCCTCTCCCTCGATCTTTTGCCATGAGCACCGGTAAGCTCTCTCCGTCTCTCTCATCTAGTTGATGGATGGAGATGACTAGAAAGGCTAGGTGTTTTGACAAATTGGTTCGGTAGAGATGTATTTTAGGCGACCTAGAACCTTGTGTAGAAGTTTTGTGAAGAATCATTGGCTAGTTTTTGTAGTTCCCCATCTAGAATCGTCGGATTTGACCATGGATGTTCTTCATGTTCTTCATTGAATTAGTTCACTATCATTTGTCAAATCCAACCCTCCTAGTTGTTGTACTCACACCTAGCAATTGATTTCTCCAATTTTTTTACACTCGTGTTCTCGTTTCCCCTAATCATGAAACAATTGTGCATTACTCATCTCCATGCTTTCCCTATCCATTGCTTTTCACAGGTAGGGATGGTTCTAGTGGTTCCAATGCTCGGGGCAAGAAGCAAAGGTGTGATGAGATGGAAGATGAGTTCGACCATGTTGTTGCCAAAAGCAGAAAAGGTGTTCCCAAGAAGAAGCCTACTATCAAGAGCAAGACCCTCTAAGCCAGTGGGATGTCAGATAAAGACTATACGTCTTTGAGGGACAGAGATCCATATGTCGTTGACAGAATGAATTTGACCCCTTAGTTCCGTGGCACCAATCCCTTCTTCTATACTCGTTTCCAAGAGGAGTGCTACAATGAGATTCTTCACCGGAAGCCCAATAACAATGTCATAGATCAGCGGTACATTGATATCCACCACATGGAGAGACACCCGGAATATTTTGGAGAAGCTTTGTCTATGTGCCTAGAGTTTGGGATTGTTCCTATCATCACCCTTCAACAGAATTATGATGAAGCCCTTGTATGCCAATTCCTTGCCACTGTCTATTTTGGCACCGAGACCCAAGGTATATCACATGGATGACTCAAGACAAGAAATTCACCGCTCTTTGGAGTGATATTGGTGCTATGCTTGGGTATGAAGACTTTGGTCCCCTTTGAACCGATGCTCACGAAGACAAGTACTTTCGGGTTCATGTTAATCCAAGGCCTTTGACCAAGGATGATCTCACTCCTCTCTACTTTTGGAAGAAGTACACCGTTGTCAACTCGGAGGGTCTCTTTCCTCCATATGAGATCATGCATCACATTTACCGGGAAACCATCAACCCCAAGTTCGGCAATTTAGATCAAATTCACAGCTACCTAGTTACCTTGATGGTGTTCACTCATCAAATGAGAACCAAAGGGAAGAAACTTGATGTTATGGATTACCTTTGGAGTGAGATTTGGAATGTCACCATGTACAAGAAGAATACTTGCTTTGCCCCTCTCATCACGAAGATCATTCTTTGGAAGTGGGCCAAGGAGTGTCCCGTCGCGGGGCTTAGTGACCCCAACACTTGGATCATCCACAAACCCAAGCAACTCTGTATCAAAGATCATAGCGAGAAGAACAAGACTGTCAAAGGCAAGGACAAGAAAGTTGTTGATGATGTTGGCCCCTCACGGGCTCCCACGAAGGAGAGTGGTTTCACTTGGATGGCTAGACAAATGAAGAAGGTGTTTCGCGTGACCAAGGCACTTGAGAAGCGCACATGGGACCATCATGTGGAGGACAAGTTTGCTCGTCAACGCGATATTCAACATCGCCGTGAACAAGGTGAGGTTGTAGCTTCCGGTTCGGAGAAGAGCATCACTCCTTATGAAAAGTGGCAAGCACAAGACTCCAAGGGCAATATTATCTCTTGGTCCGACTATGAAGATGAAGAAGAAGTGTCCTCTCGCCGTCGTCCTCGTCCCCCGAGCAACGAGGAAATCATCGGATGAACCATGGGGCGCTAGCATCAGTTTCTCCCTTTTTGGTGTCTTGATGCCAAAGGGGGAGAAATATGTATTAGGCTTTTGTTGGAATTTGCATGGGATAAGTCACAAGCTTTGGTTTTTCTTTGATTCTTATGAGCTTGTGAACTTTGCTATCATTTTCGGTTGTGAACCTTGTTATGCATGGTGTAAGACATGTTGAACTCTATGCTTATGTTGCTTATTTGTGCATGTTGTGCTTTATCCTTTATATTATTTCTTGCACGGTTTGTAAAATCTAGGGGGAGTGTTGATCTTATTTGTTGTGCATTTGAGTATTCAAAATCTATCCTTGAATATGCACACATCTAGGGGGAGCTCCATCTAAATTTTGCAAATTGTTTTGTGGCAAATTGTTGTATTGTCATCATCCACCAAAAAGGGGGAGATTGAAAGAGCATATTTTCTCTTGATTATGTTTTGGTGATGTTGACAATACAACATGTGCCCCTAATTTGTTATTTGTGTGTGATCAGGGTTCTACAAACTTTCCCGCTGTTCGCGCATCAAGAAAAGGGAGAAGAAAGGGCTGTTTCTGTACTGGAGCGGTAGTACCGCTAGCTTCCAGCAACCAAAGATGCAGCGGCAATAACGCATCCCGGTACCGCCAAATCTAGCTCTCGAACCGCATGTGCGGCAGTGGTGGCGGTACCGCGCGCGGTACTTCCGCCCCTTCTTCCGAGCGAGGTCGAGGCGGTGGTAGTGCCATCCGCACTACCGCCCAAAGTGGCATCGGGCACCCATGTGCGGCACTGCCCGCAGTACTACGGGCAGTAGTACCGCCGGCACAAGTTCGTGGCTCCGTCGCGTCGAGTTTGACCGCATCGCGCGTGCGAGCCAGCGGCAGTACTGCCCGAAGGCGGCAGTACCGCTGGCGCGAGAGGGCTCGCCTCCTCTGAAGTCCGCTGAAGACCGTTTACCACAGCGCAGAAGGCGCCAGCGGTAGTACCCTCCACCTACCTTTGAAAAAGTAGCTCGCCCAAAATTGAAAACTACCATTGTTGCAAGCTCAAGATTCACTAGATCTCCCAACCCCTCCACCCAAACTCGTTGATCTTTGGAGGATTGAAGGAGAAGGCCAAGATATACATCTTCACCAAGCAGATTTGCATTTCCCCCTCATTCACTTGAGAGATTTGAGCCTAGGGTTTCCACTAGGAAATCTAGACATCTTGTTGTACTTGCTTGCTACTTTTGTGTAGCAGATTTGTGGTGCTTGGAGCCCTCAATCCTTTTGTGGGTTGAGCCTCAAGTTGTTGTAAGGGCTCCGGATTCCGCCTTGAAGGATTTCGATAGTGGAAGGTGAACCGAGCTTTTGGGCAAGATTCATCGGAGAATAGGGTGAGACCATTTGCGGCGTTTGAGTTTGAAACTCACACCCCTCCAACGAGACGTACTCCCCTAAAAAGGAGGATCTCGGTAATACATCCTTGTCTCCCCGTGCTTCCCGTTTGGTTACTCCTTACTCTCTAGTTATTTTGTTGTATCTTGCTTTGTCTAGTGTTAACTTATCATATAGGTAAATCCACCTTAGTTGCATATCTAGAGAATTTACCTTTGTGTCAAGCCTAAATTTGAAAAAGAACTAAAAATTGAGTAGCACTTATTCACCGCCCCTCTAGGTGGCCATACCGATCCTTTCAGTGATGCATATTTTACTTAATACGTTTTTGGTGCGGAAACTGCAAATGACTCCCGAGCTACATGGAGCTCGTCTTTTGAAAAAAATCAGAATCGGCACTTTTGAGTTTCCAAATATCGTGAAACAATTCCAGATGAAGATAGTGTCGAGATCTACAAACATGCAAAATTTCAACTCAAAATTTGATATATTTTGGGCTGCACGAAAAAGACAAATCGGGAACAATTACAAGTTTTTGAAAATTTGTACTATTCACCACCCATTTTTCATTTTTGCCTAGCCCACAATACAACGTATGTCGATTTAAATTTTGCATACTTGTAGATCTTGATATTATCTACATCTAGGAATTTTGTCTCGATTTTTGGAAGCTTAAAAGTGCCGATTTTGTTTTTTTTTAAACGAGCTCTATATTTAACTCGGATCCATTAGTCCACCCTTGTTTTTGGTGTCCTATTTTACATCACTATTGGAGATGAGATGCTGTTAGCACTATGTATCATGCTGTTGTTTTGGCCTCATTGATTCAGAACGGGCTATAATTTTTTCTCTAATCTGACAAACAATAGGGGCTCATTTGATTCGTAAGATAGGAAAAGTGTAGGAATAGGAATTTCATAGGATTGGGATGACATGTCTAATTGAATCCTATGGGAAAAGAAAGTTTGTTTGATTGTGGTGAAGGAATTTTTCCATTAGGTTGGAGCTAATGTTATTTTCCTATGGAGTTTGTACTATAGGATTCCTATAGGAATTTTTCCTATGAGATATGATCCTATGAATCAAACGACATCGAAGGAAAAATTCCCATATGATTCCAATCCTACACCAATCTTTTGAAATTCCTATGAATGAAATGAGCCCTAGTTTTTATTTTTTTTTAGGCAGACAATAATTACTTAAGTTACTACTTTCTTCGTTTTTTAATATAAGATGTTTTAGTCTTTATCCACATTCACATGTATAAAATTGTGTCTAAACACTTTTAGTGTGTATATTCATTCATTTTAGTCCACATTTAAAAACGGAGACATTAAAAGAGCAAGTGACCTGGAAAGAGATTTGAGAGGTGGGAACAGCACCTAAAAAGAGGAAGCGGAATTCCGGAGCTCCCCTATGTTTTCAAGGAAAAAGGAAGCAGCGGGGAGTGGCGTTTACTCACACAGGCACCGGTTCCTCTCTGCAGCAGCAACCGCCCCATCCATTCCTCCTCCATCCTGGATCAGGTTTGCACCGCTTCCGCCCTCTCACCTCCCTCTTGCGCTTCGTGATTTTGATTTCGCTCGCCGTGTGCCGGTGTGTCCATCCACCACCACATCCGAGGTAGCTGGGGATGATTCTGGTGTTGCGTTCCTTTCTTGCCAGGCGCGCGATGGTGGAGATGAGGAGGGAGGCGCTCGCACGGGGCTTTTCCGCCGACGGCGTCCTCCGCCGCAACCGTCCTCTTCGTCCCCGCCAGCCACGGAAGGGGACAAGAGCACGAACAAGAAAGGTGAGATCGCGAAGGCCATCCGGGACATGATATCGTCCATTTCTTCCCCAAGGACCCGCCTCTCCTGCTGGGGCAACACCGTGACGAGGCACCCGATCCGCCGGAGCTGGAGCGGCAGCGGGACGGGCGGCGGACAACACGGCACGGGGGTGGCCGTGACGGTGACGGCAGTCATGGCGCCCTCAAGGAAAGCCATCGCGGCGGGGTCCAGGTCCCTGATCGAACGCAACGATTTCTACTGCCAAGAATGCAACACGCACAAGTAGGGAGCCTGCTTTTTTACATGTCGGATGCCGTCCCTGTTTCGGTTGAGCGGGTATCAAATGTACGGGTTTGCCTCTGTAAAATTCAATACAAATTATCACTGAATTCTGAGCTCCTCCCATGGCCTGAATTCATTTGTATGTACTGCTTCTCTACGGGGAAGCCTTATACAGTTGTATTTCCTTTTCGTACTTCAGTTTTAGTAACGGCAAAGTGCCTCTGACAAATCAGATGACAAAAGCTTTCAGACAAGCGTACTCGAGAAAGTCAGGTTCCGTTGATCTGTTATCTCTGATGGAATGAGAGGTCGATTCTCATCTGCATAAAGTAGAGTGTTAGACAAGTTGAATCGATTCTTGGCACTATGATGAAGCATTTTATGAGACGACTTCCTAATCAAGTGTTCTTCTCACGGAAAGCTCATATACGGGACAGATAGGTGGAGTGATTCGGTGCTCTTCTCACAAGGAATGCATATAAAACCTGTTTAAAGCACATTCAGGGTCTAATCTGCAGATATCCACCAACATAACACCAATTTGAATCATTAGTACATAAGTGCTTTCTGGTTGTGAAAGAAAGATATCAGTGACAGTACCTGGGCCTCGAAATGGTCAAGAACAATTTCGATTATGTAAAGCATTCCTCATCATTAGTGCTAGAAAGAAAAATCTCTAAACTATGTAGGGTAAAAGCCAGTTTCCCGACAAACTACTTGGACATTGCATTGGCAGTCCCCTACAAACTACTTGGACATTTCATAGAAAGCAAGGCTGGGGGCCTATGGTGCTCCGGATCACTGATTCCTGAAGCTTCACGTTCTAGCTGGTGTGGCGAGTTAAATATGGAGTAGAGATCCGAAAAGTCCATGTATAGCCCGGGCTACATATAGCCAGTTTTTTGAAAAAAAAAACTTAAAACGCCATTTTAAAGTTTCAACAAATTCTGAAAACATTTCTAGACAATGATAATGATGTATTGTTCCAAAGTGCAAAATTTCATTTCGAAACACTTTGTATTTTGGGACACACAAAAAAGACAAATCAGACAAATTTTGGAGATTCAGATTTGTGTACCGTTCACTACTTAAAATCTCCACTTTTATCATTTTTACACAGGATATAATACAATTATTTTGAGTTAAAAAATTTCACATTGATGAATACATCGCTGTCTACATCTAGGATTTTTTTCAGAATTTTTTGAGAATTCAAATATTGATTTCAAAATTTTCCAAAAAAGGGATACATGTAGCCTGGGCTACAAACCATCACTCATAGAGATCTAGTTTTCATATAGTCGTTTGGATAGAAAAAAGGAGTTTGTGTTATCTTGTTCTTGCCTGGGCGTTGCATTTCTAATTTGCTGGAGTAGTTGGTGTTTCCTTTGTTTAGATTTTTTTTACATTTACAAATACGATTTTTTGATTAGTGTATGCATCTACACCTATAAGGCAAAACAAATTTCCCCGTGTTTCCTTTATTTTCTCGGTTGTGGTTAGCACACAGTGTTGTTTATCATGTTTCGAGCGTAGTTGTCTTCAGAGAAAAATTGGAAGTCTGTATTATTAGTTTTCATTCGTGGCAATGAAAATTGAGAGTTGTGGCTCTTTTCATCAAAATAAAAATAAAGATCAAACATTATTACAATTGTTATTTTCTATATTATTCATCGGCCCACAATTCTTGGAAAGGTAAATGAACATGTTAGATAGCAGGCGATGGTGCCATTTTCGCCGCTAGGTCCGGGGGAGAAGTCTTGGGACATTCAGTTATGCACTCGTTGACCGTGGCATAGCATTTATCCTTTACTAAACAGCAGAAGATGCAATCCGACGAACACTCTCTTTCACGGACACACATTCCCTGGAAGTGGATCTTAACGCTTTCCGTGTCTCCCAGTATTCTGCCTACGAAAAAAATATTCAAATTAGCTTATGTGTACATCAACTAAGAAGTAATTCATACAACAAGCAAAACAAAGAAATAAAAAATCACTTTAAAAAGGCCGTAAGCACTTCTGAAGAAGTAAGAAATATGCATATATAGCGTGTGCATTAACTGCTCGATCATGGAAGATTAGTACTGAAAGACAAGCCAACCGAAGCATCAAAATAGGTACGGGGAGTTGAACCAATACTCCTATCTATTTCTGGAACCCTCTCGTGCTACAGTGGACAGAGGCGACGGGGAGGCGACTCCGCGCCGCCCAGCTCCCGCCGGCGCATCTGGAGATATCCCGTCCTCCGACGGCCGCTCCGGCGGCGGGAGAGCGGGGACTCTCCAGATCTGCGTTCCGGTGCGTAGCTCGGGGCCTGCGAGCGGCGGAGCCATGGTGGGAAGGGCGACGCCGGCGTGATCTGATGCTCTGCGGCTTCCCCTCCACGGCGGCGTCTTCGACGGTGCTGGCGGGCTGCAGGGCGTCCCCGCTGCGCCGGTGCTCTTCTCCGGCGCCGGTGGTGGCTTTTGGGGGTGCAGGAGATCGGGATGTCAGATCTACAGAGTCGTCTTCTCCGTCGAGCTTTGGCGTCTCCGGCGTCGAGCAGTGGCGCAGATCCAAGGCGATGGCGTGCTCTGGTGGTCTTCCAGCTTCGTCGCCTCCGCCAAGACCCAGGCGGTTGACTGAAGACGGCGACCTCGTCGGCGGCTTCCTGGCCGCGGTTCGCTGCGTGCGCCGGCTCGGGTGGAGTGCGGTGGCAGCGCGCGGTCGGCGGTCACCGTGGTGAGACGGCGTCGGTGGAGCTGGACCTTCAAGAACTAGGTTAGATTTCCTTGTTTTTGAGGTTGTACTGCTAGTTCGGTTTCGTTTGTGATCTGTATTCCCTTGTACTCAAAAAAAAAAAAAAAGGTACGGGGAGTTTATCTGCAACTTACACTGAACATGGGTAGCAAAGCTGACGAGAAGAAGCACCGAGAGTATGATTGGTGTATGGAAGCGGTTCCTACACTTGTCCATGGAGAAAGTACTAGGTGGCCTTGTGTTTGGTCCTCGTCTACAGTAGCAGGTTTTCTGAGAAACAATGACAGGTATCTTCGTTGGGAATCCTAATATATATACACACAATCAACCTGAGGAACAGGGCAAAGAAGTAAAGGGTGTAATCTAAACATGATCCCTAAAATCACGGTTGTTTCTATTTTTGCATACACGGCTAATCTTTGTATTTTATGTGGTTCGATTCAATATTCCTTAATCTCTAGCTAGGGATCGGACACTAAACATATGGCTAAAATCACGGTCTTCCTATTTTTGCAAAGATACCGTCCCGGCTAATTAACCTTTGTATTTATGTGATATGATTCAATATTCCTTATCCAATCACTCTAGTGATACAATCACTCTAGTCAGATGCTAGACCGCTAGGGATCAGACGTCCGATCCATGCATATACGGGACAGATAGGTGGAGTGATTCGTTGCTCTTCTCACAAGGAATGCATATAAAACCATTTTAAAGCACATTCAAGGTATAATCTGCAGATATCCACCAAACTAACACCAATCTGAATCATCAGTACATAAGTGCTTTCTGGTTGTGGAAGAGTCAACCTAAGGATATCAGTAACAATACCTGGGCCTCGAAATGGTTAACAGCAATTTCGATTACATAAAGCATTCCTCATCATTAGAGCTACAAAGAAAAATCTCTAAACTGTCTAGCACAAAACGGGCAAAAGACAGTTTCCCTAAAAACTACTCGGGCATTAAATTGGTAGTTCCCTACAAACTACTTGGACATTTCATTGGTAGCACTGATATCAACATCATTTTTCAAATCTTTTGAGCCTTCTACGGCGGATCTCCTCGACTGAGAGCTCGCTGTTGCCACCATCCTGGAGAAGCTGTCTGCGGGAAAAGCCATGGTCCTGGTGCGGGGTGCTGCACGTCTCACATACATCTGTGCAAGGTGAGTTGTCGCTCCAGCAGGTTGTGCATCTCCACATACCATGACCAGTCTCTCTTGGCACTGATGCAACATGGACCGGGACACTTCTACCGCGATAATGGGCTGGTGACCTTAGAAGTCTCCGAGCAAATCCCACTGGCCGACACACAATGTCTGCAATGGCTGAAAACATAAGAGAGAGCGGCTCTGGACCGCGCTTCAGACAAACATAGGCCAGGCCAGCAAGTATCCCACCAACATGGCCAATCAACTGTGCCTCCGGATTCAATGCCTGGACGAGTAGTAGTTCAAGCCACGCGACATACTTTGCAGGAATGACCACCCCAAAGAAGACAACATTACCTGCCCGGGCATTAGAAAGCACAACATTCATGCCAAGCACCACTCCAGAGAATCCAGCAGAATACTGATAATACGGCACATCGTTGCCGAGGAGATGTAAGCCTTTAGACAAAAGCAGTGTGAAGCCCTGAGAAAGGCCAAGCAAGGAAATCACCATGGAAGCAAACTCAGAACTGCCAATGGATGTTTCAAGCTGTAAACCCGTCCGCAAGAGAGATGCCATGTTCATAAAGAAGTGAACTTCACTCAAGTGGTAGAAAGCTGAGAGGAAGAAACGTCTCAGGTCGCCATACTGTAAGAATTTGGAAATGTTATTTTTAACAATGGTAGATATATAAAACACTGAGAATGACTTGCAGTTAATTTTCAGCACTAGACTCATAGCACAGCATGTGCAATCTGCTGAAAAAAAATCGGGGCAACAATGCAACAATAGAATCACAACATTTTAAACCGGTACAGCATGTACTTTACTGAATCTATGGGTGTAAAGTGAGACATAGGTCCAAAACTTGTGCAGGTTTGTGACCAAGATCCTTGATCTTGACAATCGCACAATTAGGTTCCTAAGCTTGTACTTACAAAACACATTAAGGGTCAGTAAGTGCCTGAACCGTATGCTGAACTATGAAAGAGAAAACTTTACCAACTCTAACAGAATCTTGTTGTTCCCCAATACTACCAGTCCCCACCAAGGGTGATAGGGTCTAAATTCTGCACTTATACAACACTGGGCACTAATCATCTTATAAAAAATCTCCCCTAATCACAATCTAGGCAGATCAGATCAAAAGCAATTAGCATCGTGTGATTTCTTCTAGCAGCCAACCGAATCTACACATGATTCGGCCATCTAACCCGCAGGCCGAGGCGTGGTGGTTTAGGCAGGTACCTTGATGATGAGGTAAGGGTTGAACATGACGAAACGGAGCCGGGGTAGGTGCGCATCGAGGGCGCCCGGGCGGTAGTACACCAGCGCGTTGGCGGCGATCAGCGCGGCCGTTACGGGTGGGCGGCTTGCGCCGGCGGAGCCAAACTTTAGCAGCAGCAGTGCCAACAGCGGCAGCGTCCGGCCAGCGTAGTCATCCTGCCGGTGGCGGCTCATGCTGATGCCCATCGCCGAGATCGATGTGCCGGTGGAGGGCTCGAAGACCAACTGCCGCCGGCTTTTTCTCTCTCCCGATTTTTTTTTAGGTATCCCGAAATATTTTGTTGGTGCATCCCCGGTCCTTCTATATTTCTCAATGGCATACTATTCCGGGTCCTTTTAGGCTTTAGCCCAAGAGCCTAGACATTTTTCGTGGGGATACGAGTGTAAATATTTAGAGTGAACACAAAGTGATGAGTCGGCTAATTCTCTTCGTGCTACCGTCTCTCAGAAAACGACACATACCTGGTGTAGCGACTCTTTTAAAAACATAGGATTCTGCTAAGTGGTAATACTATGTATAGAGTCTGACAGTTGCCCGATGCAGAAGGTCGGAAGGAGAAGCGTGATAGTCTTTGAATGGAAGCCCCGTTAAAGGAAGATAGTATCAACCAGAAATCCATTAGTATCCAACGGTTCTGGAGCACTAGATATCTTCTCGATCGAACCCCACATGGTCTCGATGACGCCTAGTGTATTCCATTTATCAGTGGTAGTTGACTCGTGAGATCCAACATCTGCCCGTGATGCTTTGACTCATGAGCTCCTTTCATATCTACGATAATAAAAAGCGAACACACTAAATATTTGAGCTTTCAGATGTGTTCCTCCTCTGCCTTGATGTCTGCATATACTTTGTGGAACATGTGACGGCACTAGACGCACATACGAGTGCCAAGAGGGGAAGTTCCTAAACTGGAGTTGATCGACGAGGGCGTCAGTCTTTAGGCGCAAGAATGTGGCATCCTAGATGATAAGATACTCATACAACAAGTTGCAACTTCTTTTTCAGGAAGCTCGTCCCAATAGAACACATATACTAAGCATTTGGTGACCGACCGGGAAATCCTTCCCGAGTGCGCACGACTGAGAACAAAGTGTGCAGGAAAGACTAGTGTTGATACATGGGACCAATTTAGAGATTCTAAAGAGCTTACAGGCGTAACAGCCGCCGGCCGAGTGAGGATGGTGATCTTCAAGCTTCTTCATGGGAAAAGCTCCTTCTTTGGGATAAGTTCTCATTGTGATTAGAATGACCAGCATGGCCTCGGGTGGGCCAGGGTGTTACATACTAGGAGCTCAAAACTGAATCGACGGCCTTGTTGAGCTCTAGAAGTGAACGAGACTATGCGGAATGAGTGTGCATCGCCAGATTTGGCCCATACAGGGCTCCAACGAGTAGGATTCGTCGTTGGAGAAGTCCATCTGGCTCGAGCACAAGGTTACTAATTTGCGTAATTTTTATGCTGCAGCATACTCTTGTGTGTTTTGTTGGAAGCACACGAATGATATGCTAG
This sequence comes from Poa pratensis, assembly GCA_947311845.1. Lineage (NCBI taxonomy): Eukaryota > Viridiplantae > Streptophyta > Magnoliopsida > Poales > Poaceae > Poa > Poa pratensis. The sequence goes on along the minus strand of CAMZMU010000109.1, from coordinate 3,586,662 downwards.
AACAATTATTATCGTTTGCTGCAAAATTGGATTGATGGTGCGAATGTTTTCGTGATGTGCTGCAAAATGTGTTCTCGTGTGATGCATATATGTATTGACTATTTATTGAAGATTGTGTGTGACCGATGGAGAATCGCGGACTCGGGAGGACACACGATGTGTCCGCGTCTCCCCCAAAGTTGGACCAAAATTGGGCCGCGTTTGGGGCGAAACCGCGTGTCCGCGCGGACAAGTGTCCCTATGCGCCGGCCCGTTGGAGCACCTCCCATATCCGTTAGGACAAAATCGGACTGGGCTGGTCCGTTTGCGCCAGCCCGTTGGAGACGCCCTTATCATCGTCTCACCCTAGACATTTTTCGTGGGGATACGAGCCCAGTAACTATTTAGAGTGGACACAAAGTGATGAGTCGGCTAATTCTCTTTAATTCTCTTCGTGCTACCGTTTCTCTCCTATCGATCTTTTGATTCGAAAACGACACATAACTGGCACATACCTGGTGTATAGTAGTGAATTTTATTAAAAACAAAGGATTCTGCTAAGTGGTAATAAGATGTATAGAGTCTGATAATTGCCCGATGCAGAAGGTCAGAAAGAGAAGTGTGATAATCTTTGAATGGAAGACCTGGGTAAAGGGCGACAGTAATTCTAAGTGGTAACACATGATTCCTTTGCTATCTCATGGCTCGGATCAGTCGGGAATCCAGTAGTATCCAAAGGTCCTGGAGCACTAGATATCTTCTCGATCGAAACCCACGTGGTCTGGATAGTGCCTAGCGAACTCCTTTTATCGATGGTAGTTGACTCGTGAGCTCCAACGCCTATGATGCTTTGACCACAGTCAAATAAAAAGTCTCCTCCATATCCGCGGTAATAAAAAGCGAACAATGTTCCTCCTCTGCTTTGATGTCTGCATATACTTCGTGGCCGTAATTTTTTAGTCTGCATTTTGTGAGATCGGACCAACTATGCCTTAAAAAAAGGATAGGCCCCGGAGGGTCAGGAACTGCATTAAACAAGGACGGGTGATACAAGATTACACAGATGTCCTCAAGGAAAAATAGAATTACATAGATGTCCTCATACTTTGCAAACAAGACCTCAGCTCCAAAAATTAAAACGTGACGGGTCCTTTGTTTTTGGTGCCGGTCGCCAAAGACCTCAAGACCTGGGCATCAGCCCCACCACCAGGTAACTAGCCACTTGGGATGATGCCGACGGAACCTCCTACACCGAGATCAAAGAATCCTCCACTCAAGGAGGAAGAAACAAGGATAGCTTCGGAATTTCAAAAAAAAAAAACAAGGATAGCTTCGGCCCACAGAAGCTGACGTTGAAGAGCTCGAGAAATCTACGCAGCTCTAGGGACACAAGATGTCTGCGTCCCAACTTTCCACGAAGCACCGCCACCAGAAATCTCTAGAGCAGACTTCTCTTCCATGGCCTCCCCGGCACCGTCACGGAAAGAAAACACTGGAAGGAGCTCCAGCTCTAACGCCGCAACACTCCGCCGAGTTTATTGGAAGAGACGCCTTCAGATCCACGATCCCTCTGTCTTCGACAACATATTTGGCGTCGAGGACGGGCCTATGGCCTGGTGGTAGCGGTTGGCGGTGGCCAACCTACCCATCCGGGTTCGACTCCTCTAGGGAGCGAATTTTCGAAGCCTCACCGGGGGCACTGTGCTAGGAACAGTGCGGCGTACTGTTCATGGGTGAACACTATTCGCTAATAAGGTGCCTCTCGTCACGCCTGTATGCCACATGAGGTTAAATTATATTCCAGGCGCGCTTGATATAGGTTGTAGATTTGTTTAGGCTCTCAGCTGGGGTGTGCGTGTATTGTGGTGTGCGTGTGGTGTGTGTTGCTGTGAGTTTGATCAGATGCTACAACTTGTATCAATTAGGAGGTGCGAAAAAAAAAAAGACAACATATTTGGCGTCGGGAGAGCGGCATATCGTCGTACCAAGCTCCAGCCACAGCTCAAAAGCGGCCAAAGCAGGCGTCGGGAGAGCGGCATATCGTCGTACACCTTTTCGGATAAGCACACACTAAAGCTACTATGTGACGACTGGGAAACATAGACAAACAACAAAGAGATGCAGCTGCTAAAAGCAAATGTGTAAATCATCAATTGTACCCAACATGGAGGATCATTACTCTAATAAAACATGACATTTTGACATTCCAAAGTAGCTCCATTCCATTGTTACCTGACATGGTAAGATCAATGATGGGCAGAGCTACTTACATTTTGTAAGCGTTACAGCCTAAGTTACTAGACGTCCTTATCAGTAGCAGCACTAGGGTCTTGCAATGGTGAGGAAATATTCAATTATGCAAAGGATTCCTCATCACGAGTGGAAAGAACGAAGAATCCTGCTACTGTCCAGCATGGACTGGGGCCAATTCCAGCATTCATACAAGGAGGAAGCACCTTTGGCCGTATTAAGAATTTATGTCGGTAACGATCTATATCATCTGTCGAATCTTTGGAGCCTCCTACGCGGATCTCATCAACTGAAAACGCACCGTTACCCCCATCTTGGAGATGCGGTCTGTGGGGAAGAGCACGGTCTTCACGCGCACTGTTGCACATCTCACAGATATCTGCAGAAAACGAGTTGTCGTAAGTGCAGGCCGAACATCTCCACATGCCTCGACCAGTTTCTCTGGATGCACGGCGCCCAACTCTGCTCCCCTGACGACGGTCTGACCTTACAAGTCTCTGAGCAAACTTCACTGGCCAGCTCACAACATTTGTGATGCCTGAAATCAAAAGAGCAAGTGGATCTGGCCCGGAGTATGATCGCTTGAGCCAAAGATAGGACAGGCCAGCAAGTATCCCACCAAGATGACCAATAAAGGATGTCCCAGGGATGAAAGCCTGGATGAGGAGTAATTCAGCCCACGCAGCATATTTTGCTGGAATAACCATCCCATGCAGGAAGACATAATCGTCTGACCAGGCATTCAGCACAATCTTCATGCCAAATAGTACCCCAGAGAATCCAACAGCATACTGATCATAGTACGCAGTCTCATTGCCGACAAGGAGTAAACCTTTGGACAAGAGCAAGGTGATGCCCTGAGACAGGCCAAGCAATGCAGCAACCATGGAAGCAAACTCAACACTGCCTACTGATGTTTCAAGCTGTATGCCTTTCCACAAGAGAGACGTCATGTTGTAGAAGAAGTGAGTTTCACTTAAATGGTAGAAGGCTGACAGGAAGAAGCGTGTCAGATCGCCATACTGCAAAAAGTTGACAACTGTTATTTTCAAAATGGTACATAGAACAAAACGAAGAGTACCAAGAAATTTCACTCTGCTAGCTACTTAGAATTACTTTACACATTCTAGAATTACTTCTCAGTACACATTCTAGAGCCCAAGAAATTTCACTCTGCTAGCTACTTTGTAAGCAATATTTCCCTACAAGAAGTGCAATAAACCAATGTGAAACTGGCACATCCTGTATTTTACTTGATCTAGGAGTGTAAAGAGCATCACACGGCTTTGAAGGTACATGGACTTTGAGAATTGCAAATTCAAGTTCCTACATTTCTATAGAGTATCAATAGAACTCCAAACCAAACTTTAGCTAGTACTCAGTACCAATGATCATGTGGCACATGGAACATACTTAAGCCAAAATTGATCATATGATTGCTAACTGATCAATCAAAAGCCTGTGAACGATGTCCAATGGCATGTGAATTTTCTTGCAAAAAAATCTAGTTACTTTAAATGGAGGTCATAACCCCCTTATACTTGCACACTAAATGTGGTATTCTCATATTTAGTTAACCAAGTGACGTCTGCTCAAATTCAAAGACTATGGTCATATGGTGCGCTATATGTCCTATGACATGTGGGAAAATTGCTGAAAAAACACTACTTCTCAGTGTTTTAAAATTCTGATCAATTTATACATCTTTAGAAACAAAATATTCAATCGCATGAGTAGGGACCCAAGTGAGACAGTAGCTCAAGTTCAAGGACCTATTGTGCACTATATTAAATCTGGAATATCACTGGTGCAAGAGTAAAACTACTATTATAGGATAGCAGCATTCAGCGTAAAACGTGGCCGTGCTCGGTCACAGGCTCTCGCTTTGTCTGCCAAGCCAATTTATACAGTCTGAGTGTCGCAGAGATGCGTATGCTTAGATGGATGTGTGGACACACAAGGAAGGACCGAATCAGGAATGAGGTGATACGTGAGAAGGTAGGAGTGGCACCGATTGAAGAGAAGCTGGTGCAACACAGGCTACGGTGGTTTGGACATGTCCAACGGAGGCCACCGGAAGCACCAGTTAATAGGGGCATAGATAATACAAAGAGGGGTAGAGGGTGACCAAAATTGACATGGGAGAAGGCAGTTAAAAGGGATTTGAAGGACTGGAATGTACCTAGAGATTTGGCTTTTGATAGGGCAACATGGAAATCAGCAATCCATGTGCCCGAACCTTGATTTACTCCTTTTCTCTTGTCTTTTGTCTTTTTCTTTTTTTCTTTTACGTTTTCACAAGTTTCTATGTGGGTTTCATATCTAGCCTACCCCAACTTGCTTGGGACAAAAGGCTTAGTTGTTGTAGGCCTGCCTGTCGACCAGTAGGTGTTGCTGACACCCATCTAGTGCTCTGCTTACTGCCTTTGTGAACAATGGTAAAGGTGTAAATACTCTGGAGGCGAAATTACTCGAAGGTTAAGTTTGCCTATGTAACAACAGAAGTAATAAAGTGGAAGAGAATAAAAATTAGAACTAAATGGACCCCGGTTTCTTCAACTCGCATGCATAGTCCAGTTAGGTTCACTAGTAGAAGTCCAATCCCCAAGAATATAACACTCATTCAATGTGCGGTGTGACTGTGTTTGCCATCCACAATGCCAATTGACTCGAAATATGATCCCCTGTCATACCCTTCCCTCGAAATATGCCTAGTCATCGAGGTCGCCAATTCGGTCCGAGTAGGGTGTTGGAAAGGGTGTAGCTTTCGTGTAATTTCCTGTCTTTCAGATTTATGCTTTAAGAGGTTCTTCGCATTTAGTAATAAAGTCAACAATTTCCCTCGTGATGCTTAGGACCGCAGTTGTTGTGAACCTCGTCCATCAAAACAAATCTCCCCTCATCCCCTGTTCACCAGCTGATCCACTCCATCCCCTTTCAGCAGTCAGCACAACAAACACTACCAGCACCTATCGGCAACAGAATGTCATCCTACTCGACACAGCATAATCAGTACTCGTTACGATCCTATAACCCTAAGCGGATAAGAAATGTGTGATTTCGATACGATGTGATTCTATCAGCGAAACACAGTTCCGTCATCTAATCCACATGCTGCGGGACATAGTGGTGCTCACCTGGATGATGAGGTGCGGGTTGAAGGCGACCCGGGAGAGCGGCGGGAGGAACGCGTCAAGGGCGCTCGGGCGGAGGTACACCAGCGCGTGGCGGCGATAAGCGCCGCCGTCACGGGCGGACGGCTGGCCCCGGCGCGGCCGTACTCCAGCAGCACCTGCAGGACAAGCAGCGGCAGCATCCCGCTCGACGGGCCGCGGCCCCCGCCGACGCCGATCCCCCGACGGCGGCCGCTGCTGATGCCCGCCCCCATCCCCGACAAGTGGGGCACCAGCCGCTCCACGAACCGAAAACTGACTGGTACCGAAGCAAGGTCGCACGAAGTTCGCTGCCTGTTCCTCAATTCCTTTCCTCTCGCGAAATCTCTGGTTATTTCTGGACGGGTAGGATGGGTTCGCTTTGATATGTTTCTTCTTCGGTCGCAAGTATGGCTGCGAACCTTCCGGATAAATCTAGTATATGCCGGCACTTGCTTGAGAAATGCTTCGCCTCCTGTTTTTTTTTTAACAAGGAATGGCCCATAGGGCCTAGCTGCATATATTCCATCGGTGGGGGTACAAAGTACAAAGGACACACGAAAGATAGAAAAATACACCACAGTCCTTGGGAATTACAAAAAGAACCCTAGTCAACGCCTAGAAAAAGCGATCAGGTCCTTTTGCTCCACCACTGATACGTCTCAAACGTATCTATAATTTTTTGTGTTCCATGCTTGTTTTATACCAATTGCTACATGTTTTGCATCTACTTTATATCACTTTTATACATTTTTTGGGACTAACCTATTAACAAGATGCCGAAGTGCCAGTTCCTGTTTTCTGCTGTTTTTGTATTCCAGAAAAGCTAGTCTGGAAATATTCTCGGAATTGGACGAAACTACACGGGGGTGCCTATTTTTCCAGAACACGCCTGACGGAGCGAAGGAGCAGCAGAGGAGGGCCACCAGGAGGCCACACGCACCTAGGGCGCGGGCCCCCCTCTGCCGCGCCCTAGGGTGGTGTGGGCCCCTCGGGGGTCCGCAGCCGCCGCCCTTTCGCCTACTTATTCCCCCCGACGCGAAAACCCTAAGTACCTGAGCAAATATCCACGAAAAGATCCAGAGACGCCGCCGTCGTCAACCCTAGCTCGGGAGGGTCAGAACCTCTTCCCGGCACCCTGCCGGAGAGGGGAATCGTCACCGGAGGCTTCTACATCGCCATGCCTGCCTCCGGAGTGATGCGTGAGTAGTTCATCCTTGGACTACGGGTCCATAGCAGTAGCTAGATGGTTGTCTCTCCACTTTGTGCCATCATGTTTAGATCTTGTGAGCTGCCCTACATGATCAAGATCATATTATTGTAATGCTACATGTTGTGTTTGCTGGGATCCGATGAATATTGAATATTATGTCAAGTTGATTATCAATCTATCTTATATGTTATTTAAGATCTTGCATGCTTTCCGTTACTCGTAGATGCTTTGGCCAAGTAGATGCTTGTAACTCCAAGAGAGAGTATTTATGCTAGATAGTGGGTTCATGTCTCCGTTTAACCTGGGACAGTGACAGAAAGTTCTAAGGTTGTGGATGTGCTGTTGCCACTAGGGATAACCTAACGATGCTATGTCCACGGCATATGTGTTTGTTTACATTACGCACTTTACTTAATGCAATTATCCGTTGCTTGCAACTTAATACCAACGGGGGACTCGGATGACAACCCGGCGGTGGATTATTAGTCATAGATGTGTTGGATAACGGTCTATGTATTATGTCGTAATGCCCAATTAAATATCATAGTAGTCAACATGTCATGTATATGCATTGTCATGCGCTCACTATTCGTCAATTGCCCAGCTGTAATTTGTTCACCCAACATGTTAGTTATCTTTTATGGAGAGACACCACTAGTGAACTGTGGACCCCGGTCCATTCTTTTAAACTGATTAAACAACCACAAACTGCAAACTGTTCCTTTTTCATTCTCTGCAATTTAATACTCATTTTCCACACCATACGTTTAATCCTTTGTTTTCAGCAAGCCAGTGAGATTGACAACCTCACTGTTTCGTTGGGGCAAAGTAGTTTGATTGTGTTGTGTGCAGATTCCACGTCAACAGGCCAGACTCCCTTCGACAGCTATTTTTCTGGCGCCGTTGACAACCTTCTGAAGAGTTGCTGCTCCTACTGGTTCGATAACCTTGGTTTCTTTCTGAGGGAAAACTTGCTGCTGACTACATCATACCTTCCTCTTGGGGTCTCCCAACGAACGTGTGTTTCACGTCATCAGCTATTTTTCTGGCGCCGTTGCCGGGGAGACAGCAGTCTTCTGCAAGGGGAGTTTCACGCTTCCAATCTCTTTACTTTGTTTTTGTCTTGCTTAGTTTACTTTTATCCAGTTATGTTTTGCTTGTTTACTTGGAAACCCATAAAAATTATAAAACTGAAAATCCTATAAAAACTTTTGCTATGGAAGAATTTACTAGAACCTCTATGTTGATGGAAGCTAGAGAATTATATAAAGTATAGAGAATCAAGAGAGGGTAAAATCATGAGAGGCATGTTAAAAAAGTTAAATCAAATTGCTGAAATTTTGCTGGAACGCCATGATATAAATTGTTGCTCTGAACAGATACTAAACATCTTAAATTCCAATGTGGCTTTAGTGAAGAAGTTTTAATTATGAACTATCATTGGAATAACTATATTCATTTGGGAGTGAAGAAGTAGAACAATTTGTTACTTATGGGAGCTTCTGAAATAGACTCCTTCATGGCTAAAAATTATGAAACTTGTGTTGCTTGTAATAAACTTAAAGATACGGTCTCTTTTATTCTTGATTATTGCCTAGAAAATTTCAGCAATAATTGTTATATCATTGATTATAAAGAGAGACTCATTAATGCACAAGAATGTACTCACAATTTGCAGGAACCTGTGGAAGAAGAAATTGCTGAAACTGAAAGCTCATTGGATGAAAAAGAGGAGAGTGATGAACAAAAGGAGGAAGAATGGATTAGCTACCATGCCTACCTTCTAATGAGAGTAACTCTTTAACTCTTACATTATTTGATCACCCTCCATGCTTGCCAAAGGAGGATGAATGTTATGTTCCTGTGGATTCTCTTGAAATATTCCCTATGAGTAAAACTTGTGAGAATAATTATGCTACTGTTATTTATGATAATCCATGCTATTTTGATGAATCTTATGATAATCCTTTATTTGTGCCTGATATCGAAATGCATGGTACTAAAGAGTTTTGCTTAGAAAATGTTTATGATAAAGCTCTAGATGATGGTCCTATATTGGTTGATAATATTAATTGTACTACTAATGAAAATGGGATTGGAGAGGTCTTGACTTTATCTAGATGGAGTCCCATACCTCTTGAGAATGATCAATCATCTTGTTATAAAATTGTTAAAAGTGGGTTTGAAAGTTTTAATCCCACTATTTTTGAGCTTGATAAAAATTATGTGTTTGTAGATCATGAAAAGCATGCTTTATGTGATAGTTATATTGTTGAGTTTGTTCATGATGCTACTGAAAATTATTATGAGAGAGGAAAATATGGTTGTAGAAATTTTCATGGTACTAAAACACCTCTCTATATGCTGAAAGTTCTGAAGTTGCTCTTGTTTTATCTTCCTATGCTTGTCACTTTGTTCTTTATGAATTTATTTGTGTACAAGATTCCTATGCATAGGAAGTGGGTTAGACTTAAATGTGTTTCGAATTTGCTTCTTGATGCTCTTTTTGCTTCATTTTCTATTTTATGTGAGCATCATTAAAACTATCAAGCCTAGCTAAAAGGCGTTAAAGAAAAGCGCTTATGGGAGGCAACCCATTATTTTTTTCTGCAATTTTTCTTTTATTGAGTCAAGGTTGTTTACTTCTGTAGCAACTCCTTTGTATCTTTATTTTCTCGCATTGTTGTGCCAAGAGTAGCCTCTAATGTTAAGATGATGCTTAATTTTGATTGCTGCGCAGAAACAGATTTTTGCTGTTCACTGTACGAAATTCCTAAAATCACCAGATTGTTAATTAAATCTGAAATTTTTGTGCGTAATCTTTATGAATGTCTGAAACTTTCATTAGTTCAGAGTTTTCGATCTGAGCGTCGTAAGTGCCTTGAAAAAATTCGTCTTTGCGGACTGTTCTGTTTTAGACAGATTATGCCTTTTTATTTTGCATTCTCTCTTTTACTAGTGTTGAGTGAAATTCTTTTTTGGGTGGAAGAGCTTCACATAACATCAGTGGCTGTAGCTAATGTTTAAAGTAACAAATCATATTGCGTCTTTATAGAACATGTGAATTTTTGATTATGCACTAACCCTCTAATGAGATCTACTTTGAGTTTGGTGTGACGGAAGTTTTCAAGGGTCAAGAGAGAAGGATGATATAATAGGATCAAGAAGAGTGAAGAGCTTAAGCTTGGGGAGGCTCCCATGGATCTCCCCAGCATATTTCAAGAAGACTCAAGCGTCTAAGCTTGGATGCCCATCCCCTTCTTCATCGTCAAAATTATCAGGTCATCTCTAGTGAAACTATATTTTAATTCTTTCACATCATATGTGCTTTTCTTGGAGCGTCTGTGTGCTTTTATTTTCAGTATTGCACTTTTATTTTCAATAAAGCTTGACTGGACCCTAGCATTCTTGATTGGGAGAGAGACACGCTCCGCTTTTTCATGAGAATACTCCTATTCTTCACTTATATTTGTTGAGTATTCATATCTAGCGCTGTTCAGCTTTTAGCTCTTGTTTTCATGTATCTCTTGTCAGAGCTATTAGCTTTCTTTTGTAGAAAGTACTCTCTTGCTTCACTTATATTTGTTTGGAGAGTTGATGAAATAAATTGATTGGTGTTTGGTTGGTTCAGAAAATGTTGCATGTGGTAATTGGTATAAGGAAAAACTTGCTTAATCTTGTAGATCACTAAAATGGATAACTTGATGCTTGTCAATTGTTTTGAGTTAACAAGTAGATCATGATTAAATTGTGCATCACATGAGTTAAGCCTATTAGTGAAGAACTACCGTAAAGCTTGTTGAAAATTTGGTTTGCATCGGTGGTATCTCTAAGGTCTAGATATTTTCTAATAACAGGGTTTGGTTAACAAGGAAGACGGTATGAAGTCTTATAACGTTTGCAATATGTTTGTCATATAAAACTTGGTGTACGGGTTGATATTCTTGTTTGCTTACATAACCTTGCTAGCCTAAACTCTGTACTGAGAGGGAATGCTTCTCGTGCATCCAAATCCTTGAGCCAAAATCCATGCCATTTGTGTCCACCATAACTACCTATATGTGGTATTTCCTTGCCACTCCAAGTAAATTTTTCATGTGCTACCTTTAAATTATTCAAAATGTTATTATTCCCTTTTTGTGTCAATGTTTACTAGCTCATGAGGAATTAGTGTGGTTATTCTTTATTCTATTTGTTGAATGGACTTTTACACCTGGACTAGTGGCATATACATCCGCTTATCCAATAACTTGCAAAAAGAGCTGGCAACGGGGTGCCCAGTCCCAATTAATTACAACTTTAACCAATTAATTCTCTTCACACTTTTGCCCTGATTCATCAGTAAGCAATGACAAACAGTGAAATACCTGAATGTGTGTAAACCAAAGAGAAAGAGGGATGATCTGCCTTGCTGGTAGAAATAACGTCCTTCATGGGAGCCGCTCTTAAAAGTCCGTTCGACAGGTAGAATACTGTTCTCACCCGCTACCATTCGTTGACAATTAACAAACACCTCTCAAAAATAGATACTCCTCCATGGTATGTGATTGATGGAAGGCACCCGAGGATTCGGTTAGCCATGGCTTGTGTTAGCAAGGTTGGGAGGAGTATCAAATATTTTATGCAATCTCTATATGCTTTCAAAAACCTAAAAGCTCTAGCACATGATTTAATCCCTGCTTCCCTCTGCGAAGGGCCTTTCTTTTACTTTTATGTTGAGTCAGTTTTCCTATTCTTTCTGTCTTCCACAAGCAAACACTAGTGTCAACTTTGTTACAACATGCGTTATATGCAATGTATTGGACTTGTTATACTACTTTGTGTTGACAATATCCATGAGATAAATATGTTGAAAGTTGAAGCAAATGCTGAAACTAAATTCTTCCTTTGTGTTGATTAAATACCTTTTATTAGAAACTATTGCTTTATGAGTTAACACTTATGCAAAACTGTTTGATGCTTGTCTCGAAAGTACTATTCATGAAAACGTTTAGCTTGTGTGATTCATTGTTTACTCATTATCTATTTGGTAGCAAATTATAGACCATTGACTTGGATCACTTCATTCATTTACATGTGCCTTGCAATATTATATGATCAAGATTATGATAGTAGCATGTCACCTCAAAAATTATTTTTTTTATCGTTTACCTACTCGAGGACGAGTAGGAACTAAGCTTGGGGATGCTGATACGTCTCAAACGTATCTATAATTTTTGATGTTCCATGCTTGTTTTATACCAATTGCTACATGTTTTGCATCTACTTTATATCACTTTTATACATTTTTTGGGACTAACCTATTAACAAGATGCCGAAGTGCCAGTTCCTGTTTTCTGCTGTTTTTGTATTCCAGAAAAGCTAGTCTGGAAATATTCTCGGAATTGGACGAAACTACACGGGGGTGCCTATTTTTCCAGAACACACCTGACGGAGCGAAGGAGCAGCAGAGGAGGGCCACCAGGAGGCCACACACCTAGGGCGCGGGCCCCCCTTCTGCCGCGCCCTAGGGTGGTGTGGGCCCCTCGGGGGTCCGCAGCCGCCGCCCTTTCGCCTACTTATTCCCCCGACGCGAAAACCCTAAGTACCTGAGCAAATATCCACGAAAAGATCCAGAGACGCCGCCGTCGTCAACCCTAGCTCGGGAGGGTTCAGAACCTCTTCCCGGCACCCTGCCGGAGAGGGGAATCGTCACCGGAGGCTTCTACATCGCCATGCCTGCCTCCGGAGTGATGCGTGAGTAGTTCATCCTTGGACTACGGGTCCATAGCAGTAGCTAGATGGTTGTCTCTCCACTTTGTGCCATCATGTTTAGATCTTGTGAGCTGCCCTACATGATCAAGATCATATTATTGTAATGCTACATGTTGTGTTTGCTGGGATCCGATGAATATTGAATATTATGTCAAGTTGATTATCAATCTATCTTATATGTTATTTAAGATCTTGCATGCTTTCCGTTACTCGTAGATGCTTTGGCCAAGTAGATGCTTGTAACTCCAAGAGAGAGTATTTATGCTAGATAGTGGGTTCATGTCTCCGTTTAACCTGGGACAGTGACAGAAAGTTCTAAGGTTGTGGATGTGCTGTTGCCACTAGGGATAACCTAACGATGCTATGTCCACGGCATATGTGTTTGTTTACATTACGCACTTTACTTAATGCAATTATCCGTTGCTTGCAACTTAATACCAACGGGGGACTCGGATGACAACCCGGCGGTGGATTATTAGTCATAGATGCTGTTGGATAACGGTCTATGTATTATGTCGTAATGCCCAATTAAATATCATAGTAGTCAACATGTCATGTATATGCATTGTCATGCGCTCACTATTCGTCAATTGCCCAGCTGTAATTTGTTCACCCAACATGTTAGTTATCTTTTATGGAGAGACACCACTAGTGAACTGTGGACCCCGGTCCATTCTTTTACACTGATTAAACAACCACAAACTGCAAACTGTTCCTTTTTCATTCTCTGCAATTTAATACTCATTTTCCACACCATACGTTTAATCCTTTGTTTTCAGCAAGCCAGTGAGATTGACAACCTCACTGTTTCGTTGGGCAAAGTAGTTTGATTGTGTTGTGTGCAGATTCCACGTCAACAGTCCAGACTCCTGCGACAGCTATTTTTCTGGCGCCGTTGACAACCTTCTGAAGAGTTGCTGCTCCTACTGGTTCGATAACCTTGGTTTCTTTCTGAGGAAAACTTGCTGCTGACTACATCATACCTTCCTCTTGGGGTCTCCCCGAACGTGTGTTTCACGTCATCAACCACTGATACGTCCAAAACGTATCTACTTTCCCGAACACTTTTGCTATTGTTTTACCTCTAACTTGTGTGTTTTGAATACAACTAATGCGGACTAACGCTGTTTTCAGCAGAATTGCCCTGGTGTCTTGTTTTTGTGCAGAAAGTCAACTTTCGGGAAAAACACCAGAAAAGATCGCAAACCTCCTATTTTACCAGAAGACTCACGGAGCCAGAAGGGGAGGCGGAGATGGGCCACGAGTGGCCCAAACCACATGGTGGCGCGGCCCAAGGGCCTGCCGCGCCAGCCTATGAGGAGGGTGCCTCGGGCACCTCCCCGAGTCCCCCTTTCGACTACTTAACCCTTCTGACCTAAAAACGTCGGGGGGTCGTCCACTTCATCCAGAACATCACCGTACGCCGCCACCATCGCGAAACCTATTTCGGGGACCAGAAACTCCGTTCTGGCACTCCGCCGGGACGGGGAATTGGAGGAGATCATCGCCATCATCATCACCGACGCTTCTCCATCGACCATCCATGTTTCCCCCATCCATGTGTGAGTAATTCCCTGCTGTAGGCTGAGGGGGATGGTAGGGATTGGATGAGATTGTTCATGTAATAAGCTATAAGATCATTAGGGCATGGTGCCCAGTATCCGTTGTTAGTACTTATTGATGTTGTTGCAACTTGTTGAGCTTAATGCTTGTCACTAGGGCCCGAGTGCCATGATTTCAGATCTGAACATGTTATTGTTTCATAATGATATGCACTGTTTATTGATCATACCTGCAAGTTGTATACACATATTGTTGTCCGGAACCCGCGGTCCCAAAGTGACAATAATTGGGACAGCCGAGGGGAATGGCTGCGATGTGAGGATCACATGTGTTCACTGCGTGTTAATGCTTTGCTCCGGTACTCTATTAAAAGGAGTACCTTAATTACCAGTAGATTCCCTTGAGGCCCGGCTGCCACCGGCTGGTAGGACAGAAGATGTTGTACAAGTTTCTCATTGCGAGCACGTACGACTATATACGGAACACATGCCTACGTTTACTTAGTACTTGGATGCTTTATCATTATTATCTGCAATGCCTATGTCTTGATTATTATATGAGCTATCTTATCCATGCAGCGCCCGTTCATCCATCCCTATGCCTACAGTGTTTTAATCCTACTGTTTACTGCAATCACTACTGCTGTCTCTGTTTACTGCTGCTATTATTTCACCGCTACTACTGCTATAAAACTGTTGCTACTGATAATCTGTGTCGAGCAAGACTATTCACAGGTGCAGCTGAATTGACAACTCCGCTGTTAAGGCTCTCAAGTATTCTTTGGCTCCCCTTGTGTCGAATCAATAAATTGGGTTTTACTTCCCTCGAAGACTGTTGCGATCCCCTATACTTGTGGGTCATCAAGACTATTTTCTGGCGCCGTTGCCGGGGAGCATAGCTTTATTTGGGAGTTCACTTGTGATCTATACTGCTCGCTGAAATTTATTCATCATGGGTAAAGCTCGTGATGAGAGGGTCCATGTATTGCCCTCCACTACAAGAAAAGGTACGACACTTAGTACCTCTGCTGCTCTTGACTCACCATCTGTATTGAGTCAACTTGTTACACCACCACAATCTTCACGTGTTGGTACTACTGCTGAATCTGAAATTGCCTCTGATAATGTTGATGATGCTTCTACTGTGATTGATGAGAATATTTCATTAGGTCCACTTTTAGATGCTGCTATTGCTAAGTCTAAACAACTTGAAAATACTAGAACACCTAATGGAAGTCCTACTACTCCTGTTTATTCACCTGAGTTAAGGGATTATACTTGTGATGATGATCCTGATGAAACTTATGTGGAACTTGATGATGATTTTATTGATAAATGTAATGCTACTACTGGTGCAAGTAATATGAGAAATTTTCTTGCACAACATGCTGTTAAATACAAGTTGTCACCTGATCCTAAGTTTGCCACTTCTCCTATAAACATTAAAGATAAGGATTATGATTTTTCTCTTGATTTATCTCATATATCTATTGTTGAGAAAACTCCTTTTTGTGGCACTAAGAGTGAAAGTGCTGTAGAGCACATGAATGAGCTCTCTACTTTGAGTGGCTTATTTTCTGATGATATTAAGAAGCGTAGCTACTTTGTTGCTAAGATTTTTCCTTTCTCATTAAAAGATGATGCTAAAGCTTGGTATAACAACTTGTCTCCTGGTTCTATTACTAGTCCTACTGGTTTGCTTGATGTTTTCTTTCAGAAATATTTCCCTGCTAGTGCTAAACATGATGCTTTGCAAAGAATTTATAACTTTGACCAGGAAGATGAAGAGAAACTTCCAGAGGCATGGACAAGGTTTTGCTCTCTTATCAGAGCTCGGCCTGGACATGATTTGGAAAAGCATGATCTACTTGATATATTTTACAGTGGACTAACTATTGAATCTAGAGCATATCTGGATAGTTGTGCTAGTTGTGTTTTCAGGAAAAGAACCCCTGAAGAAGCTGAAGAATTATTGGCTAAAATCAGCCAGAATTATGATGATTGGACTCTACCTGCGCCGACCCCCACACCTACACCGACACCAATATCAAAGAAGAGGGGAGGTATGATTGAATTGAATGATGAAACAATGAGGGAGGCCAAGAAGACTCTCATTGAGAAGGGTATTAAATCTGAAGATGTGAAGAACCTTCCACCTATTGAAGATTTGTGTAAGCCAATTCCTCATCCATCCATAATTGAGGTTCACTCTCTCCACAGGTTCGATGAAGGAGATATTCCCTACTCTAAACCACCTGATCAATGCTTAGATGAATTTGATAATTATGTTATTAAGCAAGATAATTTTAATATGAGAGTAGAGAATCATTTGCATGAAAATTCTCTAGCTATTAGTAAGTTGCATGATATTGTGGAGAGAACCTCCAATGATGTTAAGATGCTTATTAAACATTTCCATATGGTTCAAACTCAAATTGATCAACTCACTAAAGTGCAACAAGACATGTTAGCCAATGCTTCTAAGGAAAAATTAAAACCTGTCTATGTTAGCACTAGAAGTGGAGCTCATACTCAGGATCCTTTATATCCTGAGGGACATCCTAAAAGAATTGAACAAGATTCTCAACTAGCTGAAAATCCAGTTTCTCCTTCTAAGAAAAAGAAGAAGAAGAAACATAAAAATGTTGTAGAATCCTCTGAAACTGTTAATGATCCTAATAGTATATCTATCTCTGATGCTGAAACTGAAAGTGGTAATGAACTTGATAGTGATAAGGATAAAATGATGCTCTTGATAAAGAAGTTAGTGAAAAGGAACCTGAAAAGCATACTAAAAACACAAAGTACACTAAGGAAGATTTCATTGCTAAGAAACATGGTAATGAAAGGGAACCTTGGGTTCAAAAGCAAATGCCTTTTCCAACTAAGAAACTAAAATCAAAGGAAGAAGAACATTATAATAAATTTGTGAATGGATGAAACCCTTGTTTTGCAAATTCCTTTGACTGATGCTATTAAATTGCCTCCTTACTCAAAGTATATGAAAGATATTGTTTCTAACAAAGGAAAATTCCTAATGAGGAAATTTCTACTATGCTTGCTAATTATTCTTTCAATGGCAAGGTTCCTAAGAAGCTTGGAGATCCAGGTATACCAACCATCCTTGCTCCATCAAGAATAATTATGTTAGAACTGCTCTATGTGATTTGGGAGCAGGAGTTAGTGTTATGCCTTTTTCTCTTTATAAGAGACTCTATCTTGATAAATTGATACCTACTGATATATCTTTGCAAATGGCTGATAAATCTACTGCTGTTCCTGTTGGCATTTGTGAGGATGTCCCTGTTCAAGTAGCTAACAATTGTTTAATTTTGACTGATTTTGTTGTTCTTGAAATGCCTGAAGATGATAATATGTCTATTATTCTTGGAAGACCTTTTCTAAATACTGCAGGTGCTGTTATTGATTGCAATAAAGGAAAAGTAACTTTCAATGTTAATGATAAAGAACATACTGTTTATTTCCCCAAGAAAGTTGACAAGATTTATGGAGTCAATACCATCTCCAATTTTAAAACTATCAAAGTGGGAAGTATTGATTGCCCTATATATGATCATCAAGAAGGATATCAAAACATTATGATTGGATCCATATCAATACAATACAAGGTAACATGAGTGTTCATGATGTTTAAATCATTTGTGTCATGTAAATTTATTTGGTGCCAAGACTTGATCAACCTTGCTATCAAATGTATTTGCATACATAAAAGAGCTAAACACATTTCTTTCTTCAACTTTGTTTTACCTACTGTTGTGTTACTGAACTTGCAAAGTTTTAGTTGAAACTGGTCTTTATAAAATTCTATTTCTGCTCTAAGTTTATTATTTAAATATCCAGAAAATGTGCAAAATGAAAGTTTTCAAAAATCTGAAAATTATACCATATTATTTTTAAAGTGGAATGTGGGAGTGCCTGGAGCTGACCAGGGGGACCCACCATGCCACCACACCACCCCACCGCGCGGCAGGGGTGTGGCCGCGCCGTGGCATGGTGTGGGCCCCACCTGGCCCTCCACTCACCCATCTTCCTCTCATTTCTTTCTCTCTCCCGAACAAACACACCACCATTGCTCAAACCCGTGTTCTTGCTGCTCTTGCTCGAGATTTTTCGATCTCCTTGCTCAGCCCATCTTTGTTGCTGAAATTTGGACCATTTGCTCTCCGGTATGTGACTCCTCCATGTATCCAAGTAGAATTTTGTTTAGTAGAGTATACCTTGAGTATTTTGCTGCTGTAGGTGACTTGTTAAGTGAGTATGCATGCTTGTTCTATGTTGATATAATCAGTTTTGATGCATGTTTAGTCCTCTAGCAAGTCATATAGTAGTTCCCCTCATTTGTATGCTTCAAAGATAATTTTTATGATATGTGTCAAAAATTTCAGAGGATGGAGGGAAATGAACACCAACTAAATCAATATGAATTGGTGGTTCCTGAGGTCATGGGGATCCATCGTGAAGAAGGAGTGTTCCCATCCTGCTATCCATGCTTGGAATTCATGAGAAGTTCGGGGATCTTGCGTGATTTTCGTACTCTTGTCTCTAATACAGGATTGAGTGATTTTGTAGAGGGAGAACCCTACCAATATGCAAAGTTAACTGTGTCTGTGGTGCAGGACTTTAGATTTGATTGGTCTTCACCTAACCCTATGGTTCACTATAAAATTTACAACAAAAGTGTCCACTTGCCTTTTGATGCTTTTTGTGCAGCAATTAGGGTGCCGCAATGGGGATCACGAGGGAAGATACATGGGCAACCCAAGCATTTGACGGACCTATACGAGGTAATATGTCAAGGAAGAACCTACTCAGATGAAAGCGGTAAAATTCGAAGTATTCAATTTCCATGCATTCGATATTTTGCTTACTTCATTACGAGGTGTGTACTTGCTAGGAAGACTGCAAATAAATTATCATTCCTGATTTAGCTTTCCTAGCAGCAGCCTTGCAACATGATAAGAGTTATAATTTGGGTGCCTTGATAGCCTTTCGCATTGCTGCCAATCGCGAGAAAGGTGGATTTTGTGGAGGACTCATTGCTTCTCGTTTATTAGCTATGCATGGTGTAGTAGCTCTCCCTAATGATTTGCAGCTTCCTTTAGAGAGGCTCGATTTTGCTTCCATGGGGAGGCATGGCTTTGTTACTAGTTGGTCTACTTTGAATAATCTATCTTATGAGGTGCCTTTTGCCAAGAAGGGGAGGTGGAAAATGGTTAAATCTGAGCGAATAGTCGCTTTGCCTGCACCACGTTTGTTTGATCTTGGTTTCAGGAATGTTTGGTCAGTCACCGAGGATGAATTCGATGCATACTTGAGGGATCATGCCCTGCACACAGAGGACGATGGAGAATGGGCGGACGAGGACTCCACTCAGTTTTCCGGGACTGGGGGCTCGCGCCCCTATCCTGGGGATGCTGGACCCTCTGCCTCATCTTCCTCAGCGGAGCCGGATGTTGAGCACGCCCAGTATGACCCGCCGGCTTGGAGTTCCTACCCGCGTTATTATTGATCTCCACTTAGGCCAAAAGCCTAAGCTTGGGGGGAGGTATATCGACATCTCACTCATTTACATATCATATCTTGTCGATACTTTGTATATCCATGTTGCAGTTTTCTTTCTTTCTTTTTAATTGTTTACCTTTTATTGCTGCATTCCAAAACACAAAAAGACCAAAAATATTTCTGTTGTTTCTCTTCATTTGTTTCTTTAAGTTTCAGTATTAGTTTGCTTAGTTTTAAAATTCGGTTTGTTATTCAAAAATCCAAAAATATTTTGCTTTATTGTTTGTTTCTTTTTGCTCTTGTTTCAAAAACTCGAAAACCCAAAAATATTTGTTGTTTCTTTTTGGTTTTGTATAGTGTTTTCAGAGTTGGACAGCCATCCGTGACTCCGATGGAGCTTGGTTTTCATTCTTATCATTCGAAGCAACACAAGTGAAAAAGCAATAAGGATGATCTACAACAACTTGAGTTGGGGTGAGAGGCTGGTATGAACTCCATTTGTTTTCATTTTTGTACATATACTCATCTATGTGAGCATGCTTAGTTGGTTCATGTGAGGTATATGTCATTTAGTGGATGCTTAGTAGTTCTTGTTCTCTCATGATCGGTCCCAATTTATTAATAGTGGTAGCATGTTATGTTGATGTTTGCTTGCATTGTTCTATTCATAGAGGGTATGACATTGTGGTATCCTCCTCTGAATAATTCATTCGAATTGACTTGGCACATGCTCATGCATGCGTATGACTGAAAAACAAAAGTCAATTAAGCCTTGATGATTTATTTTGACTCAGAGTTCTTGTATCACTTTTATGTCTCAATTAATTTCATTTTGTCGCAAGCATGATTATGACGGTTATTGCTCTCTTGATTGTCGCTTCCCAGTCTATTGCTAGCCTTCACTTGTACTGAGCGGGAATGCTGCTCGTGCTTCCAAAACCATGAAAACCAAGTTATTCCAAAGTGTCCACCATAAATACCTATGCATGGCATTTCGAACCATTCAAGTAAATTTTCATGTGCTACCTTTAAAACCTTCAAAGTACTTCTCAATTTGTGTCAATGTTTTATAGCTCATGAGGAAGTATGTGGTGTTTTATCTTTCAATCTTGTCATTTACTTCTGACAGACTTTCACCAATGGACTAGTGGCATATACATCCGCTTATCCAATAATTTTGCAAAAAGAGCTGGCAACGGGGTGCCCAGCCCCAATTAATTACAACTTTCATTAATAATTCTCTTCACATGTTTTGCCCTGATTTATCAGTAAGCAACTTAATTTTGCAATAGACACTCCTCCATGGTATGTGAATGTTGGAAGGCACCCGAGGATTCGGTTAGCCATGGCTTGTGCAAGCAAAGGTTGGGGGGAGTGTCACCCATAATGAAACTAAAATACATGTGTAAACAAAAGAGAAGAGGGATGATCTACCTTGCTGGTAGAAATAACGTCCTTCATGGGAGCCGCTCTTGAAAGTCTGGTTGACAAGGGGGTTAGAGTACCCACTACCATTCGTTGACAACAACAAACACTTCCCAAAACAATTTTGCTTCTGTTTTAAAAATGAAAAGCTCTAGCACATGATAATCTCTGCTTCCCTCTGCGAAGGGCCAATCTTTTACTTTCATGTTGAGTCACCACCCTTTCTTTGAGCACTTTCTCGAGAGCATAGTTGTCATTCTTAGTGTAATATGCTTGTCCCAGAATTGGTTAACTATGATATAACTTTGATGCTTTTATCTTTGATATCTTTGATTCTAGTCTTCCCATGAACTTCAGAGGTGCCTGGGCATTTATGTTTTGCTGTACAAAAACGGGCAAGCGAGATACCATCTTGTCATATCCTATTATGAGCATTACAATCTTGTGAATTAATATGTTTCATGTTTGTTGCTATTAGTATGTTGGTATCTTTTCATAGTTTACATGCCTATTGAGTGACATTATTTGCATTTGCCTCATCTTGAATTGCTTAAGCATTTGTACATATAGTGAGAATATATGCATCATATGAAGCAAATGTGTTCGTGAAAGTCTTTTATCGCACTCAGTTGTTAACTGAATTGCTTGAGGACAAGCAATAAGCTAAGCTTGGGGGGAGTTGATACGTCCAAAACGTATCTACTTTCCCGAACACTTTTGCTATTGTTTTACCTCTAACTTGTGTGTTTTGAATACAACTAATGCGGACTAACGCTGTTTTCAGCAGAATTGCCCTGGTGTCTTGTTTTTGTGCAGAAAGTCAACTTTCGGGAAAAACACCAGAAAAGATCGCAAACCTCCTATTTTACCAGAAGACTCACGGAGCCAGAAGGGGAGGCGGAGATGGGCCACGAGTGGCCCAAACCACATGGTGGCGCGGCCAAGGGCCTGCCGCGCCAGCCTATGAGGAGGGGCCTCGGGCACCTCCCCGAGTCCCCCTTTCGACTACTTAACCCTTCTGACCTAAAAACGTCGGGGGGTCGTCCACTTCATCCAGAAACATCACCGTACGCCGCCACCATCGCGAAACCTATTTCGGGGACCAGAAACTCCGTTCTGGCACTCCGCCGGGACGGGGAATTGGAGGAGATCATCGCCATCATCATCACCGACGCTTCTCCATCGACCATCCATGTTTCCCCCATCCATGTGTGAGTAATTCCCTGCTGTAGGCTGAGGGGGATGGTAGGGATTGGATGAGATTGTTCATGTAATAAGCTATAAGATCATTAGGGCATGGTGCCCAGTATCCGTTGTTAGTACTTATTGATGTTGTTGCAACTTGTTGAGCTTAATGCTTGTCACTAGGGCCCGAGTGCCATGATTTCAGATCTGAACATGTTATTGTTTCATAATGATATGCACTGTTTATTGATCATACCTGCAAGTTGTATACACATATTGTTGTCCGGAACCCGCGGTCCCAAAGTGACAATAATTGGGACAGCCGAGGGGAATGGCTGCGATGTGAGGATCACATGTGTTCACTGCGTGTTAATGCTTTGCTCCGGTACTCTATTAAAAGGAGTACCTTAATTACCAGTAGATTCCCTTGAGGCCCGGCTGCCACCGGCTGGTAGGACAGAAGATGTTGTACAAGTTTCTCATTGCGAGCACGTACGACTATATACGGAACACATGCCTACGTTTACTTAGTACTTGGATGCTTTATCATTATTATCTGCAATGCCTATGTCTTGATTATTATATGAGCTATCTTATCCATGCAGCGCCCGTTCATCCATCCCTATGCCTACAGTGTTTTAATCCTACTGTTTACTGCAATCACTACTGCTGTCTCTGTTTACTGCTGCTATTATTTCACCGCTACTACTGCTATAAAACTGTTGCTACTGATAATCTGTGTCGAGCAAGACTATTCACAGGTGCAGCTGAATTGACAACTCCGCTGTTAAGGCTCTCAAGTATTCTTTGGCTCCCCTTGTGTCGAATCAATAAATTGGGTTTTACTTCCCTCGAAGACTGTTGCGATCCCCTATACTTGTGGGTCATCAACCACCAACACACAAGCTCGAACGCCGGCCGACGTACTCCACCGGGGACGAAGCCACTTGGGGTTGCACAGTCGAAGAACGCCGGTGAGAACCCAGCACAGGGCCTCCACTCAGGAGGTAGAAGGAGCGCCATCCTTGGCGCCTGGAGAGGCTGCCCTAACAGCCCAGGATCACGGCGGCAAAACACGTCCGCCATGTGTGATTCTCCGATTTGCAGCAACAAGTTCCTTGCGGCACCCGAAGTCGTCGACGGCAGCAACAACGATTCCCTTTTCCTCCTTGGCACCATGCCAATATAGAAGAAGAAGATCAGCAGCACCACCGCTCCCCTGAGCCGCCCCTAGAAACTAGCAAGGCCTTATTGAACAAGGCGACAAGAGCAGCATCCATCGCCGTCTCCGGCTCCACCCACAGGAGCACCACAGCAAGGGAGAGCCACTCCGTCCGGCACGGGTGCGGCCGAAGGAACCCAGCACCAACCTCGCAGCTACAGCTTCAGATCTGCAGATCCCGGCAGCCACCCACCTCCTCCCCTCACCTCCACGGCGGGGCCGGAGCCTTATAAGAGGCGGTGGTGCCGGTGACCCCAGTCGGTGTCGTCGCTGACGATGTAGGCATCGAGGGACCGACGCTTAGCCTCCTCGAAATTCACCCGGTCCAGCTCCTCTGCCTCGCGGCGTGGCTTCGCTCGGAGCTGGTCATCGAGAACGAGGGTGGTTTGGAGTATACATGATCTCCTTTGTATATTCAGATAGAAAACCGTCAGATAATTCTATGTAATACTCGGATAATCCATATTTGGAGCTATATTTGACATATCATATTTTATACCCTATTCGCACATCAAATTCGGAACCGGCTACCTTATCCGTCGAATTCTTTCAAACTGGATATGAATTAACTGTTTTGAAATCGAATTTAATTTTTTTTAACAGGGGAGGTCCCAGAGGGACCTAGAAGCTTATATTCATTGCAGTGGCGTAATACATCAAGGACCAAAAAAAATCAGAATTACAAACATGCCCATACAATTTCCACCAAAGACCCTAGTTCTAAGTTTTGGAACACAATCGGGTCCAGCTCCTTCACCACCGCATCGAAAGAGGATGGCACAGCCAAGCACGCCACCGCCGGGGACGAACCACTTGGGGTGGGGCACCGGAGCCTGCTGCACCAGAGCCAAAGGACTTCCGTCATGGCATCATAGCCTGGAGGTTGATTATCGCCGTTCGTCGCCAGCCGGAGGAAGCGTAGCCGACGAAGAAAGGGCGGAGGGGTCGCCTTTCGACCATCTGAGATGGCAGCCAACGATGTGCTGCCATGGATGACCTCCCAGGAGCAGCTTCCGAGCTCCCCTGGCGAAGAGACAGCAGCCAACCAGCAAGAGGGCAGAGATCGCCTCCTTTCTCTCCTCCATGACGAGGAGCAGGAGGGATATCCATGCGCGAACCGTGATCACCGTACCTGCATTTATCGAACTTTATTGAAGAGGACGCGGCGCGACGCCGAACCAAGCCGTTAGCTCTGACCACCAGAGCACAATCAGCTGCAGCATCAGCTCCACACACTGCCAGGAGAAGTTCGTGTACTCCCGCAGCAATTCCCCAGCACCAAATCGAAGAACTTCTTTAGTACTACTCCACTTTCTCCCCTCGCTCCATGCCGGCCAGAGAAAACAAGAACAACACCAGAAATCCTCAAATCTGGGCAAGAGCCAAACCCCCAAGAAGAGGGCTCTTCGAGCTTATTAAAGCACGTACCTGCGAAGTCCCTCTCCCTCCGCACCACCACCATGGGAGCACGCCGGGCAAGAGCTTCTCCAGGCCATGGCCACCGCTCGGAGGTGACCGGACCAGGCACCTAGGAAAGGAAGACGCATAACGCCATACGCCACATGGGACCAAACTTCAGGAAAGAAAAGCTACAGCTACTATCGACAGGAAAGCACGAGCTCCTCTCCCATAGCAACTCCGGCCGGCAACGCCGCTGGAGCAGATCCGGGATCGGCCGGGCCGGCAGTACGCCCACAGGCGACTCTCAAGGAGCTCACGCGAGAGGATAAGGTTGAAGAGAAAAGTCCCTCCCGGCGAGAGATTTGAAATCGAATTTGGTGTGACAATTATATGACACACCGCACACGACACACATGCACGGACGCAACTTCAGCGGCTTTGAGGTACAAAGTCTCACTGTGACTTTGCTGCCATCTCAACCATCCAAATCCGATCTAACGGATAGAAAAGAGTGAAACATTTTCAACCTAATGTTTCAAATATTGTTTATTCGCAAACCGTATGTCCAAATACGACGAAACTTTCTCAGAACGCATAACGAAGTACATGTGATTTACTGGATTGTTTTCATATATTTCTCGGTAGTTTGAATTTTGAGTTTAAAATTTGGTAGTGAGATTAAAATGACGATTTTTTTGACAATCTTATATCGAAATATGTCAAAAATTTACCAGAATGCATAATGTAACATTTCAGATTACCTGATATTTTTTCAAACAAAATTTGGTCTGTAGAGGGAGCTAAGTTTTTTTTTGTCACTAAAGCCCCTTCCCCCCCCCCCCCAAATGCACCGCGAGATAATCCAAGTACAAACCCACCATGGCGTCCATACCCACCGTGTCCGCCCCCTCCGCCCTCGCGCCGGCGCCGGCGCCGCACCACCGCCTCGTCTCCGCCCGCAGCAACACCAGAGTAGGCGTTGCCTGCCCTCTCATATCCAGCTCCGCTGGTTCGGCAGCACAGAGTCTGCCCGCAAAAGAGGGACTGGAGGAGACCGAAACGCTCCGCGTCGCCCCCCGCGGGCGACCGGGGCGAACCCTAGCTTCTCGCGCCTCCGCCCTCCTCTTCCTCCCCTCCTCCTCCGCCGCCGCCGGCGAGGGCCGCCGGGCGAGGCCCGCGCGGTGCCGGCGGCGGCGGTCTGCTTCTACCCGCTCGTTCGTCGGTCTTCGCGGGGCGGATTCGGCGGCGACGGTGCTCCATGGGACACAAGCTCGGGTCGGCGACCTCCTGCAGGGTCGTGTGGGCGACGGCGACGACACGCTCGGCGGCGGCGCGTGAGGAACAGGGCTCCGGCGGGGGCGCGGTGAGGAGGGAGCTGGCGGCGGCGGCATCTGGGACTCGGGTCTCCAGATGCGGGCGTTAGCGCACGACGCGGTGCGCTGGGCGCGATGCGTCCGTCAGGCTCGACTCCTCCGGCTGCCGTACCTCTGCCGTTGCGGTGTGTGGGCCGGATCTGGGCCAGCGGGCTCGGGTCTGGCCTAGCTGCGGGTTCCGGCGTGGTAGGGGTTGGTAGGAGCGATGTGGATCTGCCGATGGATGGCGACGGTGGTGGCCTTGGCGCTGCAGCACGGCGGCGGGGCTAGTCGGGTCTGATTGGGCCTGATCTGGACTGGATCGAGTGATCTGGACCGGATCTGGGGCCTGATCTGGGACCTGACAGGCCCTACCTACTGTGTCCGGTCGGCGACCGCCTATGGCGGTGGAGGACGGCGGATCTCCTCCGATTGGTTGCTGCGCGGTTTGCTGCCCACGCTGGCTTGGATCAGTCGCTTTCCTACCTCGTCGGCTACGTTGGGCTTGCGGTGCACTGTTGTCGCTCACGGGTCCCGAGTTTGCGGATGTCGGGGCGGCGGCCCTGAAAGGTGGGCTTCACGGGCGCTTCTACGGCAAGCGACGTGAAGGTGGTGATGACCTTTCTCCTTGGTCGTGCGGACGGCGAGGAGCGGGTGGCGGGGGTACCTGGCGGTGGCGGCGCTTCGGCTAAGTCAGCTCCCAGATCGTGTTCTGGAAGTTCAGACTCGAGGCTACTAGGCGGTCCAATGTTCCGAACGGTGCGCGAAGATTTTTCCGAGCGAAAGCTCTGCGCTTTGGCGCCAATGACGGCGATGCCTGAGGGTATCGTTACCCTCTTGAGGGCGTTATTGTGGTTATCTTTGACGTGTTAGTGCTCCGGGTGAAAACCCTGACCATCTCGGTCTCGATGACGGCGGCGTGCTACGTCGTTACCTTCTTGGGGCGTCATCGTGGAGTTTCGGTACCTTGGCCCCGTTCCGGTGTCTTCGGTGGCAAGTCTTGGGTTTCCTTTGTGCTTCTTTTTTTTATCTTTGATCTGCTTTGTAAGAGGTTCCCCTCATCACTCTGTATCGGTTCGGCCGTTGGGCTTTATTTATAAAGCGGGCGAAAGCCTATTTCGAGCTCCGCTGGTTCGCTCAGGCTCAGCGCGCGCTGCGCCCCCGCCGCCTCCTTCGTCGTCCGCGCGGCGGTTGCAGAGGTACGCGCGCCTGTTCACCCTCCACGATACGGCGTATCAGCTGGTGCAGTTATCTGCTCGCTAGCCTCTTGCGTGGTGTTTGAATTGGTCCTGGTCTGCTGCTGCTGCTGCAGGGTGACGTGCAGCTCCAGGCCAAGGTAACTAGCAAATGCTTCTTCGACGTTGAGATCGGCGGAGAGCGCGTGGGCAAGATTGTCATCGGGCTCTTCGGCGAGGTAGTCCCCAAGACTGTCGATAACTTCCGCGCCTTGTGCACCGGTATAGCAGGCTAATTAACACTTCGTTGTCTAATTTCGACATCAAATCCATTGCTAATGCCAGTAAGTCTGCCGCGTAGTATGTATCTTGACTCAGGCATTGTTGCTCTCTGTTTCGGTTGGTGCAGGAGACAAAGGATATGGATACAAGGGCTGCTCCTTCCACCGAATCATCAAGGATTTCATGATACAGGGTGGGGATTTCCAGGAGAACAATGTAAGTACTACTCCATACTCCTCACTGAAAACTAGCCAGCACGCTTCATTCCATACTCCTCAATGTACAGCGTATATCAATTCGAGGAAGAATAATCTGTCAAGTTCGCCAATGGTGTTTATGCAGCATTTGCCCATTCTTCACTTATAGGGTGCATTGGGGTCTCTGATTCAGATGTTAAAAATTTCAGGTCTGAGGAGAATTAGTTCTTTGAAATTTTGAATGATTTTGAAATTTCTATTTCTAGTTCGCCAAATGAACTAAAGAACTAGATTGTATTAGAGATCAATCAATGTCATTGCCCAAACTAGAATTTTTCGCCAGAGGAAGCAATTTAGATCCTCAGCAAGTACTGCGCATGAAAGAGATGGAATAATTAACATTGGATGCCCCATCAGTTACCTAGTATTCATCCAATATTTATGGAAGTTAGATGAACATTGGACCTGATAGTTTGCAATATAGCTTCTGCTAGTGCAACTCCTAAATTCCTAGTGCTATCCTCACCTCTTCACATTTATATCCGCTGAATGATAACCTTATCTATGATGAGCTTAGTAACAAATCTATCACACGACGCACAATCCATACTTTGAGAACCAAGCGCTGGCTTGGTGGTTGGCGCTCCGGGTGTGTAGCCGGCCCGCCCGGGTTCGAGTCCCAGCTGTGCGTGCTCGAGAAAATCGAGTCCCAGCTGTGTGTGCTCGAATAAACCGGGTGTCTCACCTACCTAACAATGTATAACCAAGGAGGGATCATTCCCCCATTGGCAACGTTTTACAAATCTATCACACGACAGTTTACCAGTGCACCATTTTTTTTTCCATGTCGCATATTTTGAGAAACTAGCAAGGGGAAGGATGAAGATAAGAATGATCAAAATGTAAACACGCAAACAAGTTAGGCCAGAATACATCAGTTGGAAAGACAGCATATTTAATTGTTAGTAGTATTTGTGTTATGGCAAAGCCTGGGAACTTTCTTAGTTCAATGAAGCACTGCAATTGTAAGACAGTGTAGAAAAGAAATGATTGCAGAGGACGACTTCGCGGATTGTTGGTCGATAGCTCTGTTGGAAGCTAAATCACTTAGCTCCCTTCTAATACGGTTGTGCTTCACACAGACTAACACATATGCATATATGACATACCACATATATGCTCTATATATCATACATGTGCTTGAGGCTACATCTTGGCTTACAAGCTTTTTTTACATGGGAGGGGTGGTACCCCTATTTATACTTGTACTGTTGTACATGACCTTTAAGATTGTTGCCATGTGGCACAATCCAAACCCTACACCATACTTCTAGATTAAGCTAGGTCCTTCTACCAGCCAACTACATTGACAAGATTACTCCTAACAATCTCCCCTTAATCTTGTCATATCAACTAGATCCTCTAATCCAGATCACCTGGACCATGCGCTTCATATTTTGACGGCCTCGCACCGCCTCATGTATATCAACGGCATCGCACCGTGCTTATCAGCCTCACACTGACTCCATATAAGATGGCATCACACCACCGATTCGGTTTCACACCGACCTTCCATGTGACAGTGGCATCACACCACAGTCGTCGGCCTCACACCGACTCTTCCACTTGACAATGGCATCACACCATAGTCGTCGGCCTCACACCGACTCTTCCACTTGACGATGGCATCACACCATAGTGATCGGCCTCACACCGACGCCCTCTACGACGATGGTATCACACCATCGCCTGTGCACAGTCTCCAACAGTATCACACAGTTGGGCATGCACTTTGAACACCCCCCTCACAGGAGTGTTGGCTCATTGTCGACTTACATCTTCTTTGGGCTTTCTTCACTCTTCCACGTCTTGCTGCATGCATGCAGTAGCTTCACCATGTTGCCTTCACAGCTCCAAAACCACCACACCAGCATGCCACATCATCACATTGCTCTGTTGGCTTCGCACCAACTCTCCATGATGACGATGGCATCACACCACCGTCGACGGGCCAGCGGCATCGCACCGCTGCCGCCTCGTAACGGCATCACACCGTCGTCTTCTCTTGGCAGCATCACACCGCCTTCTCCTCCTAGCAGCTAGCGGCATCGCACCGCCAACAACCTTCATCCCACGCCATCGTCCTCCACATCGCATGGATTCTATCGCCACCGCCCTCAGATCTTGAGGCTCTGATACCAATTGTTGGAGCTAAATCACTTAGCTCCTTTCCAATATTGGTTGTGCTTCACACAGACTAACACATATGCATATATGACAGACCACATATATGCTCTATATATCATACATATGCTTGAGGCTACATCTTGGCTTACAAGCTTTTTTTACATGGGAGGGGTGGTACCCTTATTTATACTTGTACATGACCCTTAAGATTGTTGCCATGTGGCACAATCCAAACCCTACACCATACTTCTAGATTAAGCTAGGTCCTTCTACCAGCCAACTACATTGACAAGATTACTCCTAACAAGCTCTACTTTCCCTTCCCCGCCTGCTGCGCAAGGGCACCTCGTCGGCGATCATGCTCACGGCCTGATGGACCTGGAAGCATCGCAACGCCGTCGTCTTTGGCAACGATCGGCCTTCAGTTGGCTCCTTGTTTGACACGGTCAAGGTTGAGCCATGTTCGTGGACAGACGTGGGGGCCCGCAGCCTTCGCTAGCTGCTCCCCTAGCTTGGCTCGTTTGGGTTGAGTTGTATGGTGTGGTGTTCGTCCTCTCTTGGACTTGTACATAAGTCGTCTTTTCTATCAATGCATCGAAACACAATGCTTTTTGCGTTTTCGCTAAAAAAATGACAAACGGGCCCGAAAAGCACCACATGGCGGACAACAAAAATTCACTCTAGGCTAGGTTTGGAGTTCTGTTATTTATTAGTCAGCACAAATTTGTTTCTGTCACAAGGTGAAAAGACTTTTAACTAGTTGAGTCCTAAGGTTTTTTTGGTGACCGCAGGGTACTGGTGGGAGGAGTATTTATGGTGAATGCTTTGATGATGAAAATTTTACATGTAAGTGATTTGATATTGAACATGATCTTTCCACTTTATTACCTTAACCTTTTCATCGTACTTCTGATTTCATGGACTGAAATTTCATTGATTTGCATAGAGCTAAATGTATGTAATTTTTTACTGGTATGGATTTTGTTTCTGTTCAGTAGTAGTTAAATTGAAAATTTTGTATTTCTTACCCTCTTTTCAGTAAAGCATGTTGGCCCTGGTGTACTAAGCATGGCCAATGCTGGCCCTGACACAAACGGAAGTCAGTTTTTCATTTGCACTGTGAAGGTAAGAAATCCTTAATACTCAATATGAAACAATCATTATTAGATCACTATTTGCCAAACCATATCTGCCTTGAAGGTCATATTTATTTGTTCTATAAGTGTAACGGCTTTATTTATTTATTCTTTAAAAGTACATGCAAAGTAGGAACACAAGGGTGTCTGTCTATCCCTATATATTGTATTCGATCAATACCATTGAGGTATATTTACTAGCTTTAGGAATTACTAAATGCGATCTATTTAATATTGACATAGTAGCTTAAATCAATGTTATACTGCCCCATTAAGGCATTAACAATTAGTCCCTTCCGTATTCTAGAAATGGGGTATTGTGGGCTGTAGGTTCCTGATTTTGACATAAAACTTTAATCCTTCAGTGCAAGTTTCTTTTTGAAAAGAGTATTTGTACCCACAAAAGCATGTATACTGAATTAACAGTTGACTATACTTAAATTCTTGTTTCTAAAATAGTGTATCCCCATCAGAGAGCCATAAACTCGTTAATATTTCAATAGTCTTAATTGCAAATTTTGTTTCATCTCTTTGTTATATTTGGAACTTTGTTTTATATTACCAATTGGTTTTCTTTACGGCTGTTGGATCTATTAAAAAGTGCACCTTCCACATTTTCCCATGATTTTATAAATGTTTGCTTATATTCTCCGATTCATCACATGTTTAAGTCATCAACATGTCATTTTCAGCTTAATAGCCAGCTGGGATTGGTAGTGTGTTGATCAATGTATAAACACGACAAACTGCAAGAGATTAGATCGGATAGGATAAAACTTAACAGGAATAAATTATCCCTAACCCAAACAAGTCACCCCCCGGTTTGTTTTCTTCGCAAGAACCTGATGTTAAGATTTTATTTTGTGTTTCGGATTCTAATAATGGGATGCTTTCTCAGACACCATGGTTGGACAACCTTCACGTCGTGTTTGGACATGTCTTGGAGGGCATGGACGTTGTGAGGGAGCTTGAGTCGCAAGAAACCAGCAGGTCTAGTACTCCCAAGCAGCCATGTCGAATTGTGAATTGTGGTGAGCTGCCCTTGGACGGCTGAATAGGTCAATGGCTCAGGATTAATTTTTGGGGGGTGTTACCGAGTATCCTCCTTCCTTTCTTGTGCTGTTATAATCTCTTGAGAAAGGGTTACTTAAATCTCCAGCTAGCTAGTCAACTACGAGCATAGGAATCTTATGAGGCTTGTTTCATAAAGTGTAATGTTCTTATAGGAAACTGAAATAATGCTGATGTCTTTAAACATGATTTTACTCATTGTCCCCCCGAAAAATTATTTAACTCCTTGTCTGGTACTGAAAATGCGAAGTCTTTTGTTATGTCGGACTTGGAGCATAAATTCATTTGGAGGCAACATTTGCGTTGACGTACACAGTAGAGCAGGTATGTTTATCGGCATATGTGTGTGGTGCAATAAAATTTGGCTAGACACAATAAATGCCATTTAAATTGAGGACCAATATATTTTCCTCCTACTTCTGACAAATAGAGATTAGTTTCTTTTGTTTGCAAACACATAACTTGGTCCATCTAATACACGTATTACAGTGGCGCTTGAAAGTGTGAAATATACTTAAAAACTATAGTGCACTTAAAAGAGGTGTTACATATATCATAAATTCTTCTAGAAAGGTTTTCCTGAATCTTTCTATTTTCTCCTCTTCTCTTGTCAGTAGTCACAACACAAGAATACACCTTCAGTTTTTTTTTTCCATCTCTTTTCTTCATCTGCACTCTTGCAATCATGGCAGGCAAACGCACAGTCGTACCGCCGGTGGCCCGCCCCTGCCGGCCGGCCACGGCAAAAACCGAACGATCCATAACGACCACACTTAGTGCCACCAGGCGACACGTGTGACCTGTAAAAAAAGGCAGAGCCCAGAGCGACGTACATATGCAACCCTACATAGCTAACTAACTAAAATTGAGCTATACATCCAACCAAACCATGTAATTCTGTGTGTTTTTTCGATGCTAATGTCATATATGAACACAATGTTTATTTCTGGAAGAAAGGACAAAAAAAGCTTATTTCTGGACAAGCGCGTGGAAGAACAAATCGGTTCTGTGACCTGAGGACCAGGTTACTTGGAGGAAAGGAAGGAAAATTGTGGTGATTTGCACAGTGTGGTTCTGACTTTGGTTGCTGTCTGGAAGTGATGACATACTCCCAGCAGCTGGATCAAGAACCGAGCCGGGAGGCAGAGGTGAGCGCCACTGCCTGCGCCCATACCTTGAGCCTCGCCTTCACTTCCTTGGGATCGTCTCCTGTGTTCCAAAGTTTAGGGCACGTGTCAGCCTCATTCTTATGCGAGATAAAGGAAGGAATAATTAATAAGAGCGAGATAAACTTTGCAACAGAGAGAGCATCTGATGATGCTCCCCGAGTGCTTTGCACGTCCTTTGTGTTTTGTGGCACAAAATGGCCGGCAAAGATAGCATATAGTGTCCTTGTTACTAATGAATGTGAATAGATGAATTAGTAGCAAAAGTGAGCGGCAAAGAGAACGTGGCGAGCAAACACTAGCGAGCACGAAATGTGCAGCGGGTCATCCAGGGAACTGCATATTCGACAGTCGCCATCGGCAAACCAAGAGCACGGCACCGGCACGCATGCGGCCAGCCTCGGACTCGGTTCATCGCCACAATTAAATCAACAAGCTATGTGCACGCGCGCGTATATAGGTGCTTTTAGCCGAAAAAGACTTGCGAATCATGGACGCGCGGTGCAGTGCCCGGTAAGTCAGGCAAACCGGCCGGCGGCAAAATTCGACCTGTTTCAGCTACAATGCCGGCCGCGCATGGTGAATTGGTGAGTCAGGCGACGTGCGCATTGCCAAATGAACTAGTCGATCGAGGAAATTAACTGATCAAGTCACTATAGCAAAAGGGGTGATGCAATGCTTCGAGCTCTCCGAGTTCATGGTCACGGAACGAGCACGTCGGTTAGCTAGCTACTGTTTCTCAACTGTGACGGGGCGATTTTTCTTCCAAGCCGGCCGGCCAGCGTTTGTTCGTACGGCTGGTACGAGCAACACCGCCATGGAAAATTAATCAGGCAGCTGGGTGGTGGTCACAGCTGGTAGCAGTGGTTGTGGTTCGTGATTCGCAATGATTGGATCGGAGGACTTACCGGGGCTGGAGATGCGCCAGCTGCCGGAGCCGGCCGGCGAGTTGCCACCGCTGCTGCCGGTGTCGGCGTTGGGGACGGCGTAGCTGGGGATCTCCACCGTCCAGTCGCGCGGCAGGTCGAAGCCCAGGTCCTTGCACGCGCGCACCTCCTCCATGTCCATGGCCACGACAGGGGAATCGCCGCCGCCCTTCCCGACCAGCACCGTCACCTCGTTGACGCCGCGCTCGCCCAGCCGCTGCTGCCGCTGCTTCCGCATCTGCCACGCGCGGTCCAGCCACACCTC
Organism: Poa pratensis; assembly: GCA_947311845.1. Classification (NCBI taxonomy): domain Eukaryota; kingdom Viridiplantae; phylum Streptophyta; class Magnoliopsida; order Poales; family Poaceae; genus Poa; species Poa pratensis. The sequence goes on along the minus strand of CAMZMU010000109.1, from coordinate 3,552,239 downwards.
GCGCATCATACGCTGGCGACGGTGCTGCTGCCGGCGCATGTCCTGGGAGCCGCCCGGCCACCACGCCGCCTCCGTCTCGCTCGCGTAGTCCTTGGAGTAGCCCCGCCCCCAAGGCGACTGCGACGGCGCCCCGCGCTCCGGGGTGCCTGGTAGGGACGCAGAGGAGGGAGGATTCAGGTTTCCTGGGCTCCCGTACGGGTGCCACGGCTGGCTCCCGTACTGATCACCCTGGACACCATCCGACCACACTTCTTCCTCGTCCTCCTCGTCGTCGCCGCCCCCGTCATCCTCGTCGTCGGCGTCGCCACCGTCGGATCCCGCGATGGAGAGGCGGGACATGCGCTTACCTATGTCCCAGTCCTCCTCGTCCTCGTCCTCCTCCTCCTCCTCCTCTTCCTCAACGAGGTCATCGTCTTCTTCGTCGTCGTGCTCGATGAGATCCCGGAGCCTCGGTAGAGCGAACGTCGTCGTCTTCGCAAACGTTGACGGGGACGCCATTTCGATCCAAACAAGAGCTAGTCGAGGAGAGGGAGAGGACTCGGCGAGCAAGACCCTGACAGGTAAACGTTTGTTTGCTTGCTTGTTCGTTAGGTATGTGTGGAAGGAGGCAACTGACAGGGCTATGCTCGCTGGCTGCGACGTCGATCGATCGCGTGATGGATGGGTTTATATATTGGCCCTGGCCGGAAGTGGCCGGGCGAGAGCCGAGCTACGCAGTTAGCCCCGCCATTTTCGGGTTCAACTAGACCGTCTCCATCAAAATTTCAGCGATCGAGCATGGCACGCATTGACGCATGTAAGGAGACTTTGCATATTTCGAAGGCAGTGATCAGGATGCAGTTGACGGCAGATTTTCTTTGTACATTCACTAATCAACACTATTTACCTTTTTTTATAAAGGAAATATATTAATACCAAGCATATATCAATTACACCCAGACTTTGCAACAATATAACGTCGAGAGCTAATCGAGATGTTAAGGATGCACACAGCCAATAAAGAAAGAAAAACACGCCGAATAGATCAGCGAAGCAGCAAGAAATACCACCACCAGAGAGCACACCCGGAATAAAAAAAGATTCTCCAAGAACAATGCCTCCAAGAAGGGACCGTGCACAAACACCGTCGTCGCTCTGATCATGAATCATGGGTTTTCACCCCGAAGAAAGTCCAACTGAACTCCAGTCAATGCATTTAACAAGGAAACAAATAGCGATCCGTCATTACAACCAGTGAAGGTCAGACCTAGGGTTTTCACCCAGTAAGTCGAAACTTTGTGCCCAAATTGCACCATCAAGAAGAAGTCCCCTTGTGTTGCCGCCCCCACTTGACGAGACTGCTGCAAAACACCGATCATCTGGTTCACAGTCTTCACCACATCAAAACTCCTCTCCGGCATCACTTGTAATCTCGAACTCGACATGAGCCATCAAGATCCACTGGTCATCCGACACAACCATCTTGAAATTCCCCCATCAACACTAATTACTATGGAGTTATTTTATTTTTTGTAATGAAGCCTGCTGGTTTACTTTTAATAGGTTTGGTCCGTCGACAAACTTTGCAGAGCTGGGATGGGAAACATTCGTCCCCGACAAGTGGACATGGAGTTTTCTTTGAATTTTAATGAGAATCGTGCAGTTCAAACAGGTACTTCCTGATATCTTAAGTTTATTAGAGTTATTGACTACAGTAGTAGTTCGGTTGGCCCAGAAATCCTGAGTTTATATGAAACAAGGAAGTTGTTAACGTCGAGTATTTCTTCCGCCTAGCTATATATAAGATTTTTTTCGTACTATTAGCATGGGCTTATAAATTAATTGTGTTCTTAAGATGCAAACATCTACTATTACCGGTAGTAAACCATGGGCTTAGACGCATACATATTTGCATATGCACATTGCTACATATGTGATGGGGTCGAGGGGTATAAATTGTGATGATCGGACTGTTCAATATACTCAGCATCTCTCTCCAACAACTATTCTTGCGCTGCTACTCGATCGACACACTTGCTAAATCTCTTTTAATTAAGCTTTGCTGATATATACGTGGCACGTCTCGTAGACACACATTGTGCTGCGATTAATGCTGCCAAAAGCAGATCCAATTAGAACTAGTGCTGTGAAATTACTCAGCCACAGATCCTCGAGGATGGTCAAGTTTTTCTCGCTTATAATCATCTCGATGATTGCCACATGCTTCTCACGCATGCGTTTCCTAAACCAGAGGGAACAAAGTTAACCGCGCGCGATGCAAGAACTCTTTCCCATTACGTTGTGAGCAAATTAAATCACTTTGACCATGGTTACAAAGCCCGAAAGAGTTGATATTAAACTGCTACTAGCTACAACAAGGCAATTAGGCATAGAAAACTCAACGAAGAGAACATGTTCTAGAACCAGTATTAGCGAAAAAAGAAGAAGAGAAAAACACCCAGACGTACGACCGGATCGACCGACTGGCGAAGGAGATCGATCGGGAATCCCCGAGCTGGACCCACCGGAGGTGCCGACGTGGCGCGCGACAAGAGGGCTGGAGTCCCTGTCGGAAGGGGAGGCCGGCACGACGGATCCCGTCCCAACACGTGGCACTCATCTGGCTCTGCCAGGTCAATGGCCGCCCCGAGAATCAGGGCGAAAGGGTCGGTGGGTTCGGCTGCTCGTTGGCGTGGTTAGCTTCCGGCATAAGGTTGCGCTAGGGCAAGATAAGCATTATTAATTGGGAATTAATTAGGTTTGAACGTGGTCACGGCTGATGATGTTTCGATCGCTATCGTTGATTGTACATTGTAGTCCCCTTCCACGAGCTGGCCCCTGCACTGAGCCAGCTAGGGTGTTATGGAGGATGTCTACGTGCAGTTTTTGGGTGCCCCGCCATTCGATCATCCATTCAGATGAAATGCCCGGTGAAAATAATTAGTTTCCTTTCTTTTTTGTTTCGTTTTTATTTGTTATCTCAGATTTTGCTAGCTACTCCTAATCATGATCAGAGAAGCAAATAATGGCGGTGGCACTTGGATGTGATATGTATGCAGCCACCAACTGATGTTTCTATACGCTATCGGCTATCCCCTGGAAACGGCAAAACTGTTTATGTATCCATTCTAGAGCCAATAATGTGTGTACACTCCCTTGAAAAGAATATATATATGTATCATTACAGGTGCAAGCCGTTCATCACTTCGGTTTGCATATCAAAATGCGGCGCACCTGGCGGAGGACAGCTACACTTGGCCGTGGTCGCGCGGAAGTGGGTACTCGGCAAGCTCTACGTATAGGATGCTTTGTCAGGGGAGCTATGTCTTTGCTGCAGCTAACTGCATTTGGAAAGCACAAGCTCCAGCCAAGTGTAAGTTCTTTTGCTGGCTGGCCGTTCAACATCGAGTCTGGACGTCAGATAGGAGGGTACGGCACGGTTTGCAGGATGAGATGAGTGCCTGCTATACATGCCTCCAGGAAGAGGATACGATTGAACACATCATTGTCCAATGTGTGTTTGCGCGCGAGACTTGGTTCAGGTGCTTTCGAGCGGTGAGGATACGGACGGCGGCCCCGGAATTGACAGATACCTTCTTGGAGTGGTAGCTCAAGGTTCGACAGCCCTATAGCAAGAAGGATAAGAAGCGTTTTGACGCTTTCATCGTCCTCATTGCTTGGACTCTTTGGAAGCAGCGTAATGAAAGGTTGTTCAACAATGTGAGTCGGCAGTTTACTGTCACAGTGCTGGTGGATCGCATCGTCGATGAATTCAAGATTTGGCAAACTGCTAGTGCTGCAAGAGCGGTAGGAGGGAGGATCACCATAGCGCGAGAGTAGCTGCTAGGTTTAGGAGTAGGAGTGTGTGACCCTGAGGCTGCTCTGTACGCAGAGTCAGCAGCGGTTTGTATTGTTACTTTGCTATCTTCTATAAAAGTCTAGTACGCCATTTGGGCGTACTCTCTAAAAAAATGCGGCGCATGCTGCACGTTGGACTTTTTTTTAGATGTTTGAATCGATCTCGCACAAAGTGATTCTTTGATTGCCTTCTGAGAAGGGGACGTGATTAAATAATGTTGGGAAATGCTATGTACAATTACAGGTGAATTATTGGGCCACAAGCATGGGATTATCTCCACTAGATAGAATAATACAAGAGCTCCTTAGAAAAAGAAAAAGTAAGGATGAGAAATGCTAATTTCAGTGGTTGACAAAAACAACAACCGCCTATGATATGGAAAAAAATATCTCAATAAATAACAGGCACGCAGAACTCATCCTACATTATGGTAGAAATTATATCCACTAGGATGTAAACTTAAAATTATTAAAAGGATATATACATATTGATATAAAAATATGCATACACGAACAAATATTGCGTATTTGTACCCGAGGGAGTTAAATTGTATGTGGATTAAAATGTACACACCGAATAAGCACGGAGTACAGTTGAACAAAGTGACAATGCATGCTAAAAGTTAATAGCTATTATTGTGTTGGTCACTAAAACAACGACACAAGCGTTTTTAAACGTCGAGCCACATGTCTAAAGACCGCGGTTGCGGTTAGACGACGGTTAAAAGTCGTCGGAAAGAATTGTGGTGCGGAAACTACGTAGGCGGTGGTTTTTGCGGCTTCACGGATAGCTAACCGTTGTGCGATCTGTGCAACGACATTTGAATCTTCCAGCTTGATAGGTTAAAAGTTGGCACAAAATTCGATGTGGTGGCAGATAAGTTGAGGCACATTTACTTGTCGTGTTAAATAAACCTTTATGTGATACATAAGTTAATCACAGTCAATTAAAAAATCATTTCTCTATTTCAAGAATATTCTTTCACTATAAATTACACTTTCACCATTAATGTGGCTTTCAAGATTAAAAGTTGTTTTCTCTGTTTCAAGCAGATCATAATTCATCAATGAATTTGCACTCTTCTAATGGTACCATCATTTGGTTTTTAGTTATTGTCTACGTATTTGCACGTGATAATTTTCATATTTGCATTCATATAAGAAAAACAAGATGGCTACCATTTCCTTTCTTTTGTTCTCACTTTTGAGGCCAAGGTGTTTCATTGTGACTTATGTGGACGGTGTTAAACTGCACTCTAGTTTATGGTAGTTTGCAAGGTTAAGTTTACCACATATAGGTACTTTATCAGACTATGTTTATGTTAGTTATTGACATTCACTAGTACAGACACTAGTGGAAAAAGGGCCTTTAGTCCCGGTTGGGAAGGGCCAACCGGGACTACCCAATCGGGACTAAAGGCATCCCCCCACCCCCTCTTTAGTCCCGGTTTGCCACGAACCGGGACTAAAGGCCCTCCATGTGGGCGGAGTCGTGCACGGCTGGTGGAGGACCTTTAGTCCCGGTTGGTGTTACCAACCGGGACTAAAGGTTTCTGCTTTTCTTTTCTTTTCAATTTATTTTTCAGGGTTTAGGGTTTAGGGGTTTAGGGTTTCGGATTTTATGTTTTCCATCGTATAGAGATCACGTTGACACGCCAAAACAAGTTTTCGTATACATAAAATTCATACTACGTGGAGATCACGTTGATGCATATATATACACATACAATTTAGTATATATATATATATATATATATATATATATATATATATAGCTGTCAGCTATTCTACAACCGGTTGTAGAATAAGGATCTACAACCGAAGCTGTACTTCCCTTCTGTTCTACCTGTACTGCTCGTATGATTGAGAAGTACAAGTTCCGTATTTTTGACGTAGTTTTCTAACCGTTTGTCGAAACTTAGCAAATGATATACCGTTACAAAGTTAATAAAATTCCGCATCTTTTTTATCTCATGACATTTTTCTAAATTCGTTATGGTTTGAAATTAATTTTGAAATTACTCAAATATGAAAATATAACAGCGAACGTATTTTTCAAATATTTTCTCAACCGCTTATCGGAATGATGCAAAGGATATACCGTTGGAAAGTTGTTGAAATTCCGCAACTTTCATACTTTTACGGTTTTTCCAAATTCGTCACCGATTAAAAATGATTTTAAAAATACACTAATCTGGAACGTGTCCTATACGGGCGGACAGTATTTTGTCCGGCATTTCTCAAGCGATTATCGGAATAACGCAAATGATATACCGTTGGAAAGCTATTGAAATTCTGCAACTTTTATGCTTTTACGGTTTTTCCAAATTCTTCACCGACTGAAAGTAATTTCAAAAATACACTAATCTGTAAGTGTCCTATATGGGCGGACAGTAATTTGGCCGTCGTTTCTCAACCGCGTATCGGAATGATGCAAACGATATGCTGTTGGAAAGATAACGACGATACGCAACTTTTTTATGTTGGTCGATTTTTCAAATTCCTTACACTTAAAAAGTAATTTCAAAAGTTCTAATATCACAATACCGATCTTTCACCGGAGTGGAGAGATCAAATTGACCAGTTTGGCACTGTAATTCGTCATGAAATGCACAACTTATTATAATTAGACTCATATTAGACCATATGAAGCCTTTGCTACTGACATTTGAGACGTACAAAGCTCAATTCGTTGAGATTACTATGATATTTTTCCGCCCCGAAAAAACAGAGTACGTGAACTTCTCTCGACGCATACCTGAACTTCTCTGTTAATTCGATTGTACTGCCCAAGTAGTTTTCGTGATTAGTGTTTAGTAGAACAACGATAAGTTTCTCATAGTGTCCGTTTCAGATATATGACCACTCAAAATGCTCAGACTGAAAAGACGCATCTATTAAAATTCGATTTCTAAGTAGGTTTTTCTTACGGTCAAATTTTGGTCAAACCATTTTTACCCGTTTGATAAATTATTTGGCAACCTATCCGACCTCGAAATTGAGTGATTCTTGCTGCGTTCGAAAGATGAACTCAAGGACTATTTACTAAAGAATGAAAATAAAAATAAAAATAAAAATAAATGTATAATTGAATTGTGAGTATTATTTACTAAAACATATTCACACTACACTTGTACTTCCCGAAAGTGAGTGTTGTACTTCCCAGATTACTTATGTGTATTTCTAGGCGAGATATTTACTGTTTTCGTTAAACCTCCTGGTGGTATGTGAAATTCAGTAACAAAATACCTGGACTTCACTGCAAACATACTTGAACTTCTTAGTTTATGTGTTTGTGCTGCCGACGGGGTATTTTCGCGATTAGTGTTGAGTAATTCAGTGTTATGTCGGAAGAAAACACATCTATTAAACTTATGTTTTTCTTTCCATTCCCCGTGATTTTTTTTGTTTTCTTTGTCCAGCTTTGTGCCAGCCGACTGTACTGCCCGAATATGACCGTTGTACATCCATGGATAATTTGTTTAATTCGTAATCTTACCTAACAATTATTTTGTTACTCTGGGAATGTTTGGTGAGTAAAAATAATCATTACAATTTTTCAGACTATTGTCTTCATGTACTTCTCGAACTGGATGTATGTACTGCTCGACGATCACTATCTGACCTTCGATTTTGTCAAATCAAATCGGAAAGTTTTTTAGAACATGAATATATACACACTTAGATGTTATTTTTGTAATTCCCTCACCTGTGCGCTTCCAATTTTCACTATTTTTTGTACCGTAAAAACAATCTGCTTTCTCTGTCAATCACCGTGTCTAGGTGCAATCCAAGCAAACAATCACTGTGTTTAACCGATTAAAGCATAGGTAACCTTAGGATACAGTGGCAAATTAGGGAGACCAGGTTATTCTGAAGCGCAACATCAAAAAAGGATCACCATCGCCTTCTTTCTCGTGAAACCTCACCTGCAGGTGTGTAGTGGTCATACAAACATAAATAACCTGAATACTGAAGCTCCTACTAGACCTGTGCTTCTCGAAATTGAGCAGTGCACTCCCTAATTAATCCATGTGTACTGATGGCAATCAACGTTTTTCTGATTTCTGAATGCAGTCCGTAGCATATTGTTGTCACATCCCCCAACTAGACTGCACGAGCTGCTGCTGCGTGCGCTGTCTCCCGTCCGCCATGGATTGAAGGGTAGAAAGAGGGACAGAAGATAGGGGGAAGGATGCTGAGCAGCGGCAGCAAATTTGTACTGCCGTGGAGGAACCCCTATGCTTCCTCATAACACGCATTTGTACTGCCCATCGAGAGAAATACAGGTACAGGTTGCGGGGATGGAGGACACAAGGGAGTGGCCAGGCTGAGCTGCGGCAGCGCAGATTGTACCCGCACGCCTGGACTGAATTGATCGCTCGGCCCGCGGTCTCGCAAGCGATGCCGGCCGGCACGACCTCACTTGGTCCTCGTAGACGTACGGCAGGGGCAGGAGATCCCAGCGGCGTCGTGGCGTGCCGCGTTGGGGGCTAAGGCGTGGAGGAAGCGGTGGAGATTCAACCAGCGGTTATGGGAGCGGCCTCGCGGGCTACCTTGCGGCGCCGCTAGCCGGAGCACTGCCGCAGGCTGCGGCGGAAGAGCCAGATGGAGTGCTGGCGTGGTTGCTCGGGAGCACAAAAGGAACACCCAACTAATTGACGCGGGAAGCGGGGCGGACCGCGGTGCTGTGCCAGGACGGCGGCGAGGCGGCGCCGTGGGGATTCGGAGCAGAGCGAAGGAAGGAGTAGAGCCGCGGAGATTGGAGCCTGGGACGTGAATCTACGAGCGGAGAAGCCGGCCAGTGGCGAGAGGACAAGACGGACGGCGGTGTTGGGTTCCTGGGAAACGGAGCAACGAGGGGAGACGCAAGCGGCGCCGCTGGGAGTCTGGGATGGGGGACGGCCAGGGGAGAAGCCCGGCGGCGGCTCTGGGAACCGGATTGACGCGTGGAAAACTTGGCCGCGGGCTCGCCCGCCCGCCTCGCGCCGAGAAGAAGCTGCTTAGGCTGGGATAGCGCCGTGTGCGGGGCGAGCTCCCTCGCGTCGGCGTCCCCGCCGCCGCTCGCTCGCCCGCCCGGAGATTTAGGAGGTGGTCAAGGTCGGAAGATGGCACTGGATTAGAGCGACCGTATCGGTCGGGCGCATCCTATATAGGGCCCCCGGTTGTAGATTCTTAATCTACAACCGGTTTTAGAATATACCTGTCCTATATATATATAGGGTGGGACTATTCTACAACCCCTCTTAAGAGGTTGTAGAATAGGCCCCTCTTAAGAGATTGTAGAATACCTATTCTACAACCCACTAGTAAAAATCAGAGATCCGAGCGACCTCTAAAAAATCCAACTCCAAACCCACCCCACCCGACCCACCACCCACTACGCAGCCTAATTAACTACCTACCCCACAGCCGACCCGACCTCGTCACCTACCTCCCGCACGGCGCCCCTGCCGGCAGGCCTAGCTCGCCGCCGGCGGCGACAACCCGACCCAATCGCGTCCTCCGCTACCTCCCACACGGCGCCCCCGAACCTCCCGACGCACCCGGCGAACCGCCCTTCGCCCCGCCCTTGTCGGCAGCCTGCAGGCCTAGCGCGCCGCCGCCGCCAGAAATCCCTGTGCGCCGCCACCATCCAGGCCACCGCCGCAGGCAACCCTTCGGGCGCCGCCGCGGACGGCAACCCCTCGCGCGCCGCCAGCATCCAGGGCGCCGCCGCTAGCTGGTTCCCTCATCCTGAAACTCCTCCGGCTAGAGCGCCGCCGCCCATGTCCCCTACATTTCACGGCGCCGAGGAATCCAAGTGGGTGGCCGCCGGGATCGAACCCATCTGCGCCCCCGAGGGGAGTCAGTTCGAGCTGCTTCCTGATTCCCACACGCGAGGTCGCCTCCAATGCACAGAGTCGCTGAGCCGCATGGTCACTGTCCGCGTCTACCGGTAGCCATCCGTCTCCACTTACTGTGAAACTCCCAACGGAGTATTTCTGAACCTCCCAGTCCAGCCATGTGGATCACGATTTTTGTTTGATCTGAACGTCAAGTTTAGTTTTTTTTTGTGAAGTTAACTTTTAATGAGTTTATTTGTGAAATTACCGTGAAGTTCATTTGCGTATCTAGAGAAGTTAAAAAATATGATGGTCCAACGAGAGGTTCATTAACGAAAATCTCTGAGGTTCACTTATCTGATGAACGAAGTTCCCAAAAAAATGATGGTCAGCCAAAAATTTCATTTGCAAAAATATCTGTGAAGTTCGGTAGTACTCGTGAAGTTCACTTATTAAATGACCCGAAGTTATATTCGATAACTATGATAACGTGGAGTCCATATATAAAAAATAAGCGAAGTTCACATATCTGACGGACGAAGTTCAGAATAAATTGTGGTCAGCCGAGAAGTCATTTGCGAAATTTCTGTGAAGTTCACTTACGTGATGGGCGAAGTTTACCTATGTGACATGCGAAGTTCAGAAAGGGTTGTAGAATAGTTATTCTACAAGTGGTTGTAGAATAGCTGATATATATATATATATATATATATATATATATATATATATATATATATAGGGTGGGACTATTCAGAAACCACCCTTAAAAGTGCTCTAAATAGTTATTTAGAGCACCTTTTCGACTTAAGCACCTTCTTATCCCGATCCAGTCCCGACCCGCAAAACTAACGAACCGGTCAACCCACGACTCCATCCATCGATCCCCGCCTTCCCCCACCTTCTTCCTCCTCGAAGCAACCCGCCTCGCCCCGCCCCGGGAGGGCCCCCGACCTCCGCATCGCGTCGTCGGCAGGGGGCCCACCGGACCTCCGCCTCGTGCCGCGCCTCCCCGGCCGGGAGGGCCCCCGACCTCCGCCTGCATCCCGATGCGCTGGAGGCGCCCCTCCCGTTCCTCCGGATTCACCAAGACGGAGCCCGGCGGCGGCCATCCCTCACCTCCTAACTGGGGGATCCAGGCGGCGCCGTTCCACGACCGACCGCCGGCGCCGGCACGAACCGGCTCCCGCCGGCAGAAACCTCCCAGCGCGCCCCGCCTCGATCCGCCGGCTTCTTCCCCTGAACGCGTGTCCCCGCCGGCGGCCGCCTCCCCTACGCGCGCGACCCGGCCTGTAGGTACGCTGGTCGTCCTCAGCGTCATATTATGGCGGCGATTCTTCTTCTTGCTGCCGGCGGCCGTGCGCAACCACGGTTTGGATCTTTCCCACCGGTGTGCTTGGGTACCCTTTTCTTTTCCACAATTTTTGAGGAGTAAATTTCAATTTGTGTAGCCTCGTGGTGAACTCGATAGTAGAAGTTTGTTCCTAGTCCGTACGGCTCCAACCTCGAGCAGTGGAGAAGAAGTAGTAATTTCCTGGCCCAGTCCCCAACCACGTTAGCTGAAGAGAATCAGTGCAGCATAGTTAGGTATTTTCCAATTTGCTTTGTATTTTCCCTGCTTTTGTTCAGAGGTCACAGTACGCTGCGAGCAGATGCCAAATCGAATTTATTCTCAGTGCATACTGGTGGCTGACGGCAGTAGTGTTCTAGCTATGGCACTAAGATCCAATACTATTTTGTTCTTCTCTTGAGCTGTATTTCAGCAATGGCTCTAGGATCGAACCCACTCCATGGATCATAATTGTCAAACTGTATTAGTAAGATCCACTGATTTCTGTTATCTTGATCACCAGACATTTAAGTCAAAGTCAGTCTCCCGGATAATAGCAAAACAATTGTCTAACTTATGCCAATTTTACAATTGCCAGGATCCCACGGTAATAATGTGCAGAATATCAGTACAGAATATTTTTTATTGTGGCAACGGTCGTTATATGTTTTTTGTTGTCAGCAGCATCCTACATATACGCATATTTGCTTATTACGATTCTTTTTCAGATGCCTAATTACTCGATATGCAGGTAGAGCAGCTCATAAAGTACTCAGTTGTTTTTAATATGATTAATCTGTTTTGATGAATTTGTTCAGCTGGCAAGTCATCGAGGTTGCGAGCAGAAGTCCGAAATTTACATCGCTTAGCATCTTAGTTGAGTCATCTTTCGTTCTAGAATGCATGATTCTGCATCGGCCTAGTGAGAAGCACACATTGACCTCTTGCTTATAAAGAGCTAGTAGCTTCAGTTATGCATTGTATTCACGTCAAATATACATATTCCGTTTAGGCATATGATTTTTTTTTCTATGTGCTCCATTTGGTCAACTGTAGTTTTATAATATACTTATCCCCTGATATCGTTTTTCTTTACCAACTTTTATGGATGCTCATGTAATATAATTATCTGTTATTTTCAGGCACCAAATGACTTAGCAATTGGGAAGAAGCCAGGATGATGTTTACACCCTTATCACTCAAGAGGCACAAGCCAACTTCTAGCTGATATAATTAAAGCTGTACAGATGATTGGATGAATTGAAATATTTCTTGACAGTTTACATCTTGATATATATGTGAAGCGGTGTAGCTTTGTAGTATAAGCCCTGAATAGAAATTACTGACCATATTGGTATTTTTTATGTGGCGTAGTTGTGCCGCCAATTATTTGTTTAATTTTTACGGATGCATCAAGCCATGTCGAGTTTCTTATGTTGAAGTTTTATGTGATTTTAACAACTTATGTGACAAAATAATGGACTGCGGATTTCAGCCTTTTACATTGGCTGTAATTTCACGAACAGATTGTGGAGTGTCCTAGCAGCATGCAGCTAGCGCTTTTCTTACGCTTATAATGGATTAGTTTTTTTACGTTCGCTAAACACGTACAGCACGAAAAAAAGGGACGGCTCCCCGGAGCCACGCTCCCAGGTGGACTCCCAGGCGTAAGGCCGTGGATTCCCAGCCCCAAGCATACCGCGCCTCCGCATGCTACCAACTGCTACCCGGCCTCAATCCCTCGAACCCCTCTCTGTTTCTGATTTTGTGAACTGCGCACTCGCTCTCCACGTCTCTGAATCTCTCGGAACTACACACCTACTAAGCCACTGCCGCCTCCCACCTACTGAGCCGGCCGTCGGCCTGCCCAACCTTCTACGCGACGCCGGTGGGCTCCTGTTGTACCAGCGAGCAGGCGCTGAACTCCCTCGTCCTGCCTGACAATTCATTTGGGCAATTCGCCACATCGATCCTGGTGCAGTTCACAAAGATTTTTGCTACTGTCAATGTTCATCCGGCAGAATAAAAGTTCACATTATCTACTGTCTATGTTCATGTTTTGGTTTTATTACTTTTGGGAAGTTTAGTTTGACCGTGTTCGGAAATTCACACCTATTTATGGGAAAAAATTCAAAATTATACTTGCGAAACATTTCATATTTTTTATTGTGAAGTTCATGATTTTTAATCCGGAAATTTGAACATTTCCTTTCATTGGTTGGATAATAAATAGATTAAAAAATTGTGGTTCTGAAATTTAATTTGCTGGGAAGTTCACCTCGAACACATTGTAAGATACTTAGTTTCGATCAAATAGTTTCAATCAAATCCGAAGTTCATTTAGACCCAGGTAGTAGTAAATCAATTTGTGAGTGGCAGTTCACCTTCCTGTTTCACGAAGTTCATTTTCAAATATGCGTCGAGTTCATTTCAAGAACTCCACACGAAAACAGTACGCCAATAAAAAGTATTATAACGCGACCGGAAGTCCCTTAATATATGTCGAGAAGTTCATTTTCAAATATGCGTCGAGTTCATTTCAAGAACTCCACACGAAAACAGTACGCCAATAAAAAGTATTATAACGCGACCGGAAGTCCCTTAATATATGTCGAGAAGTTCATATTTCGCTGCCATGAAGTTCACGTTGTGCATGGTCCGAAGTTCATTTTTCCAATACTTTCCGCGAGTTCTTATATTTCTAAAATGTTTATTTTTTAAAAATATTTTTTTAATTGCGGAAGATTAACATGGGAGTTCAATTCGTCCATTTCCAAGGTTCACATTTTTCCTAGCAATAAAAATAAAATTTCTTGGGGCATACAAAAAAGGTTCATGTTTTTTTTAAAGGAGGTTCACTGTCTAAATCGACCGCGGAGGAGTTCGTTTCGAACTTGTCAGAAGTTCAGCTCAGAACACGTTGGAAGATACTTTGTTAGTTTCGATCAAATCAAGTTCAATTTAGACAACCTGGGAGTTCACTCTAACCGTGATCCGAAGTTCACTAGCACATACCGAGAGGTTCACGGCCTTGTAGAAGGAAGTTCATTATACTCTGTTGTTCTATACGGAAATTGTATGCATAAAAATCGTTGATAAATAGCGTCTGTTGGCCAAATCGATCGGCCCTGCATGCAATTGGCAATGATACGAGTCTAATTTCACTCTACAATTCCGCCACACCCACGCGAGTAACACAACCATGTCAATTTTGAATCGTTCTCATGTCATCACGTTTTTTCGTTTTTTTCGTATTTTCAAAATTAATCAAAAACCGTACTGAATTTGGAAAAAAATTCTATACGAAAAAGTTGCGCCTTGCCAATATCTTTCCAACGCCATATCATTTGTTAAGTTTCGATAAGCCATTCGAAATTAATTGCCAAAAAACTGTCCGCTGGATCTAAAACTTCAGAATACAGAATTGTTTATCTCTGAAACTGCTCTTAAACTGTAAAGAATTTCGAAAATTGACTTGAGATAGCAAAGTTGCGCATTTTCCATATCTTTCCAACGGCGTATCATTTGCATCAAGCCGACGAGCGGTTTGAAAATGGCGGCCAAAAAACAGTACGAAATAGGAGAAAAACGTGAAAACTGAGTGTACTATTTCTAAAATTGTCTTAAAACTGTAAGGAATTTGGAAAACTCGTCAGGACAATAAGTGTGCGCAATATCCGTAGCTTTCCCATGGCGTATCATTTGCATCAATCCGACGAGCTGTTTGAAAATGGCGGCAAAAAAAACAGTACCAGAATGGACAAATTGGCGAAAACTGAGTTTACTATTTCTAAAATTGTTTTGAAACCGTAAAGAATTTGGAAAACCCGTCAAGACGAAAAAGGTGCGCAATTTCTCTACCTTTTCAACGGTATATCGCATGCATCATTCCGATAAACGGTTCGAAAATTGCGTTGAAAATACTGTCCGTAAAACAGAAAATCTGGGAATTCCGTCCGGAAGTTAACATAATATACGAACGGAAGTTCAGAAAAGGTGCTCTGAATAGTTATTCAGAAACTGGTTCTTGAATAGCTGGAATATATATATATATCTATTTAATTACATGGAGATGATCAAATTACATGGAGGCATTAGCCGTAATGGAATTCTCCGGCTGGATCTATGACCTCCTTAAGCAAAAAATCCCGACAACTCCTCTTGAATTGCTCGTATGCGGTTATGTGGTAGGAGCTGGCCCCGCATCCTTTGCATCTTTAAAGAAAGAGATCAATATGAATATGTGAGTTGTGTGTGTATATATATATCAAATCATCATAAAAGAAATTATGACCGGAACTCAACACAATTGATGGTAATAAAATAAATTGTGAATAGTGTTTACGTACTTCAGTAATTCTATTATCTCTGCGCCGCTCACTGATCGTCTGGTGAAAGAACTCGCAAACGTAGTATGCACATAAATTTGTCCCCTGTGGCTGCCTCAGGATCCACTGTACGAGAATAGAATTCAATCAATAATAATAATCAAGCATGATAATGGTATTGAAACTAGAATTAAAGAGATGCGCGGACCTAGCTATAAGTACTACTTACATTCATACAAATAAAACGCAGCTCCGTTTTCCATTCACCTCTAACCTCCTTGATGAAGTGTTGCCAAACCCTGCCCGGCAAAGAAAATGAATAAAGAAGTTATTAATTACTTGATATCAGAAAATGAACGAAAGAGGTCGATATAGAGCGATAATGATTGAAATTACTTATGGAGCATTTCTTGCACGCTCATGTACTCTTTCGGATCTTTCCTTAATGAGTCCATGACATCAACGATTCCATCGTCAACTCTAATGATTAGCAGAATCCAGTGAAAGCTGCGCAAAATAGAATGTGTACAACTCATCGATTACACTAAACATCGAGTAAGCAAATTAGAACGTGTACAAGACAGTAACACTCACCCGTAGTTGTAAGGAAAAAGTATTTCTGTGCAATGACTTTGTTTTATTAAAAACATTAGCAAGTTCTCCTCTGTTTTCTCGCATTGGTTCGTACGGTAACTTCATGAATGTTATATGGGTCAATGAACCCAGTGTCGTAGATTCCGCGTCTTTTGCATTCTTGAATCTTCATTCTGCATAATAGCGTACAAAATAATATAGTGAGGATAATTACAGGCAATGAACGAGCTGAGCTAGAGACTTAAATTACAGAAATAAATCACTTACAGACAAAAGGAACTGACGAGGCATTTGTCGAGGGCGTCTTGATTGAATAACTGAAAATTTTCGTCAAGCTCAACATATAACTCGTTGTCCGTGAAGTAATACTCTTTCTTATGTGCCACATAGAAGCTGGTTCGCCCTTCCTTTGCGACTTGCATGTACCAATCATGCAATTTTCGCATTTGTGTTGGTAGACGCCCTACCTCCTCAGGTCTGACCAGAGGCTGCTCGTGAACATATCCCCATGCTAGCTCAGCCATGGGGTGACCACTGTCGCCTATGCGTTGACCAGTACTGTCATTGTGCACGTCCTTATCGGGAAACACCTTGATCGGGGGATCGATTGTATTGCCTGTTCTCCGAGTTGGGCCACTTGTTTCTCGCTTTTTGCACCACTACTTCCCGTCTCATGCTTCTGTTTAATATATGTCTTCGCAATAGAGTGATCATAGTTTGACGGCAAGTCCTCTGTCGATGGTCCCGACGATAGATTTCTCACAACTTTCTGAACGATTTCCAGAGGTATTTTCATCTTTGGATCGGGCCGTTTCGGTGCAAGTTGTTTTTTCACATCGGCAGCCACGATCGCAGCGTTTTCCTCGCCAGTCCTTTCGTAAGGTAACTTCTCAGGAGCCATGTCGACCTTGGTTTTCTTATTTGCATGTTTCTTGACATGAGACTTGTCTTTCTTGCCCATAGTACTAGTCAACGAGAAGTGCAGCTTCCGCTTTAGCAACTTAGTAGTGGGCGCAGTCGACGGCTGATGGGACGGCGCGGGCTATGGACTCGGGCTGGGCTCCCAACCGGCGGGGAGGGATGGACTTTGAGGTGGTGGATTGCTACTCGGAGGAGTCGGTGGCCTTGGCGCCGAGTCTGGAAACACGATGTATTTCTTGTTCCATAGAACGATACCACGCTTGACTTCTCCCAGTGTCTTCTCATCATCACCTCCAGGAATGTCAAGCTCCAGTGTCTCAAATCCCGGCATAATTTGATCCACCCCGACACGAGCATAGCCAGCTGGAATCCCACCAAGATGGTAGGTTGCTCCAGGTTGATTTGGTAAAGCATAGCCGACCGCCACCTTGAAGGATATGTTCTTCATTGACATATGTAGCTCTCAACTTGTCTTCTCCGTGACATCATCCACGGGGTAGTGAGCCGCCGGCGGTTCGAATGCAGAATTTTCTAGCTGCGTGGAACCCACGCTGCTTTTCCGCTGATCAGATGGGACGGCTTCGGCTTCAGGACCTTCTAGCTGCTGCTGAGATGCCCTTTGCTGACTAATTGAGTCCAGTTGCTCCTGCTGCCGCTGCACCTTGCGTTCCAATTCCGATAACCGGTCTAACTCCTTCTTCTTTCTCTGACGGCTTCTATAACTGTCAGCGCAATCCGGAAACCCTTGCTTCCACGAAACACCGGGTCCATAGCCTCGATATCGTCCCCAGTGTTCAGGATTCCTGAGGGCGAGCATCAGCTCGGCGTTCTCTCTATCGAGCCGCTACTCTCCCTTCGAACTTTTTCTATTGCGGTCTCAATCTCTTTGGAGATTCTTTCAACTTTTTCCTTCCATTTTCTCTTTGCAACAATCCGCCCTGTCTGTGGGTCCAACGCTGCCCCATGCGCGTACAACCAGAACTTGGACCTCTCGGGCCAGTCTGCTGTCTGTGGAATGATCCCTTTAGCAAGCAGTTCTGCTTCAAAAGCTTCCCACTTAGGCACGGCAGTCTTGTAGCCACCTGTCCTCAAAGTATGGCGATATTTCTTCTTCGCAGCATTTGCCTTATTTATTTCCGATCGGGCCACAGCGGCAGATGATTTTTTATCTTCACAAATGCGGGCCAGTCATGTTTTATCTTCACTAGTGCTCCAGTGAAATCTGGATCTTGTTTCTCCGCCTTCAGATAATTTCTCCATAATGTTTTCTTCCAGGTCTAGAATTGTCTGGTCATCTTCTTAAAAGTCCACTGCTTGACTTTCTCCTTCTTGTCATCTGTGAGACCTGGCGGTAGGTTGACATGTGTCAAGAGCGTCTCCCAAAGCAAATCTTTTCTTCTTTGGTCGACATAACTAGCTCCATCGTTGTCGTCCTTCGGCTTATGCCATTCTTCAAGGATAATCGGGACCATGTCCCTAACAAGAACTCCGCATTGTGACTTATAAATTTACGGCAGCTCTCTGCGGGTTCCAGCGGGTTGCCATCATCACCAACTTTGTCGATCGATATCCTTGCACCATCGCCCAACTTTTTGGTCGGGCCTCATTGCCTTTTAGCAGCTGATTGGCTCGATCTGGAGGGCTAAAAGAAAAATGATTCGTTAATGACTGCAATACAATCAATTAATGCATCTAGTGATCAACAGAGGCTTAATATATATATACCTCGCCGGAGTTTGTTAAGTGCCCTTCGTCGTCTCTGCAAATTTCGTCTTGCTCATGTCCATCACCGGAGTCGTTCAAAAACTGTGAGCTGTAATCGTCTCCAACCCCATCTTCTTCGCCGCCATCTTCTCCACGGTGTGCAGCTTCATATATAATCTGATACATTTGGTCTTCACCCAACTCGTCTCTGCCGGGGGCGTCCATAGCTCAATGTCCATGCAATCAATTTTGTAACAAGAATATGAATCTTAAAATTTGCATCTAAAATACTTCTTACAAATGTGAATGCAAATTTATACCAACTGCTAGCAAATTTAAATTTTTAGCCTAATAGCTAATTTATACCAACTACTAGCAAATTTAAAATTCATAGCTAATAGCCTAATAGCCTAATTTGTAGAGAATGGCCATCAATACAAGTCACTTATCTAATGTGTATCAATTGTTATCATCAATACTTTGTAATTAAAAAATTACTACAAATCAATTAAGTTATGTTATATCCACTTGAAATCAATTACTAAAAATTACTACAAATCAATTACTTCTATTTGCTTTAACAATGTGAACAATGTGATATCAAAATATTTTGTGAATCAATTGCTCTAACATCTAATTTGCATCTTCTAACAAATTACTTCTAAAATTACAATTTTTTCTAACAACTAAAATTAACATCTAATTTTTTTCTAACATCTAATTTGCATCTTCGAACAAATTACTTCTAAAATTACAATTTTTTCTAACATCTAAAATTAACATCTAATTTGCAACTTACTGAAATTTATACACCTCACTTAAATTCATTCAACATAAGCCGGGCATAATTTGACAGAAATTGAACAACAAATTGCAGCAATTTCATATACTCTTTGCACAACTAGCTACAACAATTGGTACCAAATTGGACAGCAATTCCCTAGCAAGCAGCCGCAAAATTGGACAACAATTCTCTCTTGATCTTCTTCCTCTCAATCCCGGCGCCTCTCCGACCTAGCTCCATGGTAGCACGGCACCATGGCCTCCCATCCACGGCAACCACATCGCCGCCCCTACTCGAACATCCCCTGGATCCCGTGCGAACTAAGGGGACGCCGGAGGAGATCGAAAACGGCGGGATCGACCGCGGCGAGCGGCGGACGGCGCCACGGGAAAGATGACCACGAACCGCACGCGATGAACCCCAATCACCGAGATTGCGGACGGGGCCGAGTCGCCGATGGCACAGCGGCAGCTCTAGGTCGGCGACGGGGGGCAGCGGCGGCGGCGGAGATGAAACCGTACGTCGAGCAGATGGTTGGCAAAATTGAAGAAGAAAAGGGCAGTACGTACCTGGTCGTCGACGGGGGCAAACGGCGGAGCGCTCGTGTACTCTCTGATTCGTCGGGCGGCGGCGCTTCGGCGTGTCCTCGTGCGCAGACGACGGGCGGCGGCGCTTCGGCGTGAGGCGTGGGCGATGAAATGAAGAAGATGGGTCGATCGGGAAAATCTAAAATGCCCAAATAGACCTTTAGTACCGGTTGGTGGTTCCAACCGGTACTAAAGGTGTTTTGGACCGCTGCTGAAAATAGCGCGCGTTAAGCCAACCTTTAGTCCCGGTTGGCATTGCCAACCGGGACTAAATGGGTTTTTGAATTTTTTTTTCTCGTTCCTTTTTCTTTTTTCTGATTTCATTTATATCTATTGATTTAATTGTCCAGATCATGTCAAATTATTTTCTAAAAATTTGTAAAAATCATATATTTTGATTTCTTTTATATCTATTCATTTCATTTATATCTATTGATTTAATTGTCCAAATCAAGTCAAATTATTTTCTAAAAATTTGTAAAAATCATATCTATATTTGAAAACATTATTACAAATGGAGTCCTCTGTCTCATAGAACCAGAACCAAAAAGGTTACATAAAAGGTTTAATACATTATTACACATCACCAACAACATCCCTATCTAGTGTTGTGGTATAAAAAAAATCTTCGTGTATGTCCCTTTCTTCTGATTGCGCCGTAACCATGGACAATCTTCATTACTTAACAGGATGCTTGGGTCAGTGTTCATTGTGAAGGGAGGAATTTCATCAAACTTATTGTAATCTTCTGACATGTCTGTCTTGTCCTCCACTCCCACAATGTTTCTTTTCCCTGAAAGAACTATGTGGCGCTTTGGCTCATTGTATGATGTATTCGCTTGCTTATCTTTTCTTTTTTTCGGTTTGGTAGATATGTCCTTCACATAGAAAACCTGAGCCATGTCATTGGCTAGGACGAATGGTTCGGTGTGGTACCCAAGATTCTTGAGATCTACTGTTGTCATTCCGTACTGCGGATCTACCTTTACCCCACCTGTCAGGTTGACCCATTTGCACCGAAACAATGGGACCTTAAAATCAGATCCATAGTCAAGTTCCCATATCTGCTCTATGTAACCATAATATGTGTCCTTTGGCCCATTGTTGTTTGTTGTATCAAAGCGGACACCACTATTTTGGTTGGTGCTCTTTTTATCTTGGGTGGCCGTGTAAAATGTATTCCCATTTATCTCGTACCCTTGGAAAGTCAATATAGTCAAAGATGGTGACTTGGCCAACAAGTATAGCTCTTCTCCAACAGTGGTGTTATTAATGAGATGTGTTTGCAACCAACCGCCGAAAGTCTCCATGTGTTCTTCTTTAATCCAGGAGTCAGGCAGCTCTGGGTTTTCGGAGCGTACAATATTCATGTGTTCGTCGATATACGGAGCCACCAAGCTGGAATTTTGTAGAACTGTGTAGTGTGCTTGAGTGAAAGAATGCCCGTCCATACATATTATTGCTTTCTTTCCTAGCGTGCCTTTTCCACGCAGTCTCCCCTCATGGCGTGATTGAGGAACACCGATCGGCTTAAGGTCAGGAATAAAGTCAACACAAAACTCAATGAACTCCTCTGTTCCATAGCCCTTGGAGATGCTTCCTTCTGGCCTAGCACGGTTATGACGTATTTCTTTAAGACTCCTATGAACCTCTCAAAGGGGAACATATTGTGTAGAAATACAGGACCGAGAATGGAAATCTCATCGACTAGGTGAACTATGAGGTGCGTCATAATATTGAAGAAGGATGGTGGGAACACCAACTCGAAGCTGACAAGACATTGGACCACATCCTTCCGTAAACTTTGTAGAGACATTGGATTGATTACCTTATGAGAAATTGCACTGAGGAATACACATAGCTCCACAATGGGTACTTGAACATTTTCCGGTAGAAGCCCTCTCAATGCAACCGGAATTAATTGTGTCATTATCACGTGGCAGTCATGAGACTTTAGGTTTTGGAACTTTTTCTCGGTCATGTTTATTATTCCCTTTATATTCGACGAGAAGCCAGACGGGACCTTGATACTGCTCAGGACTTCAAAAAAGATCTCCTTCTCTTCTTTGGTAAGAGCGTAGCTGGCAGGATCTTGATACTTCTCTGGATTCAGGTCGTCTCATTCGTGCATACGTTGCTGGTGCAGCCGTGCATCCGGTGTATCTTTCGTCTTCCCATACACGTCCAAAAAGTTTAGCAGGTTCACGCAAAGATTTTTCATCACGTGCATCACGTCAATTGCAGAGCGAACCTCTAGGATTTTCCATTAGGGTAGATCCCAAAATATAGATTTCTTCTTCCACATGGGTATGTGTCCGTCAGCGTCATTCGGAACAGATTGTCCGCCAGGACCCTTTCCAAAGATTACTTTTAAATCCTTGACCATGTCATATATATCATCACCAGTAGGGCAGGTAGGCTTCGTCCGGTGATCTGCCTCACCTTTGAAATGCTTGCCTTTCTTTTTTAAGGGATGCTTGTTTGGAAGAAATCGACGATGCCCCGGGTACACATCCTTGTTACCTAAATATATACTTTCAGTCTCACCTAAATAGTGCGTCCATGCATTGTATCCCTTGTTTGACTGTCCTGCAATGTTACTAAGAGCAGGCCAATCATTGATGGTTACAAACAATAACGCTCGTAGGTCAAATTTCTCCTGTTTGTGCTCATCCCACACACATACACCTTCTTCACGCCACAACTTTAAAAGTTTATCAACCAATGGCCTCAGGTACACATCAATGTCGTTGCCGGGTTGCTTCGGGCCTTGGATGAGCACTGGCATCATAATGAACTTCCGCTTCATGCACAACCAAGGAGGAAGGTTGTAGATACATAGAGTTACAGGCCAGGTGCTATGACTGGAGCTCTGCTCCCCAAAAGGATTAAAGCCATCTGTACGTAGACCAAACCTTAAGTTCCTTGCGTCACGTGCAAAGGTCAGGAAGTCTCTGTCGATTTTTCTCCACTGCGACCCATCAGCGGGGTGTCTCAGCATCACTTCTTTCTTACGGTCTTCTTCGTGCCATCGCAACAACTTGGCATGCTCTTTGTTTTGGAACAAACGTTTCAACCGTGGTATTATAGGAGCATACCACATCACCTTGGCAGGAACCCCTTTCTGGGGCGTGGCTCGCCCTCAACATCACCAGGGTCATCTCGCCTGATCTTATACCGCAATGCACCGCATACCGGGCATGCATTCAAATTCTCGTACTCCTCACCGTGGTGGAGGATGCAATCATTGATGCATGCATGTATCTTCTGCACCTCTAATCCTAGAGGGCAGACAACCTTCTTTGCTTCATACGTACTAGGGGCAATACATTATCCCTTGGAAGCATCTTCTTTGATATTTCCAGCAACTTTTCAAATCCCTTGTCAGATAGACCATTCTCTGCCTTCCATTGCAACAATTCCAGTGTGGTACCCAGATTTTTCTGGCCATTTTCGTAATTTGGGTACAACAATTTTTTGTGATCCTCTAACATGCACTCCAATTTCAACCTCTCGTTTTCACTTCCGCAGTTTATCTGTGCATCAAGAATGGCCCGACGAAGATCATCATCGGGCTCATCAACAATGGCCTCTTCTTCAGCTTCGTCTTCCCCCATTGTAGTACCACCGTGTTTAGAGAACATAGGATACTTGTCATCATCCTCTTCTTCTTCATTGTGTTCCATTATAACCCCTCTTTCTCCGTGCTTGGTCCAACAATTATAGCCGGACATGAAACCGGACTGCAACAGGTGGACGTGAATGGGGATGAACTCGAGCTCGGTGAGGAAACAGAGAGGGAAAAAATGGAGGCAGCTCGGAGCAGGAAAAATGGAGAAGCTCGGGTAGGAGATGATATAGGGAAACACTTTAGTCCCGGTTGGTATCTCCAACCGGGACTAAAGGTCAATCTTTAGTCCCGGTTGGTATTACCAACCGGAACTAAAGGTACTCGCGCTGGCCCACACGCTGCGGCCGCCTGGTGCACACCCTTTAGTCCCGGTTGGTAACACCAACCGGGACTAAAGGTCCAATTCGAACTGGGATTGATGCAGTGCGGCGTCCTGGCCGTTCGAACAGGGACTAATGGTCCCGTTAGTCTCGGTTCCAAACATGGCCGGGACTAAAGGGCCGGATGGAAGGTCCTTTTTCTACTAGTGAGAACGACACATCGGAAACAGGCCAAAACCCTCATCGGAAACGGAGAAAGGGTCCGTGTCCCCGCCCCTGTCACTGATGTGAAGCCGCTCAACGGCAACGGAGACCAAAAACCGTCACCGATGAGGTCAATTTGTGGCAACGGTTGGTCCTTGATCTCCGTTGCCGTAGTTCGACATCATCTGTTACGGACATCCTCGTTTAATCGTTTGCATTGAGGTTTTTCGTAAGCGTGGTATATATATATATTTATTTAGCCTGCAATATATATTTCTCGCACCATTTGATCTCACACAACACAAATACTAAAACGGTAATAGATTTCATTCATATCACAATGTAACCTTTACATTTCCATCACAATATGTGACAAACATAAGAGGTAAAACAATAACAGATTTCATCTATACTAAGCCTATCATGTCAAAGGACGGAAAGAATTAACGATTTCTTCCCTACATCCTTTTCCACAATCCTCGCATGTGTCACTCTAGCAATCTCGTCTTATCTCAGCTTCCTGAGAGAAGGATGTTGAAGCTTTGGACCCTATACATTAGTAAATAAAGTTACAATTGTTAAGTACATATGCAAAAACATGAACACTATGAATTTAAGCAAAACTGAAATGATATCTTACCTATGTCTTGAGGTGGCTCTTATTGATGAACCGGAGCAGCCAACCCACGGCTTGTCAACAAGATATTTCCATGTCGGCAGCTTCATAGGATGCCTGACAGCGATCATGCTTTCCATGGAGGCCACCACCGGTTCTGACTTTTTTATGCGGTGTCACCGAAATCTAATCTAATACGTCACCGATGTGACATTTCGGCGACACTGCATAAAACACTCTTACTTAAAAAAGTATTTTATGCAGTGTACCAAAACGTCACAATAGCGACGAGTGGATGTGTATGGTGGAGTTTGAAAGGGAACAACTTGATATACCTAAATGTAAAAAATGATTTATGTTAGTTATGACACTAATTGCTAGAACCCAATTAAATGAAGTAAAAAGTAGTATATAGAGTGTGTATATTTTTGAAGGCCATTTTAGTAAAGTCAACAAATAACACTGTCTTGAGTATTGTTCGTTGTTTTTTCTGTGGCTCTGAATTTTTATGAAGTGTCACCGAAATAGACTCCTGTCTTCAAATTTGTAATGCATAGTCACAAGTTAGCTAAACTAAAACCATTTGTAAGTGCACAATAGGCAAGTTAACTACATCAAGAAATGATCTAGACAGAACTACCGGATGTGAAACAAGCTAGATAAACTACAACCGGTTAAAAGTGCACAGTAGGCAAGTTAACTACATCAAAAAATTATCTAGATCGAACTACTAGATCTAGTGAACTGAGCTGCTCTAGCAGGTGCACAATATGCAAGTTAGCTACATCAAAGAGTGGATCTGATACCTTCTTCACGTCGTCGTTGGATCGATCTAACAGATCCGAACGAGGTTGAGGCAGAGGAAGCGAAAGCAGCGACGACCTCGCC
This sequence comes from Poa pratensis, assembly GCA_947311845.1. Lineage (NCBI taxonomy): Eukaryota > Viridiplantae > Streptophyta > Magnoliopsida > Poales > Poaceae > Poa > Poa pratensis. The sequence goes on along the minus strand of CAMZMU010000109.1, from coordinate 3,526,673 downwards.
GTGTCGAGGGAGATGGCGAAGAACTCGCCGTCTCGGGGGAGATGGCAAAGACCTCACCATCTCGGGGGTGTTGTCTCGGGGAGACGGCGCCGCCACGGCGCTAGCGATGGCCGCAATGCCAGGAGCCGCCACGGCGCCAGCGATGGCCGCAACGCCAGGAGCCGCCACCACGAACAGATCTAGAATGCTGGGACAATGAGGAAAAGAGCAAGAGTGTTAGGTTTTGCTCTGCACGCCCATATATATGTAGCAGCAGGTACAACATAGGAAACGGTTCTTTAATAAAACCGTTTCCTTTGAGTTTCTTCCACTGACGGTTGGGGCCTACGCGCCGACACTCTGGAATGTCTTCTACGCTCTGGAATAATATTTTCCCTAATCTCTACTATATGGAGAATTGATACATTAAGGATGAACCACTAGAAGGATACTTATATTAATATTAGTGATTACCACATTACATACGGAGTACATATTAATAATAATAATAAAGTAAATTACATACGGAGAACTTATAGAACTACTACTAGCTAGCTTCTTCTTGTTTTTCTTGCGCCCTACTTCCGCGCAATCCTCCTCTTTCTCATGGCCTCGCTTGTTGGGGGCCATCGGAGGCGGTGGCGGCGGCATATCGGAGGCGGAGGCGGTGGCGGCGGCTTTCTTCTCCTTCGCCGGGGTTCCCTTCTTCGGGACCGGCGCCTCTACCTCGTCCTCGTCCTCGTCGTCATCCTCCTCCTCCTCCTCTTTGGTTGACTCCTCATTGGAATCAACCTTCGGCCGGCCCAGCATCAAGGTGGGATCACTGAAGTTAGCGAGCTCTTCGTCGTCGCTCGTCAACGCCGACGGTCCTTCAACAGACTCGCCGCTGACGGGGGGACTGTCGGTTCGCGACAGAGTGCGCTCCTGTGTGTCGTTGCTGCGAGGCATCTTGGCTAATCAGTAGCAGGGAGCGAGCAAGAGAGAGGGAGAGCAGATTCTATGGCGTCTTGAGCTACCAGGGATTGGGGTTTTTAAGGAGTAGTGGGCGGTACAACTATGCCATAGCATTTACTCGTCTCGCTTCGAATTCCAAGAAGATGGAACGTGTCCACATTGCTAACAGACAGATCACAGTGTCCGTTGCCATAGAACCACATATCGAAAACGGAGCCTAATTTATGACCTTTGCCAATAATATGGGTGACGGAGTTAATATTTTCTCCGTTACCCATGTTGACGGGCCAGCCGCGGCCCAGGTCGTGCTTGTACGCACCGGTCGCGCGGAAAGCTCGATTTTCCGTCGCCTAACTCATGCCGTTTCCAGATAGGGGTATCCGATGTGTCGTTCTGTACTAGTGATTCCCACCATAGGTTAAATTATCTATTTTATCACATTCATAACTTTGATTGGATATCAAGGAAAACATTAAGAGGCTTATTCATTCTGAAATTCTAAACTTTAGTGGGGGGACTAGGTACTTCATCTGTATATATAATGGTATTTTTGGACACTCTTCACGACTGCACTTGATATGGTTGTTTACATTTTTTGCAATAAAAGTCCGAAGGTCTTTATTGTATTATGAACATCTCATACTGTAGTTGAAATCATTTCATTAAAGGATTTAGAAGTTTGAGAATTGATTGATAAGGGAAGTACCTTTCAGAAATATTAGCTGAAACTTATGTAAAGAGGATGAAATTATTCACCATTGCATTATGTCGTCCATGGTTGAATGGAGGAATATACCACTTCGTTATTCCTCGACTATTTCGAAAAGCATTACATACTACTATTTGTTCAATAATTAATCATATCACAATCATTGTTTATGTTTTCTGGACTACGAAATCTTCTATTTATGTTGTGTTTTCTTGAACTGGAAAAGATGAAACTGGAGCTAAGTAGGAATATAATATTTTACGATTAAGGAATTATTTACTGGTAGGTACGCCAAAATCTCATACAGAATACCATTATAATTCCAAAGGAAAAAAAAGTCAAATTCCCAACACTAGCACGCTTATGAAAAGTGGGAGGAATTAACATGGACCATCATATCTGGATTATTGTTGTTTGTTCTTGTAGAAGTCACTCTATATTTTAGAGTAACAAGTAAACTCGTAAAAATGACTTAAAGCTCTTACAAATGTAAACTATGGGTGGAAGTATTGCATGAATGAATAAACTCAATGAGGACGAATAAAAGTTATGAAACTTGTTATTTTACCAAACAACCGCATGCATATAGGTTGTAAAGGCATATATTTACAAGGATGTTGAATGAAACACAATCCGTAAAAATCACATTTTGTTTCTTGATGTTAAGTGCTTTACAAAAAGGAAATATTTATGCTTTGTGGAAACTCTTTCTCATATGAGAGCTGCTTCCATTGAACTTAGAGAAAGTGGGAAGAAAGAATAGATCAGTTCATATTCTTGGAACAAGTTTCACATCAATGATGTATCAGGTCATATGATTTAGTTAATGATTGGAGACGATCATGTACAAAAGTTAATGCGGATGGTTTGTATTATTTTTGTATGTGCTAGCGATACTTATTTTTTTTAAATATCACATTGATGGAAGTGAAAGCTTGGTTATCCTCTAACTTCCATAAGAAAGATATGTTCAAAGCTTAGAATTTTTTGGGAGTGGTAAAACATAGAGAAGGTTTTTAAATGTTTCTCTATGGAAAACTATAACCCGATGAAGTAACTTTGATATAGGGAATGATACATAGTGTAATGACGTTTGAACTCTTAAAGAAAATGGAAAAATAATTGTCATCGCCTAATTTTTCTGGGATATTAGCTATGCCATCACAATTTATTGTTGTTTGATTAGCACAGAACCGATAGGTGCTGGAATTATTAAGGAATGTCATATGATTTATGAATCCTGAAAGATTATTGGAAACGTAACATGATATGCTTATTGCACAATGTCAAAGAAACATGGATTATTTATTTTCTTTTGATGGACGCAACCTTCAATTACATGATCAAGAGGATTCCAATTACATTTTTTTGTATTTTTCTCCTATTTATTTTCGCGGGTCTTTATAGTCTAGAAAGGAAACATGATTTAGGTACTTTTTGTTCATGAAATCCGAATATTCTGACGCAGCTCAACATCAAAGGAAGGCATATGGCTACGGAAATTCTTGATAAATTTAAGGTTGTGTAAAGGTGCGTAACCTATTATTTCGTGATAATATGACTTCAAAGGTCACAAAGTTTACATGCAACATGAATACATTTGAAGGAAGGAATTATCCTCTAACAATGTTAATTGCATGAAAATTCACCTTTTTAAATAAAATATATTCAACCAAGTAGGAGATGTAGAAATTTGTGGCTTGCAACATTTTATATATATTACTACCTTTTCTAGAAATGAAATATCAATGTGAAAATATCATGAAAAAAAGAGAATAAGAAAATATACTTAAAAAGCCGGTACATCTATACTGCGGCACAGTGTATAATGCTAGGTTTGGGATTGCTAAAGCATGCGAGTGAAATGAGTTCAAACTCGACGCATGGTTTAAACATGTGTGCTTGGAACCTAATTGGTTAACAATATTTAAATTTGGAGTCTATAGAAACATCTCTGCCTCTACCTTCAGCATGAATTATGAGCGGACCACCGATAAAGCAGAATAATAGAGTGTAGACCGTTTATCTCAAAGTTCTAAATTTCCTACACATATCATCAATCTTCTCCTTTCAGGTTTTGTAATATCTTCACCTAAGTAAAGACGAAAGAAAAGTACAAACATACCCATAGTGATGTACCCATTGGCTTAACTGTCCGTCTTGAAGAAAATTATTTCTCTGGTATCCACGTGACTAAATCAAGTAAGTGATTTTCCAGCTATAGTACAAATATTTTTATATGGACTATTTATTCGTGACATTCTTCATGCGGCAAAATTGTTGATAGGTGGATTTCGACCTCCGGGTAGCAGAGAAGGAATTTGATTCACTTGTAGTCTATGTTGCCTGTTTTTTTAGTAATCTCTCGAGGAGCGCAGGACGTCACCGTAGTTCGTATAAAAAAAGCTGGTCCAGTTTATAAAAATGACCGGTCCCACAAATTATAAATTACCCTGTTTATAAAAAACAGGCAAAAAGGAAACCAGTCGCCCAGGTCATGCGTCCACCAAACGCAACAAACACACACCTCCAGCTCCCCGAACGTCTCCCCGACTCACACCACTCGGCACCAGAACCACACGCAAGACACAATGCCGCACGACCCAAAGCCGTAACTATCCAGACTAGCGCCCGTAGACCTCAGACGCCGCGTCAGATCTGGGGCCGCTGCCTTGATGTAACACCCAAATCAACTTCACATATCCTGAAGCCGAGCCCGCTGGGTCGACGAACTCGCTGCCCACAAAGTTCAAAGTCGCCACCCAAAACCATGTTATGGCGCCCGTGCCTCATAGACTGTCGCTGCGTCGCCGCCTCAACGCACTGCCGTTATTCAGCGCCGCCGCCTCGGCAGCTGCCTCCCCCGACCGTATAGTCCACATGTCTAACCGCCACGAACTAGACGCAACGCGAGAGCGAAAAACTTCAAGGCAACAACTCCAAGAAGGTAACAATGCGGTCATCGCCATTGCCCACTGCAGCGGAGCTTAGGCTTTAACCCGGAGATTTCGGAACCGCTCACGTTAGTCGGTATCGAAACTTCAGAACAACACAATCAAAATGTAGAAAGACGCGAAAAAGCACCACCGTCGTCGGCATTGACCGAAATCCATGCAGTGCTTTCGCCCGGAGGTCTACCGACCGCGAAACGAGAGGAGCAGCCGAAGGGCTTCGAGACTCTACCGACGACCACCGAGCTCCACCGCATGCCATGGCGGTCCGCCGCCGAAAGCGTCTACCAATCCGGGGTGGCTGCCCTAGCTTCCTCGTTCTACGAAGCTTCCGCAGTCGAGGTGCCGGAGAACGGCAATGAGGGATGCCACCACATCATGCCGCACTGGGACCTCCACCATCTCCCAACCGCCGGATTGAAGGGGATCGTAGACAGAAAACAAAAAATTTCCTACCGACGATAACCAAAAACTAGCCAAGATCTATAACTATGCAGATATACTATACGGAGGAGAACGGAATACATACCCTTGTAGACCGAAAGCGGGATTACGTTCCCGCACAAACGTTGTCGATGAAGCCGATGAAGCCGACCTCAAGGTCGTGTATAGGAAGAAGACAAGTTCCAGTGCCACCCGTGTAGCACCTCGTAGTTCCACACACGTACGGTGTAGATGACGACCTCCGGGCTCCAGATCCAACAGAGCAGCGGAAGCGGAAGATTGGATCTAGTAGCACGGCGGTGTGTGTATAGTGGAGAGACTTCCCTCCTCGTACGCAGCTCCGGAAACGGAACCACGCTCAAGGTAGGAGAGAAGAAGAAGGAGATGGAATGGATTCCAAAGGTAAAGGGGGTCCCCTGTTTAAAGGAGGAGGAGGGCTACCCACCCCGCTGGCTAAGCCATGTGGGACTATTCCCACATGGCTCGGCCGGCCATGGGGGTGCGCCGGCCATGGCTGGGCCCCATTCGGCCCAGCCAGGCCGGCCCTCCCCTCTCTCTTTTTTCCTTTTTCCCTTTTGGGGTTTTTCCCTAATGGGTCTCTAAGGCCCATTAAGGTTTAATACCTTTAAAAATTCAAAATTAATTAAATAAAAATATATTTAATCATTAATAACACTTATTAAAATTAAATACATATTATTTAATTCATTTAAGCTTCGAAACATATTTCGTAGCCCTCCGATCAACATCGGACATGTCCCGGAACGCTTTCGGAGTTCTCCGGTTTCTTTCTCTCATATCCAATCTAATTAAAACGTCACCTATCATTAAGTGTGTTATCCTACGGTTCGGGATCACTCCAGACATGATCGAGACATGTTCTCCGATCAATGACTAACAGTGGGATCTAGATACCCATGATAGCCCCTGTGCGTCCACGAATGTCTTTTTATCGTTTGAATCTTTAAACGTCCAGTCTCATCCTATTGCCTAGCGATACTTAGATTGTCCGAACATCGTTCTCTGGTATCACGATTACCGAGCATGATCTCGTCATTGACAAATCTATCTTTACTCGTCTGTGATATTACATCCCCGTGACCTAGTCACATGCTTGCAAGCTCATTGATGTAATCTCACCGAGTGGCCCAGAGTATCTATCCTGCTATGTGGATTGGCAAATCCCGCTCTTGATCACTCGCTTCCACCGCTTCCTTCGGATACCCGAAAGTGTCACCTTTATTGTCACGCTATATAAGACATGTCGTTTGATGCGATCAAAGCACCTTCCAGAAGCAGCGATTTGATATGATCTCACAGTCGAAGGTATGAGCACTACGTTTCTATATCTTTTGGGTATGTCCACCACGTCATTCACCCAATGACATGACTCCGTTGTCAACTGACGTAATTGTCCATGATCAGGAAACCTTGATCATCTGTTACCCAACGGACTAGTTAAATAGAGGCTACTAGGGACCTGGTTGTTTACATACCACACGTGTATTAATGTTTCCGCTTAATACAGTTATAGCATGGTACAAAACATATTATGAACAATTGAGATATGTGATGTCTACGCACGCTTCTATTCTTGTAGACAGTGTTGGGCCTCCAAGTGTAGAGGTTTGTAGGACAGCAACAAGTTTCCATTAAGTGAATCACGCAAGGTTTATCGAACTCAGGGAGGTAGAGGTCAAATATATCCCTCTCAAGTAACCCTGCAATTAAGATACAAGAAGTCTCTTGTGTCCCCAACACACCCAATACACTTGTCAGGTGTATAGGTGTACTAGTTCGGCGAAGAGATATTAAAATACAAGTAATATGGATGATTATAAGTGGTAATTGCAATCTGAAATAAAAATGGCAGCAAGCAAACATGTATCAGAACTGGTTGTAAACGGTGTTTCAATGCTTGGAAACAAGGCCTAGGGATCATACTTTCACTAGTGGACATTCTCAACAATAATAATATAATTGAATACATAAATATTTCCTCTTCACTATGCTTCTCTGAATTATTCTCTCGTTGGATAACGAACACCAATCCACTGCGTAGGGCTATAAAAGCACACCTTAAAGCTGCATTCCACATCTAGGGAACCCCACACTGTCAACTTGAGCGCCCTAAAATAGTACTAGACAAACACCACAATTTCATAGAGACATCAAACACAAATAATAACTCATGATAAGTATTCCTGTAATCTTTAGCCTAAGAGCCACACACGGTGCGCACACTATCAACTTCGCACCGTGGGACAAAGGTGACTCCGGAGTTTACATTAATAAAACCACTCAAGTAGCATATAAGATAATGAAGAGTAACATCTATGGATTCAACTAGATTACAAAGCTCATGATCACATAAAGATCACACCATGGGAGAGAGAGATAAACCACATAGCTACCGGCATGAGCCCTCAGCCCCGAGGGAAACTACTCACACATGGTCATGGTGATGAGGAGCTTGATGGAGAGGTGCAGCCCAGAGTGGAGGCGGAGACCGACGGCAGCCACGGCGCGGTGGCGGCCCGTGGCGGCGACGGCGGCCCTTGGAGATGGTGCTGCTATGGAGGAGGTTCTCTTCCCCAAGACGGCTGCCTGGGAGGAGGAAAATTCGTGGTATGGGGGCCTCCCCACGAGTTAGGTTTCCTCTCCTTATATATGCTCTCGGATTCCCGTCATCTCCTTTAGGGTTTCGGTAGAGCGACGATATCTGGAGCGTACGAACTCGGAATTAGGCGAATTTTAAGTCCAGATCGATTGACAGAAAATTCCCCGAAACTTTCGCGACTAGACTTTGTCTGTTTGACGTCGTGTTCTGTCCGGTACGTGACAATCTCCGAAAAACGTTTTCAGACAGATTTCAGGAAGGTCCCGATTCGACTCCAACAAGGTTTCCTTTGCCCAATTTTGATAATTCCTACACATTAAAGTGTAAAACAAGAACATTGTACACTTTGGCAGCTATTAGTAGGTTAGTCCAATAAATGTCATAATATGATATAAAGTGTATATAAAACATGTAGCAATTAGTATAAAACATGCATGGAACATCAAAAATTATAGATACGTTTGAGACGTATCAAGCATCCCCAAGCTTAGTTCTACTCGTCCTCGAGTAGGTAAAACGATAAAAACAAAATAATTTTGAGGTGACATGCTACCATCATAATCTTGATCAAATAGTATTGTAAAGCACATGTTATGAATGAAGTGATCCAGGTCAATGGTCTATAGTTTGCTAGCAAGTAGATAATGAGCAAACAACTGAATCATATAAGCAAAAACTTTTCATGAATAGTACTTTCGAGACAAGCATCAAAGAGTTTTGCATAAGAGTTAACTCATAAAGCAATAGATTCTAAGTAAAAGGTATTTAACCAACACAAAGGAAGATTTAAGCTTCAGCAATTGCTTTCAACTTTCAACATATATATCTCATGGATATTTGTCAACACAAAGCAATATAATAAGTGCAATATACAAGCATATAAAAATTGTTGCACCAAAGTTGACACTAGTGTTTGCTTCTGAGATAGAAAGAAGTAGGAAAACTGACTCAACATAAAAGTAAAAGAAAGGCCCTTCGCAGAGGGAAGCAGGGATTAAATCATGTGCTAGAGCTTTTTAAGTTTTTGAAATCATATAGAGAGTAAAAATAAGTTTTGAGAGGTGTTTGTTAATTGTCAACGAATCAGAAAATGGAAAGTACAATATGACCCCTGCCAACCAGACTTTTAAGAGCGGCTCCCATGAAGGACGTTATTTCTACCAGCAAGGCAGATCATCCCTCTTCTCTTTTGTTTACACATGCAGATATTTCACTGTTTGTCATTGCTTGACTGATAAATCAGGGCAAAAATGTGAAGAGAATTAAGCGGTTAAAGTTGTAATTAATTGGGACTGGGCACCCCATTTGCCAGCTCTTTTTGCAAAATTAATGGATAAGCGGATGTATATGCCGCTAGTCCGGTGGTAAAGTCTGTTTGACAGTGACATAAAGACATCCACCCCGTCCTCATGAGCTTGGTAAACATTGACACAAAAAGGAGTAATAAAGTTTTGAATAGTTTAAAGGTAGCACATGAAAAATTTACTTGGAGTGGCAAGGAAATACCACATATAGGTAGTTATGGTGGACACAAATGGCATGGATTTTGGCTCAAGGTTTTGGATGCACGAGAAGCATTCCCTCTCAGTACAGAGTTTAGGCTAGCAAGGTTATTTGAAGCAAACACAGGATATCAACCGACAACAAGACTTATATGAAAACATATTGCAAGCATTATAAGACTCTACACTGTCTTCCTTGTTAACCAAACCCTTTTACTAGAAAATATCTAGACCTTAGAGATACCAATCATGCAAACCAAATTTCAACAGCTTTACGGTAGTTCTTCATTAATAGGTTTTAACTACATGATACAAAAGCTTAAACATGAACTACTTGATAACTCAAAACAATTGACAAGTATCAAATTATCCAATACAGTGATCTACAAGAATATGTAAGCTTTTCCATTATACCATCTACCACATGCAGCATTTTCTGTTCCAACCAAACACCAATCAATTTATTTCAACACAAACTCTCCAAACAATTATAAGTGAAGCAAGAGAGTACTTTCTTTAAAAGAACTAACAGCTCTGAATAAGAGATGCATGAAAAACAGGAGCTAAAAGCATAGCAATAGCTAGATAAGAATACTCAACAAGTATAAGTGAAGAATAGGAGTATTCAATGAAAAAGCGGAGCGTGTCTCTCTCCCAATCAAGATGCTAGGATCCAATCAAGTTGATCAGAAAAAAAATAAAATTGAAAATAAAAGCACACAGACGCTCCAAGTAAAGCACATATGATGTGAAAGAATTAAAATATAGTTTCACTAGAGATGACCTGATAAGTTGTTGATGAAGAAGGGGATGCCTTGGGCATCCCCAAGCTTAGACGCTTGAGTCTTCTTGAAATATGCTGGGGTGATCCATGGGAGCATCCCCAAGCTTAAGCTCTTCACTCTTCTTGATCACATTATATCATCCTCTCTCTTGACCCTTGAAAACTTCCGCCACACCAAACTCAGAGTAATTCTCATTAGAGGGTTAGTGCACAATCAAAAACTCACATGTTCTATAAGGACACAAACATGACCATTACTTTTAAACATTAGCTACTGCCACTGATGTTATGTGAAGCTCTTCACCCAAAAAAGAATTCCACTCAACACTAGTAAAAGAGAGAATGCAAAATAAAAGACAGAATCTGTCTAAACAGAACAGTCCGTAAAGACGAATTTTTTCGAGGCACTTACGTTGCTCAGATCGAAAAACTCAAAACTAACGAAAGATGCGTACATATCTGAGGATCACGCACAAAAATTTGCAGATTTTAATTTTCTGTGATTTTAGAACGAAAGGTGAACAGCAAAAATCTGTTCCTGCGCAGAAATCCAAATCTAGCATCATCTTCTATTAGAGGCTCTACTTGGCACAACAATCGAAAAATAAAGATACAAAGGTTGTTACAGAAGTAAACAACTCCTTGACTCAAAAAGAAAAATTGCAGAAATAAAACAATGGGTTGTCTCCCATAAGCGCTTTTCTTTAACGCCTTTCAGCTAGGCACAAAGTGAATCAAGTTTCCAAGTGTAGAAGCATCAAAGAAAGGTTGGAAGTTTTCTCAACAATGCATTGTATCTTATCTATATAAGTTTCAGAAACTCCCTTTCATTACTTTTAGGCACACTATCCTCATCAAATAATTTTCAGGAACAATCCAATCAAAATTCTTTTCTAGTGCCTCATGCATTCCTACAAGCTTAAAAGGTATTGGTATTTTAACTTCTCCCTCATAATTGGTTCATTAGTGTACTTAAGCCTATCTTTTTCAAGCTTCTCAAGTGTATTAGCAATATCAATAAAATAGCCAAGCATCTTATAATGAATAAAAACTTTTCTAGCCTCCCCAGCAACATCACCAAATTCTTTAAGAAGAGTTTCTAAAACAAAATCTTTCTTTTCACCATCTTCCATATCATGAAGTTTAAGAAACATTTGCTGCATTATAGGATTAAGATTAACAAACCTAGCTTCCAACATGTGAACCAAAGAGGCAGCAGCAATTTCATAATTAGGGGCAAGTTCTACCAAGGATCTATCTTCAAAATCTTTAAGTCTACTGACATGACTAAAGAATTCTTCAATGTTATCTCTTCCAATGATAGACCCACTCCCACCGGTATATCTTTTAGAGTAAACTTAGGGAGAAGCATGATGAAATAAAAGAAAGTAAGCCAAAAAAATAAAGTGAATGCAAGTAACTTTTTTTTGTGTTTTTGATAAATAAAGCAAACAAGATAAAATAAAAATAAACTAAGCAAGACAAAACAAAGTAAAGAGATTGGAAGCGTGAGACTCCCCTTGCAGAAATCCTCTTACTCCCCGGCAACGGCGCCAGAAAAAGTTGCTTGATGACGTGAAAGCACACGTTCGTTGGGAGACCCCAAGAGGAAGGTATGAAGCAGTGCAGCAGCAAGTTTTCCCTCAGTAGATACCAAGGTTGTCAGATCCAGTAGGAGTAAAAGGCACTCTGAAGGTTGTTGGTGGCGCCGTTTACTCATCACCAACGTGGAACCTGCACACAACACAATCAAACTACTTTGCCCAACGAAACAGTGAGGTTGTCAATCTCACGGCTTGCTGTAAAAAAGGATTAAACGTATGGTGTGGAAAATAGTGTTTAATTGCAGAGAATGAAAAGGAACAATGATTGCAGTTGGTTGTATTATCAGTGTAAAAGAATGGACCGGGGTCCACAGTTCACTAGTGGTGTCTCTCCATAAAAGATAACTAACATGCTGGGTAAACAAATTACAGCTGGGCAATTGATGAATAGAGAGCGCATGACAATGCATATATATGACAAGATTACTATGATATTCAATTGGGCATTACAACAAGATACATAGACCGTTATCCAACAACATCTATGACTAATAATCCACCTTCAGGTTGACATCCGTGTTCCCCGTTGGTATTAAGTTGCAAGCAACAGATTATTGCATTAAGTAATGTGCATAATGTAAAAATACAATTATCCTTAGACAAAGCATTGCTGTTTTACCCTAGTGGCAACAGCACATCCACAACCTTAGACGTTGCTGTCACTCGCCCAGATTACCGGAGGCATGAACCCACTATCTAGCATAAATACTCCCTCTTGGAGTTACAAGCATCTACTTGGCCAAAGCATCTACTAGTAACGGAAAGCATGCAAGATCATAAATAACATATAAGATAGATTGATAATCAACTTGATCATAGTATCAATATTCATCGGATCCCAGCAAACACAACATGTAGCATTACAATAAGATGATCTTGATCATGATAGGCAGCTCACAAGATCTAAACATGATAGCACAAGGAGGAGAGACAACCATCTAGCTACTGCTATGGACCCGTAGTCCAAGGATAAACTACTCACGCATCACTCCGGAGGCAGGCATGGTGATGTAGAGCCCTCCGGTGATGATTCCCCTCTCCGGCAGGGTGCCGGGAAGAGCTTCAGAACCCTCCCGAACTAGGGTTGACGACGGCGGCGGCTACGGAACTTTTCGTGGATGGAGGCTCGGGTATTTAGGGTTTTCTGGACGAAGGCATTATATAGGCGAAAGGGCGGCGTCTGGAGGCACCCGAGGGGGTCACGCCACCCCCCGGCGCGGCAGGAGGTGGGGCCGCACCGGCCCCTGGCGTGGCTGCCTCCTCGGTCGCCTCCGTCTCTCCTTTGGACTCCGTGTACATGTCGGGAAAATAGAAGGTTCTGTCCAAGTTTCGTCCAATTCCGAGAATATTTCCAGAACAGCTTTTCTGGAATACAAAAACAGCAGAAAACAGGAACTGGCACTGTGGCATCTTGTTAATAGGTTAGTCCCAGAAAATGCATGAAAATGCTATGAAGTGTATATAAAAACGTGTAACAATTGCTATAATATCAACATGGAACATCAGAAATTATAGATACGTTTGAGACGTATCAGCTACTTGATACAGATCAACGTGATCCAAAGGGTTTTTTAGGCCCGATCTTTCACGGCGAACCAAGAAACAGCAAAAGATAACTTCGATCATTGAATAGACGAATCTACTCCACGATATGCAAACACAGATTCAAAGAGTCAGCAATCAAAACCAGCAACTCCTTGATAACGGCGACCCATCCTGGGTAAACCCTTACGATATAACTCAATCTTACATAATTTCAACTCCCCTTTTACAATGACCGCACCTGGCTATTTATATTAGCATAGCCGACTCTCCTAACTTGACTCTCAAGCAAAACAAAATTAGAAAAAAAAACAACGTGACTCTTTCCTAAATAGAAAATAAAACAAACTAAACAAATATGCACTCTAATTTGGTGCGTCATCTCCTAGCGTATCTTGGCTGCAGGTGGCCCCCATCCGGACTCCTTCAAGCACATGACACGCTATGAACTAAGAAAACTATTTGTCATGCCTTTCATCTTCTCCTTGTGGCAGGAACAGAAACAACAGCCGTCTCTGGACATCATCAGCAGGGAAAAGAATATATGCAGTTCTCATGGGAGGTGCCGTATCACTACTCAAGCAGAAAATCTTGTTTTCATAAAACATGACTAGTATCAAAACTTAGTCACTGCTCCAAGTACTTGTTTAGGTAAAACATTCATAACTCGCATATCATATATACACTATCATCATTCATGACTTCCCGGTGATTTGTTTCATCTTCTTGATTCTTCAACGCAATCAAGAATTCATGAAGGTGAACGATTTTCATAGTCTATGACAAAACATTTGCATCTGGCAACGTTGTCTGTCATCCAGTGATCGAGCTGAGCGAGGTGTCCCAATGTCATCAAGTATGGCCAATGTCATCAAGTATGACTAATATCATCAAGTATGATTGCCACGTGCTCCATTAATGCGTGTTTTCTCTTCCATCTTGGTTGAGAAGAAAACCTGATTTACGGTGGATACAGATCATCAGTCTCAGCGACCATTCCAAATGTTCGCGATCTGTCAACACACACCCACGGTTGATTCTCTATGGGAGAGATCATAGCATACACTGGACTATGATAAAATTATCCGCACAAAACTTGACAATCCAAATTATCCTTTTGTTTGCGGAATCTCCGGGTTCTATCTCCTAGCGGGTTTTGTATCATATAGAGCTAAAAGGTTTGAAACAAGGAGTATCCTCAAGCTATGGTATAAAACTATGAAGTTTGGACCCACCTTTTAAGTTTCTCAATCGCATGAATGCACCTAAGTTTAAAAGGTCTATCGAACAGGTTATTATCCACAAAGGTTTTGCAAAACATAAAGACTTTGTTCATAATAAAATATGGGTTCAAGTTTTAATAAAATAAAACTACCAGAACTCCCACTCAAAATGAATATCCCTCTCTTCGTTTTAGTGATTACACGATCCTCATCTGATATACTATCCCCGATCGTCACGGCCGATAGCATAGCTTCAAAGGTAGACATCGTTTATGTCAATCACAACAACTATGTGACTCGTGCTTAACCTTTCGGTCACTGTGTTCCGAGGCCATGTCTATACATGATAGGCTCTCCAAAATAACCTATAGCGTATTGCTTGTGCAACGTGGCTTACACCCACGTTATGCGAACGCAGACGTCTGACACCCGATCGTCACGGCCTGCCTCGTCACGGAGAACTTTCAGTGATGCACGCTATAGGGAGAACACTATATGGTATTTTAGGAGGGATCATCTTATATTACTACCGCCGTGTAACTAATATATAGATATATATATATATACACAATATAAGATGCACTCAATCTACATAACATCTAAAATGAAATGTAATGCGACATGACATGTTCTTGCGCCGATGGTCTCCTTTGCGCCCACAATTTATAAACAATTTAACAAACCTACCTTGACCATATCACATTGCCCCTGCAAAATAAAGTTAGACGCTTTCTACTTTATCTTTTCCATGTTTTACGTGGCTGCTAGGACTTTCGCACAAGAACTGTTTCTTACCTACAAATACAACCACAACAACGATAAGACAATTGTCTCTATTACACCCCTTTCGGGGCCCTCCATTGCAAATGTTATATCAACTATTGTAGGAGAGACAGACACCCGCCAGCCACATATACGGTACAAGCCGCATGTCAAGTGTGGAACCAGTCTCGCGTAAGAGTACGCGTAAAGTCGGTCCGGGCCGCTTCATCGAACAATGCCGCGATATGAACAAGTACACGCGAGAGGGTAACAAATGTAGAATCGATGCCCACATTCAACATGTGTTCTAACCGTATAGATATATCTACGCATAGACCGGCTCTGATACCACTGAAGGGGATCGTAGACAGAGAACAAAATTTTTCCTACTGACGATAACCAGAAACTAGCCAAGATCTATAACTATGCAGATATACTATACGGAGGAGAACGGAGTACATACCCTTGTAGACCGAAAGCGGGATTACGTTCCCGCACAAACGTTGTCGATGAAGCCGACGAATCCGACATCAAGGTCGTGTAGAGGAAGAAGACAACTTCCAGTGCCACCCGTGTAGCACCTCGTAGTTCCACACACGTACGGTGTAGATGACGACCTCCGGGCTCCAGATCCAGTAGAGCAGCGGAAGCGGAAGATTGGATCTAGTAGCATGGCGGTGTGCGTATAGTGGAGAGACTTCCCTCCTCGTACGCAGCTCCAGAAACGGAACCACGCTCAAGGTAGGAGAGAAGAAGAAGGAGATGGGATGGATTTCCAAAGGCAAAGGGGGTCCCCTATTTAAAGGATGAGGAGGGCTGCCCACCCCGCTGGCTAAGCCATGTGGGACTATTCCCACATGGCTCGGCTGGCCATGGGGGTGCGCCGGCCCAGCCAGGCCGGCTGGCCCTCCCCTCTTTTTTTTTCCTTTTTCCCTTTTGGGGTTTTTCCCTAATGGGCCTCTAAGGCCCATTTAGGTTTAATGCCTTTAAAAATTTGAAATTAATTAAATAAAAATATATTTAATCATTAATAACACTTATTAAAATTAAATACATATTATTTAATTCATTTAAGCTTCGTAACATATTTCGTAGCCCTCCGATCAACATCGGACATGTCCCGGAACGCTTCCGGAGTTCTCCGGTTTCTTTCTCTCATATCCAATCTAATTAAAACGTCACATATCCTTAAGTGTGTTACCCTACGGTTTGGGATCACTCCAGACATGATCGAGACACGTTCTCCGATCAATAACTAACAGTGGGATCTGGATACCCATGATAGCCCATGTGCGTCCACGAATGTCTTTTTATCGTTTGAACCTTTAGACGTCCAGTCTCATCCTTTTATCTAGCGATACTTAGATTGTCCGAGCATCGTTCTCTGGTATCACGATTACCGAGCATGATCTTGTCATTGACAAATCTATCTTTACTCGTCTGTGATATTACATCCCCGTGACCTAGTCACATGCTTGCAAGCTCATTGATGTAATCTCACCGAGTGGGCCCAGAGTATCTATCCTGCTATGTGGATTGACAAATCCCGCTCTTGATCACTCGCTTCCACCGCTTCCTTCGGATACCCGAAAGTGTCACCTTTATTGTCACGCTATATAAGACATGCCGTTTGATGCGATCAAAGCACCTTCCAGAAGCAGCGATTTGATATGATCTCACAGTCGAAGGTATGAGCACTACGTTTCTATATCTTTTAGGTATGTCCACCACGTCATTCACCCAATGACATGACTCCGTTGTCAACTGACGTAATTGTCCATGATCAGGAAACTTTGATCATCTGTTACCCAACGGACTAGTTAAATAGAGGCTACTAGGGACCTAGTTGTTTACATACCACACGTGTATTAATGTTTCCGCTTAATACAGTTATAGCATGGTACAAAAACATATTATGAACAATTGAGATATGACAAATAAAATCACTTTATTAATTGCCTCTAGGGCATATCTCCTTCACGGATCTTGCCCGCCGTGAGCACACCGGGTGGAAGAGCAGCACCCATGCGACCGAACTGGCAAGAGTGGTCGAGGCCAACCTGCAGCACGCCACCTCGAGAGCAATGACGCACGCAGCTATCCATCCACCCCGCGCTGTGGGGAGCGCATATATATTGCCCACGCGTGGCGCTACTCGCCCCCGCCGCCTGAAGCGCTTCACGGGCCACTCCAAATGCGGCCTAAATAGAAAAAGGTATTGTACCTTTTTTATTTTATTTTTATTTTTAATAAACTGTTATAATTTTTAATCCAAACATCTTAAAAATCTGAACCTTTTAAAAAATTGAACAATTTTCAAAATCTGAAACATTTTTGAAATCAGAACATTTAAATCAATTCCGAACAATTTTTTATTTGAACATTGTTTAATATTTAATTTTTTTAATATGAACATTTTTAAAATAGAACATTTTTTTCTAATCTGAACAATTTTCAATTTTTAACATTTTTAAAATTCATTAAAAATGAAAATCGTGAAAAGTGAGAAAAAGACAAACACAGAAAAACATAAACAAAGCGAACAAAGAAAACAAAAACAAAAAAAATAAGGAAAGCAGAAAAATCGGTCAAAACGGGCCGGTCCAACAGCGATGCCCTTCAGGCGGTGCGGGTGTCTCGCGCCGCCTGCGGTCGATATATAAGATTTACACGCGATGCGTCTCTCCATCCACCTCCCACGCCGGCACGCCTCTAGCTCGGGCCCGAGTCCTGACCATGCTCAGATCAAAGCCGCACGACCGAGTTTGAGCAGCCGACCGGCGTGTGGCGGGGCAAAATCTATACATCTCCCCGCAGCGACTCCAGACGGTAGCGTCACCTGAAGGATTCCGCTTATGGGCCGACCCATTTGGCGGAAGTTTTCTTTTTCTCCTTTTTCTTCTTTTTTTCTTTGTTTTCATTTTCGTTTTCGTTTTCTTTTTCTGTTTTCTTTTTTGTTGTTTTCTTTTCTTTTCTGTTTGTTTTGTTTTTATTTTTTGTCACTTTATTTATGAGTTTGAAAAATGTTCAGTTTTGAAAATTTGTTCAAATTACAAAAAATGACTAGGTTAAAAAAGTCAATTTAAAATATTGAAAATTGTTTAATTTGAAAATTATTCATATTAAAAACTTTTCAAACTTAAAAAATGTTCATATTTTGAAAAACGTCCAGGTTTTGATTGTTTTGAATTTTTTAAAAAGGTTCAAAATTTATTTATTTTTTAAATTTCAAAAAATCAAATTAGAAAATTGTTTATATTTTAAATTTGAAATTGGTTCAAATAAAACACTCTAAGATTTTGAAAATCGTTCAAAATTCGAGAATGTTTCAAATTTGTAAAAATGTTCAGATTTAGAAAAAACGACCAGATTTGATATGTTCAGATTTAAAAATATTCAGATTAAAAAAGATTTTGAAAACGTAAATACAGAAAAAAAAAACTGTGGGTTTCTATCGGGCCGCTTTTGGAGCGGCCGGACTGCTTAAGGCGACCTGGGCGAATGGTGTCGCCTGAAGGCGAGCTCGCGCATGGCGGCCACCGCGCAGATGACACCACTGCCAGCAGATCCACACAGAGCTCCGCCGGCCGACGGCGCGGCAGGCCGCCCAGGTCACTGCCGCCGCCTAGAAGCACCCAACGCCGAAGCAAAACAAGGCCCCGCCGCGGCCTGCTCCGCTTGTTGGGCTGCGGCGCCGCCCGTGCGACGAGGGGTCTGACTCCACTTGTCTGTTCGATCGTGGATTCGATCAAGGTTTTCCCAGCTCAAAGCAACACCAATACACCATGTTTCTGTTAAACTGTTATATCGATTGAGTAACCTGTGGCTGTGATACTGGTTGTCCCCTTCTTTCATCTTCCATCCTCCTCTGCTGATGTTAAGTGATCATAGTTGCAGCACTCTTAGTTATATCAGTAGTGTACTAAACATATACTCCCTCCTTCCCAAAATAAGTGTATTTAATTTGCCTAAATATGAATGTATCTATACAAATACGTCTAGATACATCCATATTTGGACAAATAAAAGACACTTATTTTGGGACGGAGTGATATTATTAGAGGTATTTTTTATCTGGAGTAGTGTCTTGCGCTCGTGCATTTCTCGCCGTCTAACTGACTTACTAATATTTCTATATGCACGCAGACAAATCCAGCATACATGTCCAAGCAGCCACATCATATGGCGACCTATAGCACCACTTGCTCCGTATCTATCAATTTTTAAATATGGAGGTACGTCCGACAATAGATATTGAAGTTCACATTGCCGAATAAGTCCTAATGGTCCTGCTAGACAACCAAGCTCCTGGGTTGTGCAAATTTTCTTTGCCTACAACTGCAAATAAGTTAGTAGGCTTTTGGTTGGACTATTCTGGAACCATTTGGTTTGATTACTTTCTCAAGGCTACTGGTCCTAGTCAGTATTATTTGGTCCCATTGCATTGATATATCAGTATATAACTCTAGTTGCAGATTACTTCATGGTAACATATTTGTACACATGAACCATCCCCATTCGTTTGTACCATGTGAAAAAACCCTCTAGCATCTAAAGCTATGCCATGGGAACTTAAGGATAGAAAGTTGCTAAGGGCAGCTGCATCATGTTGAAATTAAAACTTTTTTGATACTACGATGGATCTATACAACAAAAAGGAGCCTACTAAGCCAGACTAAATTGGGTTGGAGAATGATTTATGCTATGAAACATATGGTAGACACACCTTTGTATCGGTCAAACCATCATGATTAGCCATATCCTTTTAGTTTGGCAGGGTTTGTAGTTGTATCTGATTTAATTTTGGAAAGGATGCTATCTGACTTTTTTAGTATATATATGATGCACTACACTGTCTAGCTGGGACTTATGCAGTAAATTTAGGCTTCAGGCGCCCCACGGGTCCTGTACGAGTAGGACTCATCAGAGTCATCACCCACCTACTTTGTAGGTAATACACGTAATTAGATTCTTCATTCTTTAATCAATATGCCTTTCTTTGGACCATATCAAATCAAGCAGTCCTTTTCCATGCCGATACTCAAGCGGAAAGCCATTAGCCTGCTCCAGATTCTCCTTGGCAAAAGGTGAACAAAGAAAACACAAAAATGAAGGGAAATAAAACTAGCACTCGGGTCAATATCCAAAGGCGTGCCGTCACCGATATATAAGCAATTACGTGGGAAACATCTCAAAAGTAACAAAATAAATTCTAAAGATACACCATGCAATAATTGAATTTGTTCGACGTGCATGGCGACAGTTGAAAAGTCTGATGTTACTTGTATGGTCTCGCGAACCTACCGACACATGCAATATTTTGTCGCTATTTATTTGATAAATATAGATCACACCAAAACTCATGTTTACAAAAGTCGAGCTGCCTGCATGTACAGATGAAGACAGCAAATTTCAAGACAAGGAAAGGTGGACTCTGAAATGTACTTTTCTACACATTGTGCTGCAATTTAAGAACATAACTTTTTTTCCCATCGCACTGCAGTATCTTAAAAAGTTGAGCAGCTATTGATGTTGATTTCTGTGTCATCACAAAAGTGTCTATGCGAATACCTCCTCTTAACCTGTAAACCAATCTATTTAGAAACTCTCAACTTTGTGCTACTGCTGTGTTCCCTGCATTCTGGAACATGGTTCTTAGATATTCTCAAAAGGCGAGGACATTCTTTGCAAATCCTTGTCACAGATATCTGTTATTACCGGGAGATGTTGTTGCGGCTGCAGATTTTGAGACCAGGCTGCACAGAACCCTTCCATGTTGAATTGGCTCTCTGCCTTAACCACGTCTTCATACAGCGATTGGCTAAAGTTTTGCATTGCTGTTGATGTCTCTGGGAAGGTACCGTGGAGCAAGTCAGGCCACTTGAGTTCTTCCTCTAGGTGCACTAGGCTATCTTTATCAGGTGCTAAATCTGTCCATGGGAATACGCTGTTCTCTACAAGCGAGCTTGCACTTTGCAGCTCGAATCCCAAGTTGTTGTTTCCACTGCTTCGAGTACTGCAACTGCTGCTGGGATTAGTAGCATCCCAGTAGAATTGGGCGCTGTGGATGCCAGAATGTGAATTTTCTGGTGACGGATTGAGCACCGTGGATGTTGAGAGAGTTGATGGTGAAACTGGTGGCATCGCGGTGGAAATCCCGCTGCCACTGGACTTGTTGTGGTTAAACCAGAGTGAGTTCGTGCTTCCACCATCTCTGCTGCTGAATTCATTGCTGTAGCAAAGCAGTTGCTGGAAAGGGAAATTGGGAACTGGGAGTGATGAATGACATCTGGGGAGCTTCTCCTGACCAGAAGCAAGCTGGTCGAGGAAAAATTCCTTGGGTGGCACCTTCACCCCTGCTAAGCTTGCAGTTTTAGTACGATGCTTACCAGGCAGTGCAAATAGCTCCGGCGATTGCGCCGTCTCGGTGAGAAGGTGGCTGAAGGGTCTAAGAGCACCACCACCTGACTGGTCCACATCACTGGAATCGGAGGTTCTTTCAGCGCCACTGATGGTGGGAGCTGCCTTGCTGCGATCAGCCTCGGTGAGGGACTTGTGGGTGTTGGGGTCGAGGCCTTTCTGCCGCAGCTTCTTCTTGATGCATGAGTTCCATAGATTCTTGATCTCGTTGTCAGTTCTTCCTGGCAGTCGTGTTGCAATCTGAGACCACCTGCTCATTGGTGTGAAAAAGGCGTGCCAAAGTTAAAAGCTTGCTCAGTTGGAGTAACCACTCTAGCAGTGCAACTTGGGCTCAAATTTTACCTGTTCCCGAGGGCAGCGTGGAGCTCAATGATGAGGTCTTCTTCCACCTGATCAAATGCACCTCGTTTCAGGTCAGGCCTCAGGTAGTTCATCCACCGCAGCCTACAGCTCTTGCCACACCTTTGAAGCCCTGAATCCATTCATCAGGAGATTTATATTCAGCAAGGAGAAACAGTTGTTCTTGGAAAAATAAGAGAAACCAAAAGGAAGGGAGCAATTGACAAGAATAGAGAGCGGAATATTTCGATGCTACGTACCTGCAAGTCTTGGGACAGTGCTCCAGCATCCGTGCCCGTGCTTGGTTATATGGTTGAGGAGCTTCTCATCCTCCTCAGGTGACCAGAGCCCCTTCCTCAGCTTCTGCTTGTAGCAGCAGGAATGCCTCCCCATTGAAGTCACTGCACAAGATGAAGCTCGGCGCTGCAATCTGCACAACTCACACTCGGAGGGATTCTCAGAGAACACGACTCTGCACTGGTAAGCCTCTAGATGGTTTAAGCTAGAGTGAGAGCCCTACAAATAGTCCACAGTAATTTATATACGAGTGCCTGGCGACTAAAGTGGAGCTTGTGGCAGCAACTAGTGGCTGCAGATATCAGGATTTGGAGGAAGGCAGCATTGCAGGCTTCCCTCCCCATTTGCCCCTTCTTTTAAAGCTGGTGGTTGTCAAGTTTTAGCCATTCTCTTTGTTGCCTCTCTGTAAGCGTGTGTGGGTTCCTGTCCTATCACCCTCTATGTCCGTTGCAACTGTCGGTGGGGTTGTACCCGGCCCCCTTGTCCCTGAGAGTCTAATTACCGCAACCTATTAAAAGAAACTCCAGATTTTTCATCCTTTCCATGTCAGGTATGTTACTTCATACGCAAGCCAGTTAAAGTAAAATATGGAAAAGGATTGATGCTCTATCTCCTGTGGTGAGTGAATGCGACCTGGAGCAGCTGGTTTGTCGCTGTTATTTTGAAATTTATGTACAGCAAACCCTTCGTCACATATATTTCTATGAAGGGAAAATACACACTCGTGGAACTTTCCCTTCTCAGGGATGCTCCCTACTTGCTTACATCTATCCTAGATTTCTAGTGTACCCACATGGTTATATGCAGTCATGGGTCATCTTATCTGCAATGTTGCTCTTCGCCTTTTGTTTTTACAGGTAACACACTGCATCACATCTTACCTGGAGAAAGCTTCCATTATCCTTTGCGGGACCACATCAAATGGTTGTATCCCAGCACAGCGAGCATCTTCCTTTTGATTATCTAAAGCAGCCTGCAATGTAAGTTTTCTTTGGGACCTCCAAGGTCCAATCAGAAACCTTATGCTGCAGTCCAAGAGAAACCACGTTGGAACCTCTGGAGATGTTAGCAATCAGTTGGGAGAATCATACTTCCTGTACAGATGATTGCTTCTCATGAGGTGCAAATATTATGATTTCTTCACTGGCTGTGTTCTCAAGCTAAACCAAGCTCAACTGCACCAGGCACATGTTCAGTAATCTTGGTCTGAAACGCTGTTGGTTGTTGTTTTGTTTATGGTTCCAATGCGGAAAACTCCAGATGATGCCCTGTTTGTAGACAAAACATTTGAGCTACAGTAATACCAGTGAGTTGTCTAACCCAGGCGCTTTTATTCCTTATCCTTGCTTGTCTGCTAGTAAAACAAAGGGTTGAGTCTTAACTTGATTGGATGAAACAGTGGCATCCTCTTAGCGCCCATGTGATCGTGGATATTGTCCTGATTAAACAAGCATGGAGGCTATTATTATTGATTGAACATTTTATAATCTTCTTGATATGCACAATTCAACTTTTCCTGATACTCAGAAGCTTCCTTTGTTCCTTGTGAAGATTCTCTGGGGTTTTAGAGGGAGGAAATGATAAAAAAATAATATCGCTATTTTCAGAAGATTTTAGTAGGTAGTGTATTGTCAGGATCACCATGCGATTAGAAAACAATTGTGCATTGGATTGCTCATTATCCTGACCACGTATTCCCTTAACTGTGGGTTTTGGTAATTCAAAAGCTTAATCATCACTCATTAGGACAATTTGCTTAGGAATTTCCTTATCTTGCTCCACATGTAGTATGTAAAAAGTTGAATCGGAAGATATCTCCATCGAAAGGCTCTTCCATTTATTTTTCTTGGGTGCTGAATCATTCGAATCAAGTTTTGTTGGATTCTTCGGTCCCATTTATAAGACGGTGCCAATAATTAAAGGCATCGTTAGAGAAATCAATAAGCACCGTGAAAAGCAAAGACATTTGCAAGCCTCCCATTGGCACGAGTGTCACAAGAAAAAGCTGTTTTGACAAACAGGGCATCTTTTGTGGGGTCGATCGTGTGGGCCCGTTGCTACTTATTGTAAGCTGTCAATGATTAAGCAGCGCTGTGTTCACTTAGCGTTTGATCGCTTCTACTTAAAACTGTCGTGGTGCGGTGCCTTCCCTCCATCTGGTGGCAGCTCTAATGAAAACCTCAATCCCTTGGGGTCGGCCGATAACGGTTCCTGCGTCGCTCCCCCCTTGGGGCTCGTGTTTGGAGTCTACGACGGCTAGAGGGACCACTGACGGGTGTTTGGGTGGTGTTGCGATTTGAGTGGCAACGATGACAACGGTGAGCTGATCTTGGTCGCGGCAACACCGGCTATCCTACCTTTCTCTTGGGTTCCTTTTCGGTGTTCTTTCGTGATGCGGTGAAGTCAAAGCTGTGGGTCACGAGGCATCACGTCGGCAACGATGCCACCTGATCGGCTGTACTGGTGCATGGATCTTCATCTGCAGTGTGGATTCCGTCGGTGCAAGATGTGCAATTTTCTCCCGAGAAGTTGTTCGTCGAAGTCGGAGATGCATCTTCTCCTCGACATCATGGGTCGACCGTTTGGCATGGGACGACACGGATTTTTGTCGTTCATTGTCGCGATGGCTTCGTCGTTGGCTCGTGGAAGGTGAGGTTGGAGTCGCTGGCTCGTGGAAGAGTGATAATGATGACACCCGATTACTACCTCAACGGCGTGTGTGCGCTTCGTGTGGGTGGCCAGATTGGTCGGGTGTGTTCCACGACGACATTGGTACATTTGTAGCATTTTCTAAACCGGTTTTCGGCTAATAGAATGGTTAATTTTCTTCTTTTTTTGAGGGATGGTCAATTGGCAAATTGCCCGTTTTGGGACCAAGCTGTACGTGCATGCCAACTAACTCGATATGACGCGTGGACTTGTCGCCAATTTAAGTATCTCACCATCTTGCTGTTATTATGGCATTAACTATTAATCTGCGCTTAAACAGGTTTACTTCTTTTTGAATGTAGTAGGTTTATTCGTGTGGTGGAGACGAGTGTGGAAGAAATATGGCGGGAGAGAACAGAGAAGGACGTAGAGTGAGACGGGATGTGTCTCTCTGACGAATAAGTCGCCGTGCATCGTTTTCGCTTGGGTTTTGTCAGTCTTCGCTGCGAGCTGGCCATGTGGTATGTACGTACGTGTGGGCATGCATATATTAATATATACGTGCATGCGTTTTCCACGAGTGACACTTAAATTTGATAAAATTGACCTTTTTTTGAATTCATTTCACAAAATGGATCTAAATTCAAATCAATTCACAATCTGACCCTTTTTCACGGCGCCCGCCTCCGGGGCGCCGTGCTAGTAGCCTCAACGCCCTAGCCAAAGGCGCCATCGACTGTGCCACGTCGGAGCGGCAGGACCCACAGTCCAAAAGCACGGCGCCTCGGAACAGGGCGTCGTGCTGATGACCACGGCGCCCCAGGCTAGGGCGCCGTTGCTTTTGCTCGTTGGGTAGCATCGAAAACAGAACAAAAGGGACCCAGGTCTCGTCATAGTGCATGTATCGTCCTTTACCCCAGTGGTCTGTGGTGTCCCATCTGTTCTGGAGGTCTTGAGTTCAATTCCGATTTTCTGCACCAATTTTTTCCGCGAGTTTTTTTTGTTGTTTTTTTGGTTTTCATTCAACCAACATATACAGTATGTTATATAAAACATAAATTAATTTTTTTCGTTGTTCTTTGTTTTTTCACATAAATACACAACATTGCAAATTCTTGTATGCATATATACTTTGTTTTCATTTGTTACATACACACATTTCACGTCGATGCGTGTGCTTATATACAAGGATTTTTTGTTGTTGTTTTTTGTTTTTACTCTACCAACATACTGTATATGTTGGTTGAGTGAATAAACAAAAAACAAAAAAAAAATCGGGGAAAAAAATTGGTGCAGCACAAGGAATTTGCAACGTTAGCTTATATATAAGAATTTGCAACGTTGTTTACTTATGTGAAAAACAAAAAGCAACACAAAAATTTAATTTTATGTTTTGTATAACATATTGCAGAATTTGCAACGTTGCCTACTTATTTGAAGAGGAGAAAGCAATAAAAAATTATATTTATATCTTGTATAGCATACTGTATATGTTGGTTGAGTGAATAAACAAAAAAAACAACAAAATTTTAGGGAAAAAAATTGGTGCAGCACAAGGAATTTGCAACGTTTGCTTATATATAAGAATTTGCAACGTTGTTTACTTATGTGAAAAACAAAAAGCAACACAAAAATTTAATTTTATGTTTTGTATAACATATTGTAGAATTTGCAACGTTGCCTACTTATTTGAAGAGGAGAAAGCAATAAAAAAATTATATTTATATTTTGTATAGCAAACTGTCTATGTTGGTTGAGTGAATAAACAAAAAACAACAAAAATTTCGGGAAAAATTTTTGGTGCAGCACAAGGAATCGAACTCACGACCTTCAGAACAAGCAACAAACCAGAGACCACTGGGGTAGAGCGCAAGAAGTGTGCTTTGTAGAGACCTGGGCCCCTTTTGTTCTGTTTTAGCTGTTACCCAACGAGCAAAAGCAACGGCGCCCTAGCCTGGGGCGCTGTGGTCATTAGCACGACGCCCTGGTCCGGGGCGCCGTGCTTTCGGACTGTGGGTCCTGCCGCTCCGACGTGGCACAGTCGACGGCGCCTTTGGCTAGGGCGTTGAGACTACTAGCACGGCGCCGTGAAAAAGGGTTAGATTGTGAATTGATTTGAATTTGGGTCCATTTTGTGAAATGAATTCAAAAAAGGGTCAATTTTGTCAAATTTGACCACTTTTGTTGCTACATTTGGACTACTTTGTCTCTTGGAGCCTCTGCTTTAATTTAGTGGCCTGTCATTATTAAGGGTATATCTCTTCTCCTACGTCTCGTCCCACGCGGGCGACCGGGCGGGCGATTTTTCCTTCCCTCCCCGACCCCCGCTTCTCCTCCTCCCCTCCGCCGCCGCCGGCGTGAGCCGCCGGGCGAAGCCCGTGTGGAGCCGGCGGCGGCGGCCTTCCTCCACCCGTGCGCTCGGGATCCTGCGCGGGGCAGGGTTGGTTGGCGGCGGTGCACCCTGACGGGATCTCGGCCGGCTGGGGCGGCGGGGACGACGGAGTAGCGCAGAGGCCCGGCGACGGGAGGCGGAGGGCGGCAGGGTGCGCAGGATCTAGTTGGTCCTGGCCCGCTCGGGCCCGATCTGGGCCTGGCGGGTGGAGGTTGTCTCGGACATTTCTTGGTCGGGCAGCTCGGCACCTTTCCCTGGCCATGGGGGCTGGGACGCCAGGTCCGGGCCAGGTAGGCTCGGAATTGGTGGCTGCTTGGCAGACCGGCCTAGGCTCTGCGGGGGTCAACTCGCTGGCGGCGCAGAGGTGCCGTTGCTGCTGTGCTTGTCGCCTCCCTGCTTCCTGAGTGCTGGCTTAGTGCGCTGGAATCCCTAGATTTTGTCGTTGGTTCCGTCATGGCAGTGCTTGTCGTGCCGCTGAGTGCGAGATCCGGTATGCCGGGGCGGCAGCCCTGGAAGTAGAGGCTGCATGGGTGTCTTCGGCAGGCAGCATCGCAGCGGTGGTGACCCTCCCCTTGGTCACGAGGGTGGCATGGGGCTTGGTAGCGGAGGTCTTGGTGTCGGCGTCTCGGCGGTGACTCCCTGGTCAAGATCTGGAGGCCTCGTGTTGGCATGACAACCCGTCCTTTACTGGGCATTCATGGTATCTCTGATGACACGGGTGAGGGTCCGAGCGAAAGCTCCGCGCTTCGGCGCCGGCGATGGTGATACATGTTTGTGTCACTACCCTCTTGGGGGCATCGTTGTGGGTACCCTCTTCGTGGCTGGGTTCCGGGTGAAAACCCTTGCTCGTCGTTGCGGGCTCGGCGGCGGCGACGCGTTGCGTCGTTTCCCTCTTGGGGGCGTCGTCGAGGAACCCAGGTTCATCCGGGTGCAACACGTTGGAGTCCTTCCTGGCGTGAAGCTTTCTCGACGTTGACATGGAGTGGAACTGTTTGTCTCCTATCTTTTACACGTGCTCTCGATGCCCCTTCCTCGGTCCTCGCTATATGCTGACAGGATCGGCGCTCCATGGCCCGGAGCGAGAGGGCAGGCGGCCCTCTTCGGCGATAGCTTGGTGTGTTAGGTGCTATGGGGCACGGTGGTGTTCCAAGGCGACACGCTTCCACTCCTATTCGGTAGTCTAGATCGCTTTGTGCTAGATATGGCGTCTCCTGTTTTCATGTTCGGCTTCAAGTTGGTGGCTTGCCCCTTCTCGAATGTCGTTTTTTCTTTTTTTTTGACTTACTTGTATGGGGATTTCCCACCAC
The DNA here is from genome assembly GCA_947311845.1 of Poa pratensis. Lineage (NCBI taxonomy): Eukaryota > Viridiplantae > Streptophyta > Magnoliopsida > Poales > Poaceae > Poa > Poa pratensis. The sequence continues at coordinate 3,498,195 of CAMZMU010000109.1, read as the reverse complement.
TTTGTATCGTTCGGCCGGTTTGGCTTTATTTATAAAGCGGGCAAAAGCCTGTTTCGTGTTGTGTTGTGCTTTAATTTAGTGGTTCTTCTGCATCTACGAGGGAAAATCTCCGTCCTAAGCCCGCTAGAAAGTTTCTTTTTATGATCGAGCCCTTCGGAGTTTGTGTGACCATCGTTTTCAAGTTTGCACCTCCACGTACGTATGGGCAAACTACTATGAGATTTAATTCAAGCAATAGATAAATCATGAAATGGCAATAGAAATTGAACTAACCATGCATGGATGTGCCACATGGATGTGCTTGCCCAACGGCGTAGCCAGTAACGGCTGACGCCCGGGCCAAAAACTTAAGGCAAAAAATTATCCAAAAAAAACTAGTTTCAATGCATAACAGAAGGCAAACTTAATTCGATGACTAATACGAATTGGAACAATATTTAATGGTGGTTCAATTAATAATATAATATATAAGAAAAGACAGTATATATCACAAATGATACAAAAGGTGGTAAATCAAGGATTTGGCTGAGCCTCCCATGACTACATCTTTAATAGTAGAAGAAGCTAAACCTTCAAATAATCATGAAAGCTTCTACAGCCCCTTCCTACTGACCCCTGCTAATGTACTCCCTTGTAGCAAGATCTCTAATGTCTGGATCCAAATTCTATTCTCAAACCAGGGTTTGATTCAATATCACCAGGACCAAGTTCAGCTATAACATGGGGGGTATTATCACTTGCTCAAGTTGAAGGCCCCTCTTCTGTGGAATCGGTGGTTCTGGTTTGTACTTGAAAAAAGCTGTCTTTCATGTTTCTTTTGTCATCCTATCTTCTTGTAAACTGAAACTGAAGCAACATTTCCTAAATCGCCTCCTACATGCTACATAAACAGAACAAATGAAGTCTAAACTAGTCTATAATAAGAGAAAATAAAGATTTGGAAGGGAGAGTGCAGAGCAGCAAAAGGGGGATTTTTAAGTCAGGGCTGAATCATGGACGGGCCGACGCGGGGTCGCTGGGCGGCGGACGGAGGCCGGAGCTTGAGGAACGGGCGGCGAAGGCCCTCCTTGACGAGTGGGCGGCGCCGCGGCGGGGTGGCTGGACGAGCGGGCAAGGGACGGCCGGCGGGGCAAGTGGGCGGCGGCGGGCGGTGGTGTGTCTGTCTCGTTGTGTCCTCCGCACCGCACGAGCACGAACGCTACTAGCGAGCGTTCTCCAGGCTCGTGGGCTAAGTGCACCAAACTGGGCTGGGCTGCGCCCCAGGCCAACATCTAACATATAGCCTTGGCAAGTTCTCCACGCCCCAGGCCATGGCCCGTGTAGCCTAGGGCCCAGCTCCGCCTTTGTGCTTGCCCAAGACCTTGATGGTTGCCATTGCGATGTGGACAGCTTCGGGCTCTTGGTGGCGTCTCGACTCACCTTTGCTCAATGACGAGACAATTGATGCCTCCCCAACCTGCTTGTCGTCTCAACCTTCCGTGGCAGAGTTCCCTGTCTAGGTTAGTGCTGGGTGCTAGGCTTGACACTCGCCGATGATGTTGGCGGTGCTCCTGAGTTGTGTCATGGGGTTCGAGTAGCACGCTAGTGCGGTGTGCTAGGCTGATTGCCGAGCCTTGACATTGTGATCCATCGACTACATCCCTCACCTCTTATGCCTCTCATGGTGGCTCTTGATGTTCCTTTTCTAGTGGTCTTTTTCTTGTATTTTATTTGTCTTCTCTTTCCTTCCCTTGTATCCCCCTGTAATTCTCCATCTGTTGTAAGAACATGTCCCGCCAGGCTACTTTCGTGAATGCAACAAGCGGTGGGACCCCCCGCCCCCCCGCTTCAATCTCGAAAAAAACTAACCATGCATGTAAACCATTAATATAGCAGATGAATATAACCAATCTATAATAATTCGTAGAAACAATCTCAAACAGAAAAGACAGAATGACATATGGTGTAGCGGAAGCAGTGCCACTGGCGTTCGCAGTATTGGCCATGTTGATGAAGAGGTTGATGATCTCGGGGAAGAGGTGTCCTTGGAGGATGGCTACCTGTTGCGCGAGCGAGCGCTCGCTCGCTCCGCGGAGACGCGTTGACGCGCTGGTGGTGCTCGGCCTCGTGCAGGTGCAGCGCGTGGACGGACGTGGGTGGGTCCCACCCACGTACCTATCTTCTTCCTCCTTTCCATCCATCCCGTTCCCCATCCCTCCACAGTCCACACGTTCTCCTTCTCTCCCCCAAATTCTTTCTCCTCCACGACGCGAGACAGCGAGCGGCGAGACGGCGAGCGGCGACCGGAGGGAGCTGCGGCGGAGAAGCCGCCATCGAGGATGGAGCGAGGCGGCAACCGAGCAATAGACAACAGGCCGAGACGGCGCCGGCGACGTCGCGCGGAGGCGCGGCGGAGAAGGCGGCCGTTGAGGATAGACTTAACTTGGGGGGTGGGGTGGGTCGCCGGAGCCGGAGAAGAAGTGGGTGCGGGGGGGGGGGGGGGGGGGGGTGGGTTAGAGGGATGGTCAGGGTGGCGGCCGACCGGCGGAGGTGGTGATTTGAGAGGGCGGGGCGGCAGGCGGTTAGGCCGGCGCCGGCGGCGGGGGCGAGCTCGTCGACGGTGATGACGACGGCGGCGGTTGCGGTCTTCTTCCTCCTCCGTGCGCTGTGGGAACCACCACATGCGCTATCGGAAACCGCGCGACGGGAGTCTTCCTTGCGCGCGCGCAAGCTAGCCTTGCCCGTGTCCTTGGGGGTAGTACTCTCTGTGTGCTCTACAAAAACCTGATCGCCTCTCTAGATTACACAAGGGGTTCCACCCTGGGCTTGGTAGCCTGCTCGATAATGCCGCTTGATAGACCACGGAAAGGCCTTTAATGGGTCGTATTTTCTCGAGTCGAGCCACGAATTGGTCATCGCGGCGCCGTCGTTTCTTGTTCTCCTTGCTCTGTTCCGTCTTCCCACCTCAGTTGCAGTTGGTTCCCTTACCGGCGAGACCACGGCCGCAGCATCGTCTCCGCCGAGGCGCGGGCGTTTGTGTATGGCCTCCGGCGAGGGCGACGGGGAAGAAGGATGGGAGGCGGCGGTCCGTGCGGAGGTGGGCGCTGGCTGGTGGGACGATCCCGACGGCGCCGACCTCCGCGCCAGGTTCAAGGCCTTCACGGGACAGCGCCGGGACTGGCCCGTGCCCACGCTCCTCTTCTGGAAGGACCTCATCCTCCGCGTAGCCCGCCGCCTCCGCCTCTGCTCGGCCCCAGCCCACCTCGTAAGTCACCTCCACCCCTCAATTGCGAGGGCTCGTTTGCTTTCTCTTCTGACAGACACCATGACGGCAGGTGACGAGCATTTGGTTCGCCCGCCCCGGAGGCATCACGCCGCTCTGCTTGCCGCAAGTTCTGGTCAGTTTCCGCAACAAGCACACTACATTAGTATTATCGCAATGACCAAAATAAGAACCGGACATTTTCAGGAAGAGATGCGTGCCGATGGGGAAATCCTTCTGAAATCCGAGCTAATTGACCCGACCGCAGGGAGCCTGTATCAGCTCCTCTCGAGGGTGAACCAGATGGCCATCTCAAAGCGTCCGATTGCGCAGGAGGACATCCTGGTGTTTACATCTTTGGTCGAGGTATGCAATTTTTTTGGTTTGTTCTCGAACTCTGATGTTATAGTGCTGGGAATATGCTTATTCATGCCCTGCTAGCCAATTGCAGGAACGGTTTGAGGACATTGCTTCGCAGCTGAGTGGTTCCCATTGGACGTCGAATTGTGTTGTTACTCTTAGCAAATTCAACAGCTTCTTTGACGGACGGGAGGATGCTCATGCAGCGTTATGTTACTTGACCCAACGTGGGAAAGCACGCTATCTTGTGGTCAGGAAGGCAGACCCCGTTGAGGTCCATGATTTTTGTTGTCCATTTTCTGTGATTTTGTTGCAGCAATTTCCCTACCGTGTTGTTTTTACCTAAATTGGGTGGCTATATTCAGGGTGTGAAGTTGCCACTTGTGTCTACTCAAGCTCCTGCAGTTTCAAAGCTTGACTGTGATATATTGCACTTAATTTGGGCAGAAGAGAAATTGCAGCAGCAGCTTGATGTGCTTGATCGCCGGTGGGAAATGTTAGTGTACTTGTAAACCATTTTTATATCTTAGACAAAGTATACTTGTTGATTTGCCATCTACAATTTGTATGCAAATCTTATGTTTTATAGCGGAACGCCTTTGTAGATTGCAGAGACCCAGGCCGACTCATTTTAATAGTTGCTATTGTAAGGTAGTTTTACACATATGTATTTTAGATATTTGTACCAACACCATCATGCATAGCCATCAAGGTTTTCTTGACAAACATGCTATAACCCTTACTTTGCAGAATTAAATGTTGCTAGTTGACAAACATGATCAACCTATTTTCAGATGTCGGATTTTCTGTCACTTGCTGCATTGTTTCTTATCTTCTGCATGTTTTGTTTGTGATTTAAGAGACTAGCTTCTAGACACCATCCATTCGACTTTATGGTGTATTCTTGTTTTTGGTGCTAGATGAATTGCTTGTCCAGTTGAAAATAATGCCGTAACTACAGTTATTGTTGACAATTCAGCATTAGAGAGGTCTAGAATTAATCAAGAACTTGAGAAGTCCAATTAAACATCAAATCCATAACCATGTTTTTATTTTGAAGCTTCTCTTTCTTTATTTTGATGGAGTTACTTGACAGTAACACTGGAGTTTGTTATACATACCCATATTTTTTTCAGTTCAAGGAGAAGGGCGTTGATGTCCTTCAAAGCCGGAAACAAAAATGCAGCTTCTCGATACGTGAGGCAGTCTAAATTGTTCTCAGAAAGCAGGAACAGATGCACACCATTATTAGAGAGGGTTGAAGAAGTTATAAGCCTGATTGCTAGTGCTGAGTCAACCAAACAGGTATAGTAACATTACAAAAAGGGTAATGCTCAGTCACAGATAGACATATTACAAATAATGAAGATTTTATATAAATAATTAACTCTTTACATATTGTTATCTTCAATTAGGTTTATGAGGCAATCCAAATTGGTATTAAGGCGATGAAGGAGCATAATGCCAGCATGGAGGACGTTAACACCCACCTTAAGGAAGTCGACGAACTTGTTGCATCACAAAGAGAAATTGATGCTGCCTTAGGTAAGTTTCCAACTTGGAAATTCCAGCTTGCAGTCGAGGAAGTTTATCTTGCAGATATCTGGTAGTGTTTTTTGTATTGCTGTTTTTTGTACATGAGTAATATACAGTTTGTGCATAGGCCTGACCAATTAAGCTCGACCTAGTCCAAACTTGATCCAGTCCAAGTCCCAAATCTAACATAGCCAGGCCAACCCAACCCCAACTAGACGATAAGTTTGCAGCAAGCGCAACCCATGTGAATGACTTCAAAACCTAGTTTGGAACTTTGTGTTTTCATCTGACCATCTGACGATATGTCACATATTGATTTCCATGGGCACTCAGCTTTAGCCTTCAGAGACTGCCGATGATTAAGTTACCGCCGATCTTATGATCGTAAAGGAAGTCGTGAAGACACTAGAGGTGGGGGTAGGAGCCTGAGTGGATCTCGTCAGAGACAACAACGCCACGGTGTTTTACCTAGGTTTAGCGCCCCGTGGTGGGTCATAGTGACACTTCTTATGTGTGTATATCGATACGAGGATTACTGAGTACAAGCTAGATTGGATCTACAATGCTATGTTTTGAGAATTGAGAGTGGCGGCCTGGCAAGGTTCTGGGGCGGGGTGGGATCAATCTTCAGTGAGGGTCTTCAGCTCCTTTATATAGAGGCATCTTCTTTAGCTCCAAATCTCTGTGATCTTCAGTACAATACAATATGATCCGTTTTCAACCGGAAAATATCTCCGTGTTACGATCAGATACCGTATTTAGCGTGTCCATCCGTATCCCCTCTGAGTGCTTGCCTTTGCACGACGGGGTGCAGGTCTTGGGAGGCTCACACACTGGTTAGTTGGCTTGGCCTGTCCACGCACACACCCCAGAGGGGTATGTATGTCCGATAGCTCCGTGACTACTCACCGTCAGAGATGAAAGTGTCAAGCTTCATGCGCTAACCACTATTCCAAAAGACCGATCTGATGGAAAGGGCTAGCGCAATCCACATATACTGTAACACCCCCTCTCACGTGTGACTCGGAGAGGCCAACACGTGCACACAAATCTCAGAGGTATACGCCTCGGCCAATACGTGGACTCAGAGGTATGACTTAAGAGGTCTATACGTGGACTCAGAGGTATGGCTCAAGAGACCGTATACGTGGACACAAAGGGGGGCTACAACAATTTTTTTTAATAAAGTGCGGAAGTTAGGACTCGAACTCGAGACCTTGCCTCTAATACCATGTCAAGCTTCATGCGCTGACCACTATTTCAAAAGACCGATCTGATGGAAAGGGCTAGCGCAATCCACATATACCGTAACACCCCCTCTCACGTGTGACACGGAGAGGCCAACACGTGCACACAAATCTCAGAGGTATACGTCTCGGCCAATACGTGGACTCAGAGGTATGACTCAAGAGGTACATACGTGGACTCAGAGGTATGGCTCAAGAGACGTATACGTGGACACAAAGGGGGGTTACAACATTTTTTTCAATAAAGTGCGGAAGCTAGGACTTGAACTCGAGACCTTGGCTCTGATACCATGTCAAGTTTCATGCGCTAACCACTATTCCAAAAGACCGATCTAACGGAAAGGACTAGCGCAATCCACATATACTGTAACACCCCCTCTCACGTGTGACTCGGAGAGGCCAACACGTGCACACAAATCTCAGAGGTATACGCCTCGGCCAATACGTGGACTCAGAGGTATGACTCAAGAGGTCTATACGTGGACTCAGAGGTATGGCTCAAGAGACCGTATACGTGGACACAGAGGGGGGCTACAACAATTTTAGAATAAATTGCGCAAGCCAGGACTCGAACTCGAGACCCTGGGCTCTGATACCATGTCAAGCTTCATGCGCTAACCACTATTCCAAAAGACCGATCTGATGGAAAGGGCTAGCGCAATCCACATATACTGTAACAGAAAGCACTATCATAATCTTGTTTCTACTGTAAAATCATGCATAGGATTATTTTTATGATTATTTTTATCTAGGTTTAGCCTCTGCATGCTCTACACGTGGTCCTTTTGGGCAACAGAAGCAACATAATTTTTATCTTAAATTTGTAATGGATTAATGGATGTTTTATAAGTAGGGTTGTGTTCGTATATAAGATTCTGATCCAGTTTTTATGCAGAGTCAGTACCACTGCAGTCATTGGCTGGTGAAGAAGATATAGAAGAAGAATTCAGAAACCTCGAAGCAGAATTGCAGGATAAGATTCCTCATGTGCATGTTGTGGAACCAGAACAAGTTATAGATGCAACTCAGGATTCACCTGATGAAATGGCTGAATCACTTAGCAATCACATGTCAAAGATTAAACTTGGGGAAATTTAGATGCTCCTTTTTTCACTTGTTGAATGTGACAATTAGCGATTTAGTGAGATCCTTTTGCCCATCATTATGTGTTGTATGCCTTCAGGCAATATCCTTATGATAAGTGGTAGTTTCATCGAAGATATTTTCCTGATAACTAATACGAGTGCTATTAACTTTATGGGGTCGTGTAGATGGTGTTTGAGCTTTGGTAGATCTTTTATTATTTTTCTTTATGATGTGACAGGTTCAAACTCATTTTTAAATAATGTCACTTCTTATAACAACATAAGAATTTTCTTTAATTGCCAGATCTTCCATCATTGTTGCTTCTTGAAGGGTGAGAGAGAAACATGTATGGATTTGAAGTCCAACAAGGCATTTGATTGGTCAGAGAACAGTTATCTCTTCATGATGCAGACATTTTGAGGATGAGTCTTGCTCCTCATGGGAAAGGCCATCAACACTTAATCGCAGAGATACTGAAGAAACTATTTCGACTGGTGAGTATGTTGGACTTAAGTATTCTTCTATTAAGATTTGATAGAACTATTTTTCTGTGCAATTATTGTTTTCATACGATGCCAGTGCTAATAGTCTGTTTGTCACAGAACACGAACATATGCCCTGAAACTGACTCATGATTTCCTTTTTTATAATGATTGATGAGTGGAAGATTGGTAAAAAATAAGTAGTCATGGAAGGAATGATGCTGGTCCATACTTCTCTTGCTAATCAAGTTAGTTGGCTACAAAACTCCATGTAGTGCTATTAACCAAATACCACATTAACTCCATGTGCTGAAACCCTTCCTATCATAAGGTTGTTGCAGGGTTTCAACACAGTTTAGAAATAGAATTATTTCTACGTTGACACATTCTACCAATTGCCTGACTGTTTGATTATGCTCGATTGTCAGGGGTAAACTTCTGCTCGTGTTATATGTAGTTTGATGCATATCTCAACACCTAGATGGATTTAGCGTTTGACATGTCGAACACACTTGGAGAGAACATAGCTTGATGCATAGTTTTTAAATATCACAAAAAGAGACAAAACGTGAAAAAGATCACGCTGAAGTGATTCTGATGATCTATTTCTATTGAACTACAACTATATCATTCATTTTAAACAGTTCTGTTAATTGAAGTCAAAGCAAGAGCCCTAGTAAAATGTGACTGATCTGACTAAGGCCCCGATTGGTTCAGCGTTTTTAAATGTGATATACCGGAGTTCATAATGTGCATCTGACATGACATATTGACATGTTTGGATTCAGATATCCAATTATCCAAATCGAAGAAATGTTTGAGCACCCACGTAGTTCCGGAAACCCACCGTAATGCCTAAACCGTTTCACACCCACATGCTTCTACTGTGCACCACACCGGTACACCCGGACCATCAATGACCTGCCCCATCTTAGTGGCATGCGGTGTACCCCAGTCGTGACTGATCTGACCAAGGCCCCGTTGGTCAGCGTTTTTTAGCTAATACGGAGGGGAAATTTTACGGACCGCCGCAGGCCACGCTGAAAATCCGGTGCGGGGCGGGTGGAAAATTCCGCTCCGTAATTTGCTACTGCCAATCCAAGCGGGCCCAAACGGGTACACATCATGAGACTAGGAATGGTAACTACGGACGGTTTTAAACTTAGGATGTATTTGGCAGTTTTTATGAATGCTATTGCTCATTTCATGTTTGTACAATACATTTGTGCAATGATGTACTTGTGTGGATTTGTAGCATACTAAATCATTCAATCTTGGCGTAAATTTTGCGTGAGTTAAACATGCTTGTGGTTTATGAAGCTGCCCCGCATGAGCACACTGGTAACGTACTAAAAAAAATGTAGTAAATAGGTCACCAAGTTGTGGAAATGTAGCAATTGTCAATTCGTCACGGTGGCTATTAAGATGCTGACGTGGCTAGCTGTTTTTTTTTGTAAATACACCCTACATTTTTGTTTCTTCTTATCTGTTCGTCCCTATGGGTAAAAATTTGTGAGGCATTTCATCAAACAGGTGACATGCATACCGAGCCCGACATTATTTACATGCTTCTCTTCTCCATTCTCTCCCTCTCCCTCGTGTTTCTCCTCCTCACCGCACCACCAGGTCCGCGCCGTCGCGCTGCGTTGATCCGTGACAAAATCTTGCCTCGCCGACGCTCCAAGGTATAGGATGGTGCAGCTGCTCTGCATGGTGACATGCAGCCCCGACCGACGCCGTCGTGACCCATCCGTCGTTTCGGTGTGTGTCCTCAAGCTTTGCATGTCCTCCCTCGGCTCGCTTGTGCCTTCGACGGTCGCTGTGGTGCTGCGCTTCAGCGGCACCGCCTTCGTCTTCCCCGACGCCGGAGAGCGCCGCCATCGAGCCGGATCTCCAGGTTACCATGGCGAGAAGTTGGGTTCTGGCCGCATCCTCTGCAGCAAGCAGCTGAGCGAGGGTCCCTGCCTTCTCTTCCCTGAGCATGCCGTCGCTACCAGTGCCATTGACGAAGTTCGAGCTGTATCCTGCCGACGTTCGTGGCCACATTCATCTTTCCCGAGAGTTGAAGGGGTTCGCCGACGCGACCCTCGGTTCATTTTGGTCTTCCTCGTCACCGTGATGTCGGTCCCCGACGCCTCGGAGCAATGTCTACCCATCACAACCACAGTGAACGAGTGCTACCCGGTGACCGATGCGATGCCACCGACGGCACATAACTGCTAAAGATTTGAGAATCAAGAAATAACTCTAAGAGATTTAACTGCTAAAGTTGACTAACAATAATTAAGGAATTCTATAAAGATAAAATGGGGACTTTCCCTGCTGTGGCTAGGGATGAAAACGGAGCGGATACGGACGGAACTGAGTGGTGCCACATTTGTTTTCATATTTGTTTGCGGAAGCGGAAACGAATACAGAAACCCCGGAAACAAATACGGAAACAAAAATTATCGGAAACAGATATGTACCGAATACGGTGCGGACACGGAACAGAAAGCGGATGTTTGCCGGAACAAAGCTACCCCTTAAATAATGCACGAAAACTCAATCAAACCAACAAAATTGTCAATTTTCTAAGATGAAATAAAATATAACGAGTTATCGTGATTATATAATATAGTGTGCATATGCTATCAACTTTGGCAACATTAAGAAACATCTACTATCGTCCTTAACACTAGTGCTACACTGAAATGTCGAACTGGTAACGACTCGAGAGGGACCATATATGCGAGTATAGATAAATGTATAAAGGCTGGCAAGAATCTACCCCCCTCCGCAGTGTCCACGTCACCCCAATTTCTCAGCCGTGCGATCGGCGTGATCCAACGGCCAGCAATCGGCCACATCTCCCGTCCTGTAGATGCTACAGTACCCGGCGAATTTCTACCAATCAGATGCTGACACGTCGCCCCGGTCACCAGCCAGTGCACCCGGTCACCCCGCGCACGGATTTTGGCGAACAAAATTAACAAAAGAACCCCTCGGAAGGACTGTTTCGCAATTCCCAAAAACCCCAGGGACCTTCGTGCAAAACCGTCGGCACAAATCGCTCTCCTTCTTCCCCTCTCCCCCGACCGCGGCGTCGCCGGCGCCGCGGACGCGGCGCGCCGCCCCTCCGTCGCTCCCCGGTCAGATCGACGGACGCGGGACGCTCCGCCGTCTGGTGCTCCACCTCCTCGCCGCAGATCGGCTGCCGGGTCGCCGCGTCGTCGCCGGAATCTCCGCCGCCGTGCCGTTGTCCTTCCGCCGCGTCCGCACGCCGCCGCCGCTCCGGCGACCCAGAAGCGGCGGCGCCGCCACCTGCGGGCAGCCCGCGTTGAGGCGCGTCGGACGCCCCCACCCGCGCGTCTCGGCTCGCGGTGGCGCGGCTCCGGCGAGCTCGACGCCGCCGCGGCAGAGCACGGCCGCTGGTGACGTCAGCATGACGTCCCAGCGGGCCTGGGCTGGGCTGGCCGCTGTGCGGCTGGCTCGGCCCTTTTTTTTCCTGTTCTTTTCGTTCTGTTTTTCTTTTATTTTTTCTGTTCTTTTTATTCTACTTTCCTTTTTTTAAAAAACTTTTATATCTTTTCAAATACAGCTTCAATAATTTCTAAACCTGCACAATTTCGAAATATAGACATTTTCGAATTTCAATTTTACCCCAAAAAAAGTCATGCAAATTTAAATATTTCAAAATTTCAGATGCCTTTCAAATCTAACTATTCCACCAACTTTTGGAAATCAAACAAATCATAAATATAAACCTTTTTTGTATTTCGATACATCCAAATCTGAACACAGGTTGAACATGGACATTTCCAAATTTAAATTTTTTGCACCACGGTATTTACAAATGTGACAAAAATATCAACATGAACACACCAATAAACGCTGACTACTATTCACGTCGTTCGATCAAAATTCAAATTTGAATGTTCCAAGATTTTGAATGCCTTTCAAATCTGAGCATGTGGACATTTCCGGATTTGAATTTTTTACACCCCGGTATTCGCACTGAAATTTAAACAAATTTTACCTATAGACTTATTCTGAATTTCAGTATACTCAAATATAAACAAATTTTAATGTGGACATTAACAAATTTGTCAACATGACCACAAAATCTGAGCATTTAATTAACGTGAAAATAATTCAAATATGAATAGCTCCCCAATTTGACCATTTTAAAAATTTGAACAACTTTTGAACATGCACATTTTTTGAATTTCAATAATTTTATAATCTAAACAACTTTCGAATGCGGACATTTCCAAATTTGAATATTTTACTCCGCGGTATTTTTTCTTCTAACCACACGACCGCGGCGTACGCCGTTTCGATCCAAATTTCAAATTTAAGACCTCCAGAAATTTTAACATTCTTTCAGATCCGATCATTTTATGAACGACAAAAGAATTCAGACCTTAATACGGTTTCACTTTAACCAATTTTTAAAATCTAAACATTTTTAAAACGTAAACTCTTTTTGAATTACAACCATTTTCAAATTTGAGCAATCTCCAAAATCCGACTATTTTTAAAACGATTTTTTTTTCCAATTTTAATGATATCCAAGCTTAGACAATTTTAGAACGTCGCCATTTTCAAATTAGAATTTAAAAACACCGGCGCGGCATTTGCCGCGCTCAAATGACTAGTATATGGCCTAAACACGGTAGCTTCGGATCCTTTTATTTTTTTATTCATATCATGTAATGTGCCTAAATGTTTCTACTGGAATTACTGGCCCTACTGGATGCGGAAAGCACCGCATAGCAAAAACGGAAAGTTCCGTATTACCGGAAACGGAAAGTTCCGTTTCCGTGGTCATTCCGCCGGAATCTGCTGTTCTGTTTCCGTTTCCGCATAAAAGTTTCCGTTTCTGTTTCCGTTTTGCAAAATTCCGTTTCCGTTTCCGTATTTCCATTCCGTTTCCGTTTTTCCGCGGAAAAGTCGGAAAGATTCCGTTCCGTTTTCATCCCTAGCTGTGGCCCTTGGCTCAGTTTGAGCTTAAAGTTGTCATGTTTCATGCATTAGCCAATGTAACCAAAAGTCCGAACTGATGGAAAGGGCTAGTGCTATGCGATGGCACGCGAGTCTCAGCGGTATGTCTCGAGAGGCCAATACACGGACAAAGAGTTTTTAAATATATCGTGAAAACCAGGACTTGGTCTGGCTCTGATGCTAATGTCTCGTGCACTAGCTAACGCAACCAACTGATGGAAAGGGCTAGTACAATCCACATATACACTTCAACAAAAGCATCTTACAGTATATCAATTCGATTAACTGTGTAAATTTGATCAATTCGATTAACTGTGTAAATTTGATTGTGATAGTTGAGCCCATCGGCGTTCTTGAAGAATATCTAGAATGAAGACAACAGAGTTCGCTTATGATGTGCACCACACCTCAGCCCATCGAATATATGAATTTGTGAGTAGCTTTCTGAGATATCGTTGTCTGTGACTTCCTATACCTTAGTTATGTAGTTGTTGACCGAGATTTAAATTTTACTTGATATGGAGAGGTAACTGTACCATTCACAACAAGTAAAATGTACTCTCTCCGTTCCTAAATATAAGATGTTTTAGCATTTGTCCACATTCACATATATGTAGATGTATGTAGACATATTTTAGTGTGTATGCACACTCATTTTAGTATGCACCTAAACAACATGTTAAAGAGCTAAAACGTCTTATATATTGGAACGGAGGGAGTAGATCATTGAAAGGAGAGGAGGCAAAGAAAAGATAAACGTAAGATAAGCCGGCAAAAGTGAATAGCCTCGCAATGCAAAGCATTTCTCGTTTTGGGTGTAGCAACGCCCATATGAATGGACGATCTGAAGATAGGCCTGAAAACTTATGACATTACACATAGGCCTGAAAATCACGATAACGCTTGAATTATTGGAAGGTGCTTTGCTTGTGCTTGCTCCACATGCATAGATGCATGAATCTATCAGATGCCTGTCCACACCAGTCTTAGCGTTACGTCATATCAGGAATAGAATAGGATGAAAAAGCAATCCTGTTCCTCCATCAAGTGATATACAATAATGCTAGATGCCACAGCTGGCTTATCATCTTACAGAGGATACTGTACAATGATGTTATTGGGCAATAGAGACAGATAATTTGAAATTTCATGCCAAATGAACCAGTATCCTCACAATCTGGCTGTACAACGAGATTGAGGGCTGCTCGTTGCGTCCAAAGATTGTACTATACTTTAAGACTGTCGATTCGTGAGCAGCATGTCAGATAAAATTTCGTCCCATTTTTCCGTTCCTGCACTATACCGGGCTACATGTTGGCTCCTTAACCTATTATAATACTGCTTAGGTGTACTATAAAATAACATTGTCACTAACAATTTAATGATTGTGTCCTGTTGACTAACAAACTAAGCTGAAAGTTCAAGTCAGCATGTTGATGCAAACGTATAACCAATCGCAGGTAAAATATTCTCACGAATTATGATTGCCTTTTGCATGTCCTCGAGTAGCATGATTCCTTATAACCGAACAACATATTTTCTAAATAAAGAATATCCCATCGAACAGCGTACTAGTTATATCTTGTTGGAAGCTAGTATACAGGGTAATTCTTAGGCGAACAGTGTACTGACTGTAACATCTTTTGTGATAAATATGCTTACCTATTTGTACATTGATTAATTGCTTCAAAACAGTTCCCTGTTGTTCCAGTGATACTCAACTAAAGATTTGCTATCGCTACAGCTTCCGGGGTAGTGATCATTTGAGTCCAAGTTCATATTGGCAGAATAAAGTGCTCGGAAGTGTGCTCCTTATGCTGCTAATAATCTGACTGAACCTGACTGACTCACGAGCCTAAACAACTCGGGATCATGTTAGTCACTATATAGTTACAGCAGGGGCAAGTAAATCCCATGGAAACCAAGTGGCCCCAGCAGACATGACGAGTAAAAGTAAAACAGTTTTGCCATGCATCTGATAATACAACAAAGGGGAAACAGTTTTGCCGTGCATCTGATAATACAACAAAGGGGAAGTAATATACATCGATCCAAGAAGGCTCCAGAGAAACAAAGAAAGACTACTCGAGGGAAACTGTACTGGCTATCAAGAATTACAGTTCATAACCTGGTAGCATCTACCAACTACATTTGCACAAAATTTTGGGAGCATCTTGGCTGATTGATACATGAGACATATGCTTCGCGGATTAGGATACTTGGTAAGTTCTCACTGAACAACTTGCTATTTTTCATGTCTAGATCTTGTTAATTGGTACTTGAAATTGATCAGCTGTTTACTTCATTGGGATGAGAACATTGCACTTAGATGATCTCTTTCAAGCTTAGCATGAAATTCATGTTACACATCCAGGCCACTCTATGTTGTATTGTAACGGTCCCTTGCCTCTACCATCCAAAATTGATTGGATGCCGGTTCTCAACCTGCGATAATGTATAAAATTGGAGATGAGTGATTCACACAAGAACTGAGGAAATCACATCTATCTGTTTGAAACTTTTGTGAGTTGTTACCTGAATAATGATCTGCCTATGTGATCACATTGTGTTTGCTCACTATTTAGCTTCCTTGTTCATACTTTGTTGCTGCTGATTCGCTATCCCTTGTTGCTCCTGCACCATGTTAGGCATGGCTCCTGGGACTTGAGGGGCTAGGTTTGGCCTAACAGGAAGACCGGCCAAAGATGTAAACGGTGGTACAGTGGACCCTGACGAAGGGATTGCTTGCCCTGGGACTCCAAACATTTGCATGGCGTTTACACCAGGGATGCCAATACCTTGTGGGGCTGCTCCTGGGATCATTTGGCAAGGAAAGTGAGCACCGGGCATGGGTGACATCGGCATCGATCCTGTGCTGTTCATGTCGAAGACACCCATCCCGTACCCCAGTCCCATGCCAAGATGAGGGAAGTGAGCCATTTGAGAAAGTTGCAAGTGTTGCATTGCTGGTGGTAGCAGCATAGGAGGAATGCACAGCCCAGTTCCCATGGACATCATCTGTGTGAAGATTACCATATATTTTCAGTTCATCTCATTTACCTTGCATAATCATGCTACATTTGGCATGAGTCAGTTAATATCAGTATACCTGAACTTGAAGCTGAAGAGTTTTGAGGTACTCTATAGCTTCATCCAACATTGAGGCCTTGTCGATCTACACAAGATAACATGCCTGATTTGTTACCAAATGTCCTTAATACGTAAGACACTCCTAAGGAAGCAAGATAATATAATAGCTTATTTGTAGCCTGTACCTTGTTGCAGTTGGGAATGAGCTCTTGGAGGGCGCGCATTTTTTCATTGATCCTGTCTCTTCTCCTCTGAAGGTTGTTGCATTACAATACAATCAATATGATTGAAGGATGATATTGAAGGAATGAAACATAAGGTGATCAACGAACTAGGATGTGTGGCCTGCTTACCCTTTCTGACAAATTGTGGACCTCGGCGGTGCGGCTGCGTTTCATGCTTCTGCTGGCAGATCTTGTCAATGCTCCGGACTCATCGTCAAGATCCTGAAAGATATTCAGTTTCACCATAAGTAAGCACTATAATATATTCAATTTCACCATAAGTACTATAAGTTATATCAGCTCCACATATAGTGCATCACATATCGTTTACTTACTTCATCTTGACTAGCTGAACACTCTGCCTGGATCTTTCGCTTCTGCTGGTGCCAGCGTTCATCATTTGCAGCACCGTTGGCAGAGCACACCGAGGAAGTCGCAACCGTGGCCTCTGGTGCCTTTCTTGCCGCATCCTTGTGCACAACCCTATTATTGCAAACTTTTTCACGAGGCATCATCTCTTGCAGGTTACCAACCTCGTCCGCCGGGGCAGCTGCCGACGCAACCGCACGTCCTTTGGATGCGGCCACATCGCCCTCTGATCAGCGAACACAGGGCCACTCCTTTGCCCACTGCTTGTCTGGAAAACCGTGGACTCCATGGGGTTGCTTGTGGTGATGTTGGACACCTTGTCGGTGCCTTGTGGCCTCTGCACGCTCTGCAGGGTTGCCCTTGCCAGGGCTGCTGGTCGAGAGAAGAGTGAGAAGTTCATGACGCCCTCTGCGCTGCCGCTTGGCCGAGGCTGCTTGGCAGCAGCAAGATCTGGCGCCTGTTGTGGCTGGGAAGTCCGGGTGCTAGGAGCCGATAAGCCATGTATTTCCTTGAATAGTGCTCTGCTGCTGCTGGCAACCGGAGTACCTCTATTGTTGGTGGCGTTGGGATTGGAAGGTGGCAGAGAGCCGAGGTTGGCTGCTGCCGCCTCTTGGAGCTCCGAGAAGAAGTCTGAGCAGTAGTCAGCCGTCGTGAGAGCAGGGGCGGTGTCGTCTTCGTCCTCGATGATGGGGTAATGGATCCATGGGACGGTGTCATCGTCCCCATTCTCGTGGCTGGCGTGTAAGCCGGAAGAGAAGTCATGGAGTGATGGAGCCATGCCCATGGCGCCAAAGACGCTGCCGGCCTTGGTGAAGGCCATCATGTTGTTGCCAGCAGGGTGCTTTTCTTGGACTCCGCTGCTGCCGGTGCCGAATGGCTGGAAGGCGGGCTGGGGTGCTTCCTCCGCCCATGCACCACCGCCTGCCCGTTCTCCCACAGCAACTCGGCGAACTCGTTGCCGTCGGACCTACAGCCAACGACGACACATGCATCATCATCATTGTGCTAAGTAAGAGTCGATCAAAGACGTCAACAACTAGATCAAATGAGAAGAACTGAGCAGCGTACTCACATCTCCGGGCAGGAGGCGATCCACAAGTGAATAGACGGAGGGGCAGTGAGTAGTAGAGATCAGCTACCGGTGTAGCCCTTGCGCTGCTTCTTGGAGCTTGCAGGGTGACGAGGGGAGAGGGGGAGCTCTTGTGGAGTCTGGAGGTGGAAGAAGTGAACCGATGGCAGCTGCACCTGCACTGTTGCCCTGCGTGGGAGATAAGAAGCGGGCAGGGGCGGTGGGGGACCAAGCCGGGTGATGACGGAAATGGACAGGCAGATACGTGCAACGCAGCAGCAGCAGCTATCGGGGTTCTCTGCACCCGCCCACGGTAATGTATGCGTATTACTCTGCTAGTATATCTTGTTTGTATTTTTCTTCCGTTGGATGCATATGCTCTCCTCTACTTCTGGTAATACTCCAAGTTAGCTAGGGGTTGTTGGGTACCACAATTGCTCCATGATCCACGCAGCTGGTTGACATATTTCAATACTAATAGGTTAGTAGGTTCTTATGATCTCATCCCATGCTGCCTAGCAACATATTCAACACTTGCCATTTATGGCACTCAATGTTTTCTGTAAGAATGAAACTATATATAGATTAAGGGTGTTTATCATGCACGGACATGGCTAATATATATGATATACTCCGTTTGTTTCAAAATACATGATGGTTTACATATGGATAAAGTATTAGTCTCCAAGATGCAACTTTTACCATTGTCTTACTTATGTTAATTAAGTGCACGCTTTCGTGTATTTTTGTGACGGATATAGTAAGTACAGATCACCGCCAACTTTTTTGGTGATTCATTCTTTTACCTTAAGTTGCAACTGCTATGTATACTCCATGAATGATTGGGGGATTGGAGGGGACCAAATCAATCAAGGGAACACTGCTTGAGCTCGTGACCTGCAATGGATCGACAGCTGCACGAAAGACTGCACACGAACATGTACTTCCTGATGATACCGATCCATCTGTGTCTGCTACCATGAGTAGCGAGCATGTAACTAACACCTGCAGTCGTACCAAGTTAGTGGTGCATGGCCGAGACTGGTTCTGCAAAGCTAAAAGAGCAAAAAGGAGAGAAGATAGAAAGGACGTTAAAGGGAGCAAAGCAGCTTTGGTGGGCAGATCTAGCCCAGATGTGCGGATGTGGGGGGGTGAGGATGTGCGGCTGCAAAACGCTGGAAAGCTGCTCCCTCACATCACACATACCACCACTAATCATTGGTCCTGCTGATACGGAGATACTAACAGGCAGAGAAGATTTAAATATGCATGTTTTGACTCGGAACTAGCTTAGTTAATTGCACATGACCATTTACATCCATGGTCCTAAGATAATCATTTTCCTGCTAATGACATCACCAATATTTGTTGTTACGAAAGCAGATACAGGGTACGGCATCCGTGCATCACACTCCCGGCGGGTGGCTTCCTCGGGAACCGGGCATGTGTAGTGTTGGAGGCATGCACTAAACTAATGCCATGTTGAGCTACAGGGAGTATGGCGCGCTCTCGTCGGCTAGCCAATCTCCATTTTTCAATTGTAGGCGGAACCAGCAATCGGGCGATCAACCAGGTACGCATGATTCATGATTCTTTACGACTTTCTATGCTACTCCTGCTGGAGCATGCATGGATCACACGGTGGTTGGTAGCTGTACGCATCACAAGATATTTTCACGCTCGTGCACGAACATGCATGTATTTCCCACTGCGTAGCCTTGTTCCCACTGCCCCAGCCAAAGTCGGCTATCTCTTGTACTCGTGCATAAATAATTTGTACTCCCTTATACTATTGGACGTGCACGCTTTCTGGAAAATCAACTTGGTTAGTAATTAATTTAAGAGTGAAATCCATCTTTTTACCCTACAATTGTGCATTACACATAATTAATTTAAGAGAAGATTGCTTGTCTTTAACATATCATGTATCAGCTTTTCCGGGAAGGGGGGTTACTTGTACCCAGTGATACATTGTAGGCCTTGATGGAAGAGAATGGCTGGTTTTCGTAAACATAACTCCAAGAGTCCACATAACCTTCTTGAGTGATAATGTTTGCTTGATCACATATTGTTTCCATCTCCAAAAATTGCTGCTATGCTTGTTGGGGACAAAGGTAGATGAAGGAGGTCCTGCTAATATTCATGTTGCAACACTTGATGAACAATCATTAGTATGTCTTTAGCGAAAGAGAACAAAGTGAGAAAATTTCTGGTCTAAGCAACCATCATGCATGCCATAGGTCTGTCCAAAATAAGTAGATTTGTCATCCCCAAGATTGCATCTTGAGATTGATTTGTAATTTTCCAGCAAGTGCAGATTTGATTTCCACCAAAATGAGCTTTCAAAGTGATTGTAGGGAAGGATCTCATTCGGGTAGTAAACTTGTGCATGTTCTTGTGGAGAAGAGCTATGATCCGAACTTCCAGACTTATTAGCCCTAAACCACCTTAGTTTTTTTTGGCTCGTAAACTTTTATCCAAGCAGCCAATGCAAGACCTATGTCCGCATCAGCATCTCCGTAGCGCCCTGTTTGTAGCCTCCTCCTTCTCCGTCTGCTTGCGGAGGCACTGCCGGGCGCGCCTACCCTTTCGGGCGAGGGTCTCCGGTTTTAGCTCCGTCAGCCGTCCTTCTCCACAAGGTCCACGACAATCTCCATGTCGAGGGGGAGGGGGGGGGGGGGGGGGGGTCAATTGGGGCGATTTGGGGTAGGTCCTGCATATCGGGGCCGATGTGGCGGGTGTGTTTAGGCAGCCCCATTTCCGCCCCACATATTGGCTCGGTATAAGGGGTGACGGACAGCCCATACATGTGGGTTATAAGTTTGGAGAGTCCGGTTGGGTGCTCATTTTCTGTCCGGGTTTTCCACCCGGACGTATAGGGAGGAAGTGGGGATTCGGTTGTAGATGCTCTAAGCGTGTATGAATGCAACGTCTAGTGACTTGTCCACGTACATCCCGACTTGTGGCATTGGTGATGACAGGTAAAGCTAACACTAAGGATGGATAATGCATATTTATAAAATATCTCGCTTATCTATATTTGTTTCCATTTTCATTTTCTAATAATATCGAGAAACCATAGCCAGAAAATAGAAAAGATGACTAACATATAACTTATTCATAGACAAAAACATTTCATGTGGAAAACAAAGATACTTTAATTGCAAACACAATACTATCCAACAAGAAAGTAACTGAATTACAGTGGGGCACGAATAATGAAGATATAGACAAATTAAATTCATTTATATAAATATAGGTTATTAATCCTATATACTTAATATAAATATAAAGTAGATATTGCGTATGTGTATAATTTTGCCACAGCCTGCATAACTATCTCTGGTGCAATATATACTTTATCAATGAAAATCCTTTCCGCATATTCTTAAGCAGCTGCTACTTTCATTGGCACTGTATCACTGGCTAAGGCTGCTCGCAACGAGAGGTCGTAACGTTCAACTGTGAAATCCAAGCAAACCCTACCTCTACAGGGGTGCACAGGCAACAAAGTACAAGAGCTGAACTTCGCTTTCTGTCACAACCTTCCAATGGCTGAGGCGAACTAATTAAGGAATAAAGGTGGTGTAGACTTACAACGACCGATCTTGTGCTGGCGCACACACACTTGGCCGCGCGCGCGAAGGTGCTCCGACGAGCGAGCGGGACAGCGGACGCCGACGTTTCTTTGGGCTCTCTGTCGAGAAGCCAGACAGTGGACGATGTCGGCAATCAGAATCCTGCGAAGTTGCAGGAGCTATGAGCGCCCGCGCGGCTACGTTTCGAGCTCCGGGAGGACGGCGAGCATGCCGGTGGCACCGCGCACGCGCCGCGCGTGGAGGTTCACGTGCGCGCCGAGATGCGCTGGGACCGCGCGCGCGAGCCCGAAATGGATCGACGGCGACTGGCGCAGGCCGGACCAGGAAGAGGAGTGGGTGGGTCCGTCCAGCCGGAGGAAGCGGACGCGACTGGCGAGCGGCGAGCGAGACACGCAGTCGGCCGGGGTATCGGCACCGGTGCCGTCGCCGTCTAGTCGGTGTACGTATCTGCCGCCAAAGGAGGGAGCGCGCCGGCATGACAAATGACTGATGTATATATATGGCCATATGGGATACCATACCATACCCCGGGCGGAACTCGTTACGTCGAGTTGAACGGACCCGGGATGACGACGATGTTTTTTCAGCCAACTAGCACAGTGGCCTCTGCGAGTCATGCACTCCCGAAAAAGAATCTGCGGGTCATATTTATTTTTCTGACTCCGTATACAATTGCAATAATCATGTAGCTAACAATAATAAGTGATCTGAAAATATAGTAAGTCTAACTATGCCAAGGTCAATTAAGCAATATATGAAAAAATATTGAATGATCAAATCATATTTATCCAAAAATAAATGGAGCATGCACACACTTCTACGGGCCCGCTTTTGGCTGAAATGGGCGGAAACAATATTGGATTCCATATCAGCTTGAAAAGTACTAGGCCAAAATGTTACTCCCTCCGATCAGTTAAAAGTATCGGGGCAAACGAACTTAGGAGACACAAATTTATAGGTGTACTAGTAAAAAAAATCAGATCAGAGGGAGTACTTTGACGATTAAACTTTCGTCACACAGCTGTGCCGGTTCGTTTAAATTACGTAAGCGCGCCTTAAGTGGGCCAATTTATGACGGACTAAAACCGTCACAAAAAAGATGACGGCGTGACTAATGATATTATAGACGTGACAATTAGGTGCCACGTGCCACATTAGCAGTTTTGGACAGAAGCTAAGCCATATTTACCACAAAATGGTTTCGTCACATCTATCAGAGAAATTCAAGACCCGACGTAGATGAAATCTAGCACGGAGAAAATGTATTTAATTTTTCGATCACTTTGCTTGTAGGGTTTTCCACTAGATTCATCTTTCTATGCAGGAAACATATATTAATATTTAATAAAAGTAAAAAGAAAAACATGGGAGTATTTCTCGACCACCATCTGCTAGGGGCAACCGAGGCCCGATTGTGGGGTTGTGTGTCACGCTACCGCGGTAGAGGATTGGTGTTGTGCCTAGGTGGATCCGCCGTATCCGCCCTTCGACCTATGTATAAATACTCCCCTAAACATTTAGCCTTGAGAGTTGAGACACGATTATTTTCTGGAGAATAGAATGGAGCCGTCTTTGCCCATCGCGATTCAAAGTCATAGTGGTTCTCTTCTCTCCGTGTTGGAGAGGGTGATTTCGACATCGTCATCAAGCCAAACTCCATCACCATGTTGTGATCTCCCTCACCATGTGTGATCAGTCTAACTATGCACATGGGATGGATCAAATTAGATGAATTCAATCATGTAATGATGAACTACCGTTAGGGTCTGTGGTTTCTAATTCGTATTCGGTTCGTATTGTATTTTGATGCAATTTTGCTATTCGTAGTACTTGATTACTAGGGCCAGAACAATATGATCCCCTATCTGAACCTTTCATATTTATGTGATATGTTTGTGTTGGATTATACATGTTTGTACTGTAATCTGTTATAGCTTCAAACCAGCGACCCAAGGGGGTAAGAGGCCGCGGCATCAATGGGGAGAGCTGTGACTTATTAGTATTATCTCTACGAGAGAAGATTTTTTGGCTCCAAGCTCTAGTGATCCTGATTTTTTTTAAAAAAATCGAAACTGGTATTTCGAAGTATCACAAAATTCAAAAGAATTTACATGGATACATACGCATATTATCTACATGTATGCAAAGTTTTGTTTGATAATACATTATATTTTAGGCTACACAAAAAACCACAAAATCATGGCTTTGAAAAAGGTAAAAAAAAACTCAGTTTACTTGCTACATTTGTCATTTTTGTGTACAACACGTATGTAAAAATATTTTGCTGAAAAATTGTTCGTACATGGTAAACATGCATATGTACTTGTATGCTTTTTTCAGATTTTTTTGAGACACGAAAATAAAAATTTCAATTTTCAAAGAAAAAAACGAGATCAGCCCGGAGCTAAAATTGTTTTCTGTACCTCTACTTGCTACTTTCCGGTTAACACAGGAAAATTGTATTTTACTATTACCTTTGCAAATGTTATTGTTATCCAAATTATTACCGCCCGCTAAAATCTACCAAGTTATGTTAAGCACGGTTGTGGTTGAGAGCAGCGTCTCAGCTGTTAAAGTCTTATTAGTATTATCTCGCTCTCGTAGTGTAGAATATAAATCAGGTTAAAATACTTTTCAATGAAGAATGCCACAATCGAATAATATTTAAACCTTGTACGTGATTCAAACATCGAATGTTAAAAAAACCCAATTTGGGGGGATGAAATGGACGGTATTCACTAACTAGACAAAAGGGTAATTTTCAGAACCAAGGTTTGCATCCCTTAGTCCGACAAAGTCGAACTTTAATAATTAAATTGTATAATCTTGGTAGATATGATATAAGGTTATAGCACAGGATCTGAAACATATCAAATGTTCAAATGCACTCAGTTGTATCCATAAAAGTACATTTGCTCAGAATTCATTTGGTATATATAAGAATTGTTTTTGGCCGAGATATTGAGGAATTTGTTGCTCAGAATCCTTTGTATATACGTACTACATATACTGAAAAATCTGATTAATGTGCAAAAAATTCTTCAACTTCTTCACTCTCTTGCAGAAAGCTTATTTCTATCTCACCCTTACCGATTTACAGGATCGAACTACAGTAAGGCAGAAAATATTGCATCACCAAAATCTGAAAGAATTATACTTAACAACACGTGAAACATTCTTCTACAAACCTAACTTCTAACTAGTTGCGATCAGGAAAACAATAGGAAGTGTAGTTGGACAAGATTACAAAATGCTCCTGAATTTTCACTGATCCTGGTCTCACCTCAAATATGCAGCAAGATGATGAGTTACACTTATTTCATCACTTGTAGGCATACTTGGTCAAGAAGTCTGATACTTCTGAGGCACTGTCGTATGCACCCTCGATGCATCGGCCCAAGGCAACTCCTGCTACATAGTTTCCTCCTAGGAACAACCCATTGCAGCCGGCTCTGACGAGGGCAGATTTTGCCGCATCAAGGCGATCAAGGTGCCCAATCAAAAACTGTGGTATGGCTTGTGGCCACACTCGGACGCCTAAGGCTAAAGGGTCTGCTGCTCTAGGATTTATCAGCATTTTTCTGAGGTCACGATCAACTGCTTCTACCAACTCACTCTCAGTCTGCAAATAAAATGTGATCAGTAGAAATACGGCCAGCAACAAGCTATCTTTTTTTCACGGGGAAGCAACAAGCAATCTAACAATACTATCAGAACTGAATGTAGCACCTAAACAGCTGTTTACATTTATTATCAGTTCACAATTGCAGCTGGTGATGCAGTCTAGTTATTTGCATTAGTCATAAATGAATAGGTGATTAACATAATTGAATACTATAAACATTTATCGTATGATAAGAAAATGACATTAGGATCAAGCAGCCCGAGAGAACCTTGGAGACGATGCCTGTATTTGTAGCACCCCCGATGTAGTTCAGAAGTAACACTCTTCCAGGAGGAGCACGATTTGGAAAGAGAGAAGAGCTATATATTGTCCCTACATAAAAATACAACCAATTAATAGAATGCAAATGGAGAAGCAAGAGTAATGTTTGTAGTTTTGTCATATGAAGTATCTATTCCACAAAATACCTAAAGTCTCAACTCCTTGGCTACGTGGATGTAACTGGCCGAAACCCTGGAGCTCGCCATCAATTAAGCATTCTTTCTTAATAGCTTCTTTTGGATATGAAACAGTTACAGCAGCAACTGGTGGATAATAGAATTTTGAGAGACCATCTGCTGCATCACTCTGCGGTAACAGGAGGGGAAAAAAGTTCAATGAACACGGGAGGAAGTATTGTTAGACTAATTTAGAAAGCTAAGCAATGTCAAATAAAGTAAATGCTTGCAACTGCAACCTACTAGATAGCAAGATAAGGTTGCAAATGGTACGTAGAACAAGGTTTAATTCTCGAGATTTTGTTTTGCCAGTGACAGCCAGCTAATTGAACAGATTGAGATGTAGGGTACAACTAATTGATTTTTTACAAAACTATTCAGATTTGTTTTACACCCAATGGCTTATTGAGGACGGAACAAACGTGACCCTTGCCAGTTAATATCACCTAAGCAAACCAGTACACCTTGTAAGATCTGGCATACATTTAGAACATAATGGACTAGCTAGTCAGATTCAATTAAGATAGCAAACCTTAGAAAGTGAAAGGAGAACCAAGCATTAATGTGTCATTCTAATCAGCTAGTAGGTGTTATTGGAGGTAGATTTTGCTTAATGCTGAGGCTTATGCTGGGAACTAAGGACTATGCGGCCTTATATTTTCCATCCAGGTCAAAATTTATACTCCACTAAAGACATCTTCTCCTTTTAATATTTACTGTGAGACATATTGGTGTGCTGTGTCTTCAAAGCAAGATACAATTTTCAGAACATACTTCAATTATTTGAAGCATAGAGTTGATTGGTGAAGAAATAGTCCAACATATGAATCAGTGAACATTTTGATCAGATTAATCAATTAATCTACCAATAAAAATTCTCAATCGTGTGTTTGCAATAAGAATATAGGCAACCGTTTGAGATCCGGTCAATTATTGCTTAGCAAGTCTATTTAAGGTGTAGTGTACTAGCGTACTATTTCATGTTTCCCCACAAAGTACCACGGAGGAGGATCCCAGGAAGCTAACACTACATTAGTAGTATGCCAATGGATTTTGCAAACATGCACTTACCGAAAGTGGGCGCAAGATATCACTAGCAATATATGACGGAATGGTCATGATAACACTTTTAGCCTGCACTGAAACAACTCCTTCCGGTGTTTCATACACTAACACATATCCCTGGTCGTCTGACTTTGTAATGCTCGTGAGCTTCCATGACAGTTTGACTTTACTACCCAACCTGGAAATGAGGGAAATGCAGAACATGACACGGTTAAGTCTTAAGTACGACCTAGCATGACAATCATTACTGTAATTCATGATCTTCTCCAAGTACAAGGGACACAAATATACACAAACATGCTCTATAACTCATCCCTCATGGAATGCCTACTTTCTGCCTATATCGTACATGTCCTAACCAAAAAAAGCAAGATGAAAAAGATGAACATGGCTGCATTAGTATCGATATTTGAGAATGGTTGACATGAGAATTGAGTCACGCCATGTATTTTGGGTGGTGATGTAGAGATATGGTATTGAATTCAGCAAACAGCAGGGCTACCTACAGAGCTGTCCATCTATCTGAAGAACAATATACAACACCTCTTATCCCTAATAGCATAACTTAGGTATGTGTACAAGGTGATGATAACGAACCTAGAGGCGATAGCATTTGGGAGCATGGCTAGACCCTTCCTGAAAGATGCCACCGTCTGCCCCTTTGGCGACGGAAGTCGGCTAAAAGGGGTGAAACAGATTAATATAACCGAACAGTTAACTGACTAAATAAACAAAGTGTTTCCACTTACGGATCCCTAGGTGGTTTGGGATTCTTCCCTCTATCCTGAATTGCCTTGATGGTTCCACCAATAATACTACCTCCATTCTCCTCCAGTCTCCACACCTTCCCAAACGCAGCCCTCATACTGAGCTTCGAAGGATCACCGGCATACACACCTAACGAGTAATATCGAAATGTTATATTCTTATTATCGGAATCAATGCAAGAAGCAGAACAGAACAGACAGCTGCAAGTGCAATAAACACCTGAGCAGAAAGGCTCAATGAGGCGCTCAAAGACCTCCGCGCCGAGGTTGCGGCGCACAAACTCCTCCACCGATTCCTCACGCCCCTGAAAACTTCGCCGGAAATGCTCAGCCCCATGGTTGATTATGAAGAAACAATCAAAATTCACAAAAGTATCAAAGAATGCGGCAAGGCCAGAGCACAAACTGGAGGAGACGGGCGAATGCCTAGCGCGCCAAGGCCGGCCCTGAGCTTCCAGGAATACTCATGAGGTCGAAGAAAGGCAGGTCGCCGGGCTTGGACGGCACCGGCCTCAGCTTCCCCTCCCACAGCACGAACCGCGGCGCATTAGGGTCCCCGAACACCAAATCATCCTTGAGCCCGCTGTCTACCTGCGCAACGGACCAATCCAGGCAGCGTTCATGTCTGTGCACGCACGTCCCAACCAACAATCCGAGAAGAGGGAGAAGCGAGGAAGATGTATACGGCCATAGTGAGGACGGGGTCGGAGGGCTGGAAGCTGTTGGGCCCCTCCTCCCAGAGGTACCCCTCGTCGGGGCGCTCGACGGTGGTGATGTTGCCGCCTGGGCGCGCGCGGGCCTCCGTGACGAGCAGGTCGCTGACACCGTACTTGGTGGCCAGCGCCTGTGCGGTGCAGAGGCCGCTGATGCCGCCGCCGACGATGACGCAGTCCGCGGACAGCCGTGCGCTGGGCACGGCCGGAGCCTCGGTGGCGTCGCTCGCGACCGCGCAGCGCGCCTGGCCGCGTCGGGAGCGCGCGGGGACCCGAACGCGGAGCGGTAGCGCCGCCGTGACGGTTGCGATGGCCATGGTTGCGCCGGTCATTTCCGTCGCTTGGGCTCGGGGGAGATGGCGGTGCGGAGTGGATGACGCGATGCGGCTGCGGCTGCATTGGTTGGTTGGTTGCACTTTCCATGGCCCACTGGAACTGGATAGATGGATGGGCTGCGAAATCCATTCATCGTGCGCTGTAGTCTGCAAGGAGATGGGCGCCATCTTCATCTTGGGCTTTGCCTTATGGTTTGCTTTTTGGGACAGAAAAAAAAAATCACGTTTCACTTCTTTCTTTGCCATCTATCTATCTATTTAAAGCAAAACCCCACTAAGATTCCCTAATAAAAACAATATACAACACCTATTTTTGGACGGAGAGAGTACTATCTATCTATCTATTTAAAGCAAAACCCCACTAAGATTCCCTAATAAAAATTGTACATTTGGCGTGATAAACTATCTGATTTGGTTGGATTGTTAAGTGGTATATCATATCTGGAACCAAAACAAAAACCAATGCTATAGATCCGTGACAAAACTAGATGTTATATCATACTTTGAAGTTCTCATCTCTGGTTTCTTGCATCTCAATATTTCACCATGTAAACAAAATTCAGCCCACAAGAGTTCAAACCCCATGTTTGACACTGGTGTTTCTCATTTAGGCGGAATATTGTTCAATGGGAGGCGACGTTCCGTCGACAACGAGTCGCCTGTGCTGACTTCGTTAATATCAAGACTCGACCGCTAGCCCAGTCTTTCGGAGGTGCTCATAGGGTAGGGTGTGCGTGCGTGCGTTCATATGGGTGAGTGTGTGTGCACGTTTTTGTGAGCATCTGTGTTTTGCAAAAAGAAAAAATTAGTAAGGACACAGATCCATAAGTTGAACCAACTTTCAAGTTTGTGTAAAGATAAATGAATCCCTGACCCTATTAGATGTGAAATTAAAAGTGTTAAAAACATTGTGGCCGTGACTAGCCATGACACACTTTTTCCGGTGCAAGTAGCGAAAAGTCGCCTCATTAGCATATTGTCGGCTCGGACCACTATATCATTTGCCAACACAGATTTTCTTCGCATGATTTTATAAATATTTTGCTGATGTGGCATAATAGTTAATGAAGAGATAGATGAATGTTGTCTCTTAGTTAAAATATAACTTTTGCACGTCACCATAGACACAAAAAGTTGCTAAACATT
Source organism: Poa pratensis (assembly GCA_947311845.1). Lineage (NCBI taxonomy): Eukaryota > Viridiplantae > Streptophyta > Magnoliopsida > Poales > Poaceae > Poa > Poa pratensis. The sequence continues at coordinate 3,468,758 of CAMZMU010000109.1, read as the reverse complement.
AATATTATATACAACTACTAACAATGGATTGTTGCTTTTAAAATTTTATGGCTTTTATGATAACGTGGTAGGAGACGGTGCATTGGCACATGCCTAATGATGGAAATCGGAGAACCTTTAACCAAAACGCGATTGACACTATCATCACTGCCACCACGTGTCGCACAATATTCTGCATCATCAAGAGCACGTTACAAGAAATGTGATTATCTACCACATTTTTTCTTTTTCTTTCATTATGTATAAAACAGAGAATAAGACTACATCTATGAAAAAATGCAACGAAAACCTAACATCACCATAGATAAGATTTATGACGGAACACGACATGGAGATGGGTTCATCTATGATGGAATCAATTTTTGTCATAGAACCGATTTCACAACTATGACAAAACTAAGTCTTCATAGATATATCTGGGCGCTAGAAAAAACTATTAACGTGTCACCTCACTACCATGTGCATAACGGCGTTAAATCGTCTACAGTGGTGTCATATGACTTGGCAGCTCCATCGTGACGAAAATATGAACCGTCATGAAATTAGGTGACATGTCCATGTAAGTGTTCGTGTCCGGCGTGGCGTTATTAAGTGACGAACCTAATATATCATGGATGACCCTTAAAAGCACATTTAGATTAGACGGGCTGACCTGTATTGCTGCTAGACTTTTTTGTGACGAAACTTAGAACTCTCATGACTAAGGTTCGTTAAATTGTTAATTTGGCCAGTTTTTTGTTTCGGTCGTTTGTTGGGCCAAGTTTGGTTTTGAACCCATTTGAGGGCCCAATTTTAGTCAACATGTGTTTCAGTCCACTTTAGGGCTTGATTTCGTGTATTTAGGTCTCGGTCGCCACGCAAATCACTGGTCCCCCTCGAGGGGATGTAGAGGGCCGTTTTTTTGCGCCCCATGGCGTGAAAGAACCTCCACTAGCTTCCATAGCACAACGACTACGACAAGGCTGGTGGCAGGAGAGGTGGATGATATTTCTTTCACTCGGCGGGGTAAGATCTTGTGCAAGGTCATGCGCCGGTCGTTGACCTCCACGAACGGGCGCATGTCACCATCTCCGCAAGAACGCGAGGGCGTTGAAGGAGGGCATCGAGGCGTCCGGGTGGACAGTGGCGGTCAGGAGGGGGAAAACGTTCAAGGAGGGTCTCGAGGGCCTCGAGCGGCGGCGAGCTGGGTGTCACCCCGGTATTGCATGGGGAGGCGACACGGGGACGTTTTTTTATGCGTTTTAGATTTCATCAGTTTATCTATTGTATTAGTAGATTGCATGGTTAGCTTATTACTTGGTGTTACTGTCATGATTTATTTACTATTTATTCAAATTGATTATGGTAGTAATTTGCTCATATATTCAAGAGATGATGTCAGAATTTGTTGTACCCGTGTTCCCTCTTCTTCTAATGCAAACGTGCGTGTTTGCACAAAAAAATACTCCCTCCAATCAGAAATTGTTGACACAGATTTGTCAAAATATGGATATATTTATGCACTAAAATATGTATAGATACATCCAACGGCGGACCTTCACGGGGGCCAACCTGGTCCGTGGCCCCCCAGCAATTTTACAAAATCTCTACTGCCCCTACTTCTGTCGTGGCACGCAGCCCATGTGGCCCAGCTTCTTCTCGGCTCGTTCGCTCCTCGTCTCCTCTACTGGTTGGACGGCGGGCGGTTGGCGGCGGCCGCCGGCCGGTAGCCGTTGGGTTCATCTCGTCTGCGCTCAGACTGGTCGCCGGCGCCGTGCGCGGTGAGCGCTGAGCAGCAGCAGGCTAGCAGCTAGCAGTCGTGGTAGCAGCTGCCAGCTAGCGTGAGTGCCCGGGGTAGCTAGCTGCAAGCATCTCTGATCCATTGCTGAATGCTGATTCCTACAAGGCTCCAACACGCTGCAAGCTTTTCTCCCTCTCGCTGAGATAATTTAGTGCTCCAATTTTGCTTTTCTTGCCTGATGATTGGATCCAAATTTTGCATCTAAATTGGAGAAAATTCAAACTAGGTCATGGAAATTTTTGTTTACATATGTTTTAAATAATTTTGCTAGTTATATTGTGGACAAAATTAATCTAATTATATATGTTTCCAAAAATGCTACAAATTCTATCTCGTTGCGTGATATGATTTGGTGTCCCCTAAAAAATTACATGTCATTTGCAGATTCGCCCCCCCCCCCCCCCAAAGATTTTGTTCAAGGTCCGCCACTGGATACATCCATGTTTAGACAAAATCGGAGAGAGTAGTAAATAAAACAAGTTTTGGGATATAATGTCATCAAAATGGCGCGTCTCCTCCCTTTGGATAGGGTTACTGTTCGGGAGCGGCGAACAGGCGACCGCGACCTCGAAGACTTCGCCGGCGGATCTGCTGCTCCCCTCCGCCTCCGGCCGCCGCTTCGGCGCCGCGAGGTGGGGGGGAGCCTCGGCTCCGACGTGCGAGTAGATAGGACCTAGGTCTAGGTGTGTGTTCCCAGAGGTGCTTCCGTTGACGGTGGCGGCGGCGCCAGTTAGGGTTATGTTCTCCCCCTCTTCCGTTCCGGCTCTTCGCCAGGGAGGCTGTGGAGTTTCTGTCGGGAGCGGTCCTCTGTCCGTGCTCCTCTGGCCGGCCGTGGCGGCGAGGGGAGGAGCTCGGGGTGGCTGCCGTTTCCGTTTTGGTGCAGGTGGTGCTGGTGGTCCTCTTCTTCGACGCTCGAGCTCTGGCCGGCCTTGGTGGCGAGGAGAGCTGCGTCGGGAGGTGCTGAGGTGGTTGTGGTGGCTGGCCTGGGCGGTGCTCCGTCGGCTGGAGGTTCGGTGGAGCTGGGAAGCGCGCACTGTGGCCGTGCTCGTTCAGTGAGTCTAGGCTTCGTCGCGTGGCGGCGGACGACTCTTGCGGCCCTCTACTTCGTGTGGCAGTGCTCTCTCCCCGGCGGAAGGAGATACGGCGACGGCGGCGCCGGCTAGGATCTTGGGAGCCGGCGAGGGATCTGATTGCGTTCCTTTCAGGGTGCTCAGGGTGTTTTGTGCAAATTTCGGGGTCCTTTTGTAATTTCCTTTTCTTTGTTGGACCTTCTTGTAATTTGTACTGGCCACTCTGATTATATGAATCGGATCCTTTCCTCTAAAAAAAATGGAGGTGGAAAAGATCAAGATAGTAACAGTTGTAGTTTGTTGATCCCACTCGTGGTCGTGCTGATGCATGATGACATCATGGGCATAGTTTCCTTGCTGGTACACGAATCTTGCACCGCAATGTTTGTGTTGTCCGTGACGCTGGTTGGGCCTCGAGGATGTCAGTACCAAGCAACCTCTCCACAGACAGATGCTGCTAGCTACTACGTCGGCACGTCGCCAATCTTCCCCGGCAAGGCGGCAATCTGGATCCGACGAGAAAACGGCTGGATTGACGGGGAGAAAAGAAAAGGCTGTCTTGTCTGGGCGGGCGGTTCGGTTGGTCGGTCGGGCAAACCTGACGTGTCGGGACGGGCATTCGGACTGGCCACTCGATGGAAACTCTGTTTCAACGTGTGTCGCCGTCGTGTAGGTGTAGGCCTCTGCCGCGGCAGGCGTCAACCAGAATCCGTGTTGCCCTAGTCTTTCCAACCGATCGAGCGCCCGTGCGGCCTTGCCCTAGCCTTAGACTGGTGGTACAGGTACAGCTAGAGCGTGACTTGATCTCTACTACACGCCAATATGCGTGTACTTACACCAGTCTGGTAGCTACTCGTCGACCAATTCGGTGCGATCGATCGGTCGACGGACTGATGTGGTGGTTGCTTCGTCCCTTTATTCGAGCGTGTACACATGATTGTGCGGGTGAGCCGTGGGAAATGTGAGCAATTTTCACATGATTTAGAGCATCTCCAACGACACCCCAAAGCACTCCAAAAGTTAACTGAGGTGTCGACCCAGTTTCTATCCGGCACCCCGAGCGGGCCTCCAAACTTGGTAGCGGCCTCGAGGTGGCCGGACAATGTTTGGACAAACCATCCGACAGACAGGGCCCTATCATACACACGGAACAACATAGGTCGAAAGTCATTTGCACCTGTCACCCTGTTCTCCAGTTTCCACTACCCGGCGATTCACGCCACCGCTGCCGTCCCTTGTCGCCGCCATCTCCGCAGCCCCATGTCACTGCCACTCCCCGCCGTCCTCCGAGTCGCCGCCGCTCTCCGCCGCCCCCAGTTGTCGTTATGTGTGTAACAGCTCGTCCTGTTGGCGCCACCAATTTATCCATCTCGCCCGTCCGCAAGGTGTTCAGTTGTTTTCCATCAAATCATTTTCTTTGCCGTTGATTCATTGAATAACTTCATTGTTGGCTATGAATTGTGATGATGAAATTATGTTTCACCAAATGATGGAAGAGGAGGTCAGCCTTGACGATGATGATGAAGATCATGAGATGGTTCTCGCCATTCTGTTGGCTGCGTAGGCAGAGCTGGATGGCACTGCCAAATGCGGAGGGTCGAGAACTGTATGTCTGACAAACAAGAACCGGTTTAGAACATAGAGTCATGTGCTGCTTTTCAATCATTATTTTTTGCAGACCCCAGGAAACAATTATCGTGATTTTCATCGACGCTTTAGGAAAACAAGAGTGTCCGAACAGGTGTCGAGCAATCATTTGGTGTGCTCCAAGCCCGTTTTGCGATTGTCAGGTACCCTTCTCTATCTTGGTCGCTAAATCATATGTGGGAGATCATAAATGTTTGTGTTATCATGCACCACACGATCATCGAGAATCGAGAGTGAGCGTGATGCTAACCTGGTGTTCAATGAGCCGTATGAGTATTAGGGCCCCCTCGCCGAGCCACATTCAGGCGTTCTGGCGGAATTCTCTTATTTGTTTACCATGCATCAATAAATTCGTGATGGAACAACTCATGCCCAATTGCAGAATGATCTAATCGCGCACTTGTGGGCATGCCGAGCAAACGAGTCTGTTGTTTTCTGAAATTTGCCGAATTTGAGTTGTTGTAATAACTATTTTTTCCTATGTTTAATTTATTATTGACTATACCATTTTCTATATTTAAATCGATAGAGCCGACCGTTTGGGTGATGCCGCTGTGGGCAGCACTCCGGATTGTGCCGGATATATGTCCGGCACCTCCTAAAGCGGACACGTATTGGAGGGTGTCGGACAAAATTCCGGGGGTGCCCTTGGAGATGCTCTCAATCCATAAAAATGGTAGATAAAACATGACTAATAAAATAGAAATTGATCTAGTCATGTGATTTAACAGAGAGTACACAAATAGCAATTTTACACATATTGTTAGAAATATTGTTTGAAGCATGATCTCAAACGAAAGTTAGAAGATCACAAACAGACCAGAGAACCCATTCGCGTTGCAAGATGAAAACATGTTGCCAAAAAGGTCGTCGACGTCGGAAAAGAAGTCGTCACTTGTCAGCGTCCATGTCAGAGAAGAAGTCAGTAGTCGCATGAGAACGCTTCCCAGAAATAATATCGCCCTTATTCCGTGCAGGATCTCGAGAGACAGGGTTCTAGAGGCCTACTGTCCCGTCTCGCCCCTCTTCCGTATAGAATCTCGAGAGGCGGGGTTTCAGATGCCTACTGTCCCGTCTCGCCGTGCACGCCGCAAGACTTGGGAAAGACTTAGATCGGCGGCTGCCATTTTCAGTAATTATGGAAATAGAAAAAGGGTTGTTTAGGCCAAAATTTCAACATGAACAAGCTCAGCATTCAGGAGCAGGAGCAGGAGAGTAGTGTACTCATCATGTCTTGGGTTTGGAGGATCTATCGATTGCAGCAGATTTGGGTGGTGGTCACATCACTTGCACTCGAGTGCATCCCCGCACCAACCCAACACGGTCCGCTGTCATGGGGAGGCACCTACTTAATAATCAATCCTTCTCATATCTTTGATAACTTGTACTACTCTTTCTTGATTCATTATATCGGAAACTGCGTGCTTTCGGATCTGGATTGTTCTCTACGTACATCTCTTATTATGTTTAGAGAGGCGTATAAGCATCGGTCAGTTTAAAGAGGAACACGCCGGATTTGTTTAACTTCAGAAAGGGGTGTTTTGTGTGTATCTGGATTCAGCTAACAAGTTGTGTCCACCAATCACACACACAAAAAAGGAGCATGTCAGATTTATTTTATTTCTGTTTTCAAAGAAAGCGGTCACTTACAAAAAGAAGCCAAAGTGTTCCTAGCCCTCCTCCAGTGACTTCAATCTGACGAGTAGTTGCGAGTATCAAACCCATCCCTCTCCATTTCGGCATAAGCTATACACACATCTATCAGCTAGCTGCTGTGCTAACGGTGTGCATGCTAGGCATGGCGGAGTGCAGGGGTGGCGACCAATACTCCCCTTCCTCGTCCATTGACAGCAGCACTCACCCAGCGCTCGACACCGCCGCGTCGGCTTGCCGGCCGGCGAGGCAGGACCTCAGCACTGACCTCCGGCTAGCACTTAGCCTCTCAACGGCGTCACCGTCATCGTCGTCGTCCTCTTCCATCCACGAGTCTGAGAGCATCATTTCTACACCAAGGTCAGTTTCTTGCAAACCCACCACATAATACCTTCTCATATCTTCCCAACTTGTGTTAGATCATGCATGCATGGTTGTGTTAACAGCTTTCGCTTGATCCGTTATCCAGTTTGATTGACGGATACGCTCGAACTGATAATTTCTGCAATAAGACACCTTAGATCTTGATTGTCGTTCATCTTACTCAGTAAATGTTATTATAACTTTCCACTTCAGTGGTTTACAAACCAAACTTTGCAATCCTATACTCGGAGGGAACAAAAGGGGTCAAATTTTGATGCAGATTTTCTCAGACAAACAGTTTAGATTCTTCATTTTTTTTTCCTCATGAATATAAGCTGCTACAATGGACCAGTGAGATTTCTCGGTGACCCAAAGTATAATCCAACCTACCTTGTATTTCCTCACAGATTGGTTAGCCTAGTTTGATCATGTTAACTTCACAACAATCATACAATAGAATTATCATTTTACTATTTAGGATGCGAATTATAGTGTACCCCGAATTTATTGCCAACAGTACCATTCATATCTAGTTTGGTACTAGCTCGTACTCATCATCTGCATTAATTAAAAATGTTATCAACATAAACGGGTGAACAGCAGGAACCAAGTATACTTCAATTGGCCGCCGATCAAACCCTTCCTCAGGAGCGCTCTTGCAGCATCGGCTAGCAGGCACCGGCGGCAGCGGACACTGTTTGTCAAGGTATATATGGAGGGCTTTCCAATCGGCAGGAAGCTGGATTTGCTTTTACTCGTTGGCTACGACAGCCTACTCGTCACACTCTGCCACATGTTTAAGACCCCCATAACCTGTAAGTCAGACTCTTGGTATGAAATTCCTGAAAATATTCAGAAATTCACTTTGGCACCCGGGTGCATATGCTCCTGTTATATTTTTCAAAAATTTAAAAATATGAAAACACTTCGAAAAAATCTGAAAACATTTGGGCACAAACATATGCAAGTTTTCAACATCCGTGAAAATTTCGAAAGAAAATGACACTTTATGTGGTCTGTGCAAAAAAGACAAAATATGTGACCGAAATGAGATTTAAAAATACAATTTTCAAAGAACCGATTCTATCTTTTTTCCACAGACCGCAGAAAATGTTATTTCCTTCCGAAATTTTGCACAAATGTCGAACACTTGTATATGTTTGTGCCCAATTTGTTTCAGATTTTATTGAAGTGTTTTCATTTTTTTTTTTTTAATTTTGAAACATATATCAGGAGCATATGCACCCGGGAGCCAAAACGTCTCTCCCGAAAATATTGCCTTTTATTATTATTTCTCTTACTTCATGGCCATTTTATCAAGTACGCTTGATAACGGGAATAATTAAAGATGTTATTCTTCAAAGGTAAGACAGATTAATAATTTACCCGCAAAAAAAGGCAGATTCAATAATAAATAAATAAGGATTATGTGATTTCTATGACAAACAAAAAGTGTTCTACAACACTTTTTTTTTTTAAACGGGAAGTCCCCAGCCTCTCCATCGATTGATGCATATAACAATATAAATTGTTCATACAAGATGGCTCATAGATCACATAAAGTTAAGACATGTATCAGCCATCTAAAAGTAGCTAGCAATATGGTGATATGGCATAGTTGCATGACATGATATTCTTGTTAAGTTGTCAGCCGATTGTATAAATCCCGTGAAACCGTTTTCAGACGGTTGCACCCAATATCCATGCAATGCCTATGCTCCGCCGACTGGAAAAGGACCACTTACGGATCCAATGCTGGCCAAATGTATAACCTGCAAAAACAATTGAGCTCTAGATTTGATAAATGCAAATCATTGTGTATGTTCCATATAGCCCAAAAAAACCAAACTCGGATTTGAACTTCATCTTTTTTAGCTATGTCGTTTAACAAGTTTGTTATATTGGTTAGAGGCGATAAGTTAAAAGTCCAGTGAACTATATGCCAAATTATAGTTGCAAAAGGGCATGATATGGATAACTATTGTGTTGTTTCCTCTTTTTCAAACAAAATATCATTTCTTGTTACCATTTCCTCTTTGCCCAGTTATCTCTTGTTAAAATCACTTTCAATAAGAAACAACGTGAATATCTTAATTCTCACTGGTACCTTAATTTTCGAGATTTGCTTAAAAATGATCGAACATACATTTGACCCTAAAACAACCAGTCGTATTTAATCTCCATATAAAAAAATCCAGGTTATGCAAAAGCTCAACATCTATTACCCATTGAACTAAATACATCCATCGTAAGCATTTAGTTCCAGTTAGAGCCCTTCTAAAGGCCATATTCAAAGGAGCTTCCGCCGTTTCCATTTTTCATTTTTTTCATCGAAACTTGCTTTTGTTATACAATAATATATAGCGACGTAAATTGCTGAGAGAGTGATGCATCACCTAACTAAATGTCTTCCAAGACCCTCTAGATAAGAAGTCACGCTTAACTCTCATAAGGCCTTTCTAAAAAGAGGAAGTTTCGCTTGCACTTGCGATTTAGAATGCAGATATTTTTTGTAACCTTTGCCAAACCCTTTCTTCATCTAAAAGTTTAAACAACCACTTGTTGAGTAACCATTTTTTATATCTAAAACCTCTACTCCTAGACCTCCTTGACATCCCCCTTACCAATGTAGAAATGAATATATTTACTACTAAGTTGTCGATGATGGACACGTCCAGTAGAATCTTATGATCCTAGCTGTATGCCTCTATCCAGATACTAGCTAGCAACAAGTATCATCCCTGCACTAGATTCTGAATAATTTAATTGTAAGAGTTCCAGTCTGACACATCAATTTGGTACATTAATTCAGTCCGCGTGGTCATGTGTTTCGTGGTCACGATTTACATACGGCCGTTCTTGTCAGATACTGTATAATGGTATATTTTATATGATTAGATTCTGGCGTGTATCATCAACAAGTTCCTGGCGTGAAGGCTGCTCATATTCTCACTTATGAAGACCAGGATGGTGACTGGATGATGGTTGGTGACGTACCTTGGGAGTATGTCTCTGCATTGTTAGATGATTAATTCTTGTTGCATTTTTCAGTTTTAAGTAATCTCAGTTTATTTTTATTGCTTTTGCAGGCTATTCCTGACCAGTGTAAAGAAACTAAGGATCACAAGAGCGGGATAACGCTAATTAGCAAGCTTAATTCATGCGGCTCACTATACCTTTTGTTTTACACTCCTTCTCTAGATTAGTTGAGAAATATTTTATTGAAAACATATCTTAATGTGTGGTTATACTAACTGTGTACAGTATGTACCTCCCACCTTCCCGGCTCATAATTACTCCAAATACTCTCAAATATCATGGTTAAAGAGATACTTATCCCAAAAATCATACATACATTCTACCTCGGTGGAGTCCAGGGGCGGAGCTAGACGGACATTGACCGTGGTTCACTGGAGTGTATATCGTTCTTTGTATGTCAAATTTTTAGTCACCATGGTGCATTTTTCATGTCATAAGGTGATGCACAGGCTGATTTTTTGGCACAAGTACAAAGAAAAAATGTTTCCTACCCTGATGCATGTGCATCAGGGTGAGCTCATGCAGCTCCGCCCCTGGTGGAGTCAAAATTATGAAATCTATTTTGTCTTGCTGGTAAAGAGTATGTCCTGAGCTTTCCATGGTTTTTCTAGTGCTACTGCTTATTGCTAAACTGATTATATAATTCACTAATAAGGCAAAGCCGATGGCTCGGTTGGTGCAAGGTCTCGGGACTGGCGTGTGTGTCGATGATGCATCAGTTTTCGCCGATTTTTCGTAATTAACCAGGCAACTCTCTTCTTAATCAATGAAATGGGCAAAACTTTTGCCTCACGTTTAAAAAAACAGATTGAGACTATAGAAATATGAGCTTTTATATTTTGTAGTCTCCATGTTCGCTAAAAAAAGTACTAAAGAAACTACAGAACAGTCTAGGCACTTTTCACTTACAGTTACCGGTATTGGTTGGAAAAGCTTCTTTCGCTGGCATTAACTGTTTCATATCAAGGAAAATATATGTTATACACTTAATACTCATCTTTGTAAGAAAAATCTAGTACCATTAAAGACCCAGAAATACTAAGACTATATATTCGTCTGAAAAAAAGCAGTACCGAGAGAACATGTTGCTGGTAGTTTTTGAGTTGTTGGATATTGTTGTCTACGAGTCCATCTGAAAAGCCTAGTCTGCAACTCTTTGTTTGATCTTTACAAATCCCTGTGATTCAGAGGGTAAATGAAGTCAATATACATACCAGATGTTACACTTCATAATCCTTCATTTCAGCTAAACATGTATCATGCTGAACCAAGAAATAATCATCCACCGGACAATGAACAATGACATGCCTCTTTGCGGCAGTAACCCAACTCAGAAGAAATGCATTGACAACATGATGATGCTTTGTAGTGTGTTCTGCTCTCAGCCTCTTATTAACATCATATAGAACTTGTCCACAAATGTTTCATCCTATATGATTTTAACCATTTCCTACGGATTACTTGTCATTTGGTTCATGCCAATTCTCGTTGTTGGAAGGAACCATTCGTTTTATGTACCGCAAGCACCACCCAAGCTTTTGTGCCTGATTACTTCATCAAGCATCCACTGAGATCATGTAATCCTGACCTGCCCTTGCCAGATGCGACTCATGCGAGTCCTTAAGTGTTGAGAACAGTCCTATTCTCCATGTTGACTAAGCTACACCCCTTTCCCTTCTTTACTTCCTGGGACACCATCCGTCTTCTCACCTCCTTTGCCTCTTCGAGTCTTCCATGCGATGCATAGATGTTAGCGAGCAGGACATAGTTACCGGCTTTACCTGGTTCAATCTCAAACAGGTTCTCAGCAACCTCCTTTCCGAGTTCAATGTCCCCACAATTCCAGCAAGCTGAAAGAAGAGCTCCTAGGACCGAAGCATCCGGCTTAACTGGCATCTCATCAATGAATTGCTTCGCCTCGGCAAGAAGGCCAGCTCGCCCGAACATGTCGACCATGCAACCATAGTGTTCACTCCTAGGCGTGAGCTTATAAACCTTAGTCATCAAACTAAAGTACTTGCGCCCTTGCTCAACCAGTCCGCCATGGCTGCAAGAAGAGAGAACACTGACAAATGTGACGTGGTCCGGCATAATGCCCTTCTTCAGCAATGTCTCGAACAGACTGATAGCCTGGCCTACCTGTCCGTGCTGCTGAAATGCAGTGATCATGGCGGTCCATGACATTATAGACAAGTGACTTTCTGCTATCTCGAACACTCTACAAGCCTCATCCAGATGGCCAGACTTGGAATACATGGTGATGAGCGAACTAGCAGCTACCTGGCTGACCTGAAACCCTGTCTTTACGACAGAGGCATGCAAGCTCGCTCCCAAAGCCCATGCTGCCAGGCACGCTGTAGCTTGTAATACAGTAGCAAATGACACATCATCAGGCAAGACCGCACCCCTGACCATGGACCGGAACATTGTGCAAGCTTTCTCGACGCGGTTCTCGTGGATGCAACCAATGATGACGATGTTCCAAGTGAAGACATCCCTGCAATCTGCAGCATCAAACAGAGCCAAAGCTTCTTTGGAGTAGCTGCATTTTGTGTACATGTCGAGAAGGGCGTTGGTGACACACGCGTCACCCATATCCAAGCCCACCTTGACGATGCACGCATGCACCTGCCGACCAAAGTTGGCAGCACTAGCCCCGGCGCAGGCACTGAGTGCACTCGACATGGTCACCTGGTCCAGTTGCAGTACATTTTGCCCCAGCTGTGAAGCCAAGTCCCTGAACACCCGTAGCGCCTCGAGATACATTCTACTCCTGGTGTATCCCACGAGGAGCGCGTTCCAGGACGCCACGTTCCGGTGCGGCATTTCTTCGAACACCCTGCTGGCCGACGACATGTCTCCGGCCGTGCCGTACGCGTGCACCAACCCGGTGCACACGAAGACGTCGGCGAGCGAGGCGATCTTGGCGGCGCACGCGTGCACCTGGCGGCCGTGGACGGGCGTGAGCCCCGCGCAGGCGGCGAGGACGGCGGAGATGACGTGGGGGTTGGGGCGCAGAGCACGGCGGGAGGAGGACAAGAGCTCGCGGGAGAAGATGGAGAAGGCGAGGGCGGGGTGGGGGCGCGCGAGGCGGGAGATGAGAGATGTGTAGCTGCGTAGGTTGGTGTGACGGAGCGCGGCGTCGAGAAGGCCTGTGGCGGTGTAGAGGGAGACGAGCTGCGTGAGGAGGACCGGGTGACGAAGGCGGCCGGACACGAGTAGGCGGGCGTGGAGCTGCGCTAAGTGCGCGGGGCTGGCTGGCCGGCGCGCCTCGCCGACTCGGCCAGAAAGCTCGTCGGCGTGTGGATGCTGGTCATGGTCATGTAACATGGACGATGATGCTTCAGCTGGTGGCGCTGCTGGCGCGGCTCGTAGGGCGTGATTAGTAACTCGTGAATACGGAGTACTCCATTGTCATGGTCATGTAATACGGAGTATTTCGCAATTAGTTAGCGCCGGCACCCCATTGTCAGATAACCCACTTGTTCAAAAAATTCGAAATAAATCCTGTACATAGATTATCTTGTATTTTGTACACTCAAAATTTTTAATTAAAAAAAGACCATATGTAACCTGTGAAAAAAGAGAAGAACCTAAGTGAATAGAATCATGTGATATTCACACTTCATTTATCTTTTTTGCAGAGGTCACACATAGTCATATTATTGGATGAAAAATTATGGGTGAAGAAGACACAATATAAACTATGTTCATGATTTATTTCACATTTATTTAAAAAGCTAAAGTGGGGCATCTGACAATGAGATGCGGGCGCAATCGGATTTTTCAAAAAAAATCTCCTGTACACTCACAAATTTTCATTAAAAAAAATATGATCATATGTGACCTGTGTAAAAAAGAAAATGAGGTGCGGGCGCAACTAGTTGCAAATTATAGTTTCGCTCCCACGCAACCCAGTCTACCTCTTGAGCTGAAAAAATCGGTTATTTACATGTCTGTATGTCCCACACAAAACGGCCGACCCTTGGAGGTGGAGAGTTGTCTCCCAATCTACAAAAGTCGTCGCCCGATGTACGAGGTTTTGCGGCTATGAAGATGGCATAAACTCGCGCACCACAGTGAAAAGGGGCCACGGAATTCGGTTGCCTCCCACGAAAACCATCATCTTGTTAACACTCTCCACCTCCCAATAATAGATCACTATTTTTCCCCAATCATTTTTTATCCGGTCGGTGAGCAGATAAGCGGTGCTGCCGGTGCACTCATCACCGGTCGGTGGCGGCAGCAAGTCTGTTAACTCTTCTGATCGAGTTGTCCTCTAATTTGTTCTCCAGTTGTACCGATGACTAGATGTAGGTAACCAAACCTCAAACTTGGTAGCGTAGATCTACATATGGACAGAACTTGTGATGCTATGCTATTGGATGTGTGCTTGATTGCTTAGTTTTAGATTGTTATAGATCATAGCTGAACATGAGCATGAATTTTGAAATTGAGCTTGCTCTAGAGCACAGTTGAGCATGAATTAATTAGCTTAACCTTGTTGTTTATCAAGTTTGAACATCGACTTATTGTAGCTCTTACATGTACCAGATGTGGTACGTTTTGCTTGGGGGTGTTTACATTGATCAGTTAAGCGTAAGAAATCTAGTAATCGCACGACAAGGCTAGTCAGGCTATGGTGAGCGCTGGGAACTCTCATATCCCTTCCTATATATGTGGACGACCTCAACCCTTACTTAAAAATTATGTGGGTAATTCCGTGCCGCTTGCACTATAAAAGTGACAACAAAGATTGTCAACGCAAAAAAGGCCCAGATGAAGGGAACGATGAAATGGATTATTTTTATGTCCACCTTCGTCTTATACAAGATGTGTGAGCTGATCAAGAGCGGAGTGAGAAACTGAGAACTGAAAAGGGCTTCAAAAAAAGTCCATCTGATTGTGGTGTTTGTGCACTGTGGGGGCTTGGGGCCGGGTGACGTCAACTACAATCACCTGCGAAGGTGGAGTCTCGGATAGCTCCACGTGAGCACCCTTAGATATCTCAGCGGAGCACAATGGTGTGATGGAACATTCACCATCGTGGTTGCGAATGAGCACTACCAGGGTCACATCATGGATAGCACACGGTTCTCCCTCTTTTTATCACTTTGATCATCACTATCAATCACGGTTAACACACTGTATTTCAATCTTAGGATCACGCCAAGAACGTTGAGTGCCTCAACACACTCATTCCTGAACTACACTCAGATGCAGATCATTTCCTCCTTTCGGTATGGCCACCGAATAGTTTGCCATGAGCTCAAGTGAGCCTCTCGGTTGCTATGAAGACACACAGGAGTCCAAGACCATCGTCCTTGATGGTCCTGGCAAGCCTACTTATGCTCCGGCCCATACTGCAGGTAAGAGGAAGAAGGTATATCCCTTGGTGATTATGAAATCCAAGCCTTTACCAGCCATGTTGAATGTGCATTCTTCTTTATCCGGTGGTTTCTTTTGGAACGAGCACAAGCCTGAGGTTAAGGCCGAGAACACCGAACAAAAGTACTCAACTAGCAACAAACAAGGTAAGCGTAATTCATATTTGATCTTCTCTAAGTCCTATATATTTTTTAACTTACTTTGAGTTCCCCAGTATAATTGCATACGATTCAACTGTCGTATCGGTAGATAGTAATGACCTGCTCTTTTAACCTATGTAACATGATACATTGCTCCTATCCTGATTAGGTTTTGGTTGTGCGTAAGTTAGAGCCCCTTTATCTGTCAGTTATGTTTAGCTAAGTTTAGCATTGTGTGACATGATCCAACAGATTGATGAATAAGAAATGTTGATAAACTTGGTATGATCAAGGTTGTGTGTAAACATGCTTAAAGGGTTAGATGAGAGGGCACACTGGAAATGTGGTGGCTTGTCTCATTTTTGCTGCTCATACGGCCCGATTTCTCGTATCTTTATCCAAAACTGATGGTACAACCATACTTGGGCATATGGGCCATTCTCGACTCACTAACTTGCGTAAGCCTGTCCATGGGTCACATAATTCGGGTTCCCCTTTGGCGTATGCATCGGTGTGGAAAACACTTGTGAAAAGGGCCATTGCATTCATGGATCTAGCCGAGGTAGGTGAGGTGGATCCTATAGTAACTTGACGACCTACACACAACAAATTGCGTCGGAGGACGCCGAATCGTGGTAGCGGAAGGACGCAAGGTAAAGGTCGTAATGGATCGCCCCTCTACTAGTACTAAAGAAAGGGTAGTAAGAGCATCTCCACTTCTTGGTTCTGGAGAAGGGTAACGTCGTCCCTCCCGTATCCTTGGTTCCTGTCACTTCCGCCTGCGACGACGTCGCATTATGCATCCCGCTCTGATGATGGGTAGCCGGGCGGACTTGCAGGATGGTTACCGTAGGAGTGGAAAATCTCCCCCTGCGGAGTGGTAAAAGAACTAGGTGGAGCCGCCGGAGCTCCAACTTTTCGTGTGGTGTAGGGGAGCAATCGCTGCCTTGTTTCACGTGAACCTTACCGTGGTTCATGTGGCCTTCGACTTCTTAACACGGTGCTTGAGCCCTCTGAAGGAGAGGCTTGACCCGGCCTGGGTTCACGACCTAGGAGATGACCCAACCACCGACCATGATGGTAACTCTCATTTTTTCTTGAGCAATATTTTGTCTTTTAAGATGATGAATCGTGATATCGGTTTCCTTCCTGTGTAGAGCTCTTGCTCGAAGGACTGTTGGAGCACCGACTGAATGCCATGTTCCTGCTTGACACCCCCTCCCCATGGATGAATGGAGCTCCTCCCACTCTATGTCGCGTACCAATAGCCCAGTAAGAAGAGGCTGTCGCGGTAAGGATCTTTTTTAGAATTATTTCTGATTTTGATGAGCTCTGATGGTGTCTCGACCTGTCCAATATTTCGTCCCATGCTACCAAGTCGGCCTCGACCCATTGCGATGGATAATATCTTGGGCGCCGCCACGTAGGAAAACCGACAGTCAAGCCAGCCCTGTCATAGAGACAACGGCTGATCAGCTTAATTAATTGCGGCAGCCCACCGGCTAGCCCTGTCATAGAGACAGCCGTCGTCCTCATCGTGCACGGTGCCCACGTTAGGGAGCCCCTACCTCACCCCCAAGCCGAAGGTCAAGGCCGAGCCGCGCACTCCACTGAGGAGACGCTAGGGCGGCATAGTTGTTGGAGATATGCCCTACAGGCAATTAATAAAGATATTTTATTTGTCATATCTCAATTGTTCGTAATAAGTTTTGTACCATGCTATAACTGTATTAAGCGAAAACATTAATGCACGTGTGGTATGTAAACAACTAGATCCCTAGTAGCCTCTTAACTAGTCCATTGGGCAACCGATGATCAAGGTTTCCTGATCATGGACATTTATGTCAATTGACAATGGAGTCATGTCATTAGGTGAATGATGATGGACACACACCCAAGATATATAGAAACGTAGTGTTCATACCTTTGACCATGAGATCGTATTTAATCGCTGCTTCTGGAAGGTGCTTTGATTGCATCAAACGTCATGTCTTATCTAGCGTGACAATAAAGGTGTCCCTTTCGGGTATCCGAAGGAAGTGGTCGAGGCAAATGATCAAGAGCGGGATTTGCCAATCCACATAGCAGGATAGATACTCTGGGCCCACTCGGTGAGATTACATCAATAAGCTTGCAAGCATGTGACTAGGTCATAGGGATGTAATATCGCAGACGAGTAAAGATAGAATTGTCAAGTGATGAGATCAAGCTTGGTAGTCGTGATACCGGAGAAAAAGTCTCAGACAATCTAAGTATCGCCAGGCAAAAGTTTGAAACTAGACGTCTAAGGTTCAAACGATAAAAAGACATTTGTGGACGTACAGGGGCTATCACGGTAGTCTAGCCACTGCTGATAGTCATTGATCGGAAAACGTGTCTCGATCATGTCTGGAGTGATCCCGAACCGTAGGGTGGCACACTTAAGGGTAGGCGATGGTTTTATAAAGATTGGATATAAGGAGAAACTTCAGGAGAACACCGGAAGTGTTCCGGGGCATGTCCGATGATGATCGAAGGGCAACGGAATAAGTTTCGGAGCTCGAATAAATTAAATAATATGTATTTAATATTTAATTAGTGTAATTAATGATTAAATATATTTTTTATTTATTTAATTTCGAATTTTAAAGGCATTTCCACCTAGATGGGCCTTAGAGGCCCATTAGGGGAAACCCCAAAGGCTTGCTGAAAACAAAGGATTAAACGTATGGTGTGGAAAATGAGTATTAAATTGGAGAGAACGAAAAAGGAACAGTTTGCAGTTTGTGGTTGTTTAATCAGTGTAAAAGAATGGACCGGGGTCCACAGTTCACTAGTGGTGTCTCTCCATAAAAGATAACTAACATGTTGGGTGAACAAATTACAGCTGGGCAATTGACGAATAGTGAGCGCATGACAATGCATATACATGACATGTTGACTACTATGATATTTAATTGGGCATTACGACATAATACATAGACCGTTATCCAACAGCATCTATGACTAATAATCCACCGCCGGGTTGTCATCCGAGTCCCCCGTTGGTATTAAGTTGCAAGCAACGGATAATTGCATTAAGTAAAGTGCGTAGTGTAAACAAACACATATGCCCGTGGACATATGCTCAAGGATTTGGCTGCACGAGAAGCATTCCCTCTCAGTACAGAGTTTAGGCTAGCAAGGTTATGTAAGCAAACAAGAATATCAACCCGTACACCAAGTTTTATATGACAAACATATTGCAAACGTTATAAGACTTCATACCGTCTTCCTTGTTAACCAAACCCTGTTATTAGAAAATATCTAGACCTTAGAGGTACCACCGATGCAAACCAAATTTTCAACAAGCTTTACGGTAGTTCTTCACTAATAGGCTTAACTCATATGATGCACAATTTAATCATGATTCCATTTTAGTGATCTACAAGATTAAGCAAGTTTTTTCCTTATACCAATTACCACATGCAACATTTTCTGAACCAACCAAACACCAATCAATTTATTTCATCAACTCTCCAAACAAATATAAGTGAAGCAAGAGAGTACTTCCTACAAAAGAAAGCTAATAGCTCTGACAAGAGATACATGAAAACAAGAGCTAAAAGCAGAACAGCGCTAGATATGAATACTTCAACAAATATAAGTGAAGAATAGGAGTATTCTCATGAAAAAGCGGAGCGTGTCTCTCTCCCAATCAAGAATGCTAGGGTCCAGTCAAGCTTTTATTGAAAATAAAAGTGCAATACTGAAAATAAAAAGCACACAGACGCTCCAAGAAAAGCACATATGATGTGAAAGAATTAAAATATAGTTTCACTAGAGATGACCTGATAATTTTGACGATGAAGAAGGGGATGCCTTGGGCATCCCCAAGCTTAGACGCTTGAGTCTTCTTGAAATATGCTGGGGAGATCCATGGGAGCCTCCCCAAGCTTAAGCTCTTCACTCTTCTTGATCCTATTATATCATCCTTCTCTCTTGACCCTTGAAAACTTCCGTCACACCAAACTCAAAGTAGATCTCATTAGGGGTTAGTGCATAATCAAAAATTCACATGTTCTATAAAGACGCAATATGATTTGTTACTTTAAACATTAGCTACAGCCACTGATGTTATGTGAAGCTCTTCCACCCAAAAAAAAATTTCACTCAACACTAGTAAAAGAGAGAATGCAAAAAATAAAAAGGCATAATCTGTCTAAAACAGAACAGTCCGCAAAGACGAATTTTTTCGAGGCACTTACGACGCTCAGATCGAGAAACTCTGAACTAATGAAAGTTTCAGACATTCATAAATATTACGCAAAAAAAATTTCAGATTTAATTAACAATCTGGTGATTTTAGGAATTTCGTACAGTGAACAGAAAAATCTATTTCTGCGCAGCAATCAAAATTAAGCATCATCTTATCATTAGTGGCTACTCTTGGCACAACAATGCGAGAAAATAAAGATACAAAGGAGTTGCTACAGAAGTAAACAAACTCCTTGACTCAATAAAAGAAAAATTGCAGAAAATAAAATGGGTTGCCTCCCATAAGCGCTTTTCTTTAACGCCTTTTAGCTAGGCACAAAGCATGCATCAAGTATTACCAAGTGAAGAAAGGTCTAATTCATCAAAAGCTTCATCAAGAACAGGGTTTGTCACACCAGGACTTTTCAGTTTACGTAATTCTTGGGAAGAAAATTTAAATAGACCATTATGTAACTCACCCTCAAGCTCATTGAACACGTTATCCGCTTTAAACGCACCCGTGGGTTTTGGTTTAGAAATTTTTGGCACATACATAATTTTTGCTCTCTCCCCACAAAAGCCTTTTGCTTTTTAGTTTTAATAGAGGTAAAAGTAGAACGCATTAAATCCATAGCCTCCTCTAATTCACCAATCCTAAGATTTTGATTATCTTGAATAGTACTAGTTTCTAAAACAGCAATTCTTTCATTAATGGTTCCCAGTGATTCATCAACTTTGCTAGTACTATCAAGGAGATTTGGCAAATTTTTCTCTATAGACTCCAATTTCTTTATAACATCTTCCAAGATGATCTCATTTTTAATGTTACTAACAGGTGGTGTTCCTTCTAGGCTCTCAATAATATAACTAGCTTCCAACGCAGGGGTACCAAGAAAGTTACCTCCCGTCAAAGTGTCCAAGATATATCTATACCAGCTAGTTATGCCAACATAAAAATTTCTAAGCAGGATCATAGTGGAATATTTTTTAGTACACCTACGATGAGCATCGCTGATTCTATACCAAACATCTTTCAAACTTTCTCCACTTTGTTGCTTAAAAGATCGAACCTCAACTTCAGGAACCGAAACATGATGAGCCGAACCAGACATGATAACTAACAGAAAACAAAACTGAAAATAAACTAAATGCAAGTAACTAATTTTTTTATGTTTTTGATAATTGAAAGCAAACAAGATAAAATAAAATAAACTAAGCAAGACAAAAACAAAGTAGAGAGATTGGAAGCGTGAAACTCCCCTTGCAGAAGACTGCTGTCTCCCCGGCAACAGCGCCAGAAAAATAGCTTGATGACGTGAAACACACGTTCGTTGGGAGACCCCAAGAGGAAGGTATGATGTAGTCAGCAGCAAGTTTTCCCTCAGAAAGAAACCAAGGTTATCGAACCAGTAGGAGCAGCAACTCTTCAGAAGGTTGTCAACGGCGCCAGAAAAATAGCTGTCGCAGGGAGTCTGGACTGTTGACGTGGAATCTGCACACAACACAATCAAACTACTTTGCCCCAACGAAACAGTGAGGTTGTCAATCTCACTGGCTTGCTGAAAACAAAGGATTAAACGTATGGTGTGGAAAATGAGTATTAAATTGCAGAGAATGAAAAAGGAACAGTTTGCAGTTTGTGGTTGTTTAATCAGTGTAAAAGAATGGACCGGGGTCCACAGTTCACTAGTGGTGTCTCTCCATAAAAGATAACTAACATGTTGGGTGAACAAATTACAGCTGGGCAATTGACGAATAGTGAGCGCATGACAATGCATATACATGACATGTTGACTACTATGATATTTAATTGGGCATTACGACATAATACATAGACCGTTATCCAACAGCATCTATGACTAATAATCCACCGCCGGGTTGTCATCCGAGTCCCCCGTTGGTATTAAGTTGCAAGCAACGGATAATTGCATTAAGTAAAGTGCGTAATGTAAACAAACACATATGCCCGTGGACATAGCATCGTTAGGTTATCCCTAGTGGCAACAGCACATCCACAACCTTAGAACTTTCTGTCACTGTCCCAGGTTAAACGGAGACATGAACCCACTATCTAGCATAAATACTCTCTCTTGGAGTTACAAGCATCTACTTGGCCAAAGCATCTACGAGTAACGGAAAGCATGCAAGATCTTAAATAACATATAAGATAGATTGATAATCAACTTGACATAATATTCAATATTCATCGGATCCCAGCAAACACAACATGTAGCATTACAATAATATGATCTTGATCATGTAGGGCAGCTCACAAGATCTAAACATGATGGCACAAAGTGGAGAGACAACCATCTAGCTACTGCTATGGACCCGTAGTCCAAGGATGAACTACTCACGCATCACTCCGGAGGCAGGCATGGCGATGTAGAAGCCTCCGGTGACGATTCCCCTCTCCGGCAGGGTGCCGGGAAGAGGTTCTGAACCCTCCCGAGCTAGGGTTGACGACGGCGGCGTCTCTGGAACTTTTCGTGGATATTTGCTCAGGTACTTAGGGTTTTCGCGTCGGGGGGAATAAGTAGGCGAAAGGGCGGCGGCTGCGGACCCCCGAGGGGCCCACACCACCCTAGGGCGCGGCAGAGGGGGGCCCGCGCCCTAGGTGCGTGTGGCCTCCTGGTGGCCCTCCTCTGCTGCTCCTTCGCTCCGTCAGGCGTGTTCTGGAAAAATAGGCACCCCCGTGTAGTTTCGTCCAATTCCGAGAATATTTCCAGACTAGCTTTTCTGGAATACAAAAACAGCAGAAAACAGGAACTGGCACTTCGGCATCTTGTTAATAGGTTAGTCCCAAAAAATGTATAAAAGTGATATAAAGTAGATGCAAAACATGTAGCAATTGGTATAAAACAAGCATGGAACATCAAAAATTATAGATACGTTTGAGACGTATCAGCATCCCCAAGCTTAGTTCCTACTCGTCCTCGAGTAGGTAAACGATAAAAACAAAATAATTTTTGAGGTGACATGCTACTATCATAATCTTGATCATATAATATTGCAAGGCACATGTAAATGAATGAAGTGATCCAAGTCAATGGTCTATAATTTGCTACCAAATAGATAATGAGTAAACAATGAATCACACAAGCTAAACGTTTTCATGAATAGTACTTTCGAGACAAGCATCAAACAGTTTTGCATAAGTGTTAACTCATAAAGCAATAGTTTCTAATAAAAGGTATTTAATCAACACAAAGGAAGAATTTAGTTTCAGCATTTGCTTCAACTTTCAACATATTTATCTCATGGATATTGTCAACACAAAGTAGTATAACAAGTCCAATACATTGCATATAACGCATGTTGTAACAAAGTTGACACTAGTGTTTGCTTGTGGAAGACAGAAAGAATAGGAAAACTGACTCAACATAAAAGTAAAAGAAAGGCCCTTCGCAGAGGGAAGCAGGGATTAAATCATGTGCTAGAGCTTTTAGGTTTTTGAAAGCATATAGAGATTGCATAAAATATTTGATACTCCTCCCAACCTTGCTAACACAAGCCATGGCTAACCGAATCCTCGGGTGCCTTCCATCAATCACATACCATGGAGGAGTATCTATTTTTGAGAGGTGTTTGTTAATTGTCAACGAATGGTAGCGGGTGAGAACAGTATTCTACCTGTCGAACGGACTTTTAAGAGCGGCTCCCATGAAGGACGTTATTTCTACCAGCAAGGCAGATCATCCCTCTTTCTCTTTGGTTTACACACATTCAGGTATTTCACTGTTTGTCATTGCTTACTGATGAATCAGGGCAAAAGTGTGAAGAGAATTAATTGGTTAAAGTTGTAATTAATTGGGACTGGGCACCCCGTTGCCAGCTCTTTTTGCAAGTTATTGGATAAGCGGATGTATATGCCACTAGTCCAGGTGTAAAAGTCCACTCGACAAATAGAATAAAGAATAACCACACTAATTCCTCATGAGCTAGTAAACATTGACACAAAAAGGGAATAATAACATTTTGAATAATTTAAAGGTAGCACATGAAAAATTTACTTGGAGTGGCAAGGAAATACCACATATAGGTAGTTATGGTGGACACAAATGGCATGGATTTTGGCTCAAGGATTTGGATGCACGAGAAGCATTCCCTCTCAGTACAGAGTTTAGGCTAGCAAGGTTATGTAAGCAAACAAGAATATCAACCCGTACACCAAGTTTTATATGACAAACATATTGCAAACGTTATAAGACTTCATACCGTCTTCCTTGTTAACCAAACCCTGTTATTAGAAAATATCTAGACCTTAGAGGTACCACCGATGCAAACCAAATTTTCAACAAGCTTTACGGTAGTTCTTCACTAATAGGCTTAACTCATGTGATGCACAATTTAATCATGATCTACTTGTTAACTCAAAACAATTGACAAGCATCAAGTTATCCATTTTAGTGATCTACAAGATTAAGCAAGTTTTTCCTTATACCAATTACCACATGCAACATTTTCTGAACCAACCAAACACCAATCAATTTATTTCATCAACTCTCCAAACAAATATAAGTGAAGCAAGAGAGTACTTTCTACAAAAGAAAGCTAATAGCTCTGACAAGAGATACATGAAAACAAGAGCTAAAAGCTGAACAGCGCTAGATATGAATACTCAACAAATATAAGTGAAGAATAGGAGTATTCTCATGAAAAAGCGGAGCGTGTCTCTCTCCCAATCAAGAATGCTAGGGTCCAGTCAAGCTTTATTGAAAATAAAAGTGCAATACTGAAAATAAAAAGCACACAGACGCTCCAAGAAAAGCACATATGATGTGAAAGAATTAAAATATAGTTTCACTAGAGATGACCTGATAATTTTGACGATGAAGAAGGGGATGCCTTGGGCATCCCCAAGCTTAGACGCTTGAGTCTTCTTGAAATATGCTGGGGAGATCCATGGGAGCCTCCCCAAGCTTAAGCTCTTCACTCTTCTTGATCCTATTATATCATCCTTCTCTCTTGACCCTTGAAAACTTCCGTCACACCAAACTCAAAGTAGATCTCATTAGAGGGTTAGTGCATAATCAAAAATTCACATGTTCTATAAAGACGCAATATGATTTGTTACTTTAAACATTAGCTACAGCCACTGATGTTATGTGAAGCTCTTCCACCCAAAAAAGAATTTCACTCAACACTAGTAAAAGAGAGAATGCAAAAATAAAAAGGCATAATCTGTCTAAAACAGAACAGTCCGCAAAGACGAATTTTTTCGAGGCACTTACGACGCTCAGATCGAGAAACTCTGAACTAATGAAAGTTTCAGACATTCATAAAGATTACGCACAAAAATTTCAGATTTAATTAACAATCTGGTGATTTTAGGAATTTCGTACAGTGAACAGCAAAAATCTGTTTCTGCGCAGCAATCAAAATTAAGCATCATCTTATCATTAGAGGCTACTCTTGGCACAACAATGCGAGAAAATAAAGATACAAAGGAGTTGCTACAGAAGTAAACAAACTCCTTGACTCAATAAAAGAAAAATTGCAGAAAAATAAAATGGGTTGCCTCCCATAAGCGCTTTTCTTTAACGCCTTTTAGCTAGGCACAAAGCATGCATCAAGTATTACCAAGTGAAGAAAGGTCTAATTCATCAAAAGCTTCATCAAGAACAGGGTTTGTCACACCAGCATCGTTAGGTTATCCCTAGTGGCAACAGCACATCCACAACCTTAGAACTTTCTGTCACTGTCCCAGGTTAAACGGAGACATGAACCCACTATCTAGTATAAATACTCTCTCTTGGAGTTACAACCATCTACTTGGCCAAAGCATCTACGAGTAACGGAAAGCATGCAAGATATTAAATAACATATGAGATAGATTGATAATCAACTTGACATAATATTCAATATTCATCGGATCCCAGCAAACACAACATGTAGCATTACAATAATATGATCTTGATCATGTAGCTCATAAGCTTAGTATTCTTAAGTTAAACTATTTGTGCTTCTAAGGAAGATTGCATGATTATTCTTATCACTTGTATAATTGTTTGTATCCCTCAACTCTTATGCTTGCTACATAACCTTGCTAGCCAAAGACCTGTATCGAGAGGGAATGCTTCTCATACATCAAAACCTTGAGCCAAACCATTGCCATTCGAGTCCACCATAACTTCCTACTATATGGTATTTTGCGCCATTCCAAGTAAATACTTCATGTGCTACCTTTAAATTATTCAAAACTTATTACTCCTAGTTTTGTGTCACTGTTTATTAGCTCATGAGGGTTCTGTAGAGTTTCTCTAGCACTTTTGTCAAACAGACTTTCACCAATGGACTAGTGGCATATACACCGCTTATCCAACAATTTGCAAAAAGAGCTGGCAAATGGGGTGCCCAGTCCCAATTAACTACAACTTTCATTAATAATTCTCTTCACATGTTTTACCCTGATTTATCAGTAAGCAACTTAATTTGCAAATAGACACTCCTCCATGGTATGTGAATGTTGGAAGGCACCCGAGGATTCGGTTAGCCATGGCTTGTGTAAGCAAAAGGTTGGGAGGAGTGTCAACTATAAAGAAACTAAAATACATGTGTAAACAAAAGAGAAGAGGGATGATCTACCTTGCTGGTAGAGATAACGTCCTTCATGGGAGCCGCTCTTGAAAGTCTGGTTGACAAGGGGTTAGTGTTCACTTTACTACGATTCGTTGACAACGACATACATATCTCAAACAACTATTTTCATACTCTCTATATGCTTTGCAAAACTTAAAAGCTCTAGCACATGATTTAATCCCTGCTTCCCTCTGCGAAGGGCCTATCTTTTACATTATTGTTGAGTCAGTAAACCCATTCCTCTCTATCTCAAGCAAGCATTTGAGTTGTTGAGATCCAATTAGTTATATGTGTTGATACTTCTAATCATATCTCTCATTTCCTTGTTTCGCACAATAGCTTTTATCCGAATGAATATAACTTTGAAAGTTATCAATGACTGTAAGGAGATTGTTATGATTAAGGCATGTAAGTTCTGCTATATAAGCTCTGATATAAAGACTCTTCTCGAAAGATAAGTATGATCTGTTAATTGTTCTCTGACCAAGAGTTTAAGTTTGCCTTCACCAATCATGGTTCTCTTTATGCACTTCATCGTGGTTCCCTTTACTTATTTCAAGTTAGATTATATGAAGGGGAGTTGCTGTCTAGAATGACTTGTGTATCAATGAATGTGATGCTTCTTGTCCGTATTTTATTTATCGACACTTTGCTCCATAAACTTGTGGTCATGTTTACTGAGCTCAGTTTTCGCTTGGGGACAAGCGAGGTCTAAGCTTGGGGGGGTTGATACGTCCATTTTGCATCACTATTTTATATCATAATTTACTGCTATTCATCGATATATTTCATATTTAGAAGTGTTACTTATGTTATTTTACCTATTTTGCATGTTTGATGAATAATGGAGAATTGGACACCGGAGTCAGGATTCTGCTGGAAAAAGCACCGTCGAGATGCATTATTTCTGAAGATCAATAAATCGAAGGAGACATATGGAAGTCCCTATTTCACCAGAAGATGGAGGAGGCCAGAAGGGGAGGCTGAGAAGGGCCAAGGTGGGCCCTCCTCACCTGCTGCGCGGCAGGCCCACCAGCCGCGCCGCCAGGTGGTTTGGGGGCCCTGGCCCACCTCAGCCATTCCCCCTTCGCGTACTTGACCCCCTCGGAACCCTAACACACAGAGGAGGTCCATCGAAATATTCCGCCGCCTCCACGAGGCGGAAAATACCAGAGAGCGAGAAGCTCCCCTGCAGGAAGAAATCTGCCGGGGGAAATTCCCTCCCGGAGGGGGAAATCGTCGCCATCATCACCGTCATCGAGCTGGACTTCATCGGGATCATCATCATCATCATCTCCACCGCCAACACCATCATCACCGTCGCTGCACCCCGTCTCCGTTGTAACATCTAGGGCCGAATCTTGTCTATTTCATAGGGGAAACTCTCCCGGTGTTGATTACTTTTGTTATTGATGCTATTGGGTGAAACCATTGGATTAAGGTTTATGTTCAGATTGTTATTCATCATCATATCACCTCTGATCATGTTCCGTATGATGTCTTGTGAGTAGTTCGTTTAGTTCTTGAGGACATGGGAGAAGTCTTGATGTTAGTAGTGAACTATGTTGAGTAATATTTAATGGTTTGATGCTTAAGTTGTGGTGTTATTCTTCTAGTGGTGTCATGTGAACGTCGACTACATGATACTTCACCTTTATGGGCCTAGGGGAATGCATTGTGTATTCGTTTGCAATTGTGGGGTTGCCGGAGTGACAGAAACCTGAACACCCGTTAGTATATCGATGCATGAGGGATAGCAGGATCTCAAAGTTTAAGGTTGTGGTTAGTTTATCTTAATTACTTTCTTGTATTTGCGGATGCTTGCAAGGGGTATAATCACAAGTATGTATTAGTCCTAGGAAGGGCGGTGCATTAGCATAGGTTCACCCACACAACACTTATCAAAACAATGAAGATTAATCAACTATATGAAGCGAAAGCACTTGACAATATTCCCGTGTGTCCTCAAGAACGTTTGGTCACTATAAGTACAACAACCGGCTTGTCCTTTGCTGTAGAAAGGATTGGGCCACTCGCTGCAACTATTATTACTGCATGTTATTTACTTGTACTTTATTTATCTGTCATATCAAAAACTCCTAAAAACTTGTCTGAGAGCATTTACAGTGAATCCTTCATCAAAACCGCTTGTCAACACCTTCTGCTCCTCGTTGGGTTCGACACTCTTATTTATCGAAAGTACTACGATACACCCCTATACTTGTGGGTTATCATGCCACTTGCCTTGGCAACAGGGAGAGCAGGAGTAGCAGTTGCAAAAGCCTTCGTCTCTCTCCGAAATTTCTAACACATCAACCAAGCCACAATAAACATGCAATCATACCAAAAAAAAATTTAAGGAAAAATATGCCATGCATGATATGCAAAAATACTCTAAGGAAATATGACATGCATGATGTGCAAAACAACTTGAGGAACATGGACAAAATAGCTTAATCAAGTTGACTAGATCAAGGTCAAGGTTGGGCAAAATAAACTTGATATAATCAACTTAAATTGGTGGTATGGTTGCTCCAAGTCTTCACATGTTTGGTCTTCAAAGAATCTTCAACTAGCACTCTAGGGACTTAGTCATAAACACAAAGGACTTGGTCTATGTCCAAAGTAAAAGACAGAATTAGGAAGAAAGAAAAAGGATAGAAGAGAGAAGGATGTAGTTGGTCTTCAAGGATCATCTTCAATCTTCCTTGTCATTCCCTCCTTGGTGTGGTGACTCCTTTGCTTCTTGTAGAACTTGATGATTTTGCAGACTTCATCATTTGGTACCACCAGGGCTGGTCTTAATTTTAACTTGCTACACCACTAAGTCAAATGGAGAGGAAAGAGAAAGCAAGCAAGAAAGAAAGACTTAGAGAAAAATGGGTGGTTGGTCTTCTTGAAGTTCCTCTTGATTTTCTTCTAAGTGCTTTTACTTCTTGGAGATGCTTCTGGAGTCTGTTGTCTTGGCTAAGTCCTTCTAGCTTCATGTTGAGAATCCCAAGGGTGACAAAATAATTTCTAGGAAAGTACACCATTTATAAGGTGCTAAATTTTGCTAAGGAAAAACTTAACCAATTTTTAAGATGCCAAATTTTTCTAAGGAAAAATATTGGCAAAATAACTTTAACAAAATTTTCTAAGGAAAAGTTTGATGAATTGAGATGCAAAAAAAATTTCTAAGTACTTTCTAATGCACCTCAACTCTTCAAAATACTCTAAGTTAAATTAGCTCGAAAATTGGTGAAGAAAATAATTTTTTATTAAATATTATTAAAAGTCCTCCTAAAAAGGGGATAAATACAAATAAATAGGAATTCGTAGAAAAATAATCTACAATAAAATTTTGATGGTTCCTATGGCCAGGTATTAACCATACAAAGTCATAGCAATTGGATTTGCCCAATTTTTTTTAAAAAACTCAAGTTAAGTCAAATTTACTTAAACAAACAAATTTAAAATTTGAACCAATTTGAATTTGTCAAAACATAAAATTAGCTATACCAAAAGTTTCTACTAGTTGTAAGGTTTCCAAAAATATAAAGTTTGCAAAAATTGGATAAGCCATTAAAAAGTTATGATTGTTTTGAAGTCGCAGGGTCTTTTCTGCAAAATCGCCGGTCTTCTGTTGACTGTTTACTCTGACCGCTGACGTTGGCGTTGACGTCCACGTGGCGATGACGAAGCGCTGACAGGCTCAGTTGACTACGAATTTTGACCAAAAATCAAGTTGCTCGGATGGAAAAACAATCTATATGAAAGTTGTAGATAATTATGTGCTCTATCTAACTATCACAATTATATCATAAGTGGATAAATAGATTGGTCACAAATTGCAAAATACCTTTCTGGTCCGAAACTTCGAACACGAATATCTCCTAGCTCGCTCGACCAAATGAGGTGAGGTTTGGGGCAAAAGAAAGGTCTTGATCTGGGGAACAACTTTCGTTTTCACGGCCCGAAGATTTGAGATTGTTTTCTTCTCCGAAAATGGTCAAACACAATCTGTATTGTACAGACAATTCCGTACGTCAAACAAAAAGTGTTCAACAGCAAAGTTTTAGATAAGGGTTAGATCTAACTTCTCACCGGAGGAATTTTGATTTGAAGAACCGAGTGCGAAGAGATCTAACAAATACGACTTCGAAACTGAAGGATTGCGATTCGAAATTCTTGCTCCACGGTTGATGAAAAGAGTTGTGGTTTCCCGGGATGGAAAGGTATTGAGGAGATCTACAACAATGCTTCAGGTTCCGTCGCGATTCGAGATGATCTTGGTCGTCAAATCAACGAAATACGATTTCGCTGATTAGGGTTTCGATGTAACGAAAAGGGGAACAGAGATGCCAACGGCTACAGGGGTTTATATAGGCCAAGGGTCGGTGGACTAGATTGGCCTCGAAGTTATCAACGCGTAGGATCAAGCGGATCCGGATTTGGAGTTATATTTATCAAGATATTCGTGTTTAAGTGAAAAGGGTTTGGAAAACCTAAAATTTCCTGGAATCATCCATCGTGGTTCAATCCCGAGTTGGTTGTTGGGCCGGCCTGTTGGCGCTGCGAGGCGAAGCGGGCGAGCTGGGCTGGGATTTGGCCCAGTTCGGCCGAGCTTCTTTTTTTTTTTAAAGTTTTTCTTTTGTATTTTTCACAGTTTTATTGATAACTTTTGATTTTAAACTCGAAATCGAGTCAAACCAGTTTTGAAAAATTTGTAAAATCAAGACCTATCTTTTAGAACTTTCAAAAACATTTTTCCAAAACATTTCAAAATTCGAATTTCAAATAATGTGTAAAGGTTTATTTGACACGTTCATGTCAATTTTAAAAATAGGGTTTTAAATAAAATCATTTGTGGTTTATTAAAGTCAAATAAAATACCACAAATGTAAATATTCGAACTTAGCTTATTTTAGACATATATTTTCAATAAAATAAAATAATCAAAACAAACACACAAAAAATATAATAAAAAGATTTGGCAACATTCTAGAAATCAAAAATATTATATAGGGCATAATAAGGCCCATTCATACAAACAATTTACAACCAAACATTTATCCTAGAGAAGTAACCCACAATACTTCAAAATAATATGTTGGACATAAATAGTCCTTTTAATATATTTTTCATAAATAGGTTTTCAAGTGGGAATAATATTCCAACTTTTGAAATTTCAAATGCAAACAAGACAAGAAGATGATGAATGCATGCATGATTTTTCTTTTCAAATCAAAATATATATAGTTTTCAAAAGTTTTAAATTTTTCTGATTTTTCAAATTCTTGAAAAACTCGGGCTGTTGCAGTAAACGACTCCGGATCGAAATCTTGTAAAAAGAGAAGTTGTTCGACTCGAAAAGACGAAGAACTTTCATGTTATGCGTTTTTTCATTTGACTTTATATAAACCCTTTAAATTCAGTCGAGAGCAATTCGACTCGTTTTTAGCCTTTCTGAATTGCGCTCACCCGAGGGCCAAGGGTGTCTATGGTAGGGCGACCCGCCTATGCTCGGCGCCCTTGCTCGCCCGAGGACAGAGCATGTCTATGATTATGTGTACACAGTATTTTGGCTCCACTAGTTGCATATGACCTCGGATTGAGATGATCCAAAAACCAAAATTGGTTGTCTCGATGATACGCAAAACCTTCGTTCACATTATATTTTCATCTAAGCTCATCTTGGTGGCACCTCTTTGTAAGTCAAAATTGGTCATCAACAGCTGCCCCTAGCTATAAGGACGCTATCATGAACTACTTCAAGCTAGGGACGTCAAAATCCTTATCTGAAGTGCTGTTGATGCTCGAAGTGGCCGAGTTGGAAATCAAGATGGAAAAGATGGTGTTGACCGTCAAACCAAAAGCAAGCAACTGCTTCTTCTGCGGAGAGAGCGATCACTGGAAAAACAACTGCCCGAAGTATCTAGCAAAAAAGGCAAGATTGCCATCAAAGAGAAAGGTATATTTGATATACATGTTATAGATGTTTACCTTACTAGCGCCCGGAGTAATGCTTGGGTATTTGATACCGGTTCTGTTGCTCATTTTTGTAACTCTCAGGTGGAGTTGCGGAATAAACGGCACCTCGCAAAGGATGAGGTGACGATGCGCGTCGGCAATGGATCAAAAGTTGATGTGGTGGCTGTCGGCACACTCCCTCTACATCTACCATCGGGATTAGTTTTGGTTTTGAATAAGTGTTATTTTGTACCAGGTTTGAGTGTAAACATTATCAGTAGGTCTTGCTCGTTACAAGACAATTATTCGTTTAAATCAGTATCAAATGCTTGTAC
This sequence comes from Poa pratensis, assembly GCA_947311845.1. Taxonomy (NCBI): domain Eukaryota; kingdom Viridiplantae; phylum Streptophyta; class Magnoliopsida; order Poales; family Poaceae; genus Poa; species Poa pratensis. Next base: position 3,436,594 of record CAMZMU010000109.1, on the reverse strand, counting down.
TATTTCAATGAATGACATCTTTTATGTTAATGCTCCTGAGAGTAATGGTTTATTCTTGTTGAATCTCGATAGTAGTATTCACATCCATAACGTAGATGCCAAGAGGATTAGACTTAGTAATGATACCGCCATGTATATGTGACATTGCCGTCTCGATCATATTTGTATAAAGCGCATGAAGAAACTCCATTCTGATGGACTTTTGGAGTCACTAGATTTTGGATCTCTTGACACTTGCGAACCGTGCCGTATGGGCAAAATGACCAAGACACCGTTCACCGGATTTATGGAACGGGCGTCGGACTTATTGGGAGTTATACGTACATATGTGTGCGGTCCAATGAGCGTGTCGACACGCAATGGTTATCATTATTTCGTAACCTTCACTTATGATTTTAGTAGATATGGGTATATCTATTTAATGAAACATAAGTCTGAAACTTTTGAAAAGTTCAAAAATTTCAGAGTGAGGTTGAAAATCAACTCAACAAGAAAATCAAGCACCTTCGATCCGATCGTGGTGGTGAATATTTGAGTTTGAGTTTGGCACACATCTGAAGGCCTGTGGCATCGTACCACATCTTACGCCTGCTGGGACACCGCAACACAACGGTGTGTCCGAGCGATGTAATCGTACCCTATTGGATAGCGTGCGGTCTATGATGTCTCTTACTGACTTGCCCGTATCGTTTTGGGGATATGCGTTAGAAACAGCCGCATTCATTTTAAATAGGGCTCCATCCAAATCCGTAGCAACGACACCGTATGAGATGCAAGAAACCTAAGTTGTCGTTCCTGAAGGTTTGGGGTTGTGAGGCGTACGTTAAGAAACTACAGCCCGACAAACTCGAACCGAAATCGGAGAAGATCATCTTTGTAGAATATCCGCGGGAAACCATAGGATACACCTTCTATAACCAGGCCGAGGGCAAAACGTTTGTCGCAAAGAACGGCACCTTTCTCGAGAAGGAGTTTCTCGCTAAAGGAGTAAGTGGGAGGAAAATAGACCTCGACGAGATAGTTGATCCTGAACTCGAAATTCCGAGTGGCGCAACGGAAACAGTTCCTGAATCGTCCTCCATAACAGATGGAGTGGGAGAAAATGTCGAGGAAGCTATTATACCTCGTAGGTCTGGAAGAACCCGTGGCCCTCCTGAGTGGTACAGTAATCTTGTTTGCACCGTCATGTTAATTGAACAAGACGAACCTACGAGTTACAAAGAGGCGATGGAAGGACCCGAGTCCGAGAAATGGCTTAAGGCCATGAAATCCGAAATAGGATCCATGTATGACAACAAAGTATGGACTTTGATGGAGATTTCCGAAGGGCGCAAGGCCGTCGAGAATAAATGGATCTTTAAGAAAAAGACTGATGCTGACGGTAATGTGACCGTCTATAAAGCTTGACTTGTCACAAAAGGTTTCCGACAAATTCATGGAATTGACTACGATGAAACATTTTCACCGGTAGCGATGCTCAAATCTATTCGGGTTTTGCTAGCAGTAGCTGCATATCATGATTATGAGATATGGCAGATGGATGTCAAAACAGCGTTCCTAAATGGAAACATTGAGAAAGAGTTGTATATGGTACAACCGGAAGGTTTTGTCGATCCAAAGAATGCTGGCAAGGTATGCAAGCTTTAGCGTTCCATTTATGGACTGAAGCAAGCATCTCGGAGCTGGAATCTTCGCTTTGATGAGGTGATCAAAGGTTTTTGATTTGTCCAAAATGCGGAAGAGACATGCATTTATAATAAAATGAGTGGGAGCTCAGTTGCATTCCTAGTTCTATATGTGGATGATATATTACTAATTGGGGATAATGTGGAACTTCTAAAAAGCGTGAAGGAATATTTAAACAGTAAATTTTGATGAAGGACTTAGGAGAAGCTGCATACGTATTTGGCATTAAGATCTATCGCGATAGACCCAGGCGCCTACTAGCGTTATGTCAAAGTACTTACCAGGATAAGATATTGAAGAAGTTCGATATGGATAAGGCAAAGAAAGGTTTTCTGTCGGTTATCAAGGGTAAAGCATTGAGCCTGGCTCAGTGTCCAGTGACGGCTCATGATAAGGCTGCCGTGGATGGCACTCCATATGCTTCAGCCATAGGATCGATCATGTATGCCATGTTAAGTAATCGACCTGATGTAGCATTGGCTCTTAGTTTGACGAGCCGATTCCAAAGTAATCCTGGCAAGGATCATTGGATACCTGCTAAGAACATTCTGAAATATCTTAAGCGAACCAAGAAAATGTTTCTGGTTTATGGAGGCTGTGAAGAGGAACTTGGCGTAACAGGTTACGTTGATGCAAGTTTTAGCACAGATCCAGATGACTCGAAATCTCAGACAGGATATGTGTTTAAGGTGAACGGAGGCGCTGTGAGCTGGAGAAGTGGGAAGCAACCCATAGTAGCCCAATCTACAATGGAATCGGAGTATATTGTTGCTTCGAAAGCAGCGAATGAAGTTGTCTGGCTGAGGAAGTTGTCATCAGGCTCGGAGTGTTCCCAAGCGCGCAAGACCCTGTGAACCTCTACTGCGACAACACAGGTGCTATTGCTAACGCGAAGGAACCAAGTTCGCACTCAACTGCCAAGCACATTCTCCGACGCTTCCATGTGATACGACAGTATGTCCAGGAAGGCGATGTGAAGATTTGCAAAATACATACGGATCTGAATGTTGTAGATCCGCTGACGAAACCTCTTCCACGAGACAAGCACGATAAACACCAAGATGCTATAGGTGTTTGCCTTTTACCAAGTTGTAAACTAGATTAAATTGAACTCTAGTGCAAGCGGAAGACTATTGGAGATATGCCCTAGAGGCAATTAATAAAGATATTTTATTTTTCATATCTCAATTGTTCGTAATAAGTTTTGTACCATGCTATAACTGTATTAAGCGGAAACATTAATGCACGTGTGGTATGTAAACAACCAGGTCCCTAGTAGCCTCTTAACTAGTCCATTGGGCAACCGATGATCAAGGTTTCCTGATCATGGAGATTTATGTCAATTGACAATGGAGTCATGTCATTAGGTGAATGATGTGATCGACACACACCCAAGATATATAGAAACGTAGTGTTTATACCTTTGACCATGAGATCGTATTTAATCGCTGCTTCTGGAAGGTGCTTTGATTGCATCAAACATCATGTCTTATCTAGCGTGAGAATAAAGGTGTTCCTTTCGGGTATCCGAAGAAAGTGGTCGAGACGAATGATCAAGAGCGGGATTTGCCAATCCACATAGCAGGATAGATACTCTGGACCCACTCGGTGAGATTACATCAATAAGCTTGCAAGCATATGAATAGGTCACGGAGATATAATATCGCAAACGAGTAAAGATAGAATTGTCAAGTGATGAGATCAAGCTCGGTAATCGTGATACCGGAGAACGAGTCTCAGAAAATCTAAGTATCGCCAGGCAAAGGTTGAAACTGGACGTCTAAGGTTCAAACGATAAAAAGACATTCGTGGACACACAGGGGCTATCACGTCAGTCCAGCCACCGCTGATAGTCATTGATCGGAGAACTTGTCTCAATCATGTCTGGAGTGATCCCGAACCATAGGGCGGCACACTTAAGGGTAGGCGACGGTTTTATAAGGATTGGATATTAGGAGAAACTTCAGGAAAACACCGGAAGTGTTCCGGGGCATGTCCGATGATGATCGGAGGGCAACGGAATAAGTTTTGGAGATCGAATAAATTAAATAATATGTATTTAATATTAATTAGTGTAATTAATGATTAAATATATATTTTTTATTTAATTTCGAATTTTAAAGGCATTTCCACCTAGATGGGCCTTAGAGGCCCATTAGGGGGAAACCCCCAAGGAAAAAAATGGGGAGGGGCTGGCCAGCCTGGCTGGGCCGAATGGGGCCTACCAGGGCCGGCGCACCCCCCATGGCCGGCGCAGCCATGTGGGAATAGTCCCATATGGCTTAGCCAGCGGGGTGGGCAGCCCTCCTCCTCCTTTATATAGGGGTGCACCCTTTGCCTAGAATTCATCCATCTCCTTCTTCTTCTCTCCTATCTTGAGCGTGATTTCGTTTCTGGAGCTGCGTACGAGGAGAGAAGTTTCTCCACCATACGCACACCGCCGTGCTGCTGGATCCAAGTCTTCGCTTCCGCTGCTTCGCTGGATCTGGAGCCCGGAGGTCGTCGTCTGCACCGTACGTGTGTAGAGCTACGAGGTGCTACACGTGTGGCACTAGAAATACGTCTTCTTTCTCTACACGACCTTGAGGTCGGCGTCGTCGGCTTTATCAACAACGCTTGTGCGGGAGCGTAATCCTCGCTTTCGGTCTACAAGGGTATGTACACCGATCTACTCCGTTATAGTATATCTGCATAGTAATAGATTCTCGCTAGTTTAAGGTTATCGTTGTTATGAAATTTTTTGTTTTCTGCCTACGAACCCCTTCAATAGTCATACACGAGCGCGCCGTCTCAACCTCGGGGAAGCCGTTCCCTGCGTCTGCCAGAAAAGAAGGTGAAGTCTGAGCCAACGAAGGTGGACGCCGTGCTCCGGGAACAGGAGGCGCTGCACGACCCAGAGGTCGACCCCGTGAAGTTCCCGGTTGGAGCCGCGCCCTCGAGGCATCGCGAAACGAGGTTATGGCGCTTCCTTAGGACGCCCAGATGTGGTCTTTGTGTGACCACGCCCAGGCGACCAGATGGCCCTACCTCGATTTCACAGGTAATGACAACGACAGCGAAGGGCCTAGCGACACATGCGGTTGCGGCGACGACAACAGCGGCAAAGGGCCCAGCGGCACGAGCGGTCAAGGCCGAGGACCGGGAGGACTACATCGCTTTTCAGAATAGTACCTCTAGATTAGGTTTAGGTTTCATTTCATTTTAATTTCGTTCAAATCTATAAATATTCCAAAAAGTTTGAATGAAATTCGTTTGAATCAAATATGTTTTTGAAACATCGGAGGCGTGACTGGGAAGATACGCCCTCATGCATCGATGCCCAACGCTATTGGCCTATTAATTGCCAGACGTTATATTGGGAGTGGGAGTGAAGATGCTCTAAGTAGATATAGACACAAGTGTGTGAATAAAACTGTACACCCATGCACGCAGGTTAAAACTTTTCGAAAAGCCGTGTACACGGAGATTGTTTCTTGGTCATAGATAACATTAAGCTAAACCTAAAATTACCAACTAAGAGTATTTAGAGGATTGCTTCATCAGAATGGATCGTGGAGGTGATCCTATGTACTTTCGATCGTTATGGACTCAGAGCTAGAATGGATCGAGGAGGTGATCCTACGTACTTTCGATCGTTATGGACTCAGAGCTAAAGAATTGCACGTTGTAGTACCGTCTCCCGTTTCCGATCAACTTGACTTAGAGCCATGACGAAAAGGCTGGAACCATCTTTTTTTTTTTTTTTTTTTTTTGAGGGAAGGAACCATCAAGTTCACCAGAAACCGTCATGTATAGTACAATCGATCGTAGTCGTAGCCTATTCTGAATATTTCCAAAACGCTAACGTCGTCTTCATCAACCACACGATAGACTGACCACCTAGCAACTTTGAACCGTACATGTTCTTCCGAAGTCTTTTCCTTTCTTTGGACGTAGGAGTACAAGCCAACAAAGGTCGCAGATACCTACGCATGCATGCAAAAAAGTCATGGATACATTAATCAATGAAAGGTCGCCGAGACTTCTGTGGGCGATCGATCGTTATGGGTGTCCCGGCAGCGTATGCATGGCGCTACGTGGACGTCGACACGGCAGACCCGAGGGGTCGACCTTCCTCCGGCGGCCCTGATTGTCGCCGTGTGGGGCCCGCGGCGCTACTCTCTCACGTCGTGTTCTAGAAACTTTGTGGACAAGACGGATGAAGAAGGGTAGAGATTTCTTGCACGCGAGTTCCAGTGCTCCTGCCACTTTACAAAATTCGAATAATATATTTACAAGTTTTAAAAAAAATCTGAAAAAAATCTCGATTATGTATCCTATAGACGCGCAAAATTTTGATGCGAAATACTTTATATTTCGACCTACACAAAAATGAAAAGTTTAAAGATCTTATTATAGTTCACAATGTATAGTTTCAAATCTGCCCATTTTGTCATTTTTGTGTAGACTATAATATAAAGATTTTTTCTTTGAGATTTTGCACGCTTGAAGTATACATCATGGAGAACATGCATGACTCTTTTCATATTTTTTTGAAACTTTTAAATATTTTTTTAATTTGTTTAAACTAACAAGAGCACTGAAACTCGGGTGCAAAAACCACTTTCCGATGAAGAAGCTACTGGTAAACAACTGTTCTGATAATCCCCTCCCACGGTAATACGGTAATGGATTTCGTTTACACTATGGATGGCCCTCCCAGTAGTTTATTTTCTTTGCCAAATTTAAATATTTCGGCAAATGCAAATCGACATGGGTTTGTTCGATAGTTTTCATTTTCAACACATAAAAATTAGTTGTACAAAAATTGAAACAAAATAATTCATGCAATTAAAATAAAATCAAGTTCAAATAGATCTTGGCGGTGTTTCCTTTGAGCGTACACAAATGCTTTGTGTCCAGTGAGTCGACGAGCGTCGGCACGGAAAGGCATATATGCGAGACGGAGGAGGGCCGCCACGATTTCTTTGCCCAGCGAGCGACCATCGCTGGCACGGCCTAGGCGATATGGTGGTGGAGCGGCAGCTAAATGACAGCGCGAGCAGGCGGGGGAAATGAATTAGGATGGGAAAGAGAGGGGGGGAAAGGTTTTTGTCTTGTCTATGACAGTGTTGGCCCACTTGTCGGTATCTGACGTGGCGGCGTCCACGGTTTCGTCCGGCGCTACCAAGCAGCTCGACTCACTATGGGACTGGCCGCCATGACAGCGCCCGACGAAATATTGGGCGTAACCCTACATATGAGGGCGCGAGTGAGTGGTTTCACGTCCGATGTGCCCAATGGCCATGCTCTAATCAGGGCCTTGCCTACAATATGACTGTCTGAGACTGCTCATTTCCGTGTCGTTATCTGACCCCTACCAAAATTGACTTCCTTGACCTAACGTCCACTTGGCCCTTCTCTCACGAACATGCAGTCGTGCAGATACCCAATTATTTACAAGTGGTTACCGTTCTACCCCTGTCCCTGGCGTGATGCAACGGTTTCACGCAAATCACACGGCCGAACAGGCCATCTCATGCTGACGCAGCGCCCTTCACCCTTCCCGTTGGTTCCGCTCAGTACAAAGTCCTCGCCTTGTCTGCTTAGCTTTGTGCGCCTTTGATATATCAAGATCGACAAAGCCCCATCATAGCTTTGCTTTTCAAGCGGTGCAACATTAGTACATGGATTTGAGGCCTAAAAAGCACCACCGCCACAGCCGCGACAACGATGAGGACGCCATGAACAACAAACATCTGTCGCTGCGCATCGGGCGGCGGCACGAGGAGGAGGTGAGCTGGCGCCGTGGCGAGATCAAAGAGGTGGATTTCTTCTCTGCCAGCGGCGATACGGGTACCCAATCACGGAAAGTCGACGGCGGCGGCTGCAGGGTGATGCATGGCTGCCACGACGACGACAACGTCCACGTAAGTACGCCGTCGATTGGCACGGCAGACATCCAGCTGTCCGAGCGTCCCTCACGGCGTAGCTACAAGTTATTCATGATTGCTCCAAAACTGAGGCGCGCTGGGTTCACTTGTGTGGTGCAGACCGGGTTAGACTTGATGACCACCGCCATCGCCGTGGGCGCCGCTGCCCCGGCTACCGTCGGCGAGGAGCGGACGGGGCTGATGATGGTCGGGACGGAGAAGAACCATACTGTTTGTTCCCTTGTGCTTTGCGACATCGATCTTTTCTTGCCCTAACTTTATGTAGTACATGTGATGTTGGTTGAAACGTAGATGTGTCTGTGCCGCGCAGATTGAGGCGGCTGTGGAAGCAGAGCTCCGGCGGGTGTTCGAGGAGAACCTGCGGCTTCGTCGTATGCTGGAGGAGCTCACCCGGAGTTACGGCGCGCTATACCACCAGTTGCTCCAGGTCACTCATCAGCAGGGGCACCATCATCGCCATCCGGATTTGTTCATGAACAACCAATTACCACCAACTCCAGTGAGTACTTACTCTTTTGTTCTTCAATAGATCTCCCCTTCTGTGCTCCCTTCTGTACACAAGTCAGTTACCTTGACCTTTACACACAAACACACACGAACAAAAAACAAAAAAACTGGTTTTTTCATTTAATTTTTTTCCCTATTGCCAGTTTTTAAATTTTGATCTTACACATGTGTTCTTCCTTTTCTAGTTTTAGATTTGGCATTTGTTCTGCTTTGTAAGAGGTTAACACCTTCGATCATTTGACCGTGTTGGCTTTATTAATTTAAAATCGGGCTTTATAGATTTTATCTACTCCCTTCGTTCGGAAAAGAATGTCTTGACTTTGTCTAAGTTTAGATGTATGTACACACTAATACATGTCTACATACATCCAAATTTAGACAAACCAAAGACATCATTTTCCGTACGGAGGGAGTATAAAAAAATCTTCCCCATATACTAAAAAATAACGATGTGCCTATATTTGCGCACCACTTATATATACCCTGCATGATCAAGATCCCCGCACTACTGGTCAGTGGCAAACGTGCATGCACGCTCTCAATGTAAGTTCGATCAACAAGTGTTTGGCATCGATCTCACTAATCAATCAACATCTAATTAACAATTAGTTTTATAAAATATGTTGGATAACTCGGAGAGTAGTAGGAGTAGCGGCATGGAAGAATGGGTCGAGACTCAAGAGAGGATGGTTCTAACTTCTAACTCGGTTCATTATATTATTTCCACCCCCAAACTTTGAGGGTTTCCCCATTTCAAGGAAATATGTTCCATCACAACTTTGATTTCATTTGTTTTTTGTGACAATCGATTCATTTCACATACCGTACGTTGAATAAATACATATATTGTGGACAAGTACAATCATGTGAACCATGTTTCAATTTTCAACTCCACTAGTAAGTTTTGCGAACGCAGGTACACGTAGCATGACAGGCACTATTTTACACACTACACACTAGTAACACGACTGTAGGGGCAACAGAAGTGGTAGTTAGCATGTGCTAATCTCATGCCCGCAGTTTTAATTGCTTCCTCGCTTTCCTCTTTGACTAATGGAACATAACGTACTTCTCGGTCGTACCAAACCTTGATCGATGCAGCCCCACCGAACCACAACGGGGTCACTGAACACGTCGTCAACGCACCATTTCCTGACGCCGCGCGCGTCCTCCATGCCCACGGCGCAGCAGGGTGACGAGGTTGTCGCCGCCGACTCTCCATCCTCTAACAGTGGCGGCAAGAGGAGGACGAGTCAGGATGAGGCGGCGGCGCCGGGGACAAAGGATCCGAGCAGCGAGCAGGCGTCCTCGGAGCAGCTTCCATTCCGAAAACCGAGGGTGTCCGTGCGTGCACGATCCGAAGCACCAATGGTACTCTACTTTTGAACGCTGCAATAAATAAGTCTATGTGCATCACTTGATGCAGAGGGCGGGATATGCCCCATTTCGAGAGAGAAATTATATTCTCTTTTTGGAACAGTATGTATGATGTTAATCCTGCATATGAATTCCAGATTAGCGATGGATGCCAGTGGAGAAAGTATGGGCAGAAGATAGCGAAGGGAAACCCGTGCCCAAGAGCTTACTACCGCTGCACAATGGCGATCGGATGCCCCGTGAGAAAGCAGGTACACCTACATTGATTTATTCTTAAGTCATGTACCAAGTAGGAACGAATGAATAAGCTAGTCTGTACATTGACATAATTCACAAGCTGCATGCCGTAAAACTTGATAATATCTTAAATCGCATAAAAAAGTTAGATGATATGGCACAAACAAATATTCAGGAGGTGGACTTGATCATTCAGAATATATAGCATTGTAGTTGGACAAGGTGTTTTGGCTCGTATGAGCATCTAGTCTCAGTATGCGAGTGCATTTTTTAAAATATTTAAAGTACCAAAAAATCCAAAATAAAATTGCAGGTGTACCTCCGAACATTTTATGTTGCACACACAAAGTTTTACGAAAAGGTAATGTTTTTTGTGCTCTGTATAAAAAAGACAATTTTGTGCTCAAAAATAAGTTTCTACTAGACATTTTATTTGTCTTTTTTACACGGGATACAAAAAATGTTTTTTTTTTGACAAAAATGTGTGTGTCTACATAAAATATCTGTATGTATACCCAAAATTGTTTTCGAAATTTTTTGACATTGCGAATTATGATTTTTCATATAGGAACATATCTAGTCCTACAACCCGAAATCAGTCCACGGGGAAGTACCTTCCTTCATTTATTCGTTGCATGCATGCACGATCGAAGTTACATATGTGCACGCGTACATGCAGGTGCAGCGGTGCGCCGAGGACAAGACTGTCCTGATCACGACCTACGAGGGCAACCACAACCACCAGTTACCGCCGGCGGCGACAGCCATGGCTAACGCGACGTCTGCAGCCGCCGCCATGCTCCTCTCCGGTCCGGTAACCAGCCGCGACGGCACCGCCCTCTTTGGCCACCCCGCGGTTTTCCACCACCACCAATCCTTCCCCTACGCTTCCACCGTGGCCACGCTCTCCGCCTCCGCGCCATTCCCCACCATCACCCTCGACCTCACTCAGGCGCCCCCTGGGGCCAGCGGCATGCTCCACCGCCTGTCGTCGGTCCAGCAGCAGCCTCCGGCCATGCCGTTCGCGGCACACCCGGAGCTGGCCATGTACGTACAGCAGAGGGCGTCCACGGTGCTCTCGGCCAGGCTTGGGCTTGGCCAGGACGCCCAGCAGCAGTCTGTGATGGAGACGGTGACCGCGGCGATCGCAGCCGACCCTAAGTTCAGCACGGCATTGGCGGCAGCTATCTCGTCAGTCATGGCGGGAGAAGCCCATCGACAGGATAATCTGTCTATTCCCCGTGGTACTACTGTTGGAGAAGCACAGGGTGACGGCCCCGCCGATGTTGGTACCGCCGCGCCCACGGATGGATCACATGTGGCGCTGTCCGGCGGGTCTCCTCGGCTTGCGACGCAATCTTGCACCACGTCGACTACTTGAGGACACGAGCTCAATCGGTGGGCAGATCGATCTGTGCTGCCAGTTGTATTTTGTGATCATTATGAGTGTATATACTCACGGAAATTATAATGCGGAGTAGTGGTACGCGCCCTAGCAGCCGCGCTTGACGCTTTCGTTTGTTCAATGGAATGCTATATGCAAAACTAGTCACATGCAAAAAAGCAAGATGCGAGCCACAGACAGAAGCATCTATCTGAATTGCTACGACGGCATGGACAGAGATATTTTTACAAATATATCCCCCTACGCATCAATATTGTCCAAAATAGCCCCTCTAAACAAAAATGCTAAATGCATCTAGAAGCGGGAAAGCAACATATCGCATGTCCCGCCATGCTGGGTGGAGGAGCACATGTCCCGCCATGCAGACCGGCAGAAAGTGCATGCCGCCAAAGGAAACACTGGAAGTACATGGGCCCAGCGGTGTGCGACCGGCAGAAAGACGGCTTCCACTGGCGGGAAGTATGCCACATTATCATGCCAACGGGATTGGCGGAAGGAGGTGGGCTCGATGGAGGAAAGGCATCCCACAATATCGGCTGGAGTAGTGTAGGTCGAGTTGCCGCCGCAGGTCCAATCATCTCAATTTTTCGTCGTTTTCTTACAAGATGATTTCCTTATCTGGGATGGGCCTGCTATGATAGGTGGTGATTTCACCTTATTTAGATATGTAGAAGAAAAAAGTCGTAGAAATGCAAAATTTAAATGGGTGGATAAATTTAACACATGGGTAGCTTCATCGGCTATATATCTTGGAAATTTATCTATGTGGGGAGAACTCTTCCGTGGACTAGTGGTAGCCGTGCATAAGCGCATAAGGGTCAGGTCCCGGGTTCGAGTCCTCACTTATACCTTAATGACAAAACCGGGGTGGAGTCCCCCCTCCGGTCTTTTTTTTTATCTATGTGGGAGAGCATACATTTGGGGAAATAATCAGGGAATTTGATTGTGTGTAAACTAGATAGGATTTTTGGTTCTAATGGGTTTCTTTTCAAGGACAAACAACCAATAGTTGTTGTCTTTTGCATTAAGATTTTAGAAAAGGAGTTTTTACAAGAGTTTATTACAGCATTTCCATCCACCCAACTCCCTAAGCCTACTCCACCCGATGATCTACTCTTCTTCTCGCCTTATCCCACAACTCTAGTTCGTCAGTTGTGTCATTGACCACCTGCAACAAAGTCTTGCTCTTACCATCGAAAACTATTGCATTCGCTCGAGCCACAACTTACGCATCCCAGCTATGATGATCGTCGCCGATCTACTAGTTTTGATGCATTATTTCCCCTGGCAAGTGTCAGGGCTTTAACTAGAGTTGATAGTGACTATAGTCCAATCTTTTGGGATTTTGGGGAAGGTCAAATGTTTAGAAAAAGTAGTTTCAAGTTTAATAAATGGTGGAATCTCCATACCAAACTTTAAAGGGATAGTGTGTAAAGCTTATGCCTGGGAAAAAATATTTAGGAATATAGTAGATGTCTATAAGGTCAGATATTTTAGGAAGTTAGTTAAGGGTTGGGGTGCTAATTTAGGAGCTGATATTAGAAAGCATAAGAAAAAGCTGACGAGGAGTGTGATGTTTTAGGTATGAAGTCTGAAAGGAACTTTCTACTGGTAAAAGAATAAGTTATGTAATATTCACAGTGAGCTAAATAATGTTTGGGTGTTGGAAGAATTTAGGCTAGGCAGTTTCATATGAAATGGAATCGGGGATGGACCGTGAATCTAAAAAAATAGAGCAGTGTCGCGGTACATCCATGTCCAGTGAAGTTGCAATGCTCGTATAAGAGAGTGGGCCCTGCATCTGAATAACTTCGGATCCCGTCATTTCTCCCCCCTCCCCCCCACCAGGTGCTTTGAGAGTCGTGCGAGAGCGACCGGGTCGCTCCCGCACCCTTCTCGCCGGAGTAGCCGGTGGGAGGTGGTGGCGGAGGGACGCCGGGGTAGGTTTAGGTGTAGCTTGTTGTTCTTTGAGTAGGTGTTGTCCCGTATGGGCGTTTGGGAGTAGGCCGCTAGATCTCGCCGGCCGGATCTGGCTCGTTCCGGTGGTCCTCTTCGTTGCTGTGTGGCTCCGGTGGCAGGGGGTCGCGCAGGTGGTGGAGTGGGTGCTGGAGATCTCCGTCAATAAGGTCAGCTCGAGCTTGTCTGCTTCGGCATCGGGGCGCGGTGCCGGGTGGTTGCCCCAGGTCCTCTTCGCTGAGCCTTCATGGCGGAGGCCGATGGTGAAGCTCCGACGGGCAGGCTCGTTCAATAAGCGCTCTGGCCTCCATCTCGTCCACCCTGAAATCCTTCTCCTTCTCTTGGCCGGCCGTGGCGGCGAGGGAGAGAGGGGCGGGAGCTCGGTGGTGCTTGGGGATGGAAGGTTGTTGGCCCTCTGCGCGCGAGAGCTTCTCGTGCGCTTGAAGCTGCAAATCATGGAGTTCCCAAGCGGCCGCTGCTCAGCGACGCCGCTACCCATGGCTGATGGAGCCACTCCTGCCGCGGGAATCAACCCGGGCATCTTCTTCCTCCAGGCCGATGCGCCGAAGTGGAGGATCTTCCTCGACCCTGGCAAGGGACTCATAGCCAGCGCCGCCCCAAGTGGCATGTTCCCCGGCGGCGACGCAGGCTCCTCTGCTTTGTGGTCAACCAGGCGCGGTGGAGAAGACGATGGGCTTGATTGCTTCCTCCAATTTTTTCCCAGGGTCTTTTCTGTAAAAGTGTTAGCCTTATCTGCAGTTACCCTAACTTGTAGGGGCTTCACTGTAATTTGTACCCACAGCTTTGTCTAATGCAGCTTCTGGGGCCTTCGGGTCCGTTTATGTTCAAAAAAAAAAAGAGAGAGTGGGCCCTGGAAAATGCAAGTTTTTTTTCTGGACTGCCAAAAAAGACAAGATCTTGACGGCTGGTGCTCCAGAAATATTCCACGCTGATCACAAGGTCCAACTGCACGCACAGCACGACGCTACCTGCCCAGGTACGCAAACCGCCGCTCTCGAAATCAAGATCTCTCTTTCTTTCATTTACATGTAATAAATTGAGAACTTTCTTGTGAATCTTGGTCCGAAATCAAGAATATTTGGTCAAGTCGCATGCCGATTGCAGAAACAGATAACACGTTTTGTCTTCAGGACTATACATTTTATCCATCTTACCTCCGCGAGTTAACATACTTTTATTTACTCATTTTTCCTGGACGAAAGTCATAAAATGGCTACCAAGTAGACAGAACAGAGAGAGATCAGCATCATCTGTAACCAACAAATTCAAAGGGCCGCTGCACACCAGTCTGTGCACCTGGGTCCTTCGACCTTGGCGGGTAGCACGGCCTTTAGGAGTCTGCTGGCTGGCACTCCAGATGGTGATGTGGTGACTGGTCAAGGTGAGGCCGTGGTTCTGCAGTCGGGAGGGGTTGGGGACAACCCGGACCCTGTTTCAGTTCCAGAGACCACGAGGTGTGCCCACAGCTTGGAAAAGGATGCGGCTTCCTGTGGTGACTCCACGGCTGCCATCTTAGCCTCGTCCTCTGCGGTGCTGCCAACCCAGGAGGCCCAGGTTGAAGCCCAAGATGGTTTCTTTTGCGTGTCTAGCCCTGCAAGACGACGCACAGAGCAAGGAGTTGGACTTCGATGAGGCCCAAGACTCCTACTTGGGTCCCAACAGCCAGATGCAGCTCATGGAGTCGTTGCTAGTCGAGCAACAGTGTCAACAAGTTCTCAAAAAAAAAAAAGCAACAGTGTCAACAGGAGGTTGTCGCTGAAGCTGCGGCCTTCTCCAGGATCAAATCCTTCTGCGCTAAGGTCCTCAAATCTCTGGCACCCCCGCTTCTCCGTGAGATTGAGTCAGTCAACCTTCGTGCAGTTCCCGAGCCAGCCACCCCGATTCGGAACTGCTACTAGCATGGTTCGCAGTAAAAACAAGGCCACTCCGGCGGAAACGGTCCTCCTCAAAACTCTTGGCATCACCGACGGCGAGATCCCGGTTCAGGAAGAACACCTTGAGACGCTCAGAGACTTCTTTGATTCCCCAGTCAAGGAACAAGACCTTCGTGCGCTTGCTGCCATCTTTGGCAAAGTGATGCCTTGTAATCTGACGCAGCCACGCTTGGAGCAGGCTCCGGTTGCTGTCAGTGCCTGTTAAGGTGTTTTTATTGTTCCCAGGAGTTTGCATCTAGTTTTCTTATGGATATCTTACTAGATCTTTTAGATTGGAATGTAAGGGGGCTTAATGACCCTGACAAGCGTGACGCTGTCAGGGAATTTGTGGACACACTGCATGTTAATGTAGTTTGCTTCCAGGAGACGAAAATGGCTCACATTGACATCTTTGTGGTTATGCAATGCCTGGGCCCTGCCTTTGATGGCTTTGCTTTTTTGCCGGCGGTAGGAACTAGAGGTGGTATTCTCCTCGCTTGGAAGACAGCGGAGGTTGCTGTTCGTAACATCACCCTTGACACTTATGCGCTCACTGCTGAGGTTCATGTTAATGACCACTGCTCTTGGTGGTTAACTGTGGTTTATGGGCCACAAGATTTCGAGGATAAGGTGAAGTTCCTTAGGGAACTTTCTGAAAGAAGGTTGCTATGCCCTGGGCCATGGCTACTTCTTGGTGACTTTAACATGATTTTGAGAGCTTCAGAAAAGAACAACTCCAATCTGGACAGGAGAGCGATGAACATCTTCAGAGATTTTGTATACGAGCTTGAACTGAAGGAACTTTACCTTCACGGCAGGTTATTCACCTGGAGTAATGGGAGAGAGACACCCACCATGTCCAAAATTGACAGAGTTTTTGCCTCGGTTGCCTGGGACATGGACTTTCCCGACAGTTTTCTTCAAGCTCTATCCTCGTCGGTTTCTGACCATGCCCCCCTACACCTCTCTTTGGCTGCTACCTCTCGTCCGAAAAGGAGATTTCGCTTTGAACTGTTCTGGTTAAAGCTGCAGGGGTTCGAGGATGCTGTCAAAAATGCTTGGGTGTGTGATCCTAGTATCGTGGATCCCTTCAAGAGGCTGGATGCACTGCTCCGTAATACTGCAGCCTCGCTGCAGGCCTGGGGGCAGAAGAAGGTTGGCAACATCAAACTACAACTTGCTGTGGCTCACTTGTTAATCCTCAAGTTTGATGTGGCCCATGAGCATAGGGTACTTTCGGAGGGTGAACTCTGGCTCCGCAGTTCTCTGAAACTTATAATTCTAAGCCTATCCTCGCTGGAACGTACGCTGGCTAGGCAAAGATCCAGAACCAGATGGCTGCAAGAGGGTGACACCAACACAAAAAAATTCCATGTTCTGGCTAATGGTAGAAGATCAAAAAAATTCATTGCGGCTGTTAGCAGAGAAGGTACAGTTTTCACGGATCAGAAAGGCAAGGAAGATGCCTTCTTTCAGGAGTTCAAAAGCCTCATTGGCACCTGTCAGAATAGGGCACATTCTATCAACTTGGACCTCCTTAATTTGCCTGCCCTTGACCTAAGTGAGCTGGACTCTATCTTCACGGAGGAGGAGGTTTGGGGGGTAATTAGAGACATGCCCAAGGATCGAGCCCCGGGGACTGATGGATTTTGTGGTGCTTTCCTTCAGAAAGCCTGGCCGATAATCAAGTTGGATATCATGGCGGCTGTCTTGAAGCTTTATGTGGGAGATGGAAGAGGCTTTGGGAGGTTAAATGGTGCCCTGGTAACTCTAGTTCCCAAGAAGCAGGATGCTATTTCCGTGGGTGATTATAGGCCGATTAGTCTTGTCCACAGCTTTGCCAAGTTGTTCTCCAAGCTGCTAGCAAACCGGCTGAGGCCAAGAGTGCATGAGATGGTGAGCACCAACCAGTCTGCGTTTATCAGAGGACGCAGCTTACATGACAATTTTCTCATGGTTAGGCAAGTTGCCAGGAAGATCAACTCGAGGAGACACCTAGGAACTTTGCTCAAGCTTGATATCACACGAGCCTTCGACTCCTTATCCTGGGCTTTCCTTTTTGAGGTGCTGCGCAAAATTGGGTTCAGTGAGATTTGGTTGAAATGGATTGCCTTACTACTATATTCTGCGCACACCAAGATTCTGGTGAATGGAAACCCTGGGCTGAAAATAATTCATGCAAGAGGACTGCGGCAAGGAGATCCTATTTCGCCGACCTTGTTTGTAATTGGGATGCAAGTATTCTCTGCCCTTTTCCTTTTGGCTATCAACGACCAAATCATCTCGCCGATCCCTGGCATTACACCCCTGCAGCGTGTCTCTCTTTTTACGGATGATGTGGTTTTGTTTGTTAACACCAACAGATTTGACCTGCATGCGCAAATCCTAAATCTGTTTGGGGAGGCTTCTGGCTTGAGAATCAACTATAATAAATCGGCTGCCACCTTGATTAGGGGATCCCCTCAGCTTGCAAGTTTGGTTAAAAGAGTGTTGCGTTGCCAGATTGCTAAATTCCCTATCAAATACCTGGGGTTGCAATTGGCTTTACGCCCTCTAACAAAGGCGGAATGGCAGCCTATTCTAGATGTGGCTGTTGCCCTCTTACCAGCTTGGCAGCGTGGACTGTTAGATAAACCTAGGCGTTTGGTGTTGATCAAAGCTGTGATGAGTGCTAGGCCTATTCACCACCTTATGGTAAACAATGCACCTCTTTGGTTGTTTGAGCAGGTTTACAAGTGCTGGAGAGGTTTCTTTGGGGCAGGCAAGGAGGGGGCACATGGGGGACAATGTTTGGTGGCCTGGGATACCATCTGCCGTCCTACTTGCTTTGGAGGACTGGGCATCAAGAATTTACAGCTGCAAGGGTTGGCTCTACGCACCAGATGGGAATGGCTTAGTCGCACTGATCCCACAAGACCATGGCAGGGCATCCCGATGCTAAAAGATACTGATACGAAGGATGTGTTCCGCAGTCTTGCCAACATCACAGTGGGGCGTGGCAACATGGTCTTGTTCTGGACTGATAGATGGCTGGATGGCTCCTCCGTGGCTGATCTTGCACCGCTGGTACTTCTTGCTGTCCCAACACAGATTAAGAATAAACGCAAAGTTGAGGAGGCCATGTTGGAAAATAGCTGGGTGAATGACATCAAAAACCCTTTGACGGTTGAAAGCTGGCGACAGTGTGTGCTTCTCTGGGTGCACCTACACACGATTCAGCGAGATGAGTCGGCAGAGGACACCTTCAAATGGACGGGTTCGAGCTCCGGAGCCTACTCAGCGAGCTCAACTTATGATATGATGTGCCAGGGCAGGACTAGGTTCGAGGCAGCTGGTTGTATCTGGAAGTCCAGGGCTACTCTTAAATGCAAGATCTTTGCATGGTTAGCTTGGCAATATAGACTTTGGACTTCTGATAGGAGATTCAGGCATGGCCTTCAGGACGCCACCTCGGAGTGCTTCACATGCTTACAAGAAGATACGGTTGACCACATCCTCATCCAGTGCGTCTATGCAAGGGAAGTATGGTACTGGGTTTTCAGGCGAACTAGTGCCCAAGCTGCCATCCCCGATCCGACAGACAACCTACACTCCCGGTGGCTGAAGGCGAGGCGCAACTTCAAGGGTAAAGACAAAAGAACCTTCGATACCCTGGTGATTTTAACTTGCTGGAGTTTATGGAAGCAAAGAAATGCTAGATGCTTCAACAATCCTAGCAGACAACATTCGGTTCAGAGCTTAGTTCAGTGCATCCTTGATGAGCTGAATTCTTGGCTTAGGCTAGGTGTTGGAGGGAGTAACAACACTCTTCGGGAGTAGTTGCCTTGTACATTTGGGTGTGGTGTTGCGTTGACCGTGTTGTTGGTCAGCCACTCTTGTAAATTTTCTTGCTATCTTCTACTCCCTCCGTTCCAAATTAGATGACTTGTATTTGTCTAAAAATGGATGTATCTAGACATGTTACAAGTTTAAATACATTCACTCTTGGACAAATGGAAGTCATCTAATTTAGAACGGAGGGAGTATAAAGCTACGGTACGCCAATGGCGTACTCTCTAAAAAAAAATCTAGAAAGACTGCAAGTCTCCTTGCATACAGATTATTATTCTTACATTATACAGCTCGAAAAAGGGAAGAGAGAAGACCCGTCACGTTATTGCAAGCTCAAATACAACATGTCAGTTTGTAAAAGTACACTACATCAACGGGCGATGCCATGGGGCAGGGTATTGAATAACTAGACCTCAATTGAGAACTGGCTGTGGCACAGATCCACACCTAAGTAGTCGGCCACAGCATCTTAGGATGGAGTGCTGGCTGTCACTGCCTGGATGTGATGTCCTCACGCCAGAGTTTCTTGCTGAGAACAAAATCGTGGGGAAAAAACATCAGGTCATAATATGTTCGTAATCAGATTAGTAAGAACAATCATCAAGTATTCGATCACTACCACATATTAATACCATCTGCCAAACAAATTCAGCTGCCACCATAATCACTAATCATGAAAGACATCACAACCACGTCAAACACTAGCTGCAGAAAACTTGGACATCTCATTGACAATGGATATCAACTATGGAACTCCTTGACACCATGATGACATCATATGATGTACATTACAGTCTATAATAACTTACTGTAAACTAACAGTGCAATGTCAATAATTCAATAGTTCCACTACTAGTTACCCACATAGATAGTGGGTTAACAGAATATGGAGTGGAACATATACGGTGCTCTAGTTTCCTCGCCAATAATTGTGGAACTGAACGGGAACAAAAATATCAGGTATTAGCCTTGCTTTTAAATCTGAAACTCTGACTAAAAACCTTTGTTTTGGGATAAGAAATGGTAAGGATTTGGATGGCATGCCATGTTGAATCCTGTAGGAATTAAAAACACAAGAATCTGTAATCGAATCTGTTTGGTTGCATCACAGGAAAAACGCATCAACTTTCATATAGCATTAGTTGCATGGTATAGTTGTCACAGAAACAAAGGAAATTTTCCATGAGGTTCAATCAAATGGAAAATATTCTTTAAAATTGCATGCAAAGTAGAACATAGGAAAAATTCCGTGGTTTCCAATCCTACAAACCAAACAAATTCTAGAGGAAAACATTCTAAGGAATGAAATCCTATAAAGTTCAAATGAAATTCATTTAAAAAAAGGCTCTAAACGAATAACTTGATATACGGATCCGTAGTCATTGTGGGTGTGTGTACTAGCATAACTCACATTGTGCGCCTCTTTGGTTAGCATGATTCTGAAAATGCAGGAATATGGAAAAGGTAGAATTGGCATGTCATACACACTGAATCCTATAGGAACAAAAAACACAGGAATCTAGAATCTGTTTGGTTGCACCACAGGAAAAATGCTGAAACTTTCCTGTGGCATTAAATGGCATAGTTGTCATAGAAACAAAGGAAATTTTCCATGAGATTGGACTCAACGGAAATTCTTCTTTGGAATTGCATGCAAAATAGAATCTACGAAAAATTCTATGGTTTCCAATCCCAAACCAAACAAACTCTATAGGAAGAAAATCCTAAAGAATGGAAGCTTCTAAAATCCATGATAAATTCTTTTGAAGCAAAAAAGGCAGTGTATAGTTTGCTACAGAACTCCCTAATACGTGCTGATGTGCGTACTAGCAAAACACGCACCGTATAACAGCTTAGCAGATACAACATAGCAAAAAGCATTCACAAAAGCAGAAGAAACAATTAGTAAGGTTATCCAGCATGACATACAAATTTTCACATCCTTAACAACTCTTGCGATCTTATATAGTTAACATCAACATTAAAGCCTTTTTTCCTAAGCAAGGTTGGGTAGGCTACAATTCAATCTTATATAGTGATCTAAGAAAGTTCCCATAAACAAATAAATTCTTCAATAGACCAATTCCTTATGAAGAAGACGAGTAACACTCGACTTTCTGCTTTTACAGCTATAGATTTATTGGTTGTGATTCGCTTGGACACGGTTCTGGAAAGATTATGACGATCTATCTGCGGCAATCAACTAATGAAAAAATAAACACCAGATGGATGGTCAGATTTTTTTTGCGGGAATTTCTAACATATCTCTCTATTTTCAGCCGTATCTTGCTTTTAGTATGTAACAACAACTAGCAGTATTGTTAATCTTAGTAGATAGAAAACAAACAAACAAAACCGAGTATGGCTAATAAGACATCATACTATCATACTATCATACTCCCTCTGTCCCCAAATAGGTGACGTAAATTGAGTAAAAAAGTCAATACTTTCTAAGTTTGGCCAAATGTATAGCAAATATATATACAGAAGTAAGAAGGTCTACAATACCAAATCAATATCAATATATACATTATAAGATATATTTGGACAAACTTAGAAAGTGTTGCATTTTTTACTCAATTTATACGCCACCTATTTGGGGACGGAGGGAGTAGTAACTAGACACCTCGGGTATCATGGAAGTATAGCATCTCTTCGGCACCGTTTAGCTTAATCAACGCAGCAGAATATGCTAGGTTCTACTACTCATGTCGGACGCACGATCTAATTTTGACCATCAATTTGACCAATAATACATGAGATATGTGTCAAAAAGATGTGATCTACTTATCGGGAACTTTTTATTGAATACCAATTCAATGGTATAATTTTTGTAGCACCTGACCCACATTTTTTAGGTCAAATAGATAATCAAAGTTGAACTTCAAAATACATCTGTGCGATATGAGTAAGGAACAGAGGGGCCATTTGCATGCAAACATTTTCATGTTCTATTGGTATATGAGTACATAAAATTTCAAAAATCAGCATTTTATACAGATAAACTGTGGGTCGGTAGAATGTCAAATAAATGCACAAGCCAGATCATCAGTGAGATGTACAAGATTGTAGAATCTGGAAAATGTCATGTGTAAAAGCATGTTCGGTAGAAGCATGTCTTGCAATAGGCGACTATGCCCAGAGTGCGATACAACAATTGAACAAATTTATGGTGTTAATTTGCATCTTGATCTTAAATACAGTCAAGTTGCAAAATATTATACTAACCAGCGGAACTAGTTGATGAATGTATAGTCTATAAATGAAGAAAAGAAATGATTAGAACAAAGTCAGTGTTAATAAGTGTACCTTCTCAGATGGCCGCAATTTACTGCTGGTGAATCCCTCAGCAACAAGCTTATTGACAGCGTCTCTCAGCCTTTCATACTCCTCCTTGACATTGTAAACCTGGTGTGAGATCCTTACATACCCAGTCACTGGATGACCATTAGTATCCTTTGCCATCTCTTGCTCTTCAACCCTTCTGGTATTGTAGTATATTGGCACTTCCACCTTGAAATCCTTCCTTAACATGGTCCGCACTCTCATTGCATCATCATCACTCTCAATGCCAAGACAGTTAGGCATCCCTACCATAACCATGCTTCCGCACATTTCTGGCGGCGAACCAAGAGACGTCCCCCATGCCTCGGCAAGCATCATACCCATCTCGATCACCTTCTCATGGTTCCGGTTGCGTATCCCCTCAATCCCACCTTCAAACCGGTTCACAAAGTTGATAGCTTCAGGAACGACGATCTGGGCACTATAATCCCGTGTCCCAATCCATCCGCTCTCCATAGGAAGCCCATTGCCATACTCGTGTGACACCACAGGGTGGTGGAGCTGAGAGGCTACTGGGCCACCCTTGCGGGTGTGCAAGAAAGCCACGGCCGGGGGACAAAAGAACCACTTGTGGAGGTTGCTAGTGTAGAAATCGGCCCCAATGTCACGCACATCAACTGGGACTTGCCCAATGGAGTGTGCAGCGTCGACAAAGACCTTGTCGACGCCCTCTTGGCGGCAGATGGCGACGAGTTCCTTGACTGGAATAACAACACTGGGCATGGAGGTGATATGGTCAATTACCGCGAGGCGGACCCTGCGACCACCAGCCTTGGCAACGGCGAGCGCAGCATGGAACTCTGCAATAATGGCGTCGGGTGAAGCGACAGGGAACGGGAGGGGTACCTCGACGACGGTGGCCCCCGCGCGGGCAACATAGGCCTGGATAGATTTCTTGACCGCTCCGTAGGCGTAATGGAGCATGAGCACCGCGTCGCCAGGTGCGTAGTGCCCCTCGGCAAAGCTCCACGCTGTGTGCTGCAGCACGATTGCTGCGGCGGTGGTGGCGTTGTCGACGAGGGAGATCTCGGAGACGTCCCCGGCGTTGACGAGGGCGGCGACGGCGGCGCGGGAGCGGCGGAGCCCCGGCTGGAGGCTATGGAAGTAGAAGTCGTCGGGCTGGGCGAGGAAGAGGCGCTGCCAGCACCCCTGCTCTTCGAGCACGGAGGCCGGGCAGGAGCCGAAGCTGCCGTTGTTGACGCGGGCGACGGCGGGGTCGTGGTGCGCGAACTCGTCGCGGATCTCAGCGGCCGAGATCAGCGCCCCGCGCGGGCGCTTCGCGGGGGGCGGGGACGGGCCGTTGCCGTTGCGGTGGCCGTTCTCGGCAGCCTCGTCGAGCGGGATCGACGCCATCGCCGCCGCCGCCGAGCTAGGGTTGGGATGGGATAGAGAAAGGGCGAGAGTGATGGGGAAGAGGCTTGGGAGAATGGGGCATGTCGTCGGGGTCCGGCGGATTGGGTTTGGGTCTTTGGGACTCGAGTCACTTTGTGCTGCGCAAATCGAAAAGATCATATACTTCCCATCTTTTCCTTCAAATTATCTATTTGCCAAAACAATCTCGTTCTCTTCCTCCTTTGATGTGAAGAACAGATTTTTTTTATTCGGGGCATTTTAGGGCCTCTTTGATTATTCAGATACTTTGAAATTTTGTGTACTTCCACCGATCCATTAATGTTTCCAGCGACACATTTACCGGATCGGAGGGATACTTGATTTGCAGGATTGAATCCAAAAAACAAATCTCAAAGGATTCCTTTGCACTAACATTTCATAAAAATCTAACATCCACTCACATCTCTTTTTTAAAAACCTTTATATTTCCTACGATGGATTTAAACAAACTTTGGTGCATAGGAAATCTTATAAGATTCGAGTGGGTATGTACGACATTGCAAACTGATTTTTTGTTCCCATGTTTGACTCTTTTAGAATCCTATTAATCTAAAGGTGAAAGATCGAACAGGTCGCCTGGGGGTGAATAGGTGACTACAATTTTTAACGTTTTCTTATCAATTTAGTGATTAATAAAAATTTATTTTTCCTATATCATGCAACTAGATGGACAACTTATATGACAATATGGATACAATCTAATTTAGAAGATAAACAAGCATATAAAACTAGATATGAATAAGTGAAAAGGTTGACAAATAATCACACAATGGACGCGATGAGTATGTCGTGTCTCGGATCACGGACACCGGGGGTAAAGGATACCCCTTTTTAGGTTCGGCACGGGGCGCGAAGGAGGCTGGGAGACGCTTCACCCAGGAGGTGGTCGCCAAGCTCTTCGGTGGGGAGATCAGGCAAGCAACACAGAGACGCAGAGAGTTTACCCAGGTTCAGGCCGCCCGGAGGCTAAAAGCCCTACTCCTGCATGTCTGGATTGATGTAGTCATCATGGTGTGGTTTACAAGGGTGTTCTTGGGGATGAACCCGGCAGGGTGCTGGCCGGAGGCAGACGAAGAGCAGATCCTGCCCTCAGGAGATCACCTCTCTCTCTACCCTCCAAACCCTAGTCTAGCCTTGCCTGAGCTATGCTTGCAACTTGTCCTTCTACCTCGGTGCCTTGGTCCTCCTTTTATAGGTTAAGGGGATCCGACATGGGCACGCGAGGAGCGTGAGGGGTTTTAGGCGGGAAAACTCCTCGGTGGTCTAATGGAGGCGACGTGGCCTCCTCTCGTCCAAGTATCTCCGATGGTTAGGTGTGGTCGTCCACCTTTGGGGAAAGCGGGGTGGACTGAGTCTGACAGTCCCACCGACCATGCCCAAGGCGACGTCACTGGAGGCGCGCCCTTCGTCTTGGCGCCCAAATCTTCTACCAACTTCATGCACGAGCTGGCATGCTTATCATCTTCGATGTACGGAGGCTCGAACCCGGGTGAGCGCCTGGCCTCCTGCCGGGCACTCGGACCCGCGGGTGCTCCGCCTTGTTCGCCGGGTGACATGTGACCCCGTAAGGCCACATGGTCCATAGCCGTGGTTTGCCGATGTCGAGCTTGACGGGTTTCCTTGGGGCAGATGGGCTGGCCCATCTACCGGTCTTGACTCCTTGTCTTGTCAATCTTCTTGGTAGGCCCAGGTTGTGGACCCACTTTGCCCGCATCAGGGGAACCCCATGTTCCACTTTTGCGACAGTAGCCCCCGGGCATGGTCCCGGCGGGTACTTGCTTCTGCCGCCGGGGCTATGACCAAAAAGTCGGTCAAAGTGGGTCCCCGGCGTCTTGTCTTGGTTGATCCGTCCCATCCTTCAGAGAGTGAGTCTTTGAGTTATTCCGCTTGGGGGAATAACTACGTCTGCCTCCTCGATTCCCGCTACGGAGAAGCCGAGGAGACCATTGAGAGAGAGAGGGCTCTGAGCCTATAAAAGCGAAGGGGCGCCTTGCGAATCTCCATCCTTCTTCTCCATTGCTTCACCGCTCCCTACCCAGGCCTCTGGTTCCAATGGCGAGAGGGAA
The DNA here is from genome assembly GCA_947311845.1 of Poa pratensis. Lineage (NCBI taxonomy): Eukaryota > Viridiplantae > Streptophyta > Magnoliopsida > Poales > Poaceae > Poa > Poa pratensis. The sequence goes on along the minus strand of CAMZMU010000109.1, from coordinate 3,410,925 downwards.
GAGAGGTGTTGGGCGTCCTCGTTCTTCGGCTCCAGTGGAGGAAGGCCGCAGCAATCGCGGAAGGGCCACCTCAAGAGGGGCGAGCGAAGCGCGGCCGTGGTGGTCGAGCGACGACGAGGCGTGGGAGATCTCCTTCCCCACCTCCGCGGAATGCGTTCCACACGAGCTTCGCGTCGTTCGAGTTCGTCATAGATCCGCGCCGCAAGATCCGCAGCTGGATCCACCTTCCGGATTCCTTCGCGGCGGCGGTGGAGGACAACAGGCCTCCAGGCTTGTGGTTGCAGGTAGACGGTTGACCCAATGGCCCCGCCTGGGTCTCGTGGAGTACACCGTCGACGACTCCATGCTCCTAGGTCAGGGATGGAAGTCGTTTGCCCGCTCCCATCGTCTGACCCGGGGGCAATATCTCGCGTGCAAGTTTGACGGCGACACCACGCTCGTCATGAAGATCTTCAGGGCCGCAGGAGGGCACGTGGAGTGCTGCGCGGAGAGCGAGAGCAGCAGCGGCTCCAGCTCCGACGACGTGGATGAAGATGAGGAAAACTCATCTAGCATCAAGTTGAGGAGAGCTCATCTTCCACGGGGTGAAGGGTGCCAGGGTGCAGACCTTGAAGATGTCCTTGACCTCCTTCTTGGCCGCCTCGTCTACGTACTTCTGGAAGTGGCGTCTTCCATTGTACAGCGGTCCTCCTTGTTCGTCAGGGGCCAACCTTTTTTGTTGTAAAAAGTAGCACCTCTTTGTAGATCTTGAAATGAAGAAGAACTTGTCTCTTTTTGGTCCTTTGGTCTTCGTGTTGTACTTGGTGTGAATGAGAACGGGTTTTTTGCAAAACGCGCTCTAATTACTGCGGTAGCCGTGTCGTCGGGGGGTAGGTGGAGCGTGAAGGGTCTATAAAAGGCCCCTCAATCCCCAACTCCCTCAACGCAGCTTCTCGTCTTTCTTCCCTTGCTTCTTTACCCACCCCTCCGTAGATTGCAGAGCAATGTCCGGTGATGAGGAGATGTCCTTGTCTAACAACTTGATGCTGGAAGAAGAGGTCGCATCTCGACCCCGTCCTTCCTTGGTTTTCCCAGCGGTGGGGAACATTGCTGGCTCTGCTGCCATGGAGGCTGCGGTGGCATTGGTGACTCGAAAGGACGTCATCAAGAGGAGCTTGTGGTAGGAGGCAGCCGGCAATCCAAGATTGATTCGCCTCCTCAGCGATCTTGACAAGGTCTTCCATGTAAGTCTCCTTAACCTTGGCAACGCGATCTCAAGGAGGACTTCGCGGTTAGACCCGTTTTCTTCCTTTGGTGCAGGACGAGGAGGATACCATGGACAAGTTCGTGGACCATGTATACTCCATCTTCAGCCAGCATGTGCCAGGATTCGCCGAAAAGTCCTGCCTCCCATGGGATCCCTGAAGATCCTGCGCGTGTGCTCTCCTTCTTCCCAGGCGTCCCCAGGAATCAAGAGTTTACCCGGCAGGCAATAAAAAACAAGACTGCACAACTAGGGGTTTTAGCTCTGAGCTGGCCTTAGTAGATAGGCTTGATATGTATTCAGGAAGTTGCAAAACTGAATGTAACCCAGAAATGTAATTCGAAATTTAAATTCAGATGAATGCAACCTATTTTCTCAACTCCCGGGGTGATTTCCCAAATCTCCCTTTGCACTAACGTCCTGTCAAGTTTTCAGAGGAGATCCCTTAGGTGCCAAGTATCCTCACTGCATGCATCCCAAATTCGCTGCTAAGATGCGGATACAATAGTAATACCCCTAAGAGACCTATACCTTCCGGGAGCCTACTCCACTGTCCTCAGTTACTAGGCAAGAGGGAAACAGACCATTCGCCGGGGTGGACGCTTTACTCTCTCAAAGGCTCTCATCAACAATCAAGCATGCGCAGGTTGATAGTATATTGACTCCGAGCGAGATGTATGCCTAAGTGCAGGATGCAGATGCAAGGACTTAGCTGAGTTTTTGCCGCGTCCTTGACCCGTCCTGCCTCCCCGGGTATCCAGCTTCTTGATTGTTTTCCATCGCCAACTTCTGTCCCGGGAAAGGAGCTGCACACAGCAAACTTTCAGTAGGAAAAAATGGACCCTCTCTTCAGGCCATGACGGTGTTTCATCCGAAACAATCCGCAAGCAACGTTGTAAGTGCATTTTGTGATCAAAATACACAGCACTGCCCGATCCCTTCTTTCCGCGGCAGTACGGCATGATCAGGTGGCAGTGCCTAAACCGGTAGGACACTCGCGCTCGACCCATCAGCCACCGGCACTATACGAGCCCCCTGCTTGCGGGTTGTTACGGATGACACACTTTCATGTCAAGAATTGAGGCTCACGGAATTGAAATGACTTATCTTTTATTCCTTGGCGACGATTTCTTACACCCTATTACAAAACACTAGCCCCTTGGGCGTGCTTAGCGAATTCGGCGTTTGTCGATTCGTGTTCATAATTAGGGGTAGAACTTGTGGATATTCTCGATGTTCCAGGCGTTGCCTTCAGGCCTGCCTTTCTAGTCCTCCAGATAGACTGCTCTGGGTCTCAGGGTATGAGTCACCCGGTATGGTCCTTCCCACTTGGATGACATCTTGTTCAAGCTATCGAGCTTTTGTTTCTTGCGGAGTACCAGGTCCCCGGGTTGCAGTTCCCATGACCGAACATGGCGATTGTGGTATTGCCGAAGCCCTTGCTGGTATCGAGCTGATCGTAGCAAAGCTCGACACCGAACCTCCTCCAGAAAGTTTATGTCATCGATCCTCCGTTCCCTTGGGTGTCTTCATCGTAAGCGAGTACCCAGGGAGATCCGTGCCTTAGCTCCGTTGGCAGTACGGCTTCAGCTCCATAGACAAGGAAGAACGGTGTTTCTCCAGTTGTTCGGCTTGGTGTTGTTCTGAGAGATCATAGTACACTTGGTAGATGATCTATCCAGTTCTTCCCCTTGTCTTCCAATTTGTCAAAGGCCTTGGTCTTCAGACCCTTGAGGACCTCCGCATTGGCTCGCTCCACTTGTCCATTGTAGCTTGGATAGGACACCGAGGCAAAGCAAACCTTGATGCCCAATTCTTCGCAGAAGTTGAGGAAGGCTCGACTTGTGAACTGAGACCCGTTGTCTGTGATGATTTTGTTTGGCACTCCGAAGCGGTACACGATTCCTTCTATGAACTTGATGGCTGCATGTGCTGTCTGACGGGGTACTGGCATCACTTCCAGCCACTTGGTAAACTTGTCAACTGCCACGAAGAGATACTCGTGTCCTCCGACTAATTTTGGCACCTTGCCCACAATGTCCAGACCCAGACTGCAAACGGCCAAGATATTTGTATCGGTTGCAGAGCTTGAGCTGGCTGATGTATGTTCTTCGCATAGTATTGACAGGTTTTGCAGGTCTTGACGATTTGCTCGGCGTCGTGTAGGACTGTTGGCCAGTAGAAGCCTTGGCGGAAGACTTTCCCCGCTTGTGATCTTGACGCAACGTGGCTTGAGCACGTGCCTTCGTGGATGTCCTTGAGGAGCACTTGGCCCTGTTCTCGCGATATGCAACGGAGTTTGACTCCATTGTCACGCCGTCGGTAGAGCTCACCGTTGATCATGACGTAGAGCTTGGCTTGACGAGCCACCCGCTCGGCGTCATGATCGTCCTCCGGAAGGGCATGCTCCGTCATGTACTTGACGATGTCTAGGGCCTAGGGTGGATGGGTACTTTCCACCGGTAGCACCATCTGGCCGAGAAGAAGCATAGCTTCCCTTGGCTTCGGTGCTGCCGGGTCTTGCTCGTCTCCTGGGCTGACTGCCCGGGTTGTCGATGTAGATGGGTCACCAGCCCCCAGTGTCGATGTAGACCTCGCCTTGAGCCTCTCGGGAGAAATTGAGGGTTGCCAGAGCACCTCAATGTAGATCCTGGGAGGCACTGGTTCTCGCTTGGAGGCCATCTGTGACAGTCCGTCCGCGGCCGTGTTCTCTTCTCGAGGGACGTACACGGCCATGAAGCTGTCGAAGCGCCGCTGGAGCTTCCATACCTCTTCGACGTACGGTGCCATCTGAGGGCAGGCGTAGTCCTTGTTCACTTGTTTGATGACTAGCTGAGAGTCACCCTTGACGATGAGCTTGTTGATGCCGAGGCCGATGGCTGCACAAAGTCCCGCAAGCAGGTCTTCGTACTATGTCGTGTTGTTCGAGATGTTCTCCTTGTAGTGCATCTGGACGACGTACTTCAGACGGTCGCCAGTGGGTGAGATCAAGACAACTCTAGCGCCTCCCTGACCCTTGGTGTAGGAGCCGTCGAAGTTCATGACCCAGGCGTCGGGGTCTTCTTTCCCGGGAAGGCTGGACTCCTCCACCGGGTCGTCAAACGCTGTCTCGGTCCATTCCGCCGTGAAGTCGGCCAGCGCCTGACTCTTGATGTTGTTCGTGTGCTCGAACTTGAGGCCGAACCCTTGAAGCTCCATGGCCCACCAGGAGATGCGTCCGGTAGCAAGTGGGTTCTCCAATGGGCTTCTCAGGGGGTATTTGGAGACCACGGTGATAGGGTGGCTTTTGAAGTAGGGCCTCATCTTGCAGGAGGCAATGAGGATTGCCAGTAATAGCTTCTGCATCATGGGGTACCGCTCCCGGGCGTCGCGCAACACCGAACTGATGAAGTAGATCGGGTGCTATATCTTGCGGGTCGCCGAGTCCTCGACGGGCTCGACTTCCTCCGGGCATTCAGCTTCGGGTGGGAAAGAGGTAGCCCCCAGCGATGCTTCTTCAGTGACGCCTCTGGTTGCACTGGTGGGCACGTCGGGATCAGGATATTTAGATCCTTGGTCACCCGGCTGCCGTTTCTTGCTTGGTTGTCCCGGGAGGGTGTTCCCGGGACGCTTGCCCTTGATCTTGCTTGTCTTGACTGGTGGAGCATCTCGTTCTACTACAAGACAGCGCTGATCACCTGATTGGTGGCAGCGATTTACAGTAGCAGAGGCTCCTTTTTCTGCTGGTGCCACGAGGATGGGTGGCGAGGCGAGGTAGTGCTTGAGAAACTGAAGAGCTTCTTCAGCCTCCGGGGTCCACTGCACGGGACCCGACTTTTTGAGTAGCTTGAAGAAAGGCAGACCTCGTTCTCCAAGCCACGAGATGAAGCGCCCGAGTGCAGTAATGCACCCGTTGAGGCGCTGCACATCCTTGACTCGCCTGGGCGCCTCCATGCGCTCGATGGCCTTGATCTTGCCAGGATTGGCCTCGATCCCCCGATGGGAGATCAAGAAACCAAGCAGCTTGCCGGACGGGACTCCGAACACACACTTGTCGGGGTTGAGCTTGAAGTTAACCCGACGAATGTTGTCGAAGGTCTCGTGGAGATCTTGGATGAGGGAGTCCTTGTACCGGGTCTTGACCACGATGTCGTTGATGTATGCCTCGATGTTGCGCATCAGTTGCGAGCCAAGGCAGGCTTGCATGGCGCGCTGGAACGTAGCGCCGGTGTTCCGGAGGCCATAAGGCATCCGGGTGTAGCAGTTGCAGCCCTTGGGAGTGATGAAGGCCATTTTTTCTTGATCCTCCACCGCCATCATGATCTGATGATACCCGGAGAAAGCATCTAAGAAGCACAGAAGTTCGCACCCGGCCGTGGAGTCCACGATCAGGTCGATCTGCAGTAGGGGAAAAGGATCCTTGGGGCAAGCCTTGTTCAGGTCGGTGAAGTCGATGTAGAGCCGCAGCTTGAAGGTCATGGGTTTTGGCACCACCACGGGGTTGGCCACCCAAGTCGGGTGAGGAACCGCCCGGATGACACCGGCTTCCAGCAACTTGTCGATCTCGGACACGATGAACTCCAGCTTTTCCTTGCTCTGCTTCCGCAGAACTTGCTTCACGGGGCGGGCATCCGCACTTACCGCCAGTTTGTGCTCGATCACCTCCCTTGCTACACCGGGTAAACCCGACGCTTCCCAAGTGAAGACATCAGAGTTTTCCCGAAGGAAGGCGACGAGCGCGCTTTCCTATTTGTCGGTGAGGTGGGCGCCGATTGTGATGGAGCGGCTCCCGTCACTGGTCAGCGCCACCTTCTTGGTCATCTGCGGGTCTCCATGAAATGGCGCCTTCTTGAAGGGAGTTGAAGTCGAGCCCCCGGGATACTCACTGCCCCCGGGGAGTGCATCGACGTCAAACTCCTATACATCTTGTGGAACGTCCGAAGTCATCGCCACCGTCTGGTTCAGCTTGTGAACGCAGAAGATAGCGTCGTCGACGTCAGCCTTGACCTTGATCACTCCCCACGCCGCAGGGATCTTCATCATGTTGTAGGCGAAGTGGGAGACGGCCATGAACTTGGCCAAAGCGGGTCGGCCGAGTATGCCGTTGTACGGGAGTGGCGTGTCCGCGACGTCAAAGACGATTTCCTCAGTGCGGAAGTTCTCCGGGTCACCAAAGGTGACCGGTAGAGTAATCTTTCCCAGCGCGCGAGTGACACTCCCGTTCACGCCTTGGAAAACGCCGGTGTCTTGTAGGCGCGACAGGGGGATTTGCAGAGTAGCCAGGACCTTCGCCATCAGCAGGTTGAGGCTGGACCCTCCGTCGACCAGCATCTTGGTGACCTTGTAGTTGTGGATGATGGGCGACACGATCAAAGGCAGGGTCCCTACCCCAGCAACATTGTCAGGGTGATCTTCTGGATCGAAGGTGATGGCTCGATTAGACCATTCCAGAGGCTTTGGCGGGACAAAAGCTACCGCGTTCAGCTCCCAGACGAGTCTCTTGCAGGCGTCATTGGAGGGAGGCAGAGAGCCCCCCCCCCCCCCCCCCGTGCACCCGATGACTCCATTGACTTCTTGGAACTTCCTGTTATTGTCGCCTTGAGGAGCATGAGCCTCTTCGTTGTTGTTGTGGGTGGTCTCTTGATTGTTTTGCCAGCGGCCGCCCTGGCGCGACCCCACCCACGGTCGCCTCCGCCGTGGCGACCGGTGGGACAGTCACGAGCGATGTGCCCGGAAGTGTCGCAGGTGTAGCATCCATCAGGGTTGGTCCCGTTGGCGCGGTGTTGTGCTCGTAAAGCGAGGAACTTCATCTGGCATCAGTCCTTGAGCGCGTGGTTGCCGTCAGGATGGATGTGGCACCACGGGTCATCTTCTTCTTCAGAGGTCGATGCGGGCTTGGCCTTCTTGGTAAGGGGCTCGGTGACGAAGACGCGCTTGTCGGGTCCAATATCCCGTCTGAAAGGATCGAGTAGGTTGACTAGAGGGGTGGGGGGGTGAATAGGCAACTACAAATTTTCCTTTTCTTTTAATCAAATTGAGGAATTGCTCAAATATAAGTTCTCTAGATATGCAACTAGGTGAACAAACCTATATGATGAGCAACAAACAAGCTAGCAAGATATTCTAAACAAGTTAAGCTAGCAATACAAGTAAAGGAAGGATACGAGATAACCACACGGTGACGCGGAGATGATTCCCGAAATTCACTTCCCAATGGAAGCTACGTCTTCGTTGGAGCGGTGCGGGGTCACAAGTGAGCCTCGAATAGCCTTGATATGGCACACCGTATCTCCCTCGTGTTATCCTCCAATGAGGAGTTCCACGAGTCACTATATGATGCCCTCGAGGTCGGCAACGAACCTTTACAAGAATGAGGCACACTCCACAACCGAATTGGAGGCTCTCACCAAATTCCCGTGGCTCCCAAACCCACAAGAATCACAAGGCCGGGGCACAACTCCACAACTCCATTGGAGGCTCCCGGCTAGTCCCCGTGGCTACCAAAGCCACAAGAACGACCACGACCGTCTAGGGTTCCAACGAACCCAAGAGTAACAAGTTCCTCAAAGGAATGGATGGGGAAATCAAATTGCTTTGGTGGAAGTGTTGATCTAGGTCAACTCTCCCAAGTCCTAGAAGGACAAGGTGTTTGAGTGGGTAGGGAGAGAGATCTACATAGATGAAGCTTTCAACAATGGTGAGCCAAGAGATTCTGGTCGGGTGGTGTCACATCCCAAATTTTGGAACTAAGAAAAACTTAGTTTTACCAGACCCAAAATTCAGAACCAACAAAAACTTTTTGAAATGTTTTACTGATGGTTGTGTTTTCCTTCCCATTGCTATGTTGACCTTGTGTGACTTGTTGTTTAAGTGGTTTGACTAGCAAATATAGGACTCAACCAATATAAAAATATATTTAACTTTGGTGATCAAGTTATGACAAGAAAATATTCCATGTATCTTTTCCATTCTTATTTTGGCCAACTCCATTTCAAATGATACTTGGTTGTCAGCAACACAAAATCAATACCCATTATTTGAGAAAGTAAAAGTACTTCCAAAACTATGTGTTCCCAAAAGTATGGAGATCTATATGCTACCTCCTACCTATTTCTCACCCCTGGTATTTTGCAGGTGTATACAACTCCCATTTTATAAACTCCTATTTTCACTCTATTTGAAAATAACACTAGTGGGAAATATATCACCCACATATTTCCTGTTTCAAATCTTTCTGAAAACTATTGAGCTATGAGTGGAGATATTTCCTAAACATCATCTTGTCATAATTAAGTGTGATCTTTTTATAAGATAGTATTGTTAAAATATGTAAAGGGTGGTATGATTAATTCTTGTGTTTGAATTGTGGGGACTTGGTAGTGGTGTTGATCTGGCTGTGATTATTTGCTTATTGGACTCCTGATTGAATTAATTGTTAATTCTTATTTTATTGTTTGCTTGGGTGAAAAACCCCACCATTGTACTTGAATGTTAAGTTGAAAACACACTTGATCACAATGGGGAGTGTGACTTGAAAATAAAACAATACTTCTATAATTACTCACACCCTCAAAATAAATCTTGATTAAAAGAAAAGATCTTATTTAAAATTCCTTCTCTACCTATTTCTCTATTTTGTGATAACCATTATTTTTATCTTATAAAATCCAGAAATGAGATGATAACCATTTCACTATCATATTACCCTCTCCTCAAAATATTACTCTTCAATTACAAAGGTATTTCAATTTGTCAAATTGATTTTTTCCAAAAATACCATATTTAAACTCTATGAACAAATTATGTTCAAAACATTTTATTTTGAAAAACCAATTTTTGTGGAGGCTCTACTTGGCAAGGGGAGCCTACCCAAATATTTTCAATTTTTTCTAAAAAGTTTTAGTACCTCAAATAAATCCCCAAAAGCTGCTGGATATTAAAATGGAAGCAAAAGAAACAGACAAGGGCTTAGTTGCAAATAGGAAAAATAGCCCAGGGGGTTTTCTGGAAGAACGTCGTCTTCTCTGTAGCAGCCCGTGGCCGCGTCGCCGTGTCGACCGCCCTTCGCTCCCGCCGCCCGGACCCCCCCCCCCCCTCTCTCCGCTCTCCGCTATCCAGGAGGAGGATAAGACCCCCACCTCGACGCACCCCTGTCCTCCCTCATCCACTCGTCCATCCCCTGCTCCCTCCCTCTCTCCTTTCTCTCCACCACGGCCGAGCTCGAGCTCGCCGTTGCCGCACGCATCGCCGCCGTTCTAGGACGCCCCGAGCAAATCCGAGACCACCATCCTCTCCGCCTCACCGTCCTCTCCATTCCCGTCCAAGCAATCGCCGCGGGGAGCCGCGAGTCGAGCGGCCCGTCCGCGTCTTCTTCCGCTCCGGCCGCCGCCTTTTCAGGAAGGTTGCGAGCAGCTCCGTCCACCATTCCCCGCCATTCTTACCTCTCTGAGATCCCTCCTCGTGCGCTACCTCATGGACATCATGTTTTATTTCTAGGACCACCGGAGCCGCCGTCGCCGTCTCGCGTCCGTCGTGGACGACCTCGACCGCGCCGTCCACTGGGAACTCGCCGAGATGATCTTCTGCCACTCCCGGCGTCCCCAAGCCTTCCTCTCCTCGAGTCCGTCCTCGCCATCGACTGGCAGAAGCCCTAGGTGAGCACGCCGTCCTCGCCCCGAAGCTCCAGCTCGCCCGCGCCTCTGTGCGTCAAGAGGAAGAAGAAGAGGGCATACCCCTTCGCCGGCGCGCGAAACGGGCCGGCCCAGCACGGTGCTGCTTGGCCCAGCTCCAGACCTAGCCCGTTTCCTTTTTTTTTTTGTGTGGATCTATTACCTGTTTTTAATTCCTGTTAAAATTGCAGTGTAGTTTTAATTCTTCTGTGGTGGATCTATGTGTGCAATAAATTTGGTATAATATTTGTAGCGTTCCTGTGTGTTTTCTTAAACATGCCACACTGGTTGCTTGCTAAAATATATTTTTAATTAATGTCTAGATTAAAACTTGTAAAAAGTATCTTTTCCACTAATTATTTAATATCTAGAGTTTTATAACTCCAAATATTGCAAACTAAAATTCCCTGGAAAGCCTGAAGTGATACCTTTCTAGATCTGTTGGTCTTGTATGCAAATGAAGTCTAAAACAAAAGTTCTATTCATTCTTAAAAATACATCAGTAGCTCTTTGATGATTTTTGTAGATTTTTAGGAGGTGAATTTTGGAGCAAATCCACTTGGGTTGTCTTCTATATGTGTAGGAGAACATATCCCTAAATTGGTTTGAATTTAGGAGTCCTTTATTGACTGTGGTGGTAATTATAAGGTTTAGGTCATTTCTGCCTAATTTTGCTATGCTTATTTATTTTGATGTGGGAATATTGTGTGTGATTAAAAGGTATGCCTTGCTTGTTAATGATTGTTGTTTATCATGCTATAATATGTTAGTACTGTTAGTGGCATGTGTTAGGCTTAATTGAGTTAAACATGTGTTGTCAGTGGTGATTGAAGCAACCAACAAGTAGTTAATTATGCTTGTGTTGCTTGATATTTTGAATTTGCGAGATAATCGTTTTAACTAAGTTTGGGCTACTGATTTCTTAGGTTTGCTAATAATGTATAGCCTTGCTTGTTAGTAGAAACTATTTGATGACTTAACTTTTGTCTGAAGTATTTCCTGTTTAAGGAAACATGTTTGTCAGGTACCTCTAATTGAGGATATCTTGGTGCCCATTTGTTTTGGCATGTGTATGGTGTTATACTCCTGACTAGTATAATGCCCTTACAAATGTGGATCTTAGTTTGTTGCGTGATTAAAATAGTGCTATGTTGTGGTTTGTTCCTTGTTTGTATACCACTTGTGGTTTGGTTTGCTTATTGAGTGTTGTTTTATTTTCATGTTGCGACGCTAGAGATAAACGCTACTGGAGTGGTATTTGGGAAGGATTTATCGGAGAACGATGAGAGTTTATTTCTTTGATCAATGAGGAGAAGTCCAGGAACATCATGCTGAAATCAGGCAAGCTATCCTCTGAGCTTGCATTTATATACATCTATTTTGGTTCACATGTTTTACTTATAAAGAGCAAAAGTTATTTATATGGTGTTTGCCACAAAAGCTATGATTTTGAAAACCCTTTTCCAAATTATAAGTATATTATTTTGACACCCTATATGGAGATATTAGCTGGAATTTCTTTTTCAAACTATAGGATGGGAAAAATATTGTTTACTCAAAACTCCTTTGAAAATACTTGTGTGTGGATATGGAATGCCGAGATGTCGGTGTTGAAGTGGAGGAATGGAGAATGGAGATGTTTATGAAAAATGCACATTGTGTCTTTGTACTATGACGACCAATCTTACCCTGTGCGACCACATTTACCACATATGGGAAAAGGCGTAGTCATGTAGTTTGCTCTTATTAGTATGGGATACCTCATCGACGGAGATGACTCCGTTATGCATGAGGTGATGGTCCGAGGATCTACCCCCTGACCCGGGTCCTCACACAAGTTGGTGGGGAGGATAGAAGGTTCCACCATAAACCGCCGGACAAAACTATGAGTCCTCACACTTAGGGTTTCTGACGGGAAACTGGACTGGGTGTCGATGGAAAGTGTCATATGGGAAGGATCCTGTACTAGCATGAGCAAATGAGAGGCTATGGTCGGTGGCTCAACTTCGCATACACCTGGTATGGCGGGACGTGGCTGACACGATGAGTTACCGGATGGGTGTGGGAAAAGCGTGCTACCTCTGCAGAGGGTAAAACTATTCGAATAGCCGAGTCCTCGGATATGGACAGTTGGGAGACTGTCCTCTGACCATGTGCAAGTTTTGCAAAGTTTTGAGATTTGAAAATAAAATGGAGATGTGTTGTATCCGCAACTCTACCGACGGGCTGGTATGAGGTTGCTGGAGAATGATTGACCATGACGGGCTATGGTCGGGAAATGAAGAGTTTTGTGATTTAAAGGTGGAAAATGTTTTATGCAACTATGCCAACGGGCCGGCATGAGGTTGTTGGGATTGAGTGACCATGAAGGGTTATGGTCGAAAAAGGAGGAGTTTTGGAGAAATAAACCAAATGGTGATTTTCCGGGAAAATGTTTATAAAAGAGACTTCTTACCTAGTTCAACAGAGATGTATTTTTGGGAAAAAGTTTTAAACGAGACTTCTTACAAAAAACAGATTTATGGGAAAAGTTCTAAAAGCCTTCTTTCCTTTTTCAATAAAGATATGGAGATTTCAAAACAAAGTTTTATTAAACAAAAGTATATCCTTCTCTTTTCAACAAGGATATAGAGTTTTCAAACCAAACGAAGTTTTATTTAAACAATAAAAAGAGTAGTGCATGCTCATTTCGGGGGTAGTTTGCGAGTACATTCAAATGTACTCATATTGGTTTCGTCCCTGGCTATTGTCTTAGCCAGATTTTGAAGAAGAACAGTTCGAAGAAGAAGACTTCAGTAACGTCAATGCGAACTAGGGCGCTTCCCAGTCAGCTGCCTGTAGGGTTGGCAAGTGACTTGGGCTCCACGTTGATTTGGTGATTTCCGCTGCGAGTACCTGATGAAGTTATGGCTTCAATCAAGTAAGTAAATTTATTCGTTATTTATGGGTGTTCTGTGATACCAATTCGAGTTATGTGCAACAACAGACTGATCATGGGATTGTTGCAGGAAACATAACGGGTATCTCGGATACCTAATCCGGGGTCCCCACAGGTGGCTTGCTGGAGGATGGTGGAGGGGTTTTTATACCCCTCCATGAAATGTAGCCGTTGAAGACAGGGGAATCGGATAATCCGATCCAAGTGAGCATCGGATAATCCGATACAAAATGGATCGGATAATCCGACTACCTCCAGAGAGCCACAAAATATATTTCCTTGAGTCCTTAGCCTAATTCTCGAAAGTCTTGGGGATCAGATAATCCGATTCATCCTGAATCGGATAATCCGATTCATACTTTTTGAACAGAAGGCCTCTAGCTCTTTTCAACTCCCTTTTTGGCTTTGATGCAAAGGTGATTTAGACATTTAAAAACCTGCATCACTTAACTCACATATTAAATCATCACAAGTGTTGTTGCCTAACACACAAAATATAAGGGATCAAGAAATGTCCTTTCAATCTCCCCCTTTTTGGTGTTAGATGACAACACTAGGATTTGCAAGGAAAGCACAATTATATTGCCTAGTTTCCAAGGCTTAAGACATGAGGAGCTCCCCCTAAAAGTGTGCATATAATTTAAATTGAATTTGTATTCAAATGCAGCACATGTAGGAAACGAGCAACTCCAACACTAAAGGAAACTAAGTAAGCAAGAATATATATAATACATATCAAGATAGGTTGGGCTTTGTAAGAGAGTATACCTTGTGCACAATAGAGTAGAGATAGACCATAGCACAATAATACAAGTCACAACCATACATAGAAATCCATATGTCTCATAACTTAACACAAGATCACAACAAAGTTTTCATAGAAAAGCAAACCACGACTAAGTTTAGCACAAATACGATAAATGGACACAAGCGCAAGAAAAGTGATAAAAGCAAATGCTTGTGCTCGAACCCATGCAAATCCCACACGGAGACCTAATAGAACTACTTTCTCCCCCTTTGGCATCGAAACGCCAAAAAGGGAAAAAGAGCGATGCTACGTCCCAAGTAGATCACTCCGACTCCTCAACAGCATCAGAGTCACCATCATCATCACCATCAGTGTCCTCATACTCAGCATCAGTGCCCTCTTCATCACTGTGGACAGGAACACGGGAAGGGCCTACAGGAGCTGTCTCTTGGAGATGTGTTTCAAGCTGAGCCCAAGGAAACTGAGAGTCCGCATTCCACTGATCATAAGAAAGAAGAGCACACGCTGGAGGGTCCTCTGGAAGGCGGGGGAGGCGCTTGAGAATGTTCTCCTCCCTACAATAAGCTTCATATTGCCCCCTCCGGATGTCATTGTTCATACAAAGGATGTGCTGCTGAAACCAGTTGAGTTCCTTGATCTGTGGAGCAAAAGAGGGAACAGGAGCCTGACTGGTGGCACCACGGTGTGCATCTCCCATGAAGGAACCTCTAGCAGGAGCAGCAGCAGAAGAAGATGTCTTGACCACAGATTTCTTCTCATAAACCTTTTTGTAATTATGGGGCTGCATAGAATACTTTTGGAAGCTGTGGTTCTTCAAAGTGTCCTTGATGAGCAGCATCACATCCACCTTAAAGTCACTGTCTGGTTCTTCATTCTCAACAATTTCTTTAGCTAGACAGAGTAGGTTGGCAAGAGGAGTTACAATATTGTCATTGTTACCTCCGCTGGGAGCAATAGTGGACCTAAGGATGGTCACAAGCTGATCATAGAGAGGCAGGAGGCCCTCCTTCTTGCCAATAACTGCACCTCTACCATACATGTCCTTCAACACATTTTTATTGGGTTTCTCCACAGAATGCATGCGACGACCAACAGCAGGTTCGCCTCGGAAAGTATAGCCAAGAAGAGCAGCAAACCGAGCAAAGGAGGAGGTACACTAAGTCCTACCAGACATCCACTTCATGGTCTTGGGAATATCACCTTCGATCACCAAGGTGGAGAAAAACTGCAGGATCAATGGCACATTGTATGGACATTGCCGTTCCATGAGTGGAACCATTCCCATCTGTTCTAACACATCTGCAGCGAGAGCAAAACTTGGCTTGCCCTTGATATCTTGAAGTTTGTAGGGCTGCATTGGACGAATAGGGTGCTTATAATCCAGATAGATGTCCTTGTGAATATAGATTTGCTCCATGCACCAGAAGTTTGGATCTTCGATAGTGTCATCCCTTTCCATTTTTGCATACCAGTTATACTGACGAATTGAGGCATATTCAACTCTGGGCATGGTCTTGTAGTTGGGACGAGTTGCCTTGGCCTTCCTTGATTGTCTGGCAGTAGTGATCTTCACTGACTTTTTCTTGGCTGTCGCTTGATCTTCTCTAGCTGCCTCTCTTGCTTGCCTTCTTATCTCTGTTTCATCAACTCCAACCCCATCTTAATTTACCAGAAGTGACGCTTGCGACCATACACTAGTACATAACGACACAAAGGATACCCCTCTATGGAAACGGCAGCAAAAAGGTAACAGTCCGCGCCACGAAGGCAACGGTTAAAAATATTCCGCGGCTGTCCAGTAACAAATTCGCGACACATCGGCAATGGACAAAAGAAAAATCCCTGTTTCCGATATATTTGGTAACGGTGGAATTTTACCTCCGTATGGAAATTAATTTTGGTCATATAAATAGTCAAACCCTAACCCCGGACCGCAGCCCCTTATCCTCGTTCTCTCTCCTTATCCTCTCTACGCACACAACACCCGCAGGCTCGCCTTCTCCCCCACATCCCGGCCTCGATCCCCTTCTCCCCACCACCGTCCCCTTCTCCCCTCCGCGCCGGCTTCCCCTCCGGCAACTCCTCCTCCCACCATCGTCCTCTCCTCCTGTTCGGGTGCTCCCGGACGTTCTAGCTCCGGCGCTCCGTCCGAAACAAGGACGGCGACCTGCCGCCAGATGCGCCGCCGCCGCCGCTGGACAAGGAGAACGCCGACCTCCTCCTGCTACAGCTCTCCTCCGACGCCGACGAGGATGAGCTGATGCGGATCGATGATGTTGAGCACCAGATCGACGGCCGCCCGTAGCAACATCCGCCGCTGCTTCACCGGCAACCGCTCTCCGGCCACCAGGACGGATACAGTGCCTTCGCGGGAGGGGACGGCGGTGATTCGGTGTCTCCCTGGCCTGGCCGTCAATTCTGGCCGTCGCGGCTTCACCGGCCTCCTCCGCCAGAGGCGCCAGACCTGAACGGCGGGAGTGCTGGAGCTGTTGCGGTCGTCTTCCCAACCACGTCCCCAAGCTGCGAGCTACTCCTCTTGCCCTGGCCGTGCTCAACTTCGCCCGTTAGAGGTGAGACCAAGTCCTCCATCGGCCGCTTTCACCTCCCTGTCTTTTTTTCCCTAAGCTGGCTAGACACTTGGAGAGTAACGCACAGTAGAGAAAGGTACGTGCAGGGATCGATCAACATCGGTCGGCTTTGCTACTGCTTTGATTAATTGTTCCTGCTTTGCACTATTGCTGAATCTAGTACTACCTGTGATGCTTTTGTCAGGATCAATAGTACTGCTAGCTAGCTGAGTAATCTTGTTTGGCTAGCAACAATTGATTTGTTGTTCTCAGTTTGTAGTAGCACTGCTAATTAGTCTTCAGTATTTGGAAGTATTAGTTTTGTGTATTGTAGCACTGCCATTTGGCTATTGTTATAAGTGTTCAACTCATCCAATTACTTAGATCTTAATTTATGCTAAAGGAATTATGTCTAGCTATCGGTGCCAATTTGAAATAAAACTACGTACATGTAGTTTCAGTTTATTTAACTAGGATGTTACACCTAGCTCTTCTTATTTAGATTGATTGCTGAAAGAAGCATGTTACACCTAGCACTTCTTACTTATTTGGATAAGTAATGTATTGCTAGGTATGGCAGAGACGGAAAGCCTTTCCTTGTATGATGATATCGCTTGGTACTTAAATAGTCATGAACATATAGAGCAATATAGAGCAGAAGTAGCTACTACAGTTTTGTTGGATAGAAGGATTAAGTTAATTATCAACTTCAGTTTTGTAAATCTCGGCAAGAGAAAGAAATATAGAGCAGAAGTAGCTACTACATCCTTTTTCTCCAATTTCGTTTTTCATGAACCAGCTAAACTGTATATAAGAAAATAATATATCTTGTAGATATGTGCTGTTATGTATCCTTCTGATACTACAGAAGTGGGAAGGCTTATGGGATTAAAGAGCAGTTCTCCTATGCAGCACATCACTTCAGGTAATTAAGTAGGTGTAGTTGGTTTCACTTGGGAGAATAATAGTGTAAAAAGTAGTTGATCATGATTATGCTGCATAAGTTAGAGACATTTCTAGAATAGTGTGGTCGTATTTTTCTTGTAATTGTTGCAAGCTGTATCAAATTTTCTTCATGTTGCTTGACAAAGAGCACCGCAAGTATAGTTTGGCTGGAAGTCTTTCATGCATTGTGTTGAGCTTGGTGTACCCAGCTCAACACATAATGTGTGTGTATCATTCAGTTACTAGCTCTGCTAGTTGATCATGCTATTAAGCTAGCCTGCTTGGTGCTTGTTATTTTTTGCACTTACTGCAAGTTGGTAGTATTACAAGTAGAGGTACACTTACTGCCAACATCAATGGTATCATGATGTGTTCTCTTTGTTGTTTTTGCAGTCTGGGAGAAAGTCAGAAGTAAAGAGAGAACAACATATAATGAGGTTAGTAATCTCTTTGCATTGTCTTTATAGTACACATGTAGCACCTTTTGGCTGAATATTTCATACTAGTTTGAGTTGATTCAAGTTGCGTTCAGGTTTCAGTACAAATGAATACTAGTGCATGTTTGTAACTTGGACTTCTCATGTGTGTTCTGGTTCGTCTTGTTGTTGCAGAAGTACACCATCGACGACACAAGGACTGAGCTATGGTGGAAGCATGCTCAATCAAGTTGTTGGTGATTGCTGCTGCTGGTGGTGCCCTTTGGTGGTCGGAGGCTGGGTGGATCGCTGCTAGACGGTAGTTGTTTTGTATATTCAATTTTTACCTTAGTCATTTACTGTTGCACAGAACGTGTGTATATACCTTTTGTACATTCTACTTGTTCCTCTGTGTAATTTGATGTTCGGTGTTATATTGTGAAATGAATAACTGGTCAGATTTCTGCTGCGAGTCGGCTGTATTGATTGTTGCTGCAAGCCGGCTCTGTTGTGAGCCGATTGTTGATGTGAGCCGGCTGTGAGCCGGCCTTTTTTTATAATATAGAATATTCACATCAGAAACGGTTATTTATAACAACCGTTTGCAATTTGTATTCCACATTGGAAACGGAGTTTCAGCCTCCGTTGCTGATGAGCCGCTTTCACATCAGTGACAGAGGCGGGGCAATGGACCGTTTCTCCGTTTCCAATGAGGGTTTTGCTCCGTTTCCGATGTGTCGTTCTGTACTAGTGATAGGTCTTCTTCGGAGGTCTACTCGAATCCCCTGTGAGATAGAGCAATATGTGGGCAGCAGAGATAAGTACACACAAGTCATAGAACAAGGAATGGTACAATGTACAATAGGAGAGCATCCCTGAGGTAGATCTACTAAGTCCTAGGCAAATCAAGGTGTTGCTGAAAAATAAAACAAGCACATTGGATTATCCGATTCAATTTGTACCGGAATATCCGACTGTCGGAATATCCGATACGAAATTACTTGGATAATCCGATCTGGACATTGCAGCAACAAGATGATTTAAAACCTAGGTCTAACAGCAGATCTACAAAATGAGTGCAGACCTATTGTTCACAGCACCAATGGGAACCACTATCCACAGCAAAAAATAACTTGGGGGAATGGGTTCCCGGGGAGGAGGAGCACCAAATTCGAGCAGATCAGGGGTTGGGGACGGCCGGAGATGCCGGGGCGGCGCGGGGAGAGCAGGCGGCGGCGCTGGAAGAGAGAGGAGGTCGGGGGTGGAAGAAACGCTCGAATGAGCCCTTCACCCCGACCCCTTCTCTGTTAGGCGACAACCCGCCAGATCGGATAATCCGATCTTGACTTGAGTCGGATAATCCGAGAGTCGGATAATCCGAGCAAGTCTGGATCGGATAATCCGATTGTCAGGATTTCCTTAGAAATTCTGTCCTGCTAAACCCTTTCTCCTCATTTTCAAAACAAGACTTGTGTGCATAAGATGGAATGTTTTTAGATAAGATAGGCTTAGGAAAGGATTGCCAAACTGTCATTGGTACTTCACACTCATGCTTGCAAGAATCGAAGAAGGAAATGCCAAGTTGAGTGCGTTTTCCATAAAACCAAGTAAGAGACATAAAATTCAAATGGTTTTCAATAAAATCCAAATAAGAAACAACTCCTCAAAAGGAGGAGGGCGGTGGCCTTGGCCACCATGTATGAGTATATGTGGTGTGACACCGCGAAGATATATCTTGGGTTCACTGTCACTACTCGTCATTTAAGCTCACAATTCATAGAAACGAAATATAAGTAAAATGAGTTCTTAATGTCGGCATAATGGGGGGAGGGATAGTCCAATGGATTAGGACCGCACTCCCCCTATGTCCATGCCTACATCCAAACCAAACAACATGTCTAATATGGGTAGGTATGCAAGTCCACTAAATCCAATTGCTTATGTCCACCACATTAAGTTCTCCTCTCAACTCCTTGAATCTTGCTTCACCAAGAGGCTTTGTGAACATATCGGCGAGTTGATGCTTGGTGTTGACATACTTGATTGCAATATCACCCTTCTCAACATGATCTCGAATAAAATGATACCGGATCTCAATATGCTTGGTCTTCCCATGAAGAACCGGATTGTGAGCAATTTTGATGGCACTTTCATTGTCACAAAAGAGGCACTTTGTCACAAATGACACCATAATCCTTTAAAGTTTGCCTCATCCATAATAATTGTGCACAACAACTTCCGGCGGCAATGTATTCGGCTTCGGTGGAGGAGAGGCCACACAATTTTGCTTCTTGAAGACCAACTCACAAGGGACCTACCAAGGAATTGGCAAGTACCCGAAGTTGATTTTCTATCCATTTTGCAACCCGCCCAATCCGCATCCGAATAACCTACAAGATCAAAGCTTGTGCCATGGGGATACCAAAGACCAAAGTTAGGAGTATCCATCAAGTATCTTAGAATCCTTTTAACCGCGGTTTCATGACTTTCCCTAGGACTTGATTGGAATCTTGCACACATACCCACACTAAACATAATATCCGGTCTAGATGCACAAAGGTAAAGCAAAGATCCAATCATAGAACGATAAAGCTTTTGATCAACTTCCTTACCATCCGGATCTAAGTGAAGATCCGCCTTGGAGTCCATGGGAAACTTATAAGGCTTGGCATTGTTCATGTCAAATTTCTTGAGCATGTCCTTAATATACTTGGCTTGACATAAGAATGTTCCTTCTCGAAATTGGTGGATTTCAAAGCCAAGAAAATAATTCAACTTTCCCATCATGGACATCTCAAATTCCTTGGTCATTAGCTTGCCAAATTGATCACTAAATTCACGGTTAGTGGAACCAAAGATAATATCATCAACATATATTTGGCATACGAAAAATCTCCATTTACCCTTTTTGTAAAAAGAGTGGGATCTATTACCCCAATTTCAAAGCCACGGTCTACTAAGAACTCCTTGAGATGATCATACCAAGCACGTGGAGCTTGCTTGAGCCCATAAAGAGCCTTATGTAGTAAGTAGACGTGGTTAGGAAATTTAGGGTCTTCGAAACCCGGAGGTTGTTTAACATACACCAACTCATTTAGTGGACCATTTAAGAAAGCACTTTTAACATCCATTTGATATAAGACAATATTATGAGTAGATGCATAAGCAATTAGTAAGCGAATGGATTCAAGTCTAGCAACGGGGGCATAGGTTTCACCGTAGTCGACTCCTTCGATTTGGGTGTAGCCTTGTGCAACCAATCTTGCTTTGTTGCGGATGACTTGACCATGTGAGTCTTGCTTGTTCTTAAATATCCACTTGGTTCCAATGACATTATGGCATGTGTCTTTGGGTTTTCAACTAATGACCATACTTTGTTGCGCTCGAAGTTGTTCAACTCTTCATGCATAGCCGCAACCCAATCCATATCTTCAAGAGCATCATATACCTTGAGAGGTTCTAAGCTAGACAAACAAGAGACATGACCACAAAAGTTAGATAATTGTTTGCGTGTGGACACACCCCTACGATACTCCCAAGGATATTTTCTTTGAAGTGGGATAATCCAATTTTGATGCACGCCGGATGACCCGGCGTTCCATGGCTTGACCAATTGTTTCACCAACACAAATATCTTCATCATTGCCTTCATCTTGCTCATGGTCAACCCGTGGAGTTCTTGGAGTTGTGGGTTCATTATGTTCTTGTTCACCACTAGAGTTGGGTGGGTCTTGACCATTTCTTGATCATGTGAATGAATATCATGTTCTTGTTCTTGGATAGTTTTGATCAATTGTTGAGGTGGATGGCTCAACTTGAGTAGAACTTGTTCCTTCTTCTTGAGTATCAATAGGTCCTTCAATAGGAATAAGTTCTCCAATCCCCATAGTTCTTATGGCTTGAGATGGAGCATCATCACCTACATCATCATGATCAATATGCTCCCTTGGGAGCCATTATCCTCGACAAACTCCACGTTCATAGATTCTTCAACACACCCGGTGGATATGTTGTAGACCCTATAAGCATGAGACTTTGCGGCATATCCAACAAGTATACCATCAAAAGATCTAGATTCAAATTTAGCAATTTTGCAACCTTTAATGTAAACATGGCATTTGCAACCAAAGACTCGAAAGTAAGATACATTTGGCTTTTTACCGGTGAGGAGTTCATATGGTGTCTTTTCCATGAGAGGACGGAAGAAGAGCCGGTTTGAGTAGTGACAAGCGGTGTTGATGGCTTCGGCCCAAAAGTTGTATGGGGAATGAAATTCGGCCATCATAGTTCTTGCCATATCAATAAGAGTGCGGTTCTTCCTTTCGGCGACACCATTTTGTTGGGGAGTATATGCAGCGGAATATTGGTGTTGAATGCCCTCCCCACTTAGGAAATCATCCATAGTGTAATTCTTGAACTCCGTACCATTGTCACTTCTAATTGCCAAAATCTTGGAGTCATATTGGCGTTGAACTAGGGTTGCAAAGTCAATGAATATCTTTTGAGTTTCACTCTTCTTCTTGATGTAGAAAGTCCAACAATATCTTGAATAATCATCCACAATCACCAAACAATATTTCTTGCCACCAAGACTATCATATGTGGGAGGCCCAAAAGATCCATATGAAGGAGCTCCAAAGGCCTCTTAGTGGAGATAATGGTCTTCTTGGGGTGATTCTTTTCATGCATCTTTCCGGCTATGCAAGCACTACAAGGACGATCTTTGGAAAAATTAACATCGGTTAGTCCTACCACGTGTCCACCCTTTACAAGAGTTTGTAAATTTCTCATACCGACATGGCCTAGCCGGCGATGCCAAAGCCAACCCTTGTCGGATTTAGCCATTAGACACGTGGCAATTTGAGTGGTCTCTTTCGAGAAATCGACCACATACAAACCGTTCTCACGAAATCCAACAAAGGCTACTTTAAGAGATTTGTGAAAAGGATGGTCACGTGGTATTTATTAAAGATAACGGTGTAACCGGCATCGCATAATTGACCAACGGAAAGTAGATTATATGAAAGGGATTCAACAAGGAGGACCTTCTCAATTGATAACTCCGGTGTGATCACCACCTTGCCATATCCCAATACCTTAAGTCTTGTATTGTTCCCAATGGTGACATGAGAGAATGAGAGTAATTGTTTCAATAAGCCCTTTACTACTTCTTTGCTTCCGGTCATGTGAGATGAACACCCACTATCAATGAGCCATGAAGATCCACCGGAAGAAAAGCCCTACAATAAATCAAGTCTTTGATTTAGGTACCCATTTTGGAATGGGTCCTCTTTTGTTAGTCACAAGGGTCTTTGGAACCCAAATAGCATAGTGATAATCATCTCCATATGAGGTACCAACATATTTAGCAAAAACATAACCATTTCTAGATTTCATAAGCACATATGAGGGGTTATATTTTCCGGCAAAGTCATTGTGAGTGGCATTGCCCCTTGTGGCTTACCACCCACAATGGGTTCAACATTCTTCTTGCCCAACTCCCCCTCCTTCACAAAAAAATATCTTTTGAAGGGGAGTAGGCATCTTCTTCTTGTTTGCCTTCTTGGACTTGGGAGCAAACCCAAGCCCTTCCTTGCCAACCACTCCCTTTTGATTGGTCAAAAGATCATTGAGGTTCTTTTCCCCTTGGATGCAAGTGGCTAGGCCCTTTTCAAGTTGGGCCTTCAACCTAGTGTTCTCCTCCATGAGAGATGCTTTAAGACATAAGGGTTAGTAGCACAAGCATTGCATCTTTATCATTATGAGGAGTGGTGAAGCTAGCATATATAAATTGAGCTTGTAATTTAGCATGTGACCCTTGAGCTTGGTGAGCTCACTTGAGGTCACCTTGTGGGTTTCCCTAAGTTGCTCAAAATTCTCAAGGAGTTTGTTATGACTCTCTACAAGCTCATCATTTTTTTTTTAGATCACTAGCAACTTGAATAGAGGTTTCACGGGTTTCTTTTGCCTTGGATAAATCCTTGGCTTGGGTCTCCTCAAGTTGCTCCCGGAACACTTGTTCCTCAACAAGTTGATCTTCTAGCTCACCAATTTTATCGGCATGATCACGTGCATGCCCCTCAAGCTCATAAATCCTATTCTCCTTCTCCTCAAGGAGGTGTTTGGCTTCTCCATATTGGTACATGAGAGCCTCAACCATTTTCTTGGTTGGACCTTGGAGCTTGTTTATAAAGAGGGTAATTGCATCCTCTTTCTCTCATTTTTCCCTACATCCTCAACACAATCCAAGAGAGATGGTTTAGAGGAGATAGTAATTTTAGGTGGGGAATTCACCTTGGTTTCCTTGGCCATGAGGCACATAGGCTTGGATCTTGTTGTCATTTGGAGCGGAGAAGAGGGGTGCCAATGAAGGAGGAAGGTTGCCCATTGCAAGAGCCGCCATCCCCACTTCCTCACTTGTATCATCATCCTCCTCTCGCCACCGGACTCATACTCTTCATGTGTTGCGATGACAAGAGCCTTTTGAGGAGCTCTCTTGATGAGGCTTGGGCTTGGTGAAGTACTTGTTCTTCTTTAAGATGAGTTGGCCTCCAAATCTTCTCTTCTCTCATAGGGGCAATCCTTCACAAGGTGATTCTCCTTTCCACAATTAAAGCACATTCTTTTCATTGGTGGGGAGAAGTTGCTCTTGAGATTCTTTTTGTTCCAATACTTGGTGGCGGCAAGAGCAAGAACCTCATTGAGTTCACCCACAAATCTTCTTCATGATGACCACTTGTGCTTTCTTCATATCTTGGATGTTCTCCACATGAGCCTTCAAGCAAGGTTCTTAGTGCCACGATTTGGTTGATGGAAGACTTGGAAGTGGCCTTCAAGGTATCATAGGTGATGAATTGTGCCAATAGGTCATTGGAAGACATTGTTGTGTAGTCGCTCTAGCATGAAGATTCATCACCATATTTTCATTGTATGGAACCATGGTCTTGAGGAACTTGGACTTGACCCATTCATCGTCCATATCCTTCTTTCCATTCTCCCTCATGGTCACAACAAGCTTCATGAGTCTTCGAAAGAGATCATTGGAGTCTCATCTTCTAGCATTATGAAATTGTCAACTTGATGTTGAAGGACAGCTATGTTGGATCGTTGAATGCCTTCATTGCCTTCATATAGATTCAAGGTAAACCCAAGCCTCCTTGGCGGTTTTGAGATTCCGCACATGATCTTCATCATTGGCGGACATGGCACTCTCGAGAATGTATTTGGCGTTTGCATCAAGTTGCTCATCAATCTCTTCTTGCTTTGTCAAGTTGTTGGGATCAACCGGATTGTAACCGTGTACAACCACCCTCCAAAGATGCACTGAACAGCTGCGAAAATAAGACTCCATAGATTTCTTCCAAGAAAAATAACGAGTATTATCAAGCTTAGGAGGGGTCTACTTGGTTGTTTAATGAGGTTGGGTGGGTGGAACTTGAGTGAGATATGAACTAGGTGGAGCAAAGTTAAGAGGGGCTTTCATTAATTTTAGCTTTCTCCTTATCAACCAAGGACTCACCAATAGAGGCACGGTTGATGAGGAGGCATTTTGATTATTAATGACCCGAGTATACACCTCGTCCACCATTTTGCCTCATGAACCCAAAGAGTTCTCATGGCTTTCATGGTGAGCGGCGTCATCATCGGGTGGGGTTATCCCCGCTTCACTTAGTTCTTTCTCAAGTTGTTCTTGATCATTTTTCTTGTTGTTCTTAGCAAGTTTTAACTCCTCCTCGCTAGTCATCCTCCTCTTTAGGCTGTTAAGCCCTTAATAAAGAGACCTTGCTCTGATACCAATTGAAAGGATCGAGTAGGTTGACTAGAGGGGGGTGAATAGGCAACTACAAATTTTCTTTTTCTTTTAATCAAATTGGGAATTGCTCAAATATAAGTTCTCTAGATATGCAACTAGGTGAACAATCCTATATGATGAGCAATAAACAAGCTAGCAAGATATTCTAAACAAGTTAAGCTAGCAATACAAGTAAAGGAAGGTAAGAGATAACCACACGGTGACGCGGAGATGATTCCCGAAGTTCACTTCCCAATGGAAGCTACGTCTTCGTTGGAGCGGTGCGGGTCACAAGTGAGCCCCGAATAGCCTTGATATGGCACACCGTATCTCCCCGTGTTATCCTCCAATGAGGAGTTCCACGAGTCACTATATGATGCCCTCGAGGTCGGCAACAAACCTTTACAAGGATGAGGCACACTCCACAACCGAATTGGAGGCTCTCACCAAATTCCCGCGGCTCCCAAAGCCACAAGAATCACAAGGCCGGGGCACAACTCCACAACTCAATTGGAGGCTCCCGGCTAGTCCCCGTGGCTACCAAAGCCACAAGAACGACCACGACCGTCTAGGTTTCCAACGAACCCAAGAGTAACAAGTTCCTCAAAGGAATGGATGGGGAAATCAAATAGCTTTGGTGGAAGTGTAGATCTAGGTCAACTCTCCCAAGTCCTAGAAGGACAAGGTGTTTGAGTGGGTAGGGAGAGAGATCTACGAAGATGAAGCTTTCAACAATGGTGAGCCAAGAGATTCTGGTCGGGTGGCTTACTGGAGGATGGTGGAGGGGTTTTTATACCCCTCCATGAAATGTAGCCGTTGAAGACAGGGGAATCGGATAATCCGATCCAAGTGAGCATCGAATAATCTGACAGTCGGATAATCTGATACAAAATGGATCGGATAATCCGACTACCTCCAGAGAGCCACAAAACAGATTTCCTTGAGTCCTTAGCTGAATTCTCGAAAGTCTTGGGGATCAGATAATCCGATTCATCCTGAATCGGATAACTCTTTTCAACTCCCTTTTTGGCTTTGATGCAAAGGTGATTTAGACATTTAAAAACCTGCATCACTTAACTCACATATTAAATCATCACAAGTGTTGTTGCCTAACACACAAAATATAAGGGATCAAGAAATGTCCCTTCACCGTCTCTTGTTCTTGGCAGGAGTGGTCTTGTCCTCGGGTTCATCCACCCCGGGGAATTTGACTCCTTCTTCTGCATGGGCGCAGCGGTCCGCGAGCTCCCAGAGCTCACGGGCAGTCTCGACGCTGTGGGTGCTCAGCTTCTCGCGCATCCGGGTGTTGCGGACGTTGGCGTGGAAGCATGAGATCACCAACTCCTCCTTGATGCAGGGTATCGTGTTCATCTTCTGGGTAAAGCGTTGTATGAACTTGCGCAACGTCTCACCCGGAAGCTGCTTGAAGTCGTGGAGGTCGCTGGGAGCCCCCGGGCGTTGGTACCCGCCTTGGAAAGCCCCTAGGAACTGTTCCTTCAAGGTCCGCCAGGAACAGATGGAGCACTTGGGAAGGTTGAGAAGCCATGTCTGGGCATCTCCCTTCAAGGCCAGCGGGAACCAGCTGGTCATCATGACTTCGTCGGCCCCGGCGACCACAGCAGCGAGGGAGTAGAGCTGCAGGAAGTCCCGGGGGTTCGTGGTGCCGTCGTAGCGGAGCACGTTGATCCTGAATTTCTTGGGCCAGGTAACCTGGCGGAACTCGGGGGAGAGGGCGAGACGGCCCTCGGCGATGTCGTCGTCCCGATCCTCCCGACGATGGCGCTCGCGACGCCTCTTGATGCGAGTGCGCATATCCTCGGTTAGACGATTGTTGAGGTCGACCCGAAGATCTTGGTTGTGCGTCGTAGATGACCCGACGGAGATGGCCTTAACCGCGGTCGTGGGTCGGCCGGTTCGCCCTCGGAGGTGAGGTGCGCGGGGGTTGCGTCTCGCCTTGACGCTCGCCACGGGACGCTCCCGGGGCTCGCGTGTCTTGTCCCTTCCCACTCCAGGGCCGTTGACGGTGGGAGCTTGGGTAGGCTCCATCTCAGGGCCACGGTCAGCGAGGTCAAGGAGCTTCTCCACACTTGTCCTCCAAGCCTGGTAGACCTTGGGATCGCCAGTGCTTGAGGGAAACTGCATCAGGGCCCGTGCAGCGACGAGGGCGTCGTGACGAGATCGGGCACCAGAGGGTAGGTGCGTAGAAGATTTGCTCCCGGCACCTCGCGGACCCCCGCCGGCGGGAACGTTTCCGTCCTCTTCCCCAGCATGAGTTTGCTTGCCAGCGCCGTTGCTGACGCTCTTCTCTCCAGAGCGGGGAGGATGCCTGACGGAGACTCCTGGGGCCGTCGGACCGTCGGGCTCGGTGTTCTTGTTGACATTAGCTCCATCCGACACCACCTTCTTCGCGGGCGGTGTGGGCGGAGGAGCGGTCTGGCGTGTCTCCGCAGCGCGACGCTCAGCAGAGGCCTGAGTACGCGAAGGAGACGTGGCCTTGGAGGCCATAGCGTCACCTCTTCTCTTGGGCGCCATGCTTGAGGAAGAACTTGACGTAGATCTTGACGAAGAACTCGAGGTTGATGAAGACGAATCCAGCGCTTGCGCCCCCTACCTGGCGCGCCAGATGTCGTGTCTCGGATCACGGACACCGGGAGTAAAGGATACCCCATTTTTAGGTTTGGCACGGGGCGCGAATGAGGCTGGGAGACGCTTCACCCGGGAGGTGGTCGCCAAGCTCTTCGGTGGAGAGATCAGGCAAGCAACATAGCGACGCAGAGAGTTTAGCCAGGTTCAGGCCGCCCGGAGGCTAAAAGCCCTACTCCTGCATGTCTGGATTGCTGTAGTCATCATGGTGTGGTTTACAAGGGTGTTCTTCGGGATGAACCCGGCAGGGTGCTGGCCGGAGGTAGACGAAGAGCAGATCCTGCCCTCAGGAGATCACCTCTCTCTCTACCCTCCGAACCCTAGTCTAGCCTTGCCTGAGTTATGCTTGCAACTTGTCCTTCTACCTCGGTGCCTTGGTCCTCCTTTTATAGGCTAAGGGGATCCGACATGGGCACGCGAGGAGCGTGAGGGGTTTTAGGCGGGAAAACCCCTCGGTGGTCTAATGGAGGCGACGTGGCCTCCCCTCGTCCAAGTATCTCCGATGGTTAGGTGCGGTCGTCCACCTTTAGGGAAAGCGGGGTGGACAGAGTCTGACAGTCCCACCGACCACGCCTAAGGCGACGTCACTGGAGGCGCGCCCTTCGTCTTGGCGCCCAAGTCTTCTACCAGCTTCCTGCACGAGTTGGCATGCTTATCCTCTTCGCTGTACAGAGGCTCGAACCCGGGTGAGCGTCTGGCCTCCTGCAGGGCACTCAGACCCGCGGGTGCTCCGCCTTGTTCGCCGGGTGACAGGTGACCCCGTAAGGTCACCTGGTCCTTAGCCGTGGTTTGCCGATGTCGAGCTTGACGGGTTTCCTTGGGGCAGATGGGCTGGCCCATCTACCGGTCTTGACTCCTTGCCTTGTCCATCTTTTTGGTGGGCCCAGGTTGTGGACCAAATTTGGCCGCATCAGGGGAACCCCATGTTCCACTGTTGCGATAGAGTTATCCCCAAGTTCACTTCCGAAGGGAAGCTAATCTTTGTTTTAGTCTCCACCAAGGCAGAGTGCATCAATCCTCTGCATGGTGCCTTTGAAGGAGGCAACCGAAACCTTTAGAAATAAGTTTGGGGGTTCACAACTGAACTGGAGCCTCCCGACAATATGTTGGAGCTCTTCACCACCAAGGACGAGTTCCAAGACACCGCTTAAGAGGGTTTCAAAGAACCCAATAGTAACAAGATCTCCAAGAGATTAGTAGATTGGAATCAAATTCCTTTCTATAACCCTAGACCCAGATCTCCTCAAGCATTCCCTAAAAATCTTCGCGAACTACAATATATCCCTCAACGATTGGTGTGGCATGTTCATATTCGTCTACAGCGACAATTGTCAAAACTATGGTCATTCCTTGCTTGATCCATCAATGTTTCATTAATTTTGTCAAACGAGTATCTACTCACCTGTTCCAAAATGAAAAAAAAAGATTGAAAGTCCTACTATTCAGCATTTGCTATGTTATTGCTAACGCCATGCAGGAACATGGTGAGTTCACAAAAACTCAATGAAGAAAATATGATGAGGCACATAGTGATTCCCAACTCTAATATGCCACCAAACTTGGGCGCTAATGATTCTACTATACCTCAGTCGCCGAGATCCCCTCCTTCCTTGGGCATGGCCGACCAGGATGCCACGTATGTACTGGCTCTGGGCCCAACTAGTCTAATTCATCATCAAACTCGCTAACGACCATATTTGTGTTTGTTATCATTGTTATTTTCTATGGCTGCCTTCAGAAAAGCACAACATGAAAGAAGAAATAGTTTGAAGATTTCGAAAATTTGCTCGTTTCTTTTAAACTTTATTTTATAATCGACATAGTCATCTAATGTATCTCTACCAATGTATTATTCGCTACAATAAATATATCATGGTATTGATTGTCAGATAAAAATATATCATGGTATTGATTGTCAGATAAAACAGTGGTGTGTTATACAAAAAATTGTCATGGTCTGGTTCTTCGTGCAAAATTCTCCAACAATTGGTGTTACCTGCAATTTCCTCTCGTTTTTTTGTGTAAGTGCTAGAGATGCTGCAAGCACGTGGAAGGTCGATGATTTGAGTGTAGACTCTAGCCAAAGCCACCCCCACCGAATCCCTCCAGAAGAAGTCAAAAACTACGTCGCCATCAACTTGAGAAGAAGCAAAGCCATCAAATGTCAACGCTTCTTGGCACCACAAGCAGTTACGACGGGAGATGATAACCCAAAGCCCATAGAGGAAGGAAAGGATGGTCGTCGCCTCCGCTACGTCAGCCTGTGCTCCGGCGATTGTTCGGCAAGACGGCGGCGAACCCGAGCTACGATCGGCGATGCGGGGCCGCTCTAGGTCGGCTGGTCTTCCCGCGCTTTCCGGAGGGGTGGATACTGTACATCGCCATCGCCGGTGAGATCTCTTGGTGTGACTCGGCGTCGATAGATCTTTTTTCTTTTTCTTTTCCGTTGCCTAGATTCATCCAATAATTCTACTGTCCCCTCGGACGGAAGGTATTTGTCAAGTCTCGCAAAGAATATATGCCCTCTCTTGAACGATCAGAGAGTATTGTTTGGTCGTCAGCACTCGGCAATAGCCCACGCTGAGATGCGAGTACATATCAGAACTAAATGATTTTTGGTCCCGGAGGTTAATTACTTGTATCAAACCGCAGACATCTGCAAACATCGAGGTGAAAAAAGACGGTTTAGTTCATCATAATCATCATCTATTTGGTTTTTATTATGTTCCATGCTACTCATGTAGTACTCCCTCCGTTCCATTTTAATTGACGTAGATATATGTGAGTCAATTAAAATGGAACGGAGGGAGTATATGTGAATTAAACATACATGCTAAGGACCAACTTGTTGCATTTACATCTGGTCCTTGCTATTTGTTTAATCGCTCCCGCTTACGCATAAGCAGTTATATATGTGTTATCAAAAGAGGAACACACGCTAGCACCTGGCCTTCTACACAGAATGTGCCAGTTTTGCTTCACATAACTTCAGCATACGTTTTCAGGAACCATACTACCCACTATGAGGAGGCTGCTGAATGAAGGGCGACGAGTGACGCGTATGCGCCATCCTTGATGTTGATCAAGGTATCGTGCTTTCCCTTCTCGATGATCACACCATTCTTCACAACCGCGATCACGTCTGCATTTTGTATTGTAGATAAACGGTGTGCCACGATCACTGTTGTTCGGTTCACCATCACTCTGTCCAGTGCATCCTGAACCACCCGTTCTGATTCAGCATCCAGTGCACTGGTTGCTTCATCAAGAAGAAGGATTTTAGGGTCCTTTACGATGGCACGAGCGATCGCAACACGCTGCTTTTGCCCTCCAGACAATTGAGCTCCACGCTCTCCAACCATTGTGTCATACCCCTACAATTGTTCAGGTATTGTACACTTCTTTCAGCAACTGTTTTTGGTACATAATTGTATAGCAAAACCACTTCCTAACTTGGGTAAGTGAAGGGGCAAAAGTCTAACCTGGAGTGAAGAACTAATGAACTTGTGAGCATTCGCCAATTCTGCAGCAGCTATGATCTCCGATTCTGTTGCTTCCCCGTCCTTCCCATAAGCAATGTTTGCTCGTATTGTCTCGTTGAACAGAGCTGGTTCTTGACTCACCAGCCCCATTTGTTGCCTAAGCCACCTTAGCTGAAACTTCTGTATGTCCACACCATCTAGGAGTATATGGCCTACGTCAGGATCATAAAACCTCTGCAGCAATGCAATGGCTGTTGATTTGCCACTACCACTCTCTCCAACGAGTGCAACAGTCTGATAGACAAATAATTCAGAATTTTTGGCCTTAGTAACTGTAAACACTAGAAACTTAAATAGATCCTTACATGTTAGGAAGGTCACTTACTTTTCCAGAATGGATTGTTAAACATAGGTCCCGGAAAATCTCAACATCTGGTCTGGTAGGATATCTGAAGCTAATATGCTGGAACTCGATATTGCCCCGTAGTGTCTCAACAGTCACCCCTGCATCCTCACTTGCATCTATCCTAGACTTGCGGTCCACGATTGCAAATATAGAAGATACAGCTGACTTTGCTTTGGAGGAGTCTGATGTAAGTGTGCTTGATTGGGACACACCAATTGCAGCCATAGCAAGAGCAAGAAAAACCTGCATTCAAATGGCCAAATCATTAGAGCTCCTTTTTTGAAAACTGCATCTTATTCAATGCATTCTTATTTGCATAATTGCATTTCCGCATACATGGAGAAATACATTTTAACCTTCTACCGGAATGGCCAGAGTACTTACCCTGAAAACTTTAGGAAAAGTTGTCTTCCCTCCTCGACCATCCGAGCACCAGCATAAAAGCTAGCTGCATACACACCAAAGAGCAAGAAAAAGGAAACACCAAAACCGATTCCACTTATAATCCCTGTTCTGATTCCTGTTCTTAGTGGGGCCTCACATTTTTTCTTGTACAATTCCATCACCTTTTCTTCAGCAGAGAATGAAGCTACTGTTCTTATACTGCTCACTGCATCATTTGCTACTTGACTTGCTTCTTCGTACATCATCTGCATATACAAGCAACCAGATGGAGATTTATATGATTTATATGGCTAATAAACAATCAAAAGAAAGGGACACTTCGGAGGAACTGGGCAAACCTTTGCATCTGCGCTGAAACCCTGAATGAACTTCATCTGGATCCATCCATTTAGGCCAATGAGTGGTATTAATGCTAAGATGATGAGTGATAACTCCCAGTTTGATACAAAGGCGATGACTAAACCGGCAACCAAGGTTGCAGAGTTCTGCACAACCAGCTGAAGCGCATCACCCACAAGTCCCCTGACTTTTGCTGCATCAGCTGATAGCCTTGCACCAATTGCTCCACTTGAATTCTCTGTATGATCAAACCATTCGATTTCCATATTTACCACCTTCTCAAATGTCATCAGTCTGATCCTTCGGATCAATCTGCACCCAGCTATAGAAAAAAGGTATGAACTGACAGGAAGTGACAAGAAGTACACCGCACCAAACACCAAGAACATGGATGACCAGAACTGTGAATCCCTTCTTAGCAGATGCGGGGGCTCATAGAATGCTTTGATCACATTTGACAGGAGGATCGCAAAGATTGGGAAGATCACTCCACTAATGACTGAGGCAATGGAACCTAGTATGAGCACTGGGATCTCTGGCTTGTTCAGAGATGCAAGGCGACTGAGAGGTACTTCCTGTGGCATTTCATCACATATTTTCTTGGATGAACCATCCTGGATATCAATCCCGAGAGCCATACCGAATGGTACGGAAAATGAATGGTGGCTGCTGTTCTCATGAGATGACCTCCGGCTAGCTGACTGATTTGATGACACTTGTTTGCCTGATCGAACTCCAGAATCTCCTTTTCGATCTGTCTTATCCTGACGGCTTGCTTCCTGTAGCCGTATCAACTGGCTATAAGCTCCTGACGGATCCTTTAGAAGCTCCTGGTGTGGACCTGGTCAAAAGGTCAAATGTTTAAGCAAAGATACAATGTATCAGCCAAAGACTGACAAATGATATTTTTATCGCTAATATTTGACAAACATACCCTTTTCGACAAGGGAACCTTGATGAATGACAGCAATAGTATCCGCATTTCTAACAGTACTCAAACGGTGTGCAACTATCACAGTCGTCCTGTTTGTCATTATCCTATCAAGAGCCTCCTGCACAATCCTTTCAGATTCAGCGTCCAGAGCGCTTGTAGCTTCGTCCAATAGTAAGATTCTCGGATCTTTCAGAATTGCTCTTGCAATGGCAATTCTTTGTTTCTGCCCACCAGAAAGCTGTGTGCCATGCTCACCAACCGAAGTGTCCAAACCCTGTCAAATATTACCACAAATAAATCAGTATACAATGTCCTACAATGTGACTGCTAAAAATGTAAACGTTTCTTTCAGAGCATCCATCCGACCTGAGGCATTTTATCTATGAATTTGGAGGCGTTAGCAAGCTCAGCTGCAGCTCTAATTTCTTGATCAGTAGCATTGTCTTTGCCATATGCTATGTTTTCCTTTATGCTAGCAGCAAAAAGGACTGGTTCTTGGCTAACAAGTCCGATTTTACTTCTGATCCATCTAAGCTGGAACTCTTTGAGATTTACACCATCTATTAGAACATCGCCAACCTCAGGGTCGTAAAACCGTTCGATGAGGCTGATAACCGTTGATTTACCACTTCCGCTCTGGCCAACCAAAGCAACTGTTGTGCCACTAGGTATGGTGAGGGAGAAACCTCTGAATATTTTCTCATCGGGCCTTGTGGGATAGGAGAAATAAACATCCCGAAACTCAACATCCCTCGAATGTCATCCAGCTTCCTTCCTGAGGTGCTGTACGTATCAATCTCTGGTGTCCTGCTTATTGTTTCAAACATCTTGTACGCAGCGGCCTGCCCACCTGCAAATGCTTTCATGCTTGGTGATGCCTGACCTAGAGCTCTGGTAAACATGAAAAAGAAATATCAGGATCATTGCTTTGCATAATCAGTTTAATTTAAGAACCATGTCTCATAGACAATGGTACAAAATGTGGTGAAATTTACATGATTACTTTTTTTAGGCTGAACAGTTGGGTGTCTAATTTACATGATTACAGTTTAATGAATTTATCAATTTTCTAATATATATGTTACTTAAGTGAAGAATCATGCTGAAGTGTATGAAAGTTTGTTATCAGTTGAAGTTATTTGGACACAGCAACTCTATTCATCTGTTGAACATTAAAGGCTTTTTGGTGTCTGCTGAACTTGCTGTTGGGAGTTAGGTACAGTATTGTACCACGAAACTTGAAACCAAAGGGACAAGAGTCTAATAAGTGGGAACACCGATCACTTGCTAACGAACCAGGCAAACGTCCCAAATCCGTTAAGCCATTCGCCCACCACAATTATGAGCTGTCATTGTCAGAAAAAGAGGCATGCAACGTATCTTATTTATGTGAAATTGTGACCTAACAGGTCCAAATCATCATAAACAGGCCACTTTATCTGTTACAACCTCTCTTAGCTCCCCAGCAGGAATTTGGAAGTGCCGATGAGATGAATGGTGTAAATATTCTGCATAGTCAGCTTCATTATTCTCCAACGACCAACTCGTGATAGGTTAGGTAAATGGCCCCCGCAAAAAAGGTAAATGGCCAGGAAGAAAGAAAAAAGAGTTGACTGCAGAGGACCTATCAAGAGCAATGTTCGGAACGCAGGAAACAGAAAATTCAGATGTGAGGAAAAAACACTAGGAATTCATGTCATCGGTGAAATTATAACCGAAACAAAACAAGTAGTCAAATGAGGGTAGCGAGTTACAGTAGAAAGTGGAGAAATTTTAGAGAGATAACATGACAATTTGAGATTCTAAGGCATCAGAATATTCTAGAAAACAAGTGTCGAAAAGAAATTTCGAAGTTCCAAGACAGCATTGAACTGGAAAACTGGCAAATGCAGAACAGAACTTACAGGGAACCGGTTAGAACTGCAAAGATCACATTCATGACCTTAGCCCCTGTATAGTTCTTCTCCAGGATCAGCTTGGCTCCGTACCATATCCCCAAAGAGTAGCCACAGAACAGGAGCACCATGACCGTGCCCATGCCAAGCCCCGCCGCGAGGCCCTCCCGGACGCCTGATTTGTACGCACTTTTCAATGACTTGTTGTACCTCTCCACTGCCCGCTTCTCCCCAGTGAAAGACGCAACCTGCAGTGCCAAAGATACATACATCCATGCTATCTTTAGTGGGCATGCACTTCAACTGCGTGACACGAAATTTGTGTGTTATTTCCTTGTGTGCTTACAGTTCTGATGGAGCCGATGGTTTGCTCCACCACCACCGATGACTCGGCGTAAGCCGCCTGCCCGAGGGACGCCATCTTCGCGACAACGTTGGACATGACCGCCCCTGCTATGACGAGCGGGGGGATGGTCGCCATCATGACCAGGGTGAGGAGCCAGCCTTGCGCGAAGGCAACGATGAAGCCTCCGAAGAATGTCACCACTAGCTGAATGAACTTTCCAACCTGGAGTACAGGACAGGGAAGTGTTATAACTTCATCAAAGCACAAGCCGGAGAGACGATTCCACTTTAAGTGTTGGTGGTTGTGATGAGCTGTGTGTTGTTATGTGTGTGACCTTTTCACCCATGGCATCTTGGATCAGCACGGTGTCGCCGGACATCCTCCCCACGACCTCGCCGGTGTTGGTGTACTGGTCGAAGAAGGCGATCTCCTGCCTGAGGATGGTCTTCAGGTACAGGTTCCGTATCCGCGCCGCCTGCCGCTCTCCGGTGATCATCCAGCAACCGGTCGCGTCGAGTCCGTGCTCCACTCCGCCTCCGGCCGCTGCGACCCGTACTGTGGAAGATCCGCGGTCCCCCTCGTACGATCCTAATCCGGTTTCGAGAGGGGGACATGTGCAAGAGCCACAGATGGCGCAGTTGCTGAGGGGCGTCGCGGTGACACCTTTTAATCCAAATCCTCAAACTCCTAGAGCCAAGCTACTGGTACGGCAATGGAGGGAGGCTTCTGGTAATTCGGTGGTTGCTGCGGATCGGTCCGATGTTTCTCGAGCATGCAGAGGTGAGCTGCTGGGGGAGGACTCTACTTCATCCCTGTCCTCACCCATAGTCGCGACGACTTCTCCTTCGTCGACGGCACCTTGCACAGTGGTCGAGAGGGCTGCTTCATCACCGTCGCCCTCTCCCATTGTGCCCACGCCAGCGGGGGGACGTTCGCTTCCTATGGTGACACCTAGGCGTAGCGCACGTCACCTCGCTGGGAAGGATGGAGCATCAGCGACGGATGAGGACTCGTTGGCGAAGGCGATACGTCGCAAAGCTGAGTCGTTTTCCACTCCTGCTGCTGGTATGTCACTCACTTCGAAGTCATTTTTGTCCTTTCCTACGTCTACTTTAGCTGCTAAGTTGTCAGCGGTAGGCGTCAGTTTAGGGAGATGTGATAACGAGGTGGTGCTTTCGGCTAACGTTCTGAAACATGTAGAGTATGATCGCCGTAGGGTGTCTCCTAGTGTTTCGAGTTGGCCGGTAGCCTCTTCTGTAGATGATGATGATGCGCATGCCACAATAGATGGACAGCTTCTATCACATCTAGTAGGAGAGGTAACCGAGGTGGATATGGACGAGGCTGAGCTGGTATCTTTTGATGACCTGTATGCTACCGGCCGGAGATCCAAATCCGCCAAAAATAAAAAGAACAAAGCTTCGCGTAAAAGCGCGAAAAAGTCAAAATCCCCAACTGTTTCCCGATGAATGGCATTTTCGAAAATAGCAGAGGTCTAGGCGACTTGGCTAAACATTTGAATATTGCGCATCATGTGAGAGATTATAAGTTGGATTTTTTGGCTATATCTGAGACGGGTAGACGGGATTTTCCAAGCACTCTACTAGACCGACTTTCAGGCGGGTGGAGTTTGATTGGCATTCCTGTCCCCCTCGAGGTAGATCGGGTGGCATGCTACTTGGCATCAAACAGAAACCATGGAGTTGTTGGGTCGTTCGGATGGTGAATTTCACATTAAATTTCAAATTCGCAACAAGTCCGACAACTTTACGTGGAGTCTAGTTGCTGTGTACGGTGCTGCCCAAGAAGAATATAAGGCTGCTTTTCTTAGAGAGTTGGTTAATCTAGCTAAAGATGACCCAAATCCTATTATTATAGGAGGGGATTTTAATATGCTGAGGTACCGACACGAGAAAAGTAGGGGTAGATTTGATACTCATTGGCCTACCTTGTTCAACGCTGTCATCGATAGCTTGTCCTTAAGAGAGGTTCATATGACGGGGAGACAATTCACTTGGGCTAATAGTCTCCCCGAGCCGACGTACGAGAAGCTGGATCGGGTTCTGATGGACTCCCGCTGGGAGGATAAATATCCATTAGTAACGGTTCGTGCGCTTGAACGTATAGAGGCGTTTTCGGATCATGCCCCCATACTCCTATCTACTGGAACGTTGACATCGCCCGGGAAGCACCAATTCAAATTCGAATTAGGTTGGCTGTTACGGGATGGTTTCGATGATTTGGTCAAAAGGATATGGTCTCAACCGGTTGTGGGTGATAGCGCTATCCAGCGGTGGAATAATAAGATGCGCAATTTGCGTAAATTCCTTCGTGGGTGGGCAAGACACACAACTGGTATGCTTAAAAAAGAAAAGGAGCGCCTGTGTTCCATTATTGATGAGCTTGATCAACTAGCAGAAGTACGCCCCTTATCAGCTAATGAGAGTGACCTAAAACGGCACTCGAATGAGCAGGTGGGTCGTATGTTGCGGGAAGAAGAGCTCAAATGGTACCAAAGATCTAAAGCTCAATTCATTCTACAAGGGGACTCGAATACAAAGTACTTTCATAATGTTGCTAATGGCAGACATAGAAAGAAATGTATTCATTCTCTCTACAGGATGAGGGCTTGATCGAAGGACAGGATCAGCTCAAGGAATATATCACAAACTACTATAAAGGTTTGTTCGGGGCTCCCGAGGAAGGGAACTTTACTCTAGATGAGTCCCGAACAGATGATATTACCCAAGTTACTCCTGAGGAAAACAACTTTCTTACTGCACCTTTCTCTATGGAGGAGGTAAGTAAGGCGGTTTTTCAAATGGAGCATAATAAGGCACCAGGACCAGATGGTTTTCCGGCTGAGTTTTACCAGCATTTTTGGGAAACCATCAAGTCTGATTTGCTTGAGTTATTTGGCTGCTTACATGCCGGACAACTTGAGCTATTTCGCCTTAATTTTGGGGAGATCGTTTTGTTGCCTAAGATTCAGAATGCCGAAAGGATACAACAGTATCGGCCAATATGCCTTCTGAATGTTAGCTTCAAAATCTTTACAAAAGTAGCGACCATCAGGTTAAATTCAGTGGCAGATCATGTGGTAAAACCTACCCAAACAGCTTTTATGCAAGGGAGGAATATCCTAGACGGTGTTGTGGTTTTACACGAGACCGTACATGAGATGCACACGAAAAAACTTGATGGGGTGATATTTAAAATCGACTTTGAAAAAGCGTATGATAAAGTCAAATGGCCGTTCTTGCTACAGACTCTGAGAATGAAAGGGTTCTCAGAGGAGTGGTGTGCTTGGATCCTTAATTTTGTTACTGGAGGTAGCGTGGCGATAAAAGTCAATGATGACGTTGGTCGCTACTTCCAAACAAAAAAAGGATTAAGGCAAGGTGATCCTCTATCGCCTATACTATTTAATATAGTGGCGGATATGTTGACGATCATGATTGAACGAGCTAAGACGGATGGCCAAATTGAAGGAGTAGTTCCACATCTTGTTGATGGGGTTTATCTATTCTTCAATATGCAGACGATACAATCCTCTTTATGGAACATGACCTAGATAAAGCCGCGAATCTGAAATTGATACTATCAGCATTCGAGCAATTATCGGGATTGAAAATTAATTTCCATAAGAGTGAATTGTTTTGCTTCGGTGAGGCTCAAGAAGCAGCTGCTCAATATGCCGATATTTTTGGCTGCGAGCAGGGTCAATTTCCAATTATGTACCTTGGAATACCAATACATTTTCGGAAACTGACTAATGCGGAATGGAGACACGTCGAAGAACGTCTACAAGCTAGGCTATCTAGTTGGAAAGGAAAATTGCTATCTCTTGGTGGAAGATTGGTTCTCATTAATTCGGTACTAACAAACATGGTACTGTATATGATTTCCTTCTTCCAAATACCTAGAGGAATCTTGCATAAATTGGATTATTACCGATCAAGATTCTTTTGGCAAGGAGATGGTGAGAAGAAGAAGTACAGACTGGCTAAATGGAATGTTGTTTGTCGCCCTAAAGATCAGGGAGGGCTTGGTATTCATGACCTTGATGTCAAGAACTCAGCCCTCCTAGGTAAATGGCTTTTTAAGCTGCTTACTGAAGATGGGATATGGCAAACACTCCTTAAGAGAAAATACATTGGCACAAAGGCGGTATCACAGGTATATTGGAAACCTGGTGATTCCCACTTTTGGGCTGGACTGATGGCGACAAAGAAACATTTCTTTCGCTTCGGGGTATTTAATATTAAGGATGGCTCGGAGATTAGATTCTGGGAGGACAAATGGTTAGACAACACCACCCTCCGGGATCGATATCCAGCCCTATACAATATTGTTCGTCATAAGGGAGATACCATTGCCACTGTAATGCAATGCTCTCCTCCGAATGTGACGTTCAGGCGAGACTTGTTTGGACCGAGACTAGCGTCTTGGAACTTCCTGTGGCACGGTTGAGTCAGTTCAACTCACACAGGGGCCCGATGAGTTTCGTTGGAATCTATGTGCGAATGGTAAATTCTCTGTGGATTCCATGTATAGGGCGTTAGTACATTCCGATGTGCCAGTTGATGATAATAAAAAAATATGGCAAATGAAGATACCACTTAAGATTAAAGTTTTTACGTGGTATCTTCGTAGGGTGTCATTCTAACAAAGGATAACCTTGTTAAACGAAATTGGCATGGAAGTACGAAGTGTATGTTTTGTCCACATGATGAGACAATAAAACACTTATTCTTCGAGTGTAGTTTCGCTCGTTCTATATGGTCAGCCATCCAAATAGCGTCTAACTTATATCCACCCAAGTCTGTTGCCAATGTTTTTGGCAACTGGCTACATGGGATAGATAAAAAGCTTAGAACGGTTATTAGGGTGGGAGCGATTGCTGTTATATGGTCGCTTTGGCTTAGTAGAAATGACAAGGTTTTCAATGATAAAGATGTTTCTCATATGCAGGTACTCTACCGTTGCACAAATATTCTCCGTATGTGGTCCACCTTACAACGCGTGGGACATCGAGACCTCTTTACGAAGGCGTGTGCACGTCTGGAAGAGGTGGCGAGGGACATTTTTTCGCATCATGGATGGCCGCTTGATCGCCGGATTGGACCTCCATAGGCCGTCGAGATTGTCCATGACATAGGCGTTTTACATTATTCTTGCTGATTGTAACTCGTCTATTGCTGCACAACTTTTTTACTTTCTCCGTTGGATTGCGGCTGTGTGCATTCTTGATGC
The DNA here is from genome assembly GCA_947311845.1 of Poa pratensis. Taxonomy (NCBI): domain Eukaryota; kingdom Viridiplantae; phylum Streptophyta; class Magnoliopsida; order Poales; family Poaceae; genus Poa; species Poa pratensis. Next base: position 3,369,901 of record CAMZMU010000109.1, on the reverse strand, counting down.
AGAGGCCGGGTGTAATACTTAAACTTTTGAGTAATAAAGCCCTTTATCTAAAAAAGGTCACCTCTGCCCAGACAGAAAAGCAACACCATTAATTTAATTTGTGGGAATCGACGAACAGCATCTCAAAAAGACTCTGTTTGCTCATAGTGGGTGGTGACACTGCGGTACTTTTACTTACGGACGAAGGACGCGAGGGCGGAGCCGAAGGCGAGGTAGATGAAATCGAGCGACACCATGGAGACCCGGTTGACGACTTGGTGGATGCTGAGCGCGCCGCCGAAGGCGTCGATGAGGTTGCCGAAGAGCACGGTCATGAACGGCATGGCCGCGCCGTTGGCCACGGCGCCGAGCGCCCCAAGCAGCATCAGCGCCGCGTCGGTCCTGTCCGCGAAGGCGAAGAGCCTGTGGAAGGGCACCCGGGACATGGACCCGCCCGGCGTCTTCTTCTTCCCATTGTCCGGTCTCGAACTCGACGCGCCAGCCGTGCCGGCCGAAGCAGGCAAAGGCGACGACGCATTCTCCTCCTCAGCAGCAGCTTTCCAGGACTCCGGCATGGTCACTCACCCAAGATCCGTAGCTCCACAAGAAGCTACTTCTCCCGCACTAGATTGGGATACAAGAAGAGCGAGCGGTGGTCTCTGTGTAGGATCAATTAATCCCGTCTAGCTCCTGCATACCAGCACCTGCCAGGAACCAATAATTGCACATTAATCTAGCGCCTCAGAGGAGCTTCAAAAAGGAAGCAAGAAGTGAAAAGCATACACATATAAACACAGGAAGGAGCAGCAGCAGCAACAACAAGATACTAGTAGCAAATCTGAATCTAGCGAGCGATTGGAGCAGAGCTACAGATCGAGAAACGACGAGCTGCCGCGCAGGGGAAGGCAGGATTTATAAGAGGCAAGAAGAAGATAAGTGCGGAGATGAGCTAGCTGAAGAAGGAACAACAACACACCGAACGCAAAGTTGGCAGCTTTCGCATTTGCCGCCGCACCGAGGACGCAGACGTAGTAGACGCACACCGCCAGCCACCACTAGAGAGCAGAGCAGAGCAGGCAGAGAGAGGGGAAAGAAAGAAAAGCTTTGGTGGTGACAGAATATGGGGAGGAAGGAGCTGGGCAACTACTCTCGCTACTCGTACGTACTACCACTGTACCCACCACAAAGGGCGTAGTAAAGCGAGCACGAGACAATGGCGCCGCGGTGGTATCCACAACAAGCATAAAAAATGTGGAGCTAGGTTCGGGCGCACCATGGCGATGGCATCGGCAGCACGGGAATGCAACCAGTAGTGCTCCCCAGCCAGTGGTTATGAATTTATGATTATGGATGTGCCGGATTGAGATTCGCTGACTTTGCTCCCGCTGACGTTGAGTCACTTACATGTGGGCCCCACACATGGTGGGCCCCACATGTAAGTGACTCAAAGTCACGCAAAGTCAGCGAGGGCAACGTCAGCGAATCCGCGCCCGGATGTGCCCTGGCCGCTGCATATGTTTATTGGTAGATGTGGGGCTATTTATGATTATGGATGTGCCCTCCCCAACCAGTCTGCGAACTGCTGCTCCACCGCGTGGGGCTCCGCACCCATTTTGTGTAGTCGAGGTGCTCCTCCATGGCGAGGAGGATCTCCTCCCGTGCCTCATCGAGGGTCATTGGCATGTACGCGGCCACGCCACCGCCGTTGGCCTCGGGGATGTCCTCGGTCTGGACAACGCCGGAGGCCACTTCCTCGGGCCGGAAGATCATCTGGTTCTTGTTCTACGGCTTATATTTCACCCTCCCCATCCACAAACCTCATCTTCACTTCTTCCCCTCCCCTTCCGCGTCGCCCTAGCTAGCCCTCCCTGTCCCCGTCCGCATCCACCATAGTGTGGCGCCGGAAGATCATCTGGTCCACGTTGACCCCGTAGTGCCAGCCACGCCCATTTCTGCCGCATGGTTGGGGCGCCGTCTTCCCTCTTGGGGACGCGCATCTCTGCCTCCAGCCTCGCATGGCACTCCGGGCCGGGCAGATGGGCTGAGTTTGGTGTGTTCAATTGGGTGCATGTTTTTTGTCTGGACTGTCTGTCCGGACAAATGGAGGTGTGTGTGTGGTGGTGGGGGGGCGGGGGGGGGGGGGGGGGGGGGGGGGGTCGGGTCTATGAATAAACGTATATAAGCATGGAGTAATATATAAGAGGGAAGAGCAGGAGTGAATTGTGAAAACACCATTTGTACGTGCTTCTCCGTCACACATACTCCCTTCGTTCCAAATTAATTGACTTCCATATATCTTCATTTGGATGTACACAGGTACATCCAAATGAAGATATATGGAAGTCAATTAATTTGGAACGGAGTTTGAAACGGAGGAAGTATATATACGAGCCAGCCGAAGAATGGCAGGTAACCATGCATCCAGCAAGGCAGCAAACCATTGGCCATGGGCGAGGAAGTGGCCCCGTCTGGTGATCTCGTCGTCTCCAAGCTGGCTCGCATCAACTGGCCTTGACCTCGTCCAACATACATACTGTAACAACTGCAGGCGACCCTGTTGATTCTCGCTCGGATCTCACACTGAGACCTCAAATTACTATAACTTCATGCAACGTAGATACATAGCGCATAGCAAAAGATTGACGAGAAATACACTACTCTACACCTCGTCATCGGAGATGTGGCGCCGGAGCCGTAGCCGCCGGCCTTGTGGTCGTTGGCGGTGGGAGCCATTTCCTCGTCTACTTCCGAGTCGGTGAAGTCTGAAGGGATACGGGTAGGCTACGATAGCGCAAAATCAAAATTTTCTACCGCATCAACCAAGGAACTGCTGCAGTTATAGATCACGGGATTACCACTAGACGCGCTGTGCCGTGCCGAAGTTGGTGAAGCGAGTCGGGCAGGGTAGACGTACAATCCTTCCGATCCAGTCGCTCCCACGAACAGCTCCTCTCGGCGGCTCGTCCAAGTGCTCCAAGTGTAGCACCTCTATCGGTATCCACACGTACGGCGTGGAGGCGCCGCTCGCCGGACTGCTAGGTCCGCACGGCGGCAAGGGCGTGGGGATACGGTGGCTGGGTGGATTTGGTGCGGAAATGGGCAACCCTAAAACGTCCAGCCTCCTCTCTTTATATAGACCTCCCCATATTGGGCTGCCTCAACTGAAGCCCATCCTGGAGTCTATTCCAGCCCAACTCGGATCCAATCCGAATTATGCTTGCACAACCTTAAGTGTGTGACCCTATAGGTTCACGCACGTTTAGTCATGACACGAGTACACTTACTCGTCCAATAGTTGGTAGCAGCTTCTAGCAAAACGTGCCAACTCCCAAACGCGCATAAAGATCGTATCAGACGAACCATCACAATGTTTGTGACATTCCCTTTGCCTCACGATATTAGGTCAAGCTTCCAGCTTACCACTCTTTCTCGATCCTGTGATTCGGAATCCCAAACTAGGTTAACCATTAAACTTATCTAGCACGGCCATGCATTTCTGGATCCGATCACTCGAGGGGCCCAGAGAATATCTCTCTCAAGCAGAGAGCGGCAAATCCCATATTGACTGACTATGTCTTGCAGCATGTTTCATGACAAACCCGTAAGCTACCTTTATGGCTACCCTTTCACGGTGTAGCGTTGGATAGCCCCAAAGTAGGTCAATTCACATCTCAAGTACATACGACAATCTCAGGTCTAGGGACAAAACAAACACATCATGTAGAGAGAGAGCTATGAACGTTTGCTTCATTGTCTCAAGGTGGGTCAGCCCAACTCTATGTTCATAACATAAGTCCACATTATTAGTTTGACATCCCCATGTCTATGACTCGTGAAACATAGTCATCTACTAATACATGTGCTAGTCTAATATTCAAGTGTATCCTCACATAAACTCCGACTAGGGACATATTTAGAATAACCATACAAGTAATGAGTTTCACAGACAAGTCGTCAACTCGCCAATCAATACAAAGATATTATTCAAGGCACGTTATTATAAATCATGGATACATTGAAATATCATCATCTCTATGATTGCCTCTTGGGCATATTTCCTATAGTCCAAGGGGTCATCGTCCTTGTCGTCTCTGCAATCTGCCGCTCTGTAACTAGGACGGGTCTGCAGTGAACTGACCCACCAAGGCGCGGTCTGCGACCTCGTCTGCAAGCTGCTGCTCCGCCGCGTGGGGCTCCACACCCATTGTGTGGTCAAGGTGCTCCTCCATGGCGAGGAGGATCTCCTCCCGCGCCTCGTCGAGGGTTATTAACACGTACATGGCAACGCCAACGCCCTCGCCCTTGGCCTCGGGGTGTCCTCGACCTGGACATCACCGGCGGCCACTTCCTTTGGTCGGAAGATCATCTGGTCCCCATTCTCCAGCTTATATATTTTACCCTCCTCGTCCCCAAACCTTATCCTCAGCTAGCTAGCCCTTTCCCTCCAAGTCCCCGTCTGCATCCACCACAGTGTCGCGTCGGAAGATCATCTTGTCCACGTTGACCCAGAGTGCCAGTCACGCCCATTTCTGCTGCATGGTTGGGGTGTTGTCTTCCCTCTTGCGGACGCGCATCTTCGCCTCCAGCTTCGCGTGGCACTCCGAGGCCAGGCAGATGGGCTGAGTTTGGTGGGTCCGATTGGGTGCATGTTTTTTGTCTGAGCCGTGTCTGTAATGTCTGTCCAGACATATGGAGGTATAGGGGCCGACTGGATATGTTCGAAGTGTGGTGTGTGAATAAACGTGACAAGCATGGAGTAATATACTCCCTCCGTTCACAAAAGGATGTTAAATTATGTCTACATACATACAAATCTAGAAAACATTGAGACATCCTTTTGTGACGGAGGGAGTATGAGGGAAGAGCAGGAGTGAGTTGTGAAAACATGATTTGTACGTGCTTCTCCGGGACATATATATATATGAGCCAGCCGAAGACTGGCAGGTGCCCATGCATCCACTGGCGGAGCTCCAGCCAGAAAGTTGGGCGGGTCAGCCCAAAGAAGACTACGTGTTTTTTCTTTGCTGGGCCAAATTTACTTCTATTCTTCAGTGTTTTGGGTTGGATTGGGCGGGCCATGGCCCGGGTTGGCTTGCACTGAGCTCCGCCACTGCATGCATCCAGCAAGGCAGCAACCACACGGGAGCTCATTCTTATCCTCTCGTTTCTCTCCTCGCTACAGTACCTTGAGAGTCTCTCGTGAGATCTCGTCGCCGCTCCTCTCCTTATTCGCCGGCGCCGCCGGCCGAAGGGGAGCTGGGGATGGCAGCCGAGCCTTCCTGTACATAGTAGGTGCTCTGCTTCTCGCCCTAGGTGTGGTTTTAGGCTTTGTCGACTGGTCCCGCGTGGCGTATGGCGAGAGGCTGCTGGCTCTTCCCGGCTGGTGCTGCTGCCAAGCACTGGTTGTTTGTCCCCGACGTTCTCCGGCGAGCTCCCATGGTGGAAGGTCGGCGACGGTGAGGAGATGGCTGAGAGGCCCTCCAATAATGGCAGTTCTAGCCTCCTTCAGATCAAGTGGTGTGGTGTTGTCTTCCTCCTTCTGACCGACCGTGGGGGCGAGGGGAAGGTGGGATTTGGCACCATGAGTGCTGGATCTGGAGGTGGGTTTCGGAGGTGGGTGCTGGGGTGGGTGGGCCGACCTCGGTGTTGGCCGGAGTGATGCCTTCTCGTCGTGGAGCTTCGGTGGATGAAGCCGAAGACGTCAGAGGCCTTTGTTGCGGCCGCCTCCTTCTTCAATAAGGCCTGTGGTCACCGCTCGCTGAGGTTTGCTTGTTCTGCTCCGGTGTTTCCTCCGGTCGGCCGTGGTGGCGAGGGACATGGACGCGTCGACGGCTGCGTCGAGTGGTGGTGGGCGCGGTGTGTTGGTGGGCGACTGGCTCTGTCCTCTGGCCGGCCTCGGTGGCGAGGGGAGGACGGAGTTCATTGTAGTCCGGTTCGCAGCTGCGTCGGTTCCTCTGGTTCTTCTCCAAGCCGACCTTCTTCGCCTGTCTCCTCCTACCCGTGGCAGGTGTGGCGAGTTTGATGGCGGGCCGGTTTGCTCCGACGGCGCTGGTGAAGAACCTTTTGCTCGACGGCGCTGGTGAAGAACCTTCTGCTGCAAGGTAGTGTTGCTACTCATGTCTTCTTGCTCCTTCATCAGGCGCGGTGGTTGTGAAGGATGGTGGATTCGACTGGGCGAGCTCCAGCATCAAGCAGCAGTGGAGTTGGGAAGCAATCTTCTGGAGCATTAGCTCGGCAGGGGTGACAGTCGTCCGACATCCAAGGCCACCGTTTGGCCTATCCAGAAGCCGACTAAGGGCTCCGGCATATGTTTAACCTCCTTTGAGAGGCCCCTTTCGAGGTCAACTGCTGCTATCTGCGTCGGCACGGGAGCAAGTGGTTTCGTCCCCACTTTCGGGCATGACGGCGGCGATGCTGACTTCCGGCTCGGTGGTGGAGAAAGAGAAGGACCTGGTTGCTTTTTAGTATCTGTCGGCAGGGTCTTTTCTGCTTATTCTAGGGACCTATGTGTGTTTCCTGATCTTATGGGGTCCTTTGTAACTTTATGTACATCTACTGCTTGGATTAAATGAAATGCTTCCTGCCCCTTCGGGGGTCTCCTTGTGCAAAAAAAAAAAAAGCAAGGCAGCAACCATTGGCCATGGGCGGGGAACTGGTCCCGTCTGGTGATCTCGTCGTCTCCAACCTGTAGGCCGGCAATGGGTCCGGTATTGGGCGGGTCGACCTATTCCAGATCCATGCCCATATAACAAATGGGCGAGGGTCTCTGCCCATGACCCTGCCCATGGGTCAGATCTCAGACCCATGCCCGTACCCGTCGGGTCACCAGACCCAATGGGCTACCCATCGGGTCTTTAGGCAGCACATCAATATATAATATTATAGCATTTCAAACAGCAAAATAAGCACAAACAACAAATAGTGATGTACTGATGTACTGATTGCTCACACAAACAGCAAATCAAGTTCCAGGAAAACAACAAATAGCATGGGCTGTGGTCATGTTTTACTATGAGACCCCACATGTCAGCTAATCGGGTTACCCATCGGATCGCCCATGGGTACACATGTCTGCCCATACCCTACCCACGACTAATCGGGTCACCCACGGGCGAGACCCATGGGCGAACATAGCGACCCATACCCTGCCCATTAGGGTCGGGTGCCCGTGGGCGGACGTACCCATGGGCGGAATTGCCGGCTTGACCAACCTGGCTCGCATCAACTGGCCTTGACCTCGTCCAACATACTGTAACAACTGCAGGCGACCCCTGTTGATTCTCACTCAGATCACAAAGAATCTATCCATCTCTGCCAGCTCTTGTGCACACTGCTTCGCCTGCGCCCCGTCTCGGGGTCGTAGGTGCGTGTCGGCAACCAAACCAACGGGTGGCCATGGCAACCGGACGGCACGGACACATGTGGGAACAAGCGACGCGGCTCGATCGACGGCGAAACCTTTCCGCTGTGTGTGTTTCGCTTCAGGGTCACGCACCCGTGGACCCCTGTCCGTCTCCATGGCGTCACGTTTCCACGCGGCTCAAAGCAAGGACGATAACCACTTGGATTAGGAATCTCTTTGCGTCCTCAAGCGTCGCTCTCCAGTCCCCCAAATGAACTGGTGCGTGCTGTGCTGCCTTGAACTAAACTTCAAACTGATCGACAACACCCTGCACGTACCAGTAGATAATCTTTTTTAGATGCACTGCTTCCTCTCTGGTCTATTTTAATTGTCGCTGAATTGGATATATCTAGACTAAATATGTTTAGATAATACAACCGATTCAGCTGCAGTTAATATGGATCGGAGGGAGGGAGTAATAGATTATCTGATGTGTCGTAAATGAGGCTACATGGCCGCTCAATTACGCCTTTAGCTTGATATATTGAGACGACGGCGTGATGTGTGTCTAAAGATCTGAAATCCTGTGTATATTTTGGATTTTAGAGATTTTTTTGGCATTCTGGACTGGCCCCTCAACATGAGATTTTCTTGATTCCTCCCTCCACCTTGTGTGTGCTGGTACTAGCAGCCATGCTGGAACTCAAAAAAAAAAATCCATGCTGATGCAGACAGAGAATTGAATAGTGAAAGGAATGGCCGGTAGGAGCGGAGTTTCACAACGACGTCTGTGCGTTGAAGTTTTTTACAAGTTTACCCCCTCTCCACATAGTCATTGTCAAAAACATTTCGCTATGAACGTAAAAAATAACCCTGCCCATAACTTGGTGAAGTGACATGTGGCCTCCCGCCATTCAAGTTGGCAGGACGTATCCCAGTTTGCGGGATATGCCGCGTGTTTTGAATCTATTCACTCTCCCTTCCTCCCCTCACCCCTCACGCACATGCCACATTCCGCCTGCTTGGATGGTAATTCCCGCCATCCTAGTTGGCGTGAAGGACCTTCCCGCATCCCAATTGGCAGGATTACCACATGTCACATCCCGAGCTTTCGGCAGGGTGTTTTTAGCAATTGCATTTTGAGGGGTGTATATTTTTTACAATAACAACGTGTGGAAGGGTATATTTGTAAAAGTATCAACAGTAAAGTGGCGTGTGACTCTATGACATTAATTTAATTGAACTTAGTCAATGCCACAACCGGTGGATTCCTCCGCCGGGTAGACGAGAGGTCCTTCTTCCTGTCACCCTCGCGTTTGCGTTGGGCGTTTCGGAACACGATCTTATCTTCTTCCCGGCCTTCTCTGACACCTCCATTGTCATAGCTCCTCTGTCCTATCCATAACGAGTTAACGACCGGCGACGGCGGCGTGGAGGCGCGAAGGGTGGACATGGGGGGTCGAAGGAGAGCGGGAACGACATACGACAATGTGGAAGGGGAGGGGTAACTAGGTAGGGTCTTGCTATCTCACAGCAGGGTGGGCCTAGTAAGGCCCGCATCCTCTACGGCGGCCATGTCTGGCACCACCGAACTTTCCCCGCAAGTTGTGAGAGACAAAGGGTTGCTAGATAGTTTTTTGACCCACCCGGACCGTTGGTGAAGCCACTAGGGTTTTTTCGTGTCCGCTACCTATTGGGCCGGTGGGGAGCTATGAGATGCTCTAATATATCTTCCCCCTTGTTTTGCTGGCTTCAATTTCATCAAAGTGCATGTCCAACAAACTGAATCAAAATAGAAAATAGTACATGATAAAAGTTTATAGAATAAAGGGAGGAAAATCTCACCGTTGGTGAACATTTAATATATGAGTATTATACCTTATGGAGTAGTGCTCCACCGGTATACTTGTACCCTCTGTACGTGCCACGGTGGAGGCTCTTTCCACCCTATATAACATGCAACACGAAGCCCCCAAAGGGCTATCGTTTCCGCCAAACTTTGACATGGTATCAGAGCTCCTCTCTTCCATGACCTAGCCACCGTTTGCGATCTACAAACCCTAAAACCAAAACCACGATCAAAGCTTATGATCCACGACCAAAAACCTACAATCTACAGCCAAATCCTACGACCTACAAACAAAAACCTACGATCTACAACCGAAAAACCAAAGCCACGATCCAAAACCCTTCCCCGTTCATCCATGGGGTCATCATCGACAACGACGAGCGCCCTGGCATCCGCCTTGGGTTCACCTCCCTCACGGAAGCTGAACCAGGGGAATTTCCTGTTCTGGAAAACTTGGTTTCCCCCTCCTTTGCAACGCCTAAGCCGTCGAGTTGCTGGATGGCACTGATGTCGCTCCGCCCGACAACCTGGAGACCGAGGACGAGAAAGGCAAGAAGGTCTCCATACCCAACCCCGCTATGGTGCCTGGGTCATGAAGGACCAGACCATGTTGATCTTTCTCCTGAATTCCTTCTCTCCAGAGATCATTGCCCAGGTGGTTGGGCTCAAACCACTGCCGATGTATGGGGTGTCATCTCTAGCTTGTTTTCATGTCGGTCCAGGATCAACAGTCTCCGCGGCTCCCTCAACAACGAGAAGAAAAACGATCTCTCCGCTGCCCAATACTTCGCCAAGATGAAAGGGTTCACATCCAAACTCTCCGCAACGGGCAAGATCGTCGAAGAAGATGAGCTTGTTGGGTACATACTCAACGGGCTTGATGTCTCCTACGACTCTATTGTTGCATGTGCCAACGCCAACCCGGGCACCACGCTCGATGACCTCTTCGGGCAAATCTGCGCCCACGACACCTGCCAGGTTATGCTGGCCGAAAACCGGCCAGGGCTTCACCTTCTCCGCCAACGTGGCCCGGCGTGGCCGCGACAACCGCGACAATCGCCCTCCTAGAGGCGGTGATCGCGGACACCAAGATGAGGGTGGTGACCGTGGTGGCCGTGGTCACCGCGGCGACCGCGTCTATGGAGGACGTTACCATGACGATGGACAGCGCCACGATGACGGTGATTGTCCTGATGGAGGCCGCCGCGATGACGGTGGCAGACATGATGGTGGTGGCAGGTGCGATGGTGGTGACCGTCGATGTCGCAATGATAGCCGACGTGATGAACGATGTCGTGACCGTGCTCCCACCCCCTTCGTGGACGTGACATGACAAATCTGCAAGATCCACGACCACCCTGCCTCCACCCTGCCTCAGACTGTTGGTGGCACTACCAAGACAACAACAACTTCGACAATGACAGTGATCATGAGGAGAAGGCTGCACACATGACATCCTATGGTGTAGATACCAAATGGTATTCTGACACGGGTGCCACTGATCACATTGCTGGTGCTCTTAGCAAACTCTCCACACACAATAATACAAAGGACGTGACCGTGTCCACACGTTCGACGGTCAAGGTATGCCCATAAGCCATATTTGGTCATTCAACTTTGTAAACCCCTCATGCATCTTTACACCTTAATGACATTCTACATGTTCCTAGTTTATCTACAAATCTCTTGTCCATACATAAACTTGCCCTTGACAACGATGTATTTATTGAGTTTCATGTCTTTTTCTTTTTGATCAAGCATAGGCAACAAGGAGAATTCTGTTTAAATGTCCCTGTCATGGTGGTCTTTACCCCTTAGTGCCATTTTCTCCGGGGTCGTCCAAGCATGCTTTACTCACAATAAAAGCCGTCATCCTCTACATGGCATCGTCATTTAGGCATCCTTCATCTTTTGTCGTGCAACAAGTTCCTAGGAAAAATGATTTAGCTCATTCTCCAGAAATAAATCTTTACATATGTGATTCTTGTCAACTAGCTAAGAGCCACCAATTGTCATATCCTTTCTCTACTAGTGTCTATAATGTACCTTTGGAACAAATCTTTTCTTATGTATGGGGTCCTGCCCCAACATCTGTTGGCAAGCACACTTATTATGTAAGCTTCATTGTTGATTTCAACAAATTTAGTTGGATCTATTTGCTTAAGAACCGTTCTGATGTTTATCAAGTTTTCCTTACTTTTCAGCAACTTGTTGAACGTAAGTTTGATCACAAAATCATAACCATGCAAACTGATTGGGGTGGTGAATATGAAAAACTCAACAATTTCTTCAAAAGTTGGCATTATACGCATCATGTCTCTTGCCCTCATGCACATCAACAAAATGGCTCAGCTGAGTGCAAACATCGTCACATTGTGAAGTTGGCCTCGCCTTGCTTGTTCATGCCTCCATGCATCTTAAGTTTTGGGATGAAGCTTTTCTTACAACCACCTTTCTTATAAACTTACTCCCTAGCAAAGTTATTAAGTTTGAGTCTCCTGTTAAACGTCTCCTTCACACAAAACCGAACTATGACTCTCTTCGAATTTTTGGTTGTGCATGTTGGCCTAATCTTTGTCCTTAGAATAAACCTAAACTTGTTTTTTGTTCTACACGTTGTGTGTTCTTGGGTTATATGGGGGTGCAAATGTTGATGATCATATGCTTTGCCTATTGTACCTGTCACTAATCATGGCTAGGATGTTGAGGTTCAAGCAAAATAAAACTTGTGCAAAACGAGTCAAAATAGTGCTCAAGATGATGCTGAAACAGATGCAGAAGAGGACGAAACATGCACTGAATCCGATGATGATTCAGGTGCTGCTGTCTTTGATCCAGAGCGCACGGATCCCGGCGTGGATTCGCCTGGTGCGTAAGGCACAACAGCCTAGACCCCCACGCGGTCTCCCTCGCCTGCCCACTACGCGCCCGACACGCCAGCTGGCAGCGATGGCAGGACCCCCGGGTGGTCCCCTTCCTCGGATCAACTCGAGTCTTAATCGTTTCTGTCAACTCGAGCTCAGACAAGAGAGGCATGAACCCACTATCTAGCATAAATACCCTAATAAGATACTATCAATTACTTCGGCCAAATCATCCACAAGCATTGGAGAGCATGCAAGATCATAAATAAAACATATATAAACAATCTGAACAATAATGCCATGACTCCATAATTCATCGGATCCCGTAAACACAACATGTAGCATTACATAGAGATGATATTAATCATGTAGGCAGCTCATAAGATCTAAACAATGGAGCACAAAGGAGAAGAGACAACCATCTAGCTACTGCCATGAACCCGTAGTCCCGTGGTGGACTACTCGCGCATCACTCCGGAGGCAGACATGGTGGTGTAGATGCCTCCGGTGATGATCTCCCCCTCCGGCAGGGTGTCGGGAAGAGTTTCAGGACCCTCCCGATCTAGGGTTGGTGACGGCGGTGGCCTCGGAACTTTTCTGAAAAATATGATCGGGTATCGAGGGTTTTCGGGACGAAGGCAATTTAGGCGAAAGGGCAACTCGGGGAGACGCCCAGGATGCCAGGTGGGCCCAGGCGCGGTCAACCCTTGACCGCGCCTGGGTGGCGTCTGGGGGGCTGTGGGGCCCCCCTGCAGCTCCCCTACTGGCTCCGTCTTCGTTTCTTCGTAAAAATAATTATATTAAATTTTCTGCCAATTCCGAGAAGATTCCCTGGCTAGCTTTTCTGAAACAAAAAGATAGCAGAAAACAGGAACTGACACTGGGCATCTTGTCAATAGTTAGTTTCCATAAAATATGCCAAAATGATATAAAATATTGTAAAAACATGTGGCAATGTTATATAACAAGCATGGAACAATCAAAATTTTAGATACGTTTGAGACGTATCAACAGCTGCTAAGCGAATTCTGAGATATGTCAAGAACACATTGAATATTGGTATTACATTTGTTCGATCATCCTCTACACTTTTGAGTGCCTTTCCTGATGCAGACTGGGCCGACTGTTTTGATGATTGAAGGTCCACCGGAGGTTTTGCTATATTCTTTGGACCAATTTGATTTCTTGGAGTGCTCGAAAGCAAGCAACGGTATCACGTTCTACTACTGAAGCTGAATACAAATCTCTAGCCAATGCCACTGCCGAATTGATATGGGTTGAAACTCTTATTCATGAACTTGGTGTCAAGCTAAAAGAAAAACCATGTATTTGGTGTGACAACTTAGGTGCTACCTATTTGTCAGCTAATTATATCTTTCCTGCTCGTACTAAACATATAGAGATCAATTATTATTTTGTGAGAGAAAGAGTAGCAAATAAAAATCTATAGGTAAAGTTTACTTCTTACTAGTAAGGATCAAGTCGCTGATTGGTTTTACCAAAGCACTTCGTGTCGAGAACTTAGATGAGTTTAAGCGTAATCTAAATCTTTATACAAGTTTAGATTAAGAGGGATTGTTGAACATGTAATATACGAGGTATACCGTATGGAGTAGTACTCCACCGGTATACCCGTACCTATGGAGGCTCTTTCCACCCTATATAATATGCAACACGAAGCCCCAAAGGGGTATCATTCCCGCCAAACTTCGACAATCGTGTGATGAATATTGGTGCCGCTGTTTTAATTTATTAAGTAGTAGGCCTGCTAGCTCCAACAATGGTTATTATTTTATATCCAATTTTGTTTAATTTAATGTTTCTTTGTTTCCTAGCTCTATGATGATCCGAAAAAGTTAGCTAGCTTGCAATTATTTTGCGACAGCTCGAAATCGGAGGGCTTTTTCTTTTCATTTCCTCCTCTCTCTCCATCTTTGTCCCCGAAGAATTGGGTTTTGGACCTCTCGCTTTTGTGATCAGATCGAAAGGCACTCATTGACTGACTCCTTGTGAAGTTGTGATGGGTTAGCTAACCCAATGATCCCCTATGAAGATCGTTTGCATGAGAGCAAAGTCCATGCCCACACACACCGGAACACATCACTGTTCAAAGCTAACTGATCAAAGAAGGAAAATAATGCCCTCCTACATCTGAATGAACTGGACCGCAATTATTTGGCAAAAAATGATTCTTCTTATTTTTGGCCTCAGGTTGCTTTGACGGCCGGGATACTTGAGGTCTTGAGCTGGCGAGCTTATCCACGTCCATGTCGCCACCGTTTTGGAGCTTTCCTTTGATGGGCTTGAATAGTAGTATGCGATTCCAAATCGAATTGAAATCGATCAACCACTTCCTGCCTGTTCGGCTGCTCCCGGTCAACAAATTTAGGTATCAGCATTATTTTCTGAAAAGAGAAGGGCAGCTTCTTGTTTAGAAGCAGATGCAAGCCAATGCACATTCTCCCGAAGAAAAGCTACTATAATATTTGGCGAATGTGTGATGGATGTGTCAGCGGCAACTATCCGACGATAGTGCTGTCCGTATACGTGATCGACCACTGTCTAATCTTATCGAAATATCGTCAAGGAGTGGTACCTAAGAAGGCGGCTACTTTCTAAAATTCAAACATGAGTGAAAATTGAACAGGAAAATATTGATATCATGAGTGACGTTTTGATAGTGGAATTGTACCGGGAATGGTCCTTCCTTTTCCCCCATCTAACCTCCGATGCACTTTCACATCATTGTGTTTGTTCTTGGTTATAGCTTTTCTCTCTCTCTTTCGTTAAACATAGGACCCACATGTCATAGTGCCTCTTTGTAGAGATAACAGATTCTTTTAAAGTGAAAAGGCAAGCGGGCATAGCAAAGGTGCGTGCATGCATGTGAGGAGCCACTTGCGTTTATGAGGCGGCGACAAGATGCGTCGTGTGAGTCAAGCAGGTGCATCTAATCTTGCCTGAAAACGTGCTGTTTTGCCGTTATAATCAAAAAGCTGTGAAAACGGCAAGCTCCACCGTCGGCAGATGCGACTGCTGATGGCCGGGCTAAATGAGCGAATGCCCACTCAACTAACCTAAATAAACCTGCTCCTGCACTACTAGATCGGAGCAGTAGCAAGAAGATATTTTAGTTATGTCGTTCGTGTGGCACGCTGCAGTTAACAACTCGACCAAGTTATGGTTTCTCTTACGTAGTACTCCATCCGTACTGTGTGTACTAGCTAGTTAGAGAGTCTTATATTTTGATACGGACGGAGTAGAATGCAAATAGTGAAATAGGTGTGGCTGATAGGCCTGGCCGTAATCTGCAATCAGCAGGTGCTACACGCTCCTTCTCCACTCACCGCTGATTAGTTTAGTATCTGGAATTGAGACGTGCGCCCCCCCTGCACGAATGGCGCCGTGAGTGTACATTCATGACGGGCAGTCGGGTAGTACTCCACTACCCAGTATTAATGCATTTTTTTATAAAGAAAATACGTATGTTAATATAAAAGCGACATCAAAGATAAACACACAAAAAAATAATAGAACATAGCACACCAAAACGATTATCAGTTACTTGCAGCGGTAGAAAAACAATAAGGACCAATGGTGACACCGAAAAGATAGGCCGATGTGCGGGTGGAGATGGCCATCAACCTTGCCTAGGCCCACAATCATCGGCGACGACAACACCATAACCGAGGTCGCATAATGGCGAGCTTCGATCCGTGGCACAGAGGGACATGATCCACCACGGAGCACGACAACCGTGACCAAAGGGCCTTTGTGGCGTCGTATGTTGGAGTAGATACGACCGTAGGCGAGAAGACGACCAAGATCAGGGGTTGGAGGAGGAGAACCATGCCGTGTCGCCAAAACTAGGGTTGGGGGAGCTGCCCACCGTTGTCGTCCTTATCGGATGGCCTCTCCTTTCGCGGCGAGGTTATAGACGGTGGGAGGAACCCCAATGGCACTACGGTTGGGACGCCCGGTGGATGACACAGGGAGCCCATGGCATTTTTCCTAGCTTCGTCTGGCTTGATGGATAAGGCACGATAACCTGTTTCATTTGAAGTATTTAATTGCATTTATCGCCAAGTTCATCCGGCAAGTCCATACTTAAGAAAAAAACTCCTGCTTATGTGTACAAACGACACTTTCTCCATTGTAAATTCTACTATGCCTTAGACGTGGTACTAACAAAGATCGCAACTATCTGCTTCAAAGGTTTTTGGTATTGAATTTGGGATCTCTCTGCTCTAGTATCGCGTTGTATGCACTGGCCAGTTCTCACCTAAAAGTTATGCACAAAGAACGGCTAAACGATAAAATTGGTTATCTAAGGAGCGTGCCGTGTTAAATCGGAACACATCGGATGATGTTATGCCCAACTAAAGTTCCTGACAAAACCGGTTGTTGTTCTAACCTTAAACTTGACCACGCACCTAATCATTTTGACTTAGTTTCCACGGTCATTATCATCATATACTACGCCTATCCAAAACAGGGCCCAAATAGGATGGTCTCCGTGCAATTGACCTAATGACGTTTTCAGGGTCATTTTCTCCTTTAATTGTTATAGTTTTTTAGTTTGCAGAATCTTTATCTTTTGTTTTCTCCATATGCTTCCAACTCCATAGTACATTAGTTGATTAGTACGTGTTAGGTGGAGAGGAATGACGGGCTACGCAAGCTGCTTCTGCTACTGCACCCGTGAGTCAAAGTACCTTTTTCGTCCATCTGATGTACTGTACCATCTGCCTATCCTGCATGACAGTCCAAATCAACTCCAATCTGTTGCTGTCAAAACTAAAATCCAATCTGTTAAGCATGAATGTTACTGCACAATACCACTATTTTTAGTACTCGCGGCCGGGGGAGAAGACCAAATATGATCCTGCCGGCATTTTATTTTATTTTATTTTCCTTTGTTATAAGCACCCGTACAAGCCGGGCCATCATATACGGTTGCAACCGTGCGATCGACCATCACACATGGTTTGGTTCGGTGCGACGGTGCGCCAACCATGGCGCATCGAACATCATCAGGGCAAATCTAATCGACGATGCATTTCGTCCAACCGTGTCCGTTTATGTCCACACAGATAGAAACTATAACCCAACGCGGCGATGTAAACAAATTGATATCTGTTTTGTTATCCGTTTGGATCCATTTTCAGCCTAAATTTGGGTTGGGTTTGTGTCTGGTCTGGACACACGCGAATGACTGTGGTGTTCTCTCCATCCCTGCCCACCAGTGGCGCACCATCCCCACTCCATCCATTTCTCTCCCAAGTCAAACTCCTGTGTATGCCCTAAAAAAATTACATGGCCGACGCACCCACCGAAGTCGCTGCCGGTGAAGCCCCACCCATCCCCGTCATGTATGTCCCATTGTGGTTGCCCGCGCGGTTGCTCACACACCCTAGAGCAGAGAGCTGCCGACACGGTGAAGTGGGGCAACCAGAGGTGGAAGGTCAAGAATAAAGAAGAAGCCACCACCGCTGCCGCTCAGGCTCGGGCCGCCGATGTAGACAGCGAGGCCATCGCCGCCAAAACCACGCAAGCTACCCTCCTCATGCTAGGGATCGTCCGTGAGCCGGCCCTAAACATGGCCGCTCCCGTGGCTGCCAACTAGGGCTCGTCGGTAGCTCGCCCGCCTAGGTTTCCGGAGTAGCCCTCCATGTAAACATTGTCGATGACATATGGGTACTGACGTGGTGTGGCCACGGTAAATCCCAGGGTCGAGTACCCCAGGTTGATTGAGAGGGAGAAAGGTTGGAGTGCTGGTAGTTACCACGGCTGACTAGCAAGGCGATTTACCCTGGTTCAGGCTCCCGGAGGATAATACCCTACTTTCAGCTTGTCTATTATTGATAGTTTGGCGGTGTTACAATGGCGATCTCGGCGAGATGTCGATCTCGCTAGGGTTTCAGTGGTGGAATATGAGCGTACCCTAGATCGCCGGCCCTCCCAGCCTTTATAGAGGAGGCTGGGTCTCGGGAGTTCGTAACCGACTAAGGTTTACAGGTATGGTAGGTTCTACCGACAAACTTTGCCTGCCTTGAGGCATACTCTATCCTCCTTGGGCTCCTTTAGTGGGCCTTAAACGTCGTCTTCCAGCAGGCCGCCGGTTGGACCCTAGTCCTTGCGTGCACCAGGTACCTTCATGGTGGGGAACCCGATAGGTAGGCCCACGTCAGTAGTCCCGAGTGCTTGGTCGAGTCGAAGAATCGGGTAAGGACTCCTCTCCGGGTGCACGTCATTCTTCACCTGTTGCAAGGTGTTTTGTTCTGAGTCGGTAATGCATCGACTACTGGATATGTTCATGTTTTGCTGTCTTATCGACAGTTTTTAGGGATGATGACATGGCTGGCCTGGTGCACTCGACGGATCGGGACCAGTTAGATGCTCTTGGGCAAGAACCTAGCCAGCCTACTTCATGATCGAGTCCCCGGACTCGATCTTGGAAAGAGCTGATAAGGTTCGACTCATACCGCGGAGGACTTACAGAGGATATTATGATAAATCGGGTACCCAACGCGTCCGTCAGGATTTTCTTCATGACTGCTGGCACAGAAATTACAGGGTGAACGCAGCGGGTGCGGGCCTGGCCCACTCGAATGATCGGCGGGTCTTATCTTTGCACGTTGGGTGCAGCATCCGAGGATCATATGCGGCGGACGCTGATGCATGTAAAATGCATACATGAACTTTACATTTTATTACATGTTATTCCATGTTATTTGCATCATATAAGGGTTATATTCATGATTTATATTGAGTTTTGGGGATAATTAACAACTTCCCCATTTTTCTGGAATTAACCCTGCACTGTCAGAAAACCCCTTTTTCTATATTTTTACGTTTCAGCGACCAAACACGTCCAAATGACCTGAAATTTTACGGGGATCACTTTTTTGGAAGGAACGAAACGTAGGCGCAAAGGAATCGAAGAAACGGAGACCAGAAGGCCAAAAGGGGTGGGCCCACGCGGCCAGATTCCCTGACCGCGTGGGACCCCCATCCTGGCCCTCGGGCCTCCGCTGCCGTCGATCTTCTTCCCGAAGCTTCGTCTTGACCTAAAAACGACTATATATAGACCCCCCAGGGCTTTCGCGAAAGGGAGCGCCGCCGAAACAGAGAAACCACGAAACAGAGACCTGGAGCTGAAGATTGGAGGGGGAAAACTCCGGCGGGGCGCTGCCGGTGTGGTCTCCTTCTCCTCCAACAACATCTCCACCGACACCATGATGAAGAGGGAGTAGTCCACCCCTGGACTATGGGTTTGTGGAAGTAACTTATGTATCTCTCCTCTCTATGAGCTTCACTAATTAGTACCGTATGAGCTGCTGAACATGATTACGGTCATCTATGTAATTCCTTTGTGGTGGATCTTTATTATGAGTTAATACATGTTTGAGATTGCAATGGTTTTGTTTCAGTTATGAAAGTAGATGCATATTATGTACCCCGTTCTTATTTACTTGTCATGATCAAGCATGTTTATGAGAGCATGTGAGGGGGAACGTGTGCATTAGTTGGAGACTAGTGCAGTGAACGTGACAGATAGTTCTGCGATCCACTTGGGTTTTCTACCTTACTTTGTTGCCTCACTAGGGATAAACAAAAATACCATGCTACCGGAGAGTGGATGTGACCTTGGCCACTACCTCCATGACTAGATCTAGCATGTTCTTATTTTAACTTCATGTCATTGAACTTATTGCTATGCTCTGATTTATCTTAATTACTAAGGTGTTATGATTTAGTTCGCATCTTGGTGGAGCATAAGAGAGAGAACAACTTATACTTGAGATCTCTATGTTAGGACGTGATGCCCATATTATTAATAACTTGTCAAACCATGTCTTGCCATCTTACATGTTAATTTTAGTGTTCCATTGTCTACCACGTTATCAAGAGAGAGTGCATTTGTGAAACCATGAACCCCGGTCCATTTTTAATCATAAGAAACACCTTTCCAACACTTTTATCACCACTTTTGTTTGCTGCCATTATTAAATCCGAAAATACAAAAACACTTTTACATCTTGCATTCATCATAAAAAACCCAAAAATATCATTTATCATTTCCACCATCATTGCATATTTATTTTACCATCATTGCATATTTACTACTGTTTGCATATTTATTTTATTATCATTCTCACACCTTGTGCTTGACAACCACTTGGTGAGGTTGAGGGCACAAAACAATTTATTTTGTTGCAGGTTCTCAAGAGAAGGATAAGGAGATAACACCTGAAATACTGGTTCCCCGAGAGTTCGATATTAAACCCTCGAGTCACCCCTCGTGGGGAAAACTGTCTTCCACTACTACATACACTCTGCACTTGGAGTCTCAACCTAACCCATTTACTTTTCACGCAGGTAACCACGCCATCAAGACTGTTTTCTGGCGCCGTTGTAACTACGTGGGTATCAAGACGTTTTCTGGCGCCGTTGCCGGGGAACCATAGCTGAAAGGTTTATCCAAGGATCACTCACATCAAGTCAACTTCATCACCAACTTGTGTAACAACCTAAGCTTGGGGAGGTTGCACCTACGTGAGCATCATCTTATCCATCTTTACCTACAATCATTTTATTTTGTTTTGTTCTTGTCTTGCATATCATCTTTATATTTCGGTTTGCATATTTATATTCAGTTTTGCATTTTTGTGTTGCATTTGTTATTTCGAGTTGCATTAGTGTCATTTTACTTTCAGTTTTGCATAAAAAATTAAAAACACATAAAAACTTTATCAAAATGAATTCTAGTGTTGAAATGAACAATTTTAGTCAATATTATGGAGAGTCATTAATGGAAGCTTGGTATAGAATTAAGGGCATTAGTAAAAATGGTAAACATACCCCTGCTGCCTTGATAAGAAACTTTTATAATGGTTTAAATGGCTGGTCAAAATGTTTTCTAGATTCCTTGACTAATGGAAATTTTGCTTCAGGAAATCCCTCACATGCTAATAATTTAATGGAAAATTTATTTGGGAATTCTATAGAAACAAAAGAGGAAACCGGATTAGACAATTACAAGTTTCTATGGATAGGTCAATATTAAACCTACAAACCTATGTGGAAGAGTATCCTACTAAAAATGAGATGCATTCATTTATCCTTCACACAGAATCTAGGATGAAGAAGACAAAGAACACTCTTTTAGACATTTCTTCGAAATTGCAAACTGTATTGACCCATGCCAAGTCTGAAAAAAGGATAACTAAGAATTTGAATGAAAAGATATCTTCTATGTTAGAGCCTCTAGACAGGGACATTAAGAATTACATTGAAAATGATGATGAATCTCTTCTGTTATTTGAGTATGAGGAAGTTAAAATGCTTAGTGAAGTTAAGGAACCATTTGTTGATTTAGAGAAGTGTAGCTTGCATGAATTAATTTCTATCTTACAAAAATTTGCAAGTGATCCTTCTGTTAATATTAACCAGGCTGGTTTTGGTTCCTATATTGCTAATCATGTCTTAAAAGAAAAGATTGCTAGGTACAATCAAGAAGCTATGATACCACCTAAGCTTGGGGATATCTGGATCCCTAAGGTACTAGTAACCATTGGAAAAGAGACACACCATGCCATTTTAGATCTAGGATCTAGTGTCTCTATATTATCTAAAGAACTATATGAAGTCCTTGAACTTAAAAATATTGAGAAATGCTCTATTGAACTTGCACTTGCTGATGATTCCATTAGACATGCTCTAGGAAAAGTAAGTGATGTTATGGTAGAGTTACACATGACTTTTGTGCCTGTTGATTTTCTAATCATGGACATGGGGAATAAAACCTCTAGTCCTATTATTTTGGGAAGACCTTTTCTTCGTACTACAGGTGCCATTATTGATTCAAAGGAAGGGAATGTGAAGTTTCAGTTTCCACACAAGAAGAGCATGGAACACTTCCCAAGGAAGAGGGACACACCAAGGTTCAAGCTCCCTCATGAGCTACGTCCCCTTTGATTATCAAGTAAGTAAGCCTAGCTATATGGCTATAAAGAAAGCGCTTTACGGGAGGCAACCCGGTTGTTTTTGTTTGAGATTTTCTTTGAGTCCTCTTGCTGTAACAAGAGAGTAGTTTGTTAGTTTTGTTTCTGGGATTTTTAATAAAGAACCAAGTTTTACCTATTTTGGGTTTGAAAAGTTGCTATTCATTTTCGGAGAGTTTTCTGCCTGCACGAAGTCTGTGCACGGTTTGATTTTTCATTTTTTATCTGTAACTCCGATTGAGCTGTAATTTGAACTGTAGCTTCAACTTTTCATCCTCTGTATACGTGATTTTTTCAGATTTTTTGACGAGTTTAAGTAGGGTAGAAAAATGCGTTTTGCTGCTGCTGTTTTTCTGGACAGATTCTGTCTTGATATTGTTTGATGCATTCTTTGAGCTTTTTGCTTGAATCTTTTTGATTCAATTGAGTTTATGAGTAGGCATACAACATTATATACTCTCTGGACATTCATATGAATTTTTGCCTAAGGATTTTATGCAGCAAGGAACCTATTTGTTTATCACTACTAATATCACCCCACAGAAAAGAAATGGGAGAAACGGTGTTTTGAAGTTTTTTCACAGGGATTAGAGGAGCTGCACCAAGAGCTATCCAAGGATGGTGAAGACCATAAGCTTGGGGATGTCAAGACAACCCCACTAGACCAACACACTCTCGGTTTGCACACGTCTAACTTCTGTTTTTCGATCAAAGCACTTTATCGTATAAACTTGGAGCGTCTGTTTTTTTTGCTTTTGTTATTTCGGTTTGATTTTTATAAGACCACCACTATCATTTATATATGAGAGAGCTACTGGAAGTTTGGGTTGAATTATGTTGGATGCTATTAAATATATTGGGATAGGGATGTTTGAGTTGATTTTAAAAGATACATATAGTTGCATAATTCATGTGCTTTGAATGAATGTTAATTTGCAAGTGTGTTGTCAAGAGCTATCTTTTACCATGTTTAGATGTTGAATTTTAACTTTACTTGGTTTAACATGGATTGATTAGTTCTATGGACACTTATGCATGCATTTAGATGGTCAACTTTCTCCCTATTGCTAGCCCAAAAATTACAACAAGTAAAAAGCTTGTTTCCCAACACCTTCAACCAAAGTTTTTCCAGTGAGTCCACCATATCTACCTATTAGCTTTATGCTATTCCAAGTATGTTTATCATGTTATATTGTGTTATCTACATTTCTGAATTTAAATGCTTATGTTATTGATTGTCATGGGAAAAATTGGTTAAAAGCTCTCACGAACTTGATGCACAATTTACTTTTATTGCATTTAATAAGCATGAACCATTGTGATTAAAATTATGAAGTTGTGGGCTTGACAATTGTTTTGGTTGGGAGTTAGCCCATATGTGCTGTCACATGGCAAGCTTTCAACATTGCACTTATTTATATTTAGTTGATGTCATGTACTTTTGTTTATGGATGCCTATCATGGGTGAAATGAATGTGGATACTTAGTAAGTTCAAAGAGTTTGTATAAATGGTTAGAGAAATGCCTGGGCCGCTAATCTAAGCCATGCATCATTCATGGTGGAAATTTACAGCATAACCATAATGTTCATTCAGTGATGCACCTCATAATAAAAAGCTATACCCATAGTAAATAAAAGAGTGCTGAGATTGTTCATTGTCTGTTTGTCTTGTTGTTTTGACATGGGCTTGTTCATGTCAAGGGGCAAGAGGTACCCCAGTGCAGTTCTTGATGATACTATTATTACTTGCAATGACCTTTATTTGAATTTACTTTGTGGACCAAAGTGAGTAACACATGGTGTAGGTACTTGTATTCAAGGGACATGAGACATTCAACCAATACATTGTCAAGCACACCACTCATATTTGCTTTCACTTTAAACATTAATCATTCAAGATGCTATGATAGGGGTAATGAGAGCTCCACACCAATGACTACCACATTGCAAGCATTAACTTAAGTAGAAGTGTTTGGAAGTTAGATGAAACTTATTCATGCTTTACCTCTACTTATTTATCTATCCAAAGTGTCCACCTTTTATATTCAGTTTTCATAAGAAGTACTCTATGACCACCATAGGATGTTTTTACTTTTCATTATGCATACATTTGGTCCATAGTACTTTCTTCTATATTACACTTTGTGAATTTATCATTGAACATCTTTACATTGAGTATTTGATATCACTTCATAATTTATCTTGCATATTGTTATTCCTTTGAAGAATGAATCATTTGACTCTATGTAGCAATAGTAATCACCTTTGATATCCATTGATAGTATTAAAATGCAAAGTCCATGTTAGTTTTATCACCTTCATACTCGGGACGAGCATGGGTTAAGCTTGGGGATGTTGATGCATGTAAAATGCATACATGAACTTTACATTTTATTACATGTTATTCCATGTTATTTGCATCATATAAGGGTTATATTCATGATTTATATTGAGTTTTGGGGATAATTAACAACTTCCCCATTTTTCTGGAATTAACCCTGCGCTGTCAGAAAACCCCTTTTTCTATATTTTTGTTTCAGGGACCAAACGACGTCCAAATGACCTGAATTTTACGGGGATCACTTTTTTGGAAGGAACGAAACGTAGGCGCAAAGGAATCGAAGAAACGGAGACCAGAAGGCCAAAAGGGGTGGGCCCACGCGGCCAGATTCCCTGACCGCGTGGGACCCCCATCTGGCCCTCGGGCCTCCGCTGCCGTCGATCTTTCTTCCCGAAGCTTCGTCTTGACCTAAAAACGACTATATATAGACCCCCCAGGGCTTTCGCGAAAGGAGCGCCGCCGAAACACAGAAACCACGAAACAGAGACCTGGAGCTGAAGATTGGAGGGGGAAAACTCCGGCGGGGCGCTGCCGGTGTGGTCTCCTTCCCTCCAACAACATCTCCACCGACACCATGATGAAGAGGGAGTAGTCCACCCCTGGACTATGGGTTTGTGGAAGTAACTTATGTATCTCTCCTCTCTATGAGCTTCACTAATTAGTACCGTATGAGCTGCTGAACATGATTACGGTCATCTATGTAATTCCTTTGTGGTGGATCTTTATTATGAGTTAATACATGTTTGAGATTGCAATGGTTTTGTTTCAGTTATGAAAGTAGATGCATATTATGTACCCCGTTCTTATTTACTTGTCATGATCAAGCATGTTTATGAGAGCATGTGAGGGGGAACGTGTGCATTAGTTGGAGTAAGCAGTGAACGTGACAGATAGTTCTGCGATCCACTTGGGTTTTCTACCTTACTTTGTTGCCTCACTAGGGATAAACAAAAATACCATGCTACCGGAGAGTGGATGTGACCTTGGCCACTACTCCATGACTAGATCTAGCATGTTCTTATTTTAACTTCATGTCATTGAACTTATTGCTATGCTCTGATTTATCTTAATTACTAAGGTGTTATGATTTAGTTCGCATCTTGGTGGAGCATAAGAGAGAGAACAACTTATACTTGAGATCTCTATGTTAGGACGTGATGCCCATATTATTAATAACTTGTCAAACCATGTCTTGCCATCTTACATGTTAATTTTAGTGTTCCATTGTCTACCACGTTATCAAGAGAGAGTGCATTTGTGAAACCATGAACCCCGGTCCATTTTTAATCATAAGAAACACCTTTCCAACACTTTTATCACCACTTTTGTTTGCTGCCATTATTAAATCCGAAAATACAAAAACACTTTTACATCTTGCATTCATCATAAAAAACCCAAAAATATCATTTATCATTTCCACCATCATTGCATATTTATTTTACCATCATTGCATATTTACTACTGTTTGCATATTTATTTTATTATCATTCTCACACCTTGTGCTTGACAACCACTTGGTGAGGTTGAGGGCACAAAACAATTTATTTTGTTGCAGGTTCTCAAGAGAAGGATAAGGAGATAACACCTGAAATACTGGTTCCCCGAGAGTTCGATATTAAACCCTCGAGTCACCCCTCGTGGGGAAAACTGTCTTCCACTACTACATACACTCTGCACTTGGAGTCTCAACCTAACCCATATTCTTTTGACGCAGGTAACTCCACGCCATCAAGACTGTTTTCTGGCGTCCATTATAATAGCATCATTGGGTATCAGATGCATCTCGGAAATCGAATGTTTTGCGACTGCTGTCGTTGTAGGCTTGGGTATGAAGCTAAGTGACTTTGGAACTCGATGGTCCAGTTACTTTGTGATTATCGGGGGCGCGACAGCGCTCCCGATGAGAGTAGCCCCCAAGATTGAGCTGAATTGCTTGCAATTGAGCTTAATCTCAATTAACAACCAGTCGAAAGAAATTTTTTGATACGCTCCCGATGGGAGTGAATGGACTCGACAGATCAAGGAGTCCCATTTCAGCCTCCCGGCCTACTGTGAAGGAAGTGATTGTGAGGGACCCGACAGATCAAGGAGTCCCATTTCAGTCTGCTGGCTTACTGCTTTGACATGATCGGGTGGAGATACACTTGAGTCGCAAAACGTGAGGGTCCGTCTAGGGGACTCGGTGGCCTGTCGGCTTTGTCTTGTTGTTTGGGCCATGATCCTGGCTCGAATGATTTTTAGCTTGTGAAGCTGACGTCATGCATGACGATCTTTGCTTGCGCGGCTCCGCTGATGGGACGCGTCAGTGTGGGCCCATTGTCAGTGTTGACCAGGAAAGACGCCGTTTCAGTTCTGATTTGACCGTACGGCGTGAAATTTTCGGGACGTGATGATGGTTGCCTTGTTTCTCATGCGTAGTGGGCGGCGTGGCCTATGACGGTTGCGTTCCGCTGCCGCACGTGTAGGGTTGGATGCAGGCCGTTGCTGCCGATGTCGATTGGACGGTTAGGATTGATGCGGCGCCACGGTATATTTATTTCACCGCTAGAGATCAGTTTTCATCCCCAATCTTGCCGTTCCCGTTCCTTGCTTCATCTTCTTCCTTGCGCTCTGCCGCCATCGCCACTGCAAACAATCTTTGTCCCCACGCCAACCTTCAGCCATTAGCCATGCAAAAAGGAGGCGGGAAGAAAGTTGCGGCTACGACGAGCTCCGCCGGCGCCGGCGCTGCGGCTGTGAAGACCAAGAGGGGGAGCGCGGCGATGAGCGCCGCCGCTACTGTTGATGCTACCGCCATGGACACATTGAAGAAGATCCCCGGCGACTGGGTCAGGTCGGCCGTCAAGCAGCGGCACCTGGATGAACTCCGGGAAGACGGGTTGCTGCTGCCGGCGGACCAACTGGCCACACGCGCTCCCGGGAAGGAGGTATTCCCGCAACCTCGAGCCAGCGAACGTGTTTGCTTCGTTGTTTTTTTGCATCGGGGCTTCTCTTTTCCCCTTCACGATTTCGTGCGCGGGTTGCTGTACGCATACGGGATCCAAATGCATGATCTGACGCCGAACAGCTTCCTCCACATCGCCTGCTTCTTCATCCTGTGCGAGTGCTTCCTGGGAGTACATCCGCACTGGGGCCTGTGGAAGGCCATCTTCAATGTGAAGAGGAACGTGGGTGGCGGTGGCACCTACCCAATTGGCGGCTTCGGCATCCAAGTTCGTGGTGACACCAACTATTTCTTGCTGAAGCAATCTGACTCCGTCCAAGGCTGGCGGAAGAAGTGGTTCTACGTCCGCATGGAGCAGGAGGGCCTCCCTGCTTTTGAGGCTAACAAGCCTCTGAGGAAGTCGAACACCTGGGCGCACGCGCTGTCGAGTGCTGACAAGGTTGAAGTGGCGCAACTGCTGGGCAAGGTCGCCGAGTTGCTGAAGGCGATGGGCAAGGAGGTAGGTGGCATCCACCTCATTGCCACAATGATGAGGAGGCGCGTGCAGCCGCTACGCCTGCGGGACCACCCCATGTGGAGTACCAAGGCGAGGACGACTCGTCTCGCCTGACGAAGGAACCGCGGTCGAAGAGGGAAGTCGAAAGCTCTGTGCGGTCTGTGACCAGTCTCAGAGCTGCAGACCCCTGCAACGTCGACTGCCCCGTGAAGCCATACGGGTCGATAACCCACTGCCTGAGGTATGTATCTGAATCTATCTGCTTTTGACTCCTCTGTTTTGTTGTTGCGCTAGTGCTTTATGCTTGCGTCCTTGTTGAATTTCTCTTGTGCTGGACTCGCAGGATCATCCGGCTCCCATGTGTCTGCCGCCTCTGCCCGAAAATGGTTCCACCTTCTAGGTGGAATTTGCTGAAGTGGAGCCGGTTGATGATGACGACTCCATTCCCTCGGCGACCACCTCACCCGATGAAGTGGTGGAGGAAACGAAGCTAGATGAGGAGGATGAGCAGCCGCTCAAGCGCTAGCGCTAGGACAAGGCGAAAGCTGTTGTTGAAGACTCGCCATCCGAAAGGGTGGAGCTTCGTGACGATGGCGACTCCGGTCTTCTTCGCCTAGCCTGAAGGAGCCAGTGGATGCTGAGCCGCTCAACGTGGCGCCTCCAGCTGGCGGCGCGACCGAGTTCGGCGTGCTGCTCAACGTCGATGACCTTGGTAGTGACGAAGAGGAGATGAGGTGAGCACCTTTCTTCAAGATAAGCTTCTGTCTTTGACTCAGCCTTGTATTGATTTGATCTTTGTTTGCGCAGTGCCGGTCATGGCACGAGTGTGCCTCAGTCACCTGCCCGGGAACGGGCGTCTACTCCGAGTGGCAGGGAGTCAGAGTTGACCCCTCCGGAGGCTTCTGCCTTGGCGACCACAACGGCCGCGACGGAGGTTGTGAAGATGGCAGCTCCCTCCGCTCCGAAAGTACCTGCTCCGTCTGCCCCGTCTTCTTCGAGTGCGGCGCAGCTCCAGGATCATGTAAGTGTCTTCTGTCTTGTTGATTTATCAGGTGCGCAACAGCGCTCCCTATGGGAGTAGCCTCCGAGGCTATGTGCAACTAGTATAATTGGGCATAAGCTCAAAATCATGTGTTGATCTACATCGTGCAGCCTTTCTACCGTAACCTTATGGAGTCGGGTGCGGCCTACGTCCAGTTGGAGCAGGAGAGGGATGACCTTCGTGTTGCGCTGGAGCAATCAGAGCGTAAGCATCTCCCTTTGTCGCCGTCGTTCATGTGGTTCATCTTGTCTAAAATGTCGATCGTCTTGGAGGTGACCGCGAGGCTGATGCGAAGCGGGTGCTTGAGTTGGAGAAACAACTCAAGGCCCAACATGATGATTGTGAGCGGAAGCTGAAGGAAGCCAAGGAGCGTGAGGATGCCATCCTTGACGGCGAAAAGGTGCAGGTGGCGCGCCTGATAGCATTAGCCCACGTCGTTGGAGGTAATGTCCCCTTCTAAATTTCTTGTTGATAGCTTGGTCTCCCAATTCAGTCGAATTGGTACTTAGGTTTGCTTGTAGATGCAGATGCTTTTGGCGCTACGCCGCCCACGGAGTCGACGGACGAGGATGTCCCGCTGGAGCGCGCTGTCAGCACCTTCGATGCCATGTGTGCTTATGCCAAGGATGCATTAGCCAAATCAACTGGTGGGCTCGCTGCGGTGCACAAGAATATCTTTCCGCAACGTACGCCACCCGCCAACGTTGATGGTCTGGTTGGAGTTCTCGGACCGCAGTCTTCCACCCTGGCGAACTTCACTCGCGCCCAAACGGTACGCGGCTCCGAGCTAACCTTCAAGCTGTTGCTGGGTCACGGCGTTGCGGGTGATTTCAAGAAGGTAGTATCGTACTTCCCTTGGAAGTCTGATGGAAGGACCGCGTCACAGAGCTCGGTGAAGGACGAGGCGGCACGACTAGCGGAGGACATGGTGCCCATGGTGGAGCGCCGCACTGCCGAAGTTGTCGCCCGCGCTGTTAGGGCTAGGTCGGAGTCGGAGTCATAGGGTGTAGCGCCGACTCCCTTTTGCTGTTTTTGCTTGTAATGAACCTTAAGGCACTTGTACATTTGATTTCCACTTCGCAGTCGACTTCTGATTGATTGCTCTGTCGGGACCCAGCCCCCGAGTGTGTTGTCTTGTATTTTTGGAGGTCTTATGTTGATTGACCTTTGCCATTGAACATGCTGAGTCTTCCGGTGCATCCAAATCTTCTCCTTCTGCGAGTACGTGGCCCCGAACTGTTGTCCGAAGCAGAAATGATGAGGTCGTCATGTCATGGATGAAGACTCGAATCGCGAATCTGGAGTGGGAGCTGAAGGATGTGTGAGGTGAACTGGACGCTGAGAGGGCGAGGCCCGGCCCCTCGTCTGAGCGAGAGGATTATCTGATTGGGGAGTTGGATCTGATTAACCGACAGCTGGAATGTGAGAACACTCGACAAATCCTTCGACTGCTTAATTACTGTTGCTTTAAATGTTGCTGAATTTGCTTCCTTGTCGTCATTCTGCAGGTGTGAACCCTGACCGAAAGGCTGAGGACGTTCGCATAGAGGAACGGTTGAACGGGGCCATTGTAGGCACGGCTTCTGGCTCCCAGTATTTCTGGTCTGACAGGCCGAAGGCTCGGGCGCTGGCTTGCTACTGGAGACTTGTCGGAGTACCTTGGCTCGAGTGCACCAGGCGATGTTCCCGCATAACGAGCAACCGCAAGGTATACCCGCTCTACTGACGAGGTTTCGTGATGGCAAGGCAATCCACAAGATGCTGCGGGCTGAGCTTGTGGGCGGGGCGAATATTGCCTTTGCCTATTTGCAACTCCACTGGCCGAACTTGAAATTTGAAGGTGCCACCGAGGGCTTGCCTGAGCAGAGTCATTATACAGCCACCCTTGGCTGGGCGCACAAGGTCATCTACCAGGTGCAGAAGCAGACGGAGGAGCTTGTAGGTCCATTGGACGCGGGCCTCATGAATGAGCCTGTAGATGAGTAGGCAAAAAATTTGCATGCTCGCTGAGCTGAGTTGTAAATGAACGATATGAATCCGTATGGGGTAGCCCCCGAGTGTATGTATGTAATGTGTTTGTCGAAGACAATAATTTGTATAGAAGCTTGAACGCAGCCCCCGAGCGTTCGGGTACGTTCTCCGCGCTTTAGTGTGATGACCTGTGCGACGCAGCCCCCGAGCGTTCGGGTGTGGCTAAGGCTGTTTGTTTGTGCGAGTTAACCTGTGCGGCGCAGCCCCCGAGCGTTCGAGTGCGGCGTAGGCTTTATTTGTTTCTTAACCTGTGTGGCGCAGCCCCCGAGTGTTCGAGTGCGGCCAAGGCTTTATTTGTTTCTCGACTTAACCTGTGCGGCGCAGCCCCCGAGTGTTCCAGTGCGGCCAAGGTTTTATTTGTTTCTTGACTTAACCTGTGCGGCGTAGCCCCCGAGTGTTCGAGTGCGGCCAAGCTTTTATTTGTTTCTTGACTTAACCTGTGCAGCGCAGCCCCCGAGTGTTCGAGTGCGGCCAAGGTTTTATTTGTTTCTTGACTTAACCTGTACGGCGCAGTCCCCGAGTGTTCGAGTGCGGCCAAGGTTTTACTTATTTTGTGGACCATAAAAAGCAAAGGGAGAATGCTTTTCTATCTCAACCATTGTATATTAAGCCAGCAAGCCGCCTCATTAAAACCCTTCCAGTCCCCTTAAGTACCCTGGTAAGGAGAAGAGTGCGTCTGAAACATGCTTCTTGTAGTCGTGTAGGCACAATTACATGGATGTGTATGCTATGCGTAGAAACGGCGCAGTTGCGCGACGTTCCACGGGTTGAGGGAGAGTTCCCCTGTCTTCGCATGCTTCAGGCGGTATGCGCCGCCGTCGATGGCTTCCGTGATAATGAAGGGTCCTTCCCATGGGGAGGCGAGCTTGTGCACCTTTTTCTGCTTGAGCCGCAACACGAAGTCGCTAGGGACGAAGGATCTCATGCGCAGTCATCGGCCATGGTAGTTGCGGAGACTTTGCTGATAAACGGCTGTCCGGGAGAGTGCAATGTCCCGTGCCTCATCCAGCGTGTCGACGCTATCTTCGAGTGCTTCTTCTGCGTCTGACTCGTCGTATGCGACTACGCGAGGTGCGTCGAATCGCAGGTCATACGGCATGACCGCCTCAGCGCCATAGACCATGAAGAAGGGAGTGTACTGTGTTGATCTATTGGGTGTGGTTCTCAGACTCCAGAGGACAGAAGGCAGTTCCTCCACCCAGGCACCCGCGGCGCGCTTGAGTGGCACCAGTAGTCCTTTCTTGAGGCCGCTGCAGACTAGAGCATTTGCTTTCTTGACTTGTCCATTGGATTGTGGATGTGCAACGGAGGCGTCGTTGAGTTTGATGCCTTGTTCCACGCAGAAGTCCTTGAACTCGCCGGCTGTGAAATTTGTATCGTTGTCCGTGATGATGCTATGGGGTATCCCAAATCTGAAGATGATGGATCTGATGAAATTGACGGCAGATGTAACAGTCGAGCTTGTTATGGGTACAGCTTCGATCCACTTTGTGAACTTGTCGACTGCCACCAGGAGATGCGTGTGTCCACCGCGAGATGATTTCTTCTGTGGGCCCACCATGTCGAGCCCCCATTGGGCGAAGGGCAAGGCGAGTGGTATCGTTTTCAGCTCCGATGCGGGTGCGTGCGGCTTGGTGGCGAACTTATGTCACCCGTAGCATTTTCTGACTATTTCCTCGGCTTCCCGCATTGCCGTGGGCCAGTAAAACCCGGCTTGAAAGGCTTTGGCCACCAGGGCTCGACTGCTGGCATGATGTCCGCAAATCCCTGTGTGGATGTCATAGAGTATTGCTCTGCCGTCTTCTGGGTCGATGCAGCGCTGCAGGACTCCAGATATGCTGCGCTTATATAGTTTGCCATTGATGATCGTGAAGGCCTTCGAGCGGCGAGTGATGCGCCGAGCTTCTGTTGTGTCTTCTGGCAGTTC
The DNA here is from genome assembly GCA_947311845.1 of Poa pratensis. Classification (NCBI taxonomy): domain Eukaryota; kingdom Viridiplantae; phylum Streptophyta; class Magnoliopsida; order Poales; family Poaceae; genus Poa; species Poa pratensis. The sequence continues at coordinate 3,337,078 of CAMZMU010000109.1, read as the reverse complement.
CAGACGCAGCATGTATGCGAGAAAAGGGTTCGTCCACGTCAGCTCGACGAGGAAGACTTCTATGTGAGGTTCTTCTGCCTCGGGTGCTACCGAGCCCTTTGCTGGCTGATCCAAGGCGTTTGTTGCTGATGTAGAGGGTGCAACTAACTGCTTGAGCTTGATAGACCGTTGTTTGATGCACTCGACGAAGACTCCGGGTGGAACTTTCGCCTTGGTCAAGCCGAGGTTGGCTAGCATGTCTGCTTCTTCGTTACTCTCGCGGCCTACGTGCCGCAGCTCGCAGCCATCAAAGCTTCCCTCCATGATGTTGTAGAGGTCCCGATATGCAATCATGTTCTCTGTTGTAGCCCCGCACTCTTTCATCGTTTGCTGTACGACGAGGTTCGAGTCCCCGTAGATCATGAGGCGAGTGGCACCGCAGTTCTTGGCCATCCGCATGCCGTGTAGTAGGGCTTCGTATTCAGCTTCATTGTTTGAGGGCTTGGGGAAATTCATCTGCAGTACATAGCGAAGTTTGTCGCCTTTTGGCGATGTCAGGATGATGCCCGCACCTGCGCCCTCGAATTTCTTGGATCCGTCGAAGTACATAGTCCATGTGTTGGACAGGTCGGGTATGTCGGGCAGCTAAGCTTCTATCCACTCGGTTGTGAAGTTCGTAAGTATTTGTGCCTTGATCGCGTTGGGATGCGTATACTTCAGGTCCCACGGGCCCAGCACGATGACCCACTTGGTGACTCGTCCCGTCGCGTCGGGGTTGGTGAGGATGTCTGATAGGGTCGAGGCACTCACCACTGTGATCGGGTGCTCGGCGAAGTAATGGACCACCTTACGCGAACTCATGAAGACGCCGTAAGCTAGCTTCTGGTAATGCGGGTACCGCTGCTTTGATATGGATAGCACCTCGCTGAGTAGTATATGGGCCGTTGCACTCGATGGGCGTGGCCTTCTTCTTGGCGCTCGACGACGAGGACGGTGCTGACCACCCTGTTGGTGGCTGCAACGTAAAGGTATAGGGGTTCCTTTTCGCGTGGTGCAACGAGCACTGGTGGAGTCGCCATGACCCTCTTGAGGTCCACGAATGCTGCTTGGGTTCTGGCGTCCACTCGAATTTGTCAGACTTCTTCATCAGTTGGTAGAAAGGGAGTGCCTTTTCACCCAACTTACTAATGAACCGGCTGAGCGCTGCGACTCGGCCAGCTAGGCGCTGGACCTCCCGAAGCTTGGTCGGGCTGGCATTGTGAGGATTTCCTCTATCTTTTCGGGGTTTGCCTCGATGCCTCTGGCAGATACGAGGTACCCGAGTAGTTGCCCAGCTGGTACACCAAAGACGCACTTCGTGGGGTTGAGCTTGATTTTGTAGGCGTTGAGCGCGGCGAATGTCTCGCGCAGGTTGTCGAGGAGCATGTCCTCTTGCCTTGTCTTGATGACTATGTCGTCGACATAAAATTGGACGTTGCGTCTTATCTGATCGTTGAGGCAGGACTGCATCATGCGCTGGTAGGTAGCTCCAGCGTTCTTGAGCCCGAAGGGCATGGTTTTGTAGCAGTAGACACCATGGGGTGTAATGAAGGTTGTCTTCTCCTCGTCCTCCTCTCGCATCCTTATCTGGTTGTAGCCTGAGTAGGCATCCAGGAAGGACAGTCGCGCGCAACCAGCTGTGGAGTCAACGATCTGGTCGATTCGTGGTAGCGGGAAGTGATCCTTCGGGCAGCATTTGTTGAGGGAGGTGAAGTCGACGCACATGCGGAGGATTTTGGTCTTCTTCTTTTCGACTACACTGGGTTAGCGACCCAGTCGGACTTTTGATTTCTCGGATGAACTGGGCGTGAAGCAGTCTGTCGACTTCTTGCCCTATGGCGACGCGCTTCGGTTCGGAAAAGCGGCGCATGGTCTGCTTGACAGGTTTGGCGTCTGGATATTTGGAGAGCGTGCTCGGCGAATTCCCTGGGTACACCTGGCATGTCGGCTAGACACCAGGCAAAGATTTCCCAGTTCTCACGGAGGAACTCGATGAGCATGCTTTCCTATGCGGTAGACATGCTTGATGACACGAGCACTGTCTTGGAAGCGTCAGTCGGATGGACTCGGTGTTCACTTGTGTTGTCGGTTGTGCTGAACGAGGCGTCGGGTGCCGGCTTCTTGCTTGCAGGAAAGAGGGTCTTGTCGTTGTCGAGCGAAAGGTCCTCGAGTTGTTGTTGCATGCTGATAGACTCGGAGATCCTGCTGAATTCGCGGTCACAGTTGTCCGAGCGCTGGAAGTCGCCACGCACAGTTATGACTCCCTTTGGGCCTGGCATCTTGATCATGAGATAGGCGTAGTGTGGAACTGCCAGGAAGCGGGCGAACATCGGGCGCCTAAGTATAGCGTGGTACTGCGATTTCCAGTCCACCACCTCGAAGTCAATCATCTCCTTTCGGAAGTGATCGGGTGTGCCGAAGATAACTTCGAGTGTGATTACTCCTTCAGGGTAGACTGCTTTCCCTGGTACGATGCCATGAAAGGTGTTGTCTGATTTTGCTAAGCTCTCCAGAGACCTGCCCATCTTCCGGAGAGTGTCGGCGAAGATGATGTTGATGCCGCTGCAATCGTCCATGAAGACCTTGGTCATGTGGAATTGACCTATATGTGCTTCGACTACCAGCGCGTGTGGCCTGGGCGCGGTACCCGTGGAGGATGGTCCTCTCGAGAGAATGTAATGCTGGTCTCCGAGCCCTTGAGGTACTCAGGTACGGCTGGTGGTATTGCCACGGCCTGGTAGACTTGGTGGGTAATCAATTTCTGGCACCTGTTTGATTGGCGCCCCTTCTGTATGATGTTCATTTGCCCTCGAGACTGAGGGTACTGTTCTCCTGGCATGGGAGGTGCGTCCAGTCTTGGCTGGTACTGGATTGCCCCTGCTATGTGCGCAGGGTTAGCTGCTGCTGCGGGTGGTCCTGGTAGGGCCAACTGCGGTGCTGGTTGAGGAGTTGGGGCTGGAGCCAGGATTTTGGCGAATGCTCCGTTAATGCGCTGCATCTTTCGACAGTCCTTCAATAGGTGAGTGGAGACCAGCTTGCCGGTTTCTTCGCTTCTGAAAGATGGAACTTGCATGGTTCTTCGAGCTCCTGCTCAGGTGTAAGTTCCGGTCGCGAGGTATCGCGGGGTTTGCGTCGCCAGTCGCGTCTCTGGTTTCCATCGTTCATGTACTCCTCCCGACCTCGACTGCTCTGGCGATTGTTGTCGCGGCTCCGGTCTTCTCGGGTGTCGTGAAACCGACCGCCACTAACTCGGCTGGCTCGCCTTCGTCGAAGCGGGCCTTGCGCTTGTGGCGGCGATCGCTGCCATGGTTGTTTCTGCGGCCCAGTTGCTGGGTTCTCCTTACTCGTCTGGGAATTCGTTACGTACAGAGTCCTCACCGTCCGCCTATTCATTGGCGATCTTCATGAGCTCGACTATGGACTATGGCTGAAGGCGACCGAAGGCCTCCCGAAGGTCATGTCGAGTGACACCATGGATGAATGCGTCGATTGATCTATCCTCTGAGACGACTCCGACGGAGTTGCGCATGAGTGTCCAACACTGGATATATGATCGCAGTGTCTCGTCTTTCCGTTGCTTGCAAGCTTGCAGTTCCGCGAACGTCGTGGGTCTTGAGTATGTTCCAAGGAAGTTCTTGACGAAGGCATCTTCGAACTGGTCCCAAGAACTGAAGGAGTTTCGGGGCAGGTTCTGGAGCCAGTGCGTGCTGAACCTACGAGCATCAGCTGAACGTACTGCATGGCTATTGTCGAGGTGCCTCCTTGACAGTTGACTGTGATGATGTAATTGTCGGGCCAAAGTTTGGAATCCTGCATGCCGTCGAACTTGATTGACTCGGACGTAAGCTTGAAACCTCGCAGTATTCTTGTGGCACGGATGCGATAGTTGAAGCATGCAAGACCGCAAGGCTCGCTGTCGTTGTTCAAGTAAAGTTCCTCAGTCGGGGTATTGACGGGTCGATTGGAGCGGTTGCGGTCGACTGTTCGCTGCGTAATGACGTTGCGCAAGTCTTCCCCCTCTTGTAGGTGACGAATGGGTCGGTCTCCTCGCGCTGCGCGTTCACGGTCGCGCCTATCGCGTTCCTCGCGTGGTTGGGTCGTTGTTGCGTGTGTGGCTCCTGGAATCAGCGCCTCCTCTGCTAAGCGGAGAGTCTGGATTTGTTGCCAATGTAGAGCTGTGCGAGGGTCGCCCTCCGGAGGCTGTGTTGCCCGCAGGTATGTGGACAGCGACATGAGAGCACCCGAGACTGTTTTGGGGATGGGTATCCCATCTGCGTCCTCTGACATGAAGGATGACTCAAGGTTGCGGGTAGTCGCAGCCCTTTCGGCATCCGTCATTACTTGGGCACGTGATCGATAACGGCCATGTTCTTGCGTGACAGTGGGTCCCGAGGAAGAGAAGGAGTAGGCTACGTGGAGAGCACTCGACGCATCAGCGAGTTCTTTACGCCGGGCTAGGTCGGCTTTCTCTAGTAGCAGCTTCTCGTTCTCCTTCCACACAAGGTATTGGTATGCCATCATGTCCTCTCGAGTCGCTTCCGCAGGAGGAAAAGTACATTCTTGGACATGCTTCATGGCGCGGATTCCCATCTCTTGAGTGATCATCAGGGTAGTTATTTTTTCCGGCATGGTGACTTCCATTGGGAACGTAGGTTCCTCGCGGTGGGGACCGGTTTCGGGTGTCCTGTTATTTGTTGCGTCCACCATGAAGACTTGGACGGGGTAAGATTGCGTGGTCGAATACGCGTTGTTGCTGCTGCTTTCGCCGCCAGAGCTGTCCTCATAGCCGAAGATGGAGGCGACGTGGTAGACGCCGCATGTCGGGGGAATACTTTCTGGATTAACCCGCGGCCCAGTGCGACTTAACTTACTCGCACGGACGAAGGCCCACTTGGGAGCAAGCCCAATATTGAACCGCCATAAGGAGAAAGATCTAGAAGACAAATCCCGGAGGACGTGAAGACCAAGTAGTCTCCGAGTAGGCCTCTGTGGATGTATTCCTTATGGGGAAGTTTCCTTTTGTAAACCTAGCGAGCCTCTGTGTATATAAAGAGGACTCGCAGGACTTAGAGCGGGTCAAGCTATCAAGCCCCAAACCCTAGCTCATACGGCGAGTACCAGATCGGATCGCCTCCATTGTAACACCTCGATTATCATATCAATACCAATCTAGGGTAGGCAGGAAGTAGGTCTTTTACCTCACATTGAGGGGGCCGAACCTGGGTAAATCTGTGTTGATCTTTGTTCCTACGATCCCAAGCTCGGAGATGCTTGACTCGCATAATCCCACACCTACGAAGTCATCTATGACACCTGACGTGACAAACCCACGACACCGCAGTCGATGCAGAACTTGTCCGACGAAGTAGCAGTCGATGGTGTCGCGGGTGCTAGAGTCGGAGGAGACGCGAGTGTAGTCGAGGCAGATGCAATCTCCGTGATCGATGAGGGCGCGAGTCTCATGGTTGGAGCAGATGCGGTCTCCGTAGTCGATTAAGGCGCGAGTCCCGTGATCGGAGCAGATGCGATCTCCGTAGTCATGAAGGCGTGAGTCCCGTGATCGGAGCAGATGCGATCTCCGCGGTCGGAGGCGAAAATGGGGTAGTTGAAGTAGGCACGATCGTCGTAGTCGACGAAGATGCCGGTGATGTAGTCGAAGCATACGCGATCTCCGTAGTCGACGAAGATGCAGGTGATGTAGTCGAAGCAGATGCGATCTCCGTAGTCGACGAAGATGCAGGTGATGTATTTGAAGTAGACGCGATCTCCATAGTCGACGAAGATGCAGGTGCGCAATCGGAGAGTCGAATCGTCCCCCACTTGTTCACATGGAATTTCATGCTACCAAAAGTAAGGCACATACCTCCGTAGAGATCGGCGTAGACCGATCGGTGGGCTGGCGGGTGGGGACGAATTCGAAGGAGCCGAAGCGGATCGGCGCCGTGATTGTCGGCGTGTCGATGGTCATTGCAGATGGAGCCGGTGCAACCATGATTCCAGGACTCTTCTTTCCCACAGACGGCGCCAGTTGACGTGGTGTGGCCACAGCAAATCCCAGGGTCGAGTACCCCAGGTTGATTGAGAGGGAGAAAGGTTGGAGTGCTGGTAGTTGCCACGGCTGACTAGCAAGGCGATTTACCCGGGTTCAGGCTCCCGGAGGATAATACCCTACTTCCAGCTTGTCTGTTATTGATAGTTTGGAGGTGTTACAATGGCGATCCTGGCGAGATGTCGATCTCCCTAGGGTTTCGGTGGTGGAATATGAGCGTACCCTAGATCGGCGGCCCTCCCAGCCTTTATAAAGGAGGCTGGGTCTCAGGAGTTCGTAACCGACTAGGGTTTACAGGTATGGTAGATTCTACCGATATAAACTTCGCCTGCCTTGAGGCATACTCTATCCTCCTTGGGCTCCTTTAGTGGGCCTTGAACGTCGTCTTCCAGCAGGCCGCCGGTTGGGCCCTAGTCCTTGCGTGCACCAGGTACCTTCATGGTGGGGCACCCGATTGGTAGGCCCACATCAGGTACCTACCCAGACACACCCCAGCAACGTCCCGCTTCTCCACCTCATCTCGGGACAGCTCGCTAGAAAATCGGCGATTCCATGCGATCGTCCCTGTGGTGCCTCCCATTGATCTCAACGCCGCACATGTGGTCTGGGACGCACACGTGACGCGAAGGAAGCCCCCGCGAGTGGTATCCCCGGCCAACCTCGCCGATGGCAGCGGCCTGCTTGGCGAAATGTCGTCCCCGAAGCTAGACAACCCGAGGTACTACAAGGAGGGTCTCATGGCTAACATGATTAATGAGGGTGGCCAAGGGACTCAACGTGATGGTGAAAGTGCATGAGCCCTCATGTGTGGTTTTGGTAATTAATGACAATCTCTATGGACTAATGGTTGCATTGAGCTATCCTTGTAGGGCTTGTCCATTGGCAATGCTTGAACACCATGTGTTTGTATCAAGATTGAAAGAAGAAGATAAAGTGATAACCAAAGTAATATTGAAGGAGTGAACCACACAAATGGTCATCTAGAGTTGAGCTTATTGCAAGTGTGGCATGGTAAAGAAGATTGAGTGAGCATTCATGTTTATCTCCAAGCCATCATATATATTAAGAGAAGAATATGAAGTGCAAGTTCAAGAGAAGCATATCGAATAAATCCTATGCTTGAAGCTTGTCACCCATTTGGAGATATTGGCCAAGTGAAGATGTGCCTTATAGAAGCTCTCCCATATTGGTGTATGGGGGAGCGATATATGAGTCTTCACCAAGCTAAAGCGCAATCAAGAAAGGTGGTCCACTTGAAGAGATCAAGATCGTCATCATCTAGCTCAAGTGGAATGCGCAAGGCAAAGATATGATCTTGATAGGGTTTCTATTTTACCGGTCTCGTGGTGTTGTGGGAGACCGGGTTCATGGAAGTGAAAGTTTGTGAGCTTGTTACTCTTGGGTCTTTGGACCCTAGACGCTTTTTGTGGTGTTTGAGACCTTTTGTGGTCACTTGGGAGCTCCCAATCCTTTTGTGGGTTGTGCCTCAAGATTGTCGTAAGGGACTCGATTTCCGCCCAAAAGGAAATCAATAGTGGAAGGTGAACCGAGCTTTTGGGCAAGGTTCATCGGAGAATAGGGTGAGGCCATTTGTGGCGTCTTCAGTTTGAAACTCACCCCCATCCAACGAGACATACTCCCCTAAAAAGGAGGAACTCAGGAATACATCATCGTCCCCGCGTGGCTCGGTTATTTCTATATCCGAGCTCTTTACTTATGCACTTTACATTGTGATAGCCTTCGTGTTTGAAGTATCCTTTATTGCCATCACCTTGTTGCTTGTCTTGCTTAGCATAAGTTGTTATTGGTGCACATGGGTGACCTAGTTTATTTAGGTTGTTGGCTTGTTAATTTAAACACCTAGTTTTATTCCGCCATTATCAAGCCTAAACCAGAAAAGTTTTTAAATCGCCTATTCACCCCCACTATAGGCGACATCCTTGTCCTTTCAGATGGTGATGGCCCTTCACGTAGTTACCCCACAACGGCGCCAGAAAACGGTCTTGACGGCCCTTCGTGTGGTTACCTGCGTGAAAAGTAAATGGGTTAGGTTGAGACTCCAAGTGCAGAGTGTATGTAGTAGTGAAAGACAGTTTTCCCCACGAGGGTGACTCGAGGGTTTAATATCGAACTCTCGGGGAACCAGTATTTCACAAATGCACTCTCTCTTGATAACGTGGTAGACAATGGAACACTAAAATTAACATGTAAGATGGCAAGACATGGTTTAACAAGTTATTAATAATATGGGCATCACGTCCTAACATAGAGATCTCAAGTATAAGTTGTTCTCTCTCTTATGCTCCACCAAGATGCGAACTAAATCATAACACCTTAGTAATTAAGATAAATCAGAGCATAGCAATAAGTTCAATGACATGAAGTTAAAATAAGAACATGCTAGATCTAGTCATGGAGATAGTGGCCAAGGTCACATCCACTCTCCGGTAGCATGGTATTTTTGTTTATCCCTAGTGAGGCAACAAAGTAAGATAGAAAACCCAAGTGGATCGCAGAACTTTCTCTCACGTTCACTGCACTAGCCACCCCCCGTTACTCCAACTAATGCACACGTTCCCTCTCACATGCTCTCATAAACATGCTTGATCATGACAAGTAAATAAGAAAGGGGTACATAATATGCATCTACTTTCATAACTGAAACAAAACCATTGCAATCTCAAACATGTATTAACTCATAATAAAGATCCATCACAGAAGAATTACATAGATGACCGTAATCATGTTCAGCAGCTCATACGGTACTAATTAGTGAAGCTCATAGAGAGGAGAGATACATAAGTTACTTCCACAAACCCATAGTTCAGGGGTGGACTACTCCCTCTTCATCATGGTGTCGGTGGAGATGTTGTTGGAGGGGAAGGAGACCACACCGGCAGCACCCCGCCGGAGTTTTCCCCCTCCAATCTTCAGCTCCAGGTCTCTGTTTCGTGGTTTCTGTGATTCGGCGGCGCTCCCTTTCGCGAAAGCCCTGGGGGGGGGGTCTATATATAGTCGTTTTTAGGTCAAGACGAAGCTTCGGGAAGAAAGATCGACGGCAGCGGAGGCCCGAGGGCCATTTTTGTGGGTCCCACGCGGTCAGGGAATCTGGCCGCGTGGGCCCACCCCTTTCGGCCTTCTGGTCTCCGTTTTTTCGATTCCTTTGCGCCTACGTTTCGTTCCTTCCAAAAAAGTGATCCCCGTAAAATCTCAGGTCATTTGGACGTCGTTTGGGTCCCTGAAACATCAAAATATAGAAAAGGGGGTTTTCGGACAGCGCAGGGTTAATTCCAGAAAAATAGGGAAGTTGTTCATTATCCCCAAAACTCAATATAAATCATGAATATAACCCTTATATGATGCAAATAACATGTAATAAATTGTAAAGTTCATGTATGTATTTTACATGCATCAGATGGTTGCCAAGAAACTCAAGGGCAAGAGAGTGTCCACATCGGGGATGAGCCATTCTTCGGGAATGAGCCAACTCAACAAGCGCGGACACAAACGGGGCGGCAAGGCGTGGCGACCGGAGCATACACGGTGCACGTTTGGCACATCCTCTTTGTTCCCTTGCTCTATAGCTCGTCGGCTCGGGCGGGAAAGGGGCACGAGGCCGTGTGTGTACATGTCGTCGTGCATCACGTCACAGACCCAACGGCAACACCGACCCCATTCTTCACCTCCACGAGCCTCATCGAACAGCAAATCGCCTTGCTTCCTTCGTTGCGTCGTCCTCGTTGTCTCATCGTCTCCACCGCTAGATTGGGAGACCAAGCGGATGCATCGCCCGAGCTCAACCATTTGCGCCTTCGCGAGATTCGGGCATCAGAAAGCGTCCACGGGGAGGGGGAGAGCAAGAAAGGGTATAGAGTGGAGTAGTTCGCATATGGAATAGTGTTGGGGGTGTCAAAAATATTGCACAACCAGAACCAAAGTGGATAGAGATACGGGTCCACGCAATTACACATCGACAAATACGACGTTTTCCTGTGCAGAGTGACCGTAGATGGGCCTGTGTAATGTCTTCCCTGTGGATAGACATACGGGGTCCACGCAGTTACGTATTTTTCTGAGTATGGTGACCACAGCGAGCTCGGCCGTTTAATGACCGTGGATTTATTTTTGTCTTGATAACAAGCTTTAGTCTCAGAGGAGACTCATCATGAGAGGCTACGAAGAGTGTTCAAATACCATTGCAAGAACCTCGCCGTAGCCAGATAAAAGTAATGGAGAAATTTCCACTGAGAAGACCACGACGGTCTAATACCTGACGGACCTAGGTGTTAGAGCTAGGTGGTCCACTTTAACAACAAAAGGGTGGACAATACATGGTACTTGGGATTTTTTTTTCATGGTATATGGTCAACCATTTCAGGGTGGACGGCCACCCTGTCCACCCTCTCGATCCGCCACTGGTCGTCACCCTGCCTCTCTAGTTTCCCCCGGCGATCACCCTAGGAGGCCTTGCGACATGGAAGGAAAGTTAGATGTGCTAGCAGCACACAAGCGAGCACACCTTTGATGTTGCTGACATGCCGTCCCAGCGTCCCCTTCAGAACGCTTCTCCCTGTTAACGAAAACTTGATTTTTTTGGTAATTCTTCATGGTCTAAAAATTATTCCATAATATCAACCCATGAGCATATTTGCTAGCTTTAGTCTCCGGCTGAGTAAAGATGACTCCAACGGGCCGACGCAAACGGACACGCGTTTTGTCCGCGTTTGGTCCGTATGGGTCGGCAAACGGACGCGCGTCCGGCCCATGTCTCTCTTTCTGGCCACAGCACCCAACGAGCCCGATGCATTGTGTCAGCCTGGCCAGTTTTTTTCCTAAACATTTTTATTAATAATAAAGATTACATATTGGAAACTACAAATACATAATAAAAGACCTAAATCTAGGTCTTCACGTCCTACTTCTCCTCCGGTGGTGGTGATGGAGTAGCCGGCTCATCGCCGACCGTGGGGGGGGGGGGGGGGGTGGAGATCCCGGCTCGTTCGCTGGCGCCTCAGCCGGAGCTGGCTCCCTGGCCGCAGCCCACGGTGGTGCAAACCATCTTGGATCCGCGCCTCGCCGATCCCACGGAGACCAGGGCTCCCACGGTGAATATGCCGGGGCTCGTGGTGGAGTCGCTGGCTCATCCGGCGCGGCCACCTCGTCTTCCGGCACGGCCACCTCTCCCTCCAGCACTGCCACCTCCTCCTCTTCTCGGTTGGCCATCGATGGGAATTGTGGCCGACCGCGGCGCGACGATGGATGATGTAGGCGGCCCGCACACGGTTTTGGAGTAGCTGGACCGTCGGCCAGATGTGAACGTCGGCGGTCTGCCTCCCAACATTGAAAATACATAATAAAATTCCTAAAATTACACTAAAAATGCTAAGAAATTAATAACCAACCACCGGAGCTTGGTTGCTCATGGCCGGCAAGGGGGAAGATCAAGGAGGGGTTACGGCCTTCAGAACTTCAAGCCGCAAGTCCGTTCGGCCACGGACTTGCTGGCTCTTCCTTTCTCATGGCCGGGGCCAGCAGCGGACTAGCTGGCTCCTCCTCCTTGCTTGTTTCGTAGCTACGACATACGTAGCGGCGCCGGGTTCTTTACAAAATTGGGCGCACATAGGCGGTCACGCCGGCGGGGATCTGGCATCAAGTGGAGCTGCCTGCTCCTTTGGCGGCCGCCGCGGCCTCCCGGTGCCATTTGCGCCTCGCCGCGCACTTTGCGGTCTCCTCGCGTGGCGCGCTTGCTTCATCTCGTCATCCTGTGCAGCGTCGGCACAGGCGCGCCGGGCGGACATGAACGCGGCCGTCCTCTGAGCGTTCAGCTGCATGTGGCTGCCTCCGCCGCCTCCTCCTCGGAGCTGTGGACATAGCCTCCCACGCCGATGGGAGGCTCGGGCGGCGCGTTGCCCGCCGCCACACAGGCGGCATACTCTTATTCGTCGTTGTCGATGGAATCGGAATACGCGGCGTCCACCGCCCTTCTCTCGTCGTCCGACAGCCGCGGCCACGGCGGCTGCGGAATCATGCCAGCCCATGCCGGACTGGTCACCATCCGGCGAGAGAAGCTACCGCGATAGCGCCCGCGCGTGCTCAGATACGCTCGCTCGACCTGGTCCACCAGATGCTGCGGCGGCGGTAGAGGATCCATTCCGGCGCGTGGATCTGTGCTTGAAGGTGGTGGCCGCCGTGGCAGGGGGAGGAGAGCTAGGGTTTGTGCTCTAGGGTCTGGCGGGCCGACGCCATTTAAAGAGCTCCAGCGCCCACAGTTAATGGGTGTAGGTGGCCGCTCTAGCCGTTGTAGTCTATTACACGCGGGGCCTGGGCGGACACGCGGAGGACACAATAGCGGTCCACGCGCGTCCGTGGCCGACGCAAACCTGGCCCAAATTTGGGTCAGAAATGGGTTGCGGCGGACAGAAAAACGGACCGTGGTCCGTATGCGTCGCCGCGTTGGGCCGTGTTTTTGCCTCCCGCGGACAGGAACGGACGCGCGCGGACTCGATGCGTCGGCCCGTTGGAGACATTCTAATCATGGGAGGCTATGAAGAGTCTGTTGAAAACACTACCGCGGATATCCTTGGCATTGCAAGATGAAGGCGATAGAGAAAACCATCCTGACAAAACCACCACGGGTCTCATACCTGGCGGATCAGTTGTTAAATGTTTTTAACAACTTAACGCGGCGTACGCCGCGGCCGTGTGGTTAGAAGAAAAAATACCACGGAGTAAAAAATTCAAATTTGGAAATGTCCACATTCCAAAGTTGTTTAGATTTGAAAATTGTTGAAATTCAGAAAAAGTTTATGTTGAAAAGTTGTTCAAATTTTAAAAATAGTCAAATTGGGAAGCTATTCATATTTGAATTATTTTCACGTTTATTAAATGTTCAGATTTTGTGTTCATGTTGATATATTTGTCATACTTGTAAATACCGCGGTGGAAAGAATTCAAATTTGGAAATGTCCACATTCAAATTTGTTCAGATTTGAGTGTACTGAAATTTGGAAAAAGTTTGCATTTACAATATGATCAAATTTCAAAATTGTTAAAATTGGGAAGTTTTTCATATTGAATTCGGTTTATGTTTTTTAAATGCTCAGATTTGAAAGGCATTCAAAATTTTGAAATATTCAAATTTGAATTTTGATCGTATGCCATAAATAGTCAGCGTTTTTTTGTGTTCATGTTGATATATTTGTCACATTTGTAAATACCGTGGTGTAAGAAATTCAAATTTGGAAATGTCCACGTTCAAAAGTTGTTCAGATTTGAATGTATGGAAATTCAAAAAAAGTTGATATTTATAAATTGTTTGAATTTAAAAAATAGTTAAAAGTGGGAAGTTATTCATATGTGAATTATTTTTTACGTTTTTTAAATGCTCAGATTTGGAAGGCATTTAAAATTTTAAAGTATTCAAATTTGAAATTTGATCATATGCCATAAATAGTCAACGTTTATTTTGTGTTAATGTTGATATAGTTGTCACATTAGTAAATACCGTGGTGAAAAAAAATTCAAATTTGAAAATGTACACATTGAAAAGTTGTTTAGATTTTAATGTATAGAAATTAAAAAGAAAAAGTGTTCATTTACAAAATGTTCAAATTCAAGAATTGTTAAAAGTGGGAAGTTATTCATATGTGATTTTTTTTACGGTTTTTAAATGCTCAGATTTGAAAGGCATTGAAAATTTTGAAATATTCAAATTTGAAATTTGATCATATGCCATAAATAGTCAACGTTTATTTTTTTTGTCAATGTTCATATATTTTCCATTTTTTTTGGATGGATAGATTTGAAGTTTTTGTTTTTTGCAGCATTTATCATTTTTTGGAAATTGGGTAAATAGGGTAGGCCCACATGTCGGAATTTTAACAATTTCTGAAATTGTTTTTGAAAAAAAAAATCTGGCATGTGGGTCCACAGATGACGTCGTGTTGACGTCATCAATGGCCACAGCGGCCACGGCGAGCACGCCGGCGTCGCGTCCGAGCGAGCTGGGACGCGCGCGTGCGCGCGGCGGACGCGCGTGGACGCGGGGTGGCCAGGAGCGGCGTCGCCGCTGCGTTTTGGTCGTCGTAGCGTGGCCGGCGGCGTCTGAACACGGCGGAGGAAGCAGGCGCACGACGGCGCCGAATCCGGCGTGGATCGGGCGTCCCAGCACGCGGCTGTCATCGAGGATGGAGAGGTCGTGGCGGCGGAGGTTGCTGCGTGCTCCGATTTGTACGGGGAGGTGCGTAGCGGCGGTGGCGCGCGTCGTCGGCGGTGGCGATCTCCGGCGTCGCGGGAGAAGAAGGAAGGAGGGGAAGATGTGGTGCGCTTTTGCATGGAGGTCCCTGGGGTTTCCTGAAATTGCTGACTAGTCCTTCGCGAGGGCTTGTTTGTAAATTTTTGCGCCAAAATCCGTGCGCGGGGGTGACCGGCTGGAAACCGGTTTCACCGGCGGGTGACCGGGCGACGTGGCGCGTTCTGATTGGTAGAAATTCGGCGTGCACTGTAGCAGTACTGTAGCGCGCGCTGGGAGAGGTCGTGGCCGTTTCCTGGCCGTCGGATCGCGCGGATTGGACGGCCGAGAATAGCAGGCGACGTGGCTCAGCAGAGGTGGGGTGATCGTTTCCAGCTTTTATATATTGATCTACTATGGTGGTCCACTTTAGCAAAAAAAAAAGGGGTTATACTTGATACTTTGGCTTTCTATTTTTTCTTTCTTTCATGGTCAACCAAAAATCTCAGGGTCGACAACCCACATTGTTCCCTCTCTACCGACGGTCGACCTAGCTGCTTGGCAAGATGAGAAGGAAGGTGACATATGCCAGCAATACACTTGGTGTTCGCCAAGATGCGCCCCTACCTCTCCTTGATGGTACCAGCGTCCCCACCACTTCATACCTTCGACAAAAACTTGATTTCGAGTAATAGCTCAAGATCTAAAAATATTCGGTAAAAATCAGCCGAACTGGCATATTTTGCTGGTCACACAAAAGAAAAATAAATAAAAGAAAAACAAAATACTCTCTCCGTTCCTAAATATAAGATATTTTAGCAGAAATTCACTTTGGCTCCCGAGCTCATATGCTTCTGATATTTTGAACGAAAATTAAAAAATAGTAAAATATTTTAGAAAAATCTGAAAAAATTGGAGGCGAACACATACCAATATCCAACATATGTGCAAAGTTTCGTGTTGAAATGACATTCGGTGTGCCCTGTGCAAAAAAGGCAAATCAGTGGTCGAAATGCAATTTCAAACACATACTTTTTAGAGCACTGATTTTGTTAATTTTTTTTATAGACCACCACACATGACATTTCATCACGAAACTTGGCACGTATTTAAAAAACATGTATATGTTCGTCACCAATAATTTCAGAATTTTTGGAAATGTTTTACTATTTTTTAAATTTTGTTTAGTGTAACAGGAGCATATAAGATCGGGAGTCAAAACGCCTCTCCCATATTTTAGATGTTCACATGTTGTCCAGATGCGGACTAAAATAACTAAACATACACAGTAAACGTGTCCAAATACATATGAATATGAACAGTGACGGAGCTAGGATTGGCAACCAGTGATGTCAAAAGGTCAAAATGAGTGATAAATTGGGCCAGTGAGGTCATTATCTAGTATTTGAGGGGTCAAAATTGTGAATTCACAGCTAGCATAATGGTGTTCTCCAAATTTTTGTGATGTCACTTGACATCATATAGTAGGTGCAGCTCCGCCACTGAATATGAATACATGTGAATGTGAAAAGCTAAAATATTTTACATTGTGGAACGGAGGGGAGTACTATCTACCGGCACGATAAAAAAACACTCCCAAAATTCTAGTCACTTATCCTAGAGGTGAGTGGTTACCGTTTTTCCACGGTCCAAACGGTCGTTGTTTATCTGAAAACGAGACGTCCACACTTTGCAGGACACGAATTTCTCAAGTTAGTCTCCGCCATTTGAACTTCTGGTCCAAGCATCCAATCTATCATTCGGTTGCTTTCCGGGCGCAAAACAAAACGGTCACTCCTCGCCATTGACTTGAAGTCTCCCCTCCGTTAATCCAAAGATCAACTCATGATGGTGACTTGACTCGCTGAGATTCTACTACCAGTCAATTACTAGACAAGGACGAGAAAATTTTATCGTCACGCAAAGGGTGCATGATTACGGATTTGCTACCGACCCAAACTGTAAACAATGACGACATGCCCTCAGGCATTCATTTCTACCGACCCAAAATAAATTGAATGTTGTAAGCTACAGTACTTTTCGTTGAGAAATTGTAAGCTTTGCATTTATTTCGAGACATTCTGTTCTATGCATAGTTGGTACTTTTTTTTAAAGAGAGAAATGCAAAGTTTGCAAATCTACAATTGGACACAACACAAGAAATAACCACTACATGGCCCTTCTCTCTCCTGGGCCGAAACTGGTCCTCTTACTTGTTTTGTCTGATGGTCGCTCGCGCGGATCCTAAGCCCAGAACCATAGTCATCGTTCGCTCTACCAATGTCATTTCATTGTGCTGCCATTTTCTATTTGTATCCTAGAGCGAATCTTATGGGATTATCGCGCACCCGTCCAGTTAGTATGGGCCTGGAACATTTTCACGGTTTCGCTTCCGGCCGATTTCTTCATCCACTAAAAAAAAACATAGTGTTTTTGTCAGGTTTTTTTTGGTTTGTGAAACACAGTACAAATGCAGACGCTCACTTACGCGTTCATACACTCTCACCCTATGAACGCATGCATGCACACCCTACCCCTATGAGTCCATGAGCACCTTTGAAAGACTGAGCCGACGGTCGAGTCTTGAGATTCACGAAGTAACCACAGACGTCTCGCTATCAACGGGAACGTCACCTCTCACTAAGAATATTTTCGCCTAAATGAGAAACAGCAGTGTCAAACCTATGATTTGAAATCTGGTGGGTTGTGGTACAACCATCCTTTTAACCATCCTACCACAGGCAGATTCTGTGTATTTTTTTGTCTTTTCAGTTTCTTTTGATTTGTGCTGGTTTTTCTTGTGGCTTCTTTTTGGGTTAGTATTTCGTAAGTAAATTTTGCATGCAATTAATTAAAGTAAGTACAAAAGTCTTTCTAGATAGTTATACAATTAGCGGAAATTCAATGTTGCTCCCGATCTCATAAGTTCCAGGTTGAGTACGAAATTTAAAAAAATAGAAAAACACTCTAAAAAATTTCTAAAAGAAATAAAAGACGAACATGTTAAAGTGCTCTACATATGTGCAAAGTTTCATGAAGAAATGAAACCTTTTTTGCTCTGTGTAAAAAAGACAAATCAGTGGCTGACATGAGATTTAGAAATGTCTTTGTTAGAGCACTGATATTGTCTTTTTCGCACATAGCACAGAAAAGGTCATTTCTTTCCAAAACTTTGCACGTATGTAGAACATTTTAAGATGTTTGTCTCCGATTTTTTTCAGAATTTTTTAAAATGCTTTCTATTTTTTCGAATTTCTTACTCAACCAATAGCATATGAGATCGGGAGCCCTGCTCTCCCTACAAGTAGATATTGTATTTTGCTCCGCCTGCTTGCCATTAAAATAGGCTGCAAGCCTGCAACATACGTGACATGATCCGATACATGCCGAATTCATTAGTCTTTTTCTTAACTGCATTAGGGTGCGTGTAGCATAGTTTTTTCTAAGTATACTAAGAAAACTACGGTTTCTGAAAATATCGTGATTCTAAATACTTTGAGAAGTTTTGGCTTCAGTAAAACCTACGGAGTACAATATTATATACCATGGTATTAGCAGAAAATGCAGTATTTTTGTGCCATGAGAAAAGGTGGTTGGCACCTCTTTTTCCTAAACTTTGATATCCCTTGCCTAAGCATGGAAATATTTCGGTTTTAGAAAAACTTCACCGACAAACAGATCATAGTCTCTTGGTGACGGAATGCGTCTCGGGCTTTACCAAAATACTCCCTCCGTTCGGAAATAAACATCTTCTATTTGTCCAAATTCGGATGTATGCGTACACTAAAACATGTCTACCTACATTCGAATCTAGACAAATGTAAGACATCTATTTCCGAACGGAGGGAGTAGCTTCTTGTTAGAAATCGAGGGACCGGCGTAGCAGGGAATGCTTATAAATCTTTGTTGATTAAGTAGTTAAAACCACAAAACATTCCGTCGCTCTAGTACACTTTACATGGATCATGATATTTAGTAACGAGGCTCTCATGTATTCGGTAACGTACTAACGTGTCGATCGTTAGGTTGCGTTGGTCGGGTTTCTTCATCGAAAAATCATACTGTTATAGCCTTAAAATCTGAATATGTAAATCATAAAACCACGTACCCCTTCGTACGCAGCTCACAGGAAAAGGCGATCGAGGGTTCCCTGCCTCCTGTCAGCGCCACCGCCGATCCATCCCGCTCCTTGCCGACGGGAGGGCTCCGTTTTCACATGTTTTTCTTTGTGTTTGGTTTGATTTTGTGCCCTTCTCAGGGAGAAGATGCGGCGGCTGCTATCTAATGATGGAATAAGGTCCTACCCGCCTAGCCTTCGTTCCGGTGGTGCTTCTAGCGTCGTCGGAGGGTGTGTGGAGGTGTGTCTCTTGCGAATCTCGTGGGATTCGGTTGGTGGTTGTCTTTGGTGGATCCGTTTGGATCCGATCTTTGTTCGTGTGTCTACGGATTGGATCCTTCTGATATATATGCTTCTCTTCGTCGGCGACGGTTGCTGTCCTGTTGCGCTGGTCCTATGGCTCCTATTAGCACGACGACTTCCCGACTTTCTACTAGTGCGCCTTCAGCTCTGGTGATGGAGGGGTGATGATAGTGGTGCGTCTTCGGCTCGCTCTAGTGCTTGTTGTCATCGCTAGGCGGTCAACGGATCTGGATTTTTTTTTTGTTGCTTCTGGTGTTCTTTGTATCGTTTTGACAGTTGATGAATAGATAAAAAGTTTCTCACAAAAAATTGAACATGTAGTCCAATCTACTCTAGAGATCCATGAAATAAACCTAGATTATGGCTAACACTTTGTCTAAATCTTCATTACTTGCAAAAGCATGAACTCTTTCGGAGAATTGAATCTACGCTGCCAATCGATCAACCTACATCAAACAGTCCAGACTCATTTTCTCTCCCCTGAAATTCATGAGTCCTTCCAACGTTCAACTTCTGCCCCGAAACTACTAGACTAATCGCGCGCAATCTCACCCTACAAACTCTCCCATTATTATACAACCCGTAATTTGGCACAAAACTCCTATTATGTAGCAAAAGATCGTGTCCATGACACGATCACACCCACCTCACCCAAAAATGTCCTCACCGGACATTCTGTATTTTTTTTGCAAGATAATACGATTCTCATTAATAATTAAAAAACGAGATACAAAGTACGTATACATCGATCTTACATATTTGGAAAGATAGGATAAACCTATGTGACAAACCAACGTCTATCCCTCTTCTTCGGCACCACCGTAGCAGCCACCAAAGAAAAACGAGACACATCACCTCTTCACCCGAGCTCGACGCGGCTCCATCGCTGATCATCAGCTTTTCGGACCTCCAAATTAGTTTGCCATAGGACAAACCATTACCGTTGAAAGAATCATACCGGGGCAGCACGACCCCGGACACGCCATCGAAATTCAGCACTGGCACCCCCGCACGACGACGTCGGAGTAAGGAACCAGAACCGTCAGCCTCCAACCACGAACCCAGCACAAGGTACACCATCTTCCAGCTGTCACCAATACAGACAACCATCTGCACGTACTCCTGGATAAATCCTCTCTGCTCCACCATGGCGCCGGAGACAACGCCGCAGCAACGGGGACAGAGCAAGAGGAATGACCCATCCGATGAAGTCGCCGCCGCCACCTCGCCGACACCATCCAAGAACCCTAAAGCCACCGACCTGAAAGATCAGCGAGCACATGATGCCACCAACTCCAAGACGCCGCCATGAAGTATAACGCCGGTGTGGGAATAGAGTTGAGGCAGATTTATTCGTCTGAGCGTCCACTAGTAGGAAACTGCTTTCTGTGGATTCACTATCTGTGGCGCACCAAACTTCCCATGCGCCACAAAAAAACTTCAGTGGCGCACCATGCCTAGTGCGCCACAGAATACTGTGGCGCATAGGCACAGACATGCGCCACAGAAATAAGGTGGGTCCCGCCTCCACAAAAATATGGTGACATTTTTGTGGCGCATTGAGCTAGATGCGCCACAAAAATCATAATTTCTGTGGCGCATCCAGAACAATGCGCCACAACAATTTGGTGGGCCCCATCCAATGATTTGCATCGGTGCTTGTTCTGTGACGCATGCGTCTGGATGCGCCACTGAAAATAACATTTCTGTGGCGCATCCCCACATGTGCGCCACAGAAACATATGTGTGTTCTTTATTTTTTAAATTTAACCAAAAACTATTTCGGTGGCGCATGCCACCATGGATGCGCCACAGAAATATTTGGTCTACTAACAATTAATTGTGTGTACATTCTTTTTTATAAAATTTGTGTTTGTTCTTTCTTTAAATATAACAAAAAAAATTAAAATTTAACCAAATGTGTTTGTGTTTTGTACATTTTTTAAAATGTGTGTGTGTTCTTTCTTTAAATATAACCAATTTTTTAAATTTAACCAAATGTGTTTGTGTTTTGTACATTTTTAAAAATGTGTGTGCATTCTTTCTTTAAATATAACCAATTTTTTTAAATTTAACCAAATGTGTTTGTGTTTTTACATTCTTTTTTTGAAATGTGTGTTCTTTCTTTAAATATAACCAATTGTTTGTACATTCTTTTTTTTAATGTGTGCAAAGAAGACTTTTTTTGTGTATTAATTTGTACATGTGTGTGTGAGAGACAAACATATATATATATATATATACCATGAATAAAATATTGGTGTACTAAAAATTGTGTGTATATTCGTCTTTTCTTTAAAATGTGTGTATGTTCTTTCTTTCAATATAATCAAAACTGTTTTTTTAAAAGAATAACAAATGTGTTTGTGTTCTTTATTTAAATTTAACAAAGAAAAAATTTAAAAGAAAAAAATGTGGACAGCCAGGATTCGAACCTGGCTGCCCAAGTACAAAGTTAAGCAAACCACTGGGCTATGTGTGTTGTTGTCATAGTACTACAAAACATTCTTTTTAAAATCTCAGGTCACACAGCGGATGCGCCACAGAATATCACATTTCTGTGGCGCACCCAGACGGGGTGCGCCACAGAATCTCAGCATTCTGTGGCGCATGCCAGTTTCTTTTCCCCCACTTACATGTGGGGCCCGCCCCGCGCCTGCCTCTTCGTTCCAAAATTTCCCCTGCCTCCACGCCCGCGCCAACCGCCGCCACCGCGTCCGTCTCCCCGCCGCGCTCGACCCCCGCGCCCCGGCCACGTCCGCGCCGCTCGTCGTCCAGCCCCCTCCCGTTCCAGGCTCCCCTAACCCTAGCCCGGCGTCCCCTCGCTCCCCGGCGGCGTGCAGCAGAGAGAAGCACACGCAGCGACGCCTCGACGCCTCGACGCTGCAGGTACTGCTCCTCTCCCTTTACCTCCGCTGCGACGGCACCCTTTACCTCTGCTGCCTCTCCCTCTCCTCCTCCCCTGCGGCTGAGCGACCTCGCCGTCCACCGTAGCACGTACTCGCCGTCCACCGTACCTCGCCGTCCATGCGTGTAACGTGTTCGACGAAATTCCCCAAGGCCAAGGTCGCGCCCACGGCTCGGACGAACTCCTCCTCTGCTAGTGCTAGTGCTGCTGCTTCGCCTCTAGGCTTGCATCGGAGTGGAGGTCGTAGCAGTAGTAGCCCGTCATGCTTGGCGGCGATGATGAGTTGTTCTTCGGTGGATTTTCCATGCTGCCATACATTATGTTTTAGGCATTACTTGTCTTAGTTTACTTGTATGAGCCATGCTAATCAATGAGTACATACTTGTGTCATGAGTTAGAAGATAACTAAATTGCATTATGGAATGCATTATGTTTTAGCACCAAATCGAAAGAAAAATATTACTTGTGTCATGATTTGTTAGTCTTCTTGTGTAGTTGATCATCTAGTGAAAGCACCAAATCGAAAGCAAAATATTACTGGTTTTTTTAAATTGCATTATGGAATGCATTATGTTTTAGGAGTTAGAATGAAACGAATAATGGTTCTCTTCGGTTTTTTAAATTGCATTATGGAATGCATTATGTTTTAGGCATTACTTGCCTTAGTTTACTTGTATGAGCCATGCTAATCAATGAGTACATATATACATTCTTCCTGTATGAACTATTTTTAATTAACTAATGCGTTATTTTGCCGTATGTAGGAAATTTAGAAGAACCTCCGCGTGATTTCAGGTGAGAAGTGGCGGCCATGATGTGGATGTGGATGTGTATGTGTATGTGTATGTGTATGTGTATGTTTGTTGCCGGTCGGAGAAGCCGACCGGAGATGTGGATATGTGTTGATGTGGATGTTGCCGGCCGGAGATGTCGGCAACATGATTTGTGAAATGTGTGCAGGTACCCATGAGGCCCTTGAGTTTGCCGGAACGTCGATTAACTTCCGTTCCGGCAAATTCGGGTACTCCATATGTCCCCTTTTTTAGCAAAGGTCATGCCAATTTTTTTCGTGAATTTTGGCATGGCTTTGCTAAAAATAGGACATATGATTTGTGAAATGCTTGCAGGTACCCCGAGAGGCCCTTGAGATTGCCGGAACGTCGATTAACTTCCGTTCCGGCAAATTCGGGTACTCCATATGTCCCTTTTTTAGCCAAGGTCATGCCGAATTTTTTCGTGAATTTTGGCATGACTTTGCTAAAAAAGGGACATATGGGGGTATTGCGACTAATGCATGGGCCGGGGTATCTTAGTACTAAATTAAGTAATATTTTTTCTTATATTTGTTGTACTAACTTTTTGCCTCTTTTTAATGCAGTGCAAACATGTCGGAAGCCGCCCTTCTAAGCACATGAGCGTCGAAGAAGAAGCTAGACATGCCAACAAGTCGTTCTGGCAAATGTCCCAGGAGATGGAGGAGATGGAGGAGGTGGAGGCCGCCGATGCCGACAATGAGCAAGAGGACCGGGAGGAGGACGCCGAAACCACAGATGGAGCTGCTAGTGGCGGTCATGAGGATGACACCACCACCACCGATGGTGGCGACCACACGGATGGTGCTACGGTAGCAACCTGACCGCTAAGAAGCGGAAGAAGCCAAGGAGGGATCGGACACCGCAAGCGGTCGACAACGTCACAGACGTGTTCACCAAGGTCACGCCAAGTGGCCTACCAGTGGAGCCGGAAAAGCTTGCCAAAGGGTACAGCATGCAACTAGGGTGCATCGTCCGGGAAAGCATGTCGATCAACACGAAGGACCTCAGAAGCAAGGGCAATGAGGCTTTGGTCGAAAACCTCCTCATGAAGCTTCACCAACGATACACGTTCCCGCTTCGTTCAACAAAAAGGTGGACAGTTTAGCCATCACGAAGATGAGCACCGCCTTGAGCAGCTGGAAATTCCAGGTGAAGAAGAAGATCAATAAGGGTGACAGCTGGGAGAAGATAAGTGCCAAAGACCCGACGCTCGACAAAGAAGAGTTCGAGATATTCAAGGAGTCCTTAAAGTCTAAGGAGGCTAAAAAATGGACCAAGTGGGGGAAGGATATGCGGGACCTGAACATAGGTAACCACCATTTGGGAAGCGGCGGTTACCGAGAAAACAGCCCGTTTGGGACAAGGAGGATGCCATTGTTGCAAAACTGGGAAAAGAGAACCGTGGCACAAAATCACGGACTAGCAAGTGAGTAACTTTGTCCGGTCCCGCTACTATCTGAACCCGGTGGGGGAATTCGTTACCGACGATGAAGATGTGTTGAAATTCGAGAAATTGCTGGTAAGGAATTTAATTTCCGCGGATATCTCAAAGTCCATTGCGTTGATCTAATTAGATAACGAAGCCATATTTCTACATGGGTTCACCTTAATTTCCTTTGTCTGCAGGAGGAGGAGTTGAAGGCCGACGCTGAGGATGGCCCGTCGTCCCAGGGGTCGACGGAGCCATGGGACACGACTTTCAACAGGGCGACGAACGGTTTCAAGGAAAGGGACAAGTCGAAGCCGCCGACGTCAGCTGGCCGTGTGCCCGGCTTTGGTACGAGCATGAAGTTCCTACAGTACTACTCATCTGACGACCCGGAGAAGAGAAAGGAGAGGAGGAGGACGACGAGGGCAGATAAAGCCGAGGTGGTGGAGCTAAGGAAGAAGGTGGAGTCACTAGAGCAGGGAAAAGTGGACTCCAGCACGTTGACAAGTTAGTGGAGAAGAAACTCCGGGCATTCTTACCCCCTGGGTTGATGGAGGGGTTAGCTTCTTGGAATGCCGGAGGTCGACATGGGCCGATACACGTGCCTAGCTTCAGCGGCAGCAACTCAACCATGAACCAGGACGTGTCGCCGGACCTGGTGACCCCAACGCCCAACGCCGCGGTGCAGGCGCCGGTCCATTTTGTCACACCGACGCCACCACCCGAGCGGGCGGAGGAGAATGTTAAGCCGGCCGCCGGCACCGGCGCCCTTGTCTCGACATTAGCCGAGCTCAACGCCATCGACAAGGTAACTAATTAATTACTTAGTCCGCGTCATCTTCTATAACTCTGCCTTTTATGACTGCCACCTCATGATGCCCAACATTTGTTCACAAAAGGACACGCCTTGCATACTCCTGCATAGGATGGTACCCGACGGCGAGTTGAAGGAAGTTGCTGAGGGCATGCTCATACAACCAATGTGCCGTGATATGCACACCACTAGAATGAGCGAGGCAGTGATGAGGGTCAAGGTGACTGAGGTAGTGGCTGAGTTTAGTGCCATCGACCCCCCCATGCAACCTCCGGGAGCCGAGGAGCACATGCTCCTTGGAAATTTCCCCAGGTGGGTCTTGGAATGGCCGAAGACCCAATTCGTCTTGGGGGCCGGGGGTTCTTCAGGGGTTAAAGCGCCGCTCCACCGGCGCCACCTCTAAACTCTGGCCCCCGATCGTTCGGCCCTTGAAGCCGCCACGAAAACCTGTTGGGAAGGAACCGGCGCCACAAGCAGCAGTCGCCACCACCCGGAAGGAACCACCGGTCGTTGCTGATGCATGTAAAATGCATACATGAACTTTGCACTTTAATTGCTTATATTCCAATCATATTTGCATCATATAACGGTTATATCAATGTTTTATAATGATTTTTGGGAATATTCATTTATTTCCTATTTTTATGGAATTAACCCTGCACAGGCAGAAAACCCCGTTTTCTTATTTTAATGTTTCAGGGACCCAAACGTCAACGAAATCACCTGGAAATTTACGGGCGTCAATATTTGGAAGGAAGAAGACCTGTGGGCGAAGGAAGCGAGCAAACGGAGGCCCGAGGGCCAAACGAGGGGGGCCCACGCGGCCACAGTACCAGGCCGCGTGGGACCCACCCGTTTGGGCCTCGTGGCTCCGCAGCCGTCGATCCTTTCTCCACCGCCTTCGTCTTGACCTAAAAACGCCTATAAAAAAGGTCCCATGACGTTTCGCGAAAGGAGGCGGCGGAGAAACACAAAACCACGAAACAGAGAGACAGAAGGCTGCCGCCGGAGAAGATCGGAGGGGGGAAACACCGCCGGAATCGCCTCCGGAGGGCTCCACCCCCCTCCGGCGTGTTCATCGTCAACATCTACAGCAAGAACTTCTCCACCATCATCACCATGATGAAGGGGGAGTAGTCCACCCCATGGATTAGGGTTTGTGGTGGTAACTTTTGTATCTCTCCTCTCTCTTGAGCTTCACTAATTAGTACCGTATGAGCTGCTGAACATGATTACGGTCATCTATGTAATACCTTTGTGGTGAATATTGTGGTGTGAGATGATTTGTTATGCATTTACCGTTGTGTTGGAGCTTTTGTGATTTGTCATACTTTGAAGTATGATGTATGTGGGTACGGGATGGCCGATGTGACACGGCATAGGTATTGAGTGACACAGTACCGCCCAACGCCCTTTATCTGGGGGTAAAAAGAAAGAGTATGATGTGGGAGTGAGACAAATGAGTATTTCTTTCAACTATGTGTTTTAGGACATATAGCCGTCATAAAAAGCTACCATTAAAACATGACAATTGTGTGTACTTTATCTATAACATGATGATCACCGTAGATGAGAGAGAGAGAGGATTAAGTGAACCCATGAACCATGTCCATTGTTCCTATAAGAAACACACACTTGAGCTTGTCCTCTTGCTACATAGAGGATTGGGCTTTCTCTCTTTGAGAGCTTTCACTTGCTACTACCTTTGTCTTGTCCTCTTGCAAAGAAGAGGATTGGGACACTTTTACATCCATCAAACCAACCATCTTGTTCTCTAAACTTGTTTAGTGCATAATCAACTAAAACTTGTGACACTTTAGTTGTAGGGAATAGATAACTTTTCCTTCTTGCTCCTGCGGATCGATACCTTACTTCCACATTGAGAGGTGCTACAGTGATCCCTTGCTCTTGGGGGTTATCAAGTACTTTTCTGGCGCCGTTGCCGGGGAGCGTAGCGCTTAAGTTTCTATTCTTGTGTGCACTAGACTAAGCTTGGGGAGGTCTCTTTAACTTATTTTATATTGCAATCATCTAAGCTTGGGGAGGTTCTTTGACTTGTTTGATGATACTATGTCTCCCATTTATGATGATGAATATGATATTTTCAGTCCACCCACTATTGAGGATATAGTTTATGTTGATTATGATATGCCTCCTATATATGATGTTTACAACGATGAATATGATATTTTCAGTCCATCTACTATTGAGGATAAAAATCATTTTGATTATTCTATGCCTCCTATTTATGATGATTACATTGATGGATGTGATATTTTTACTCCCACTATTACTAATGAAACTGTTTATGCTTATGTGGAGAGTAATGATACTTTTATGCATGTGGATCATGATAAGAATGCTCTATGTGATGGTTATATTGTGGGTTTTATCAATGATGCTACTGAAAGTTTTTATGAGAGAGGGAGACATGACTTCATATACCACAATAATATTAAGTCTCCTCTCTTTTTGTTGAAAATTTTGAAGTTGCACTTGCTTTGCCTTCCTATGCTAGTCACTTTGTGCTTTATTGATTTATTTTCTTACAAGATCCCAATGCATAGGAAGTGGGTTAGACTTAAATGTGTTTGATATTTGCTTCTTGATGCTCTTTTATATTCAACTCTTATTCCTATGGGAGCATCATTAAAACTATCAAGCCTAGCTATATGGCTATAAAGAAAGCGCTTTGCGGGAGGCAACCCGGTTATTTTTTGTGTGATTTTCTTTGTGTCCTCTTGCTGTACAAGAGACTTTGTTTATAGTTTAGGTTCTGGAGTTTTCAATAAAGTGCCAAGTTTTACCCTTTTTGGTTTGAAAAGTTGCTTATAGCGTTCGGAGATTTTATTCCTGAGTCAGTGCACGGTATGATTTTTAATTCTTATTCTGTAACTCCGAATGAGCTCATATTTGAACTGTAGTTGCAACTTTTCATCCTCTGTATGCATGAATTTTTTCGGAATTTTTCGAGAAAGTTTGGTAGGGTAGAAAAATACGTTTTGCTGCTGCTGTTTTTCTGGACAGATTCTGTCCCATTTTGTTTGATGCATGCTTTGAGCTTTTAAGTTGAATCTTTTTGATCCAATTGAGTTTATGAGTAGGCATACAACATTATACACTTTCTGGACATGTCATATGAATTTTTGTTCAAGGATTATATGCAGCAAGGAACCTATTTGTTTATCACTATTAATGCACCCCACAGAAAAGAGATGGGAGAAACGGTGTTTTGAAGTTTTTTCACAGGGATTGGAGGAGATGCACCAAGAGCTATCCAAGGATGGTGAAGACCATAAGCTTGGGGATGTGAAGACAACCCCGCTGGACCTACACACTCTCGGTTTGCACACGTCCAACTTCTGTTTTTCGATCGAAACACTTTATCGCATAAACTTGGAGCGTCGTTTTTTTTGTTTGAGTCTTGAGAGACCACCACACTATCATTATATATGAGAGAGCTACTGGAAATATGGGTTGAAATATGTTGGATGCTTTTATAAGATTGGGAAAAGGGATGTTTGACTTGATTTTTAATGATACATATAGTTGCATGATTCATGAGCTTGTTTATGAGTAATAGTTTGCAAATTCTTTTTGTAGAGCTATCACTTATTCATGTTTTGGTGCTGATTGTTATTTACTTGGTTTAACATGGATTAGTTAGTTCTATGGACACTCATGCATGCATCTAGATGGTCAACTTTCTCCCTTTTGCTAGCCCAAAAACTCCAACAAGCAAAAACTTGTTTCCAACACCTTCAACCAAAGTTATTCCAGTGAGTCCACCATATCTACCTATTGGCTTTATGCTATTCCGAGTATGTTTAACATGTTGTTTGTGTTATCTTACCTCTGAATGAAAATGTTTATGTTATTGATTGCAATGGAAAAAATTGGTTATATAGCTCTCACGAACTTGATGCACAATGTTCTTTTATTTGCATAATAAAACTTGACCCATTGTGATTAAGATTATGATGTTTGTGGCTTGATGAATGTTTTGGGTTGGAAGTTAGCCCATATGTGCTGTCACATGGCAAGCTTTCAACACGCTCTTCATCTCATTTAGTTGATATCATGTGCTTTTGTCTATGGATGCTTATCATGTTGAAATAAATGTGGAAATAGAGTGAGTTTAAATGAGTTTGTGTAAATGGTTAGAGAGACGCCTGGGCCGCTAATCTAAGCCATGCATCATTCATGGTGGAAATTTACTTACATACTATGGTGAACCTTCTGTGATACACCTTGCAATAA
Organism: Poa pratensis; assembly: GCA_947311845.1. NCBI lineage: Eukaryota > Viridiplantae > Streptophyta > Magnoliopsida > Poales > Poaceae > Poa > Poa pratensis. The sequence continues at coordinate 3,308,135 of CAMZMU010000109.1, read as the reverse complement.
AAAACTATTCCAAATGGTAAATAAAAAGGGTGTTGAGATTGTTCATTTTGTTTGTTTGTCTTGTCATTTTGATATGGGCTTGTTCCATATCTTGGGACAAGAGGTACCCCAGTTGACGCTCTTGATGATACTATTATGCTTACAATGATATTTAATTGAACTTGCTTTGTTTCCCAAGTTGAGTAACACATGGTGTAAGTACTTGTATTCAAGGGGCATGAGACATTCAACCCATTCTTTATCAAGCACACTACTCATATTTGCTTTCACTTTAACCTTAATCATTCAAGATGCTATGATAGGGGCAATGAGAGCTTGACACCAATGAATACCTTATTGCAATCATTAACTTAAGTAGAAGAGTTTGGAAGTTGGATGAAACTTATGCATGCTTTACCTCTACTCACATATACATCTTTCCAAAGTGTACACCTATCATATTCAGATTTTCATCTACACTCTATGACCATTGTAGGATGTTCTACTTATCATTATGCATACATGTGTTCCATATTACTTGCTACCATGTTACACTTTGTGAACTATCAATGAACATCCTTGTCTTGAATACTTGATATCACTTCATAAACTATTTGCATATTGCTACTCCTTTGAAGAATGAATCATTTGACTATATGTAGCAATAGTAATCATCTTTGATATCCATTGTTAAGTATTAAATTGCAAAGTCCATGTTAGTTTTATCATCTTCATACTCGAGGACGAGCATGGATTAAGCTTGGGGATGTTGATGCATGTAAAATGCATACATGAACTTTGCACTTTAATTGCTTATATTCCAATCATATTTGCATCATATAAGGGTTATATCAATGTTTTATAATGATTTTGGGAATATTCATTTATTTCCTATTTTTATGGAATTAACCCTGCACAGGCAGAAAACCCCGTTTTCTTATTTTAATGTTTCAGGGACCCAAACGTCAACGAAATCACCTGGAAATTTACGGGCGTCAATATTTGGAAGGAAGAAGACCTGTGGGCGAAGGAAGCGAGCAAACGGAGGCCCGAGGGCCAAACGAGGGGGGCCCACGCGGCCACAGTAGGCCGCGTGGGACCCACCCGTTTGGGCCTCGTGGCTCCGCAGCCGTCGATCTTTCTCCACCGCCTTCGTCTTGACCTAAAAACGCCTATAAAAAAGGTCCCATGACGTTTCGCGAAAGGAGGCGGCGGAGAAACACAAAACCACGAAACAGAGAGACAGAAGGCTGCCGCCGGAGAAGATCGGAGGGGGGAAACGCCGCCGGAATCGCCTCCGGAGGGCTCCACCCCCCTCCGGCGTGTTCATCATCAACATCTACAGCAAGAACTTCTCCACCATCATCACCATGATGAAGGGGGAGTAGTCCACCCCCTGGACTAGGGTTTGTGGTGGTAACTTTTGTATCTCTCCTCTCTCTTGAGCTTCACTAATTAGTACCGTATGAGCTGCTGAACATGATTACGGTCATCTATGTAATACCTTTGTGGTGAATATTGTGGTGTGAGATGATTTGTTATGCATTTACCGTTGTGTTGGAGCTTTTGTGATTTGTCATACTTTGAAGTATGATGTATGTGGGTACGGGATGGCCGATGTGACACGGCATAGGTATTGAGTGACACAGTATCACCCAACGTCCTTTATCTGGGGGTAAAAAGAAAGAGTATGATGTGGGAGTGAGAGAAACCACGCTAGCCTTACGAGGGGTGACCTAGCAACACAAATGAGTATTTCTTTCAACTATGTGTTTTAGGACATATAGCCGTCATAAAAAGCTACCATTAAAACATGACAATTGTGTGTACTTTATCTATAACATGATGATCACCGTAGATGAGAGAGAGAGGATTAAGTGAACCCATGAACCATGTCCATTGTTCCTATAAGAAACACACACTTGAGCTTGTCCTCTTGCTACATAGAGGATTGGGCTTTCTCTCTTTGAGAGATTTCACTTGCTACTACCTTTGTCTTGTCCTCTTGCAAAGAAGAGGATTGGGACACTTTTACATCCATCAAACCAACCATCTTGTTCTCTAAACTTGTTTAGTGCATAATCAACTAAAACTTGTGACACTTTAGTTGTAGGGAATAGATAACTTTTCCTTCTTGCTCCTGCGGATCGATACCTTACTTCCACATTGAGATGTGCTACAGTGATCCCTTGCTCTTGGGGGTTATCAGTTGCCACCACCAGCCGCCACCAAAGACTGTTGGGAATGTCTGTACCGCAACAGCCGTCCGAAGGCAAAGACATTGCACCTCAACTTGATGGCAACGACGATGATGATGATAATATCGACGTCAATGCCTTCCTCAACACGGGCGCGAGCAAAGATTTGTTCATGCCTGCTACGGATGAGGAACCCTTCCGCGCTCACAGTGATCAACCTGGTCGTCGCACTACATGCCAGCGCCTGAGTTTTTCTCAAAACACACCTCCAGAAGCCGGCGATCAAGCTCCAGACAAACCGGGTAACATTTTCAGCCCTCGCACACTGCAACAGACGGTTTGCGTGGGGTTCACTGCACCCCCACCATCCCCAGAGGTGAAGATCAAGAAGCCTAAGAAGAGAAGTAGGCAAGGCACCTCTACGAGCCAGCCAGTTCCTAAGGTTATCCGGGGGTCATGAAGACATGATATCACCCAAAGTTCATGAAGCTGGTAAACCGATACTGCCTCTGGAGCTGCTCTGCCTCACAGAAGGACCCATGCACTCTTTGCATCAAGCTATATTGACGGTAGAGGGCCTGCTTCTTAAAGACAAGAATCCAAATTACCCGGTGTTCACGGTCCAGGTGCCAAAGAACGTGGACTTCGTTACTGAAGCCCTCGCCGATCTGTTCTTCATAGCGTTCGAGGACGTCTTCAACCTGTTTCACTCTAGACGGCTGGACTATAACTTGGTCCGCCTATTGATGCATGTAAAATGCATACATGAACTTTGCATTATTTTTACTTATATTCCAGTCATATTTGCATCATATAAGGGTTATATCACTGTTTTATAATGATTTTGGGAATATTTGACATGTTTCCTATTTTTATGGAATTAACCCTGCGCAGGCAGAAAACCCTATTTCTTTCCTTTAATGTTTCAGGGACCCAAACGACGTCCAAATCACTTGCAAATTTACGAGCGTCAATATTTGGAAAGAATAAGACTTGTGGGCGAAGGAAGCGAACAAACGGAGCCACGAGGGCCAAAAGGGGTGGGCCCACGCGGCCACTGTACTTGGCCGCATGGGACCCCTCCAAATGGGACTCGACGCTCCGCTGTCGTCGATCTTTCCTCCACCGACTCTGTTTTGACCTAAAAACGACTATAAAAATTATCCCCCGACGTTCTCTGGAAGGAGCGCCGCAGAAACACAGAAACACCGAACAGAGACCTGGAGTTGCAGATTGGATTGGGAAAACTCCGGCGGGGCGCTGCCGGCGTGGTCTCCATCTTCTCCAACGACTTCTCCACCATCTCTATGATGAAGAGGGAGTAGTCCACCTCTGGACTATGGGTTTGTGGAAGTAACTTATGTATCTCTCTCTCTCGAGCTTCACTAATTAGTACCGTATGAGCTGCTGAACATGATTACGGTCATCTATGTAATACCTTTGTGGTGGATCTTTTTATGAGTTAATATATGTTTGAGATTGCAATGGTTTTGTTTCAGTTATGAAAGTACATGCATATTATGTACCCCGTTCTTATTTACTTGTTATGATCAAGCATGTTTATGAGAGCGTGTGAGGGGGAACGTGTGCATTAGTTGGAGTAACGGGGGGTGGCTAGTGTAGTGAACGTGAGAGAAAGTTCTGCGATCCACTTGGGTGTTTTACCTTACTTTGTTGCCTCACTAGGGATAAAAAGAAATACCATGCTACCGGAGATGTGGGTGTGACCATTGCCACTACTCCATGACTAGATCTAGCATGTTCTTATTTTAACTTCATGTCATGATACTTATTGCTATACTCTGAGTTATCTTAATTACTGAGGTGTTTTGATTTAGTTCGCATCTTGGTGGAGTATAAGAGAGACTAATAACCAAAAGGTCTCTATGTTAGGACGTGATGCCCATATAATTATAACTTGTCATTAAACTGTTGTGTTGCAATCTCATATGTCAACTCTAGTGTTCCATTGTCCACCACTTTATTAAAGAGAGAGTGCATTTGTGAAACCATGAACCCCGGTCCATTTTTAATCATAAGAAACACCTTTCCAACCACTTTTACCACTTTTACCATTTTCCATTTTCTGCCATTATTAAATCTGAAAATACAAAAACACTTTTACATCTTGCATTCATCATATAAAACCCAAAAATATCATTTATCATTGCTACCACCATCCTTGCATATTTATTTACCACCATTGCATATTTATTTCTTGTTTGCATTGCATATTATCTTGATATCATTCTTACACCTTGTGCTTGACAACCACTAGGTGAGGTTGAGGACCAAAACATTTACTTTGTTTTGTAGGTAACCAAAAGAAGGATAGGAAGATAAATCTTCACTACTGATTCCCCGAGAGTTCGATATTAAACCCTCGAGTCACCCTCGTGGGGAAAACACGTCTTCCACTTACTACACACTCTGCACTTGGAGTCTCAACCTAACCCATATTCTTTTGACGCAGGTAACTATGTGAAGCGCTCAGCAAAGTGTTTTCTGGCGCCGTCGTAGTAGCATCAAGGGCCATCAAGACTGTTTTCTGGCGCCGTTGCCGGGGAATCATTGCTGAAAGGTTTATCCAAGGATATCTCACCAAGTCAACTTCATCACCAACTTGTGCTAACACCTAAGCTTGGGGAGGTTGCACCTACGTGAGCATCATCTTATCCATCTTTACCTTCAAAGCAATTTATCTTGTTTTGTCATTGTCTTGCATTTGTTATTTCGGTTTGCATATTTATTTTCAGTTTTGCATAAAAAATAAAAAACACATAAAAACTTGCAATCATGGTTCTGGGAAACAAACAAGGAGTGAGTCCTCCATTGAATTCGGTTTCTAATTTTAAACAATATCATGGAGAAACATTAAAAGATGCTTGGGTAAGAATTAATAGGATGCACTATGAAGATCCTACACCTTGTGAAGATGAAAAGCTAAACCTTTACTTCTATTATGGAATAGACCCTTGGTACCAAAATGCTTTAGATGGGGCTACAGGGGGAAGTTTTGTGTTGTCAACACCACCTTGTGCAGCCATGACACTTAGAAGAATCTTTGGTAGCTTTGTGGGTAGCAAGAAAAAGTTGGAGGACACCGCGGTAGCACTTGCATTATCCAAAGATAAATTTGAAACTAAGTTAGAGAAGCTACCAAGTAAAGAGGATTTTGAACAACTAGTATCTTATTCTGAAAACATTATTCCTAAGATAAACAATGAATTAGTTAATGTCATGCATAAACTAAGATTATGTGAGAAGGAATTTCTTGAAAAAGATGTTTACCTCAATAGAATTGAGGAAAAGCTGGTTTGTGTTAGTGATTCAATAAGAAAAGACTCATCATTTAAGCATGTGAAAGAAGTTCCTGTTAAGCAACAAGCTTGGGTTAAAAAAGAAAAGAAAGTTGAAGAAGTTAAAATGCTTAGTGAAGTAAAGGAACCATTGCTTGACTTAGAGAATTGTAGCTTGCATGAATTAATATCTATCTTACAAAAATTTGCAAGTGATCCTTCCATCAACTAACCAAGCTGGTTTTGGTTCTTATATTGCTAATCATGTGTTAAAAGAAAAGATTGCTAGGTACAACCAAGAGGCTATGATACCACCTAAGCTTGGGGATGTATGGATTCCCAAAGTCCTAGTAACCATTGGAAAAGAGACACACCATGCTATACTTGATCTAGGATCTAGTGTCTCTGTTTTATCTAAAGAACTATATGAAGTACTTGAATTGAAAAATCTTGAAAAATGCTCTATTGAACTTGCACTTGCTGATGATTCCATTAAACATGCTTTAGGAAAAGTAAGTGATGTTTGGTAGAGTTACATATGACATTTGTGCCTGTTGATTTTCTAATCATGGATATGGGGAATAAAACCTCTAGTCCAATTATTCTTGGAAGACCTTTTCTTCGTACTACAGGTGCTATCATTGATTCAAAAGAAGGGAATGTGAAGTTTCAGTTTCCACACAAGAAATGCATGGAACACTTCCCAAGGAAGAGGGACACACATCGTTCAAGCTCCCTCATGAGCTTCGTCCACAATAAACATCAAGTAAGAAGCCTAGCTATATGGCTATAAAGAAAGCGCTTTACGGGAGGCAACCCGGTTGTTTTTATTTGTGATTTTCTTTGTGTCCTCTTGCTGTAACAAGAGACTTAGTGTTTAGTTTAGTTTCTGGAATTTTTAATAAAGTGCCAAGTTTTACTCATTTTGGTATGAAGAAGTTGCTTATAGCGTTCGGAGATTATTCCTGCACGAATCTGTGCACGGTATGATTTTTAATTCTTATTCTGTAACTCCGAATGAGCTCATATTTAAACTGTAGTAGCAACTTTTCATCCTCTGTATGCATGAATTTTTCGGAATTTTCCGACAAAGTTAAGTAGGGTAGAAAAATACGTTTAGCTGCTGCTGTTTTTCTGGACAGATTCTGTCCCATTTTGTTTGATGCATGCTTAGAACTTTTAACATGAATCTTTTTGATCCAATTGAGTTTATGAGTAGGCATACAACATTATACATTTCTGGACATTCATATGAATTTTTGTCTAAGGATTATATGCAGCAAGAAATCTATTTGTTTATCACTACTAATGTGCCCCACAGAAAAAGAAATGGGAGAAACGGTGTTTTGAAGTTTTTTCACAGGGATTAGAGGAGATGCACCAAGAGCTATCCAAGGATGGTGAAGACCATAAGCTTGGGGATGTGAAGACAACCCCACTGGACCTACACACTCTCGGTTTGCACACGTCTAACTTCTGTTTTTCGATCGAAACACTTTATCGCATAAACTTGGAGCGTCTTTTTGTTTGTTTAGTTAGATTTTTATTTTGTGAGACCACCACACTATCATTTATATATGAGAGAGCTACTGGAAATTTGGGTTGAATTATGTTGGATGCTATTATAAGATTGGGAAAAGGGATGTTGAGTTAATTTTAAAAGATACATATAATTGCATGATTCATGAGCTTGTTAATGAGTAATAATTTGCAAATATTTTATCAAGAGCTATCTTTTATTCATGTTTTGATGCTAAATGTTATTCTACCTTGTTTTAACATGGATTAGTTAGTTCTATGGACACTCATGCATGCATTTAGATGGTCAACTTTCTCCCTCTTGCTAGCCCAAAAATTCCAACAAGCAAAAACTTGTTTCCAACACCTTCAACCAAAGTTTTTCCAGTGAGTCCACCATATCTACCTATTAGCTTTATGCTATTCCGAGTATGTTTATCATGATATTTGTGTTATCTATACCTCTGAATGAAAATGCTTATGTTGTTAATTGTTGTGGGAAAAGTTGGTTATATAGCTCTCGCGAACTTGATGCACACTTTACTTTCATTGCATAAATAAAATATGACCCATTGTGATTAAAATTATGAAGTTGTGGACTTGACAAATGTCTTTGGTTGAGAGTTAGCCCATATGTGCTGTCACATGGCAAGCTTTCAACATTGCACATCATCTCATTTAGTTGATATCATGTACTTTTGTTTATGGATGCTTACCATGGGTGAAATAAATGGGAAATGAAGTGAGTTTAAATGAGTTTGTATAAATGGTTAGAGAGACGCCTGGGCCGCTAATCTAAGCCATGCATCATTCATGGTGGAAATTTACTTACATGCTATGGTGAACCTTCTGTGATACACCTTACAATAAAAAGCTATCCAATGGTAAATAAAAAGGGTGTTGAGATTGTTCATTATGTTTGTTTGTCTTGTCATTTTGATATGGGCTTGTTCCATATCCTGGGACAAGAGGTACCCCAGTTGACGCTCTTAATGATACTATTATTACTTACAATGATATTTAACTTGAACTTGCTTTGTTTTCCAAGTTGAGTAACACATGGAGTAGGTACTTGTATTCAAGGGGCATGAGACTTTCAACCTGTACTTTGTCAAGCACACTACTCGTATTGCTTTCACTTTAAACTTAATCATTCAAGATGCTATGATAGGGGAATGAGAGCTTGACACCAAGGATTACCATATTACAATCATTGACTTAAGTAGAGAAGTTCAGAAGTTAGATGAAATTTATTCATGCTTTACCTCTACTCATATATATCTTTCCAAAGTGTCCACCTTTTATATTCAGATTTTCACCAATACTCTATGACCATTGTAGGATGTTCTTACTTATTATTATGCATACATGTGGTCCATAGTACTTTTCTCTTATGTTACACTTTGTGAATTATCATTGAACATCCTTGCATTGAATACTTGATATCACTTCATAAACTATCTTGCATATTGCTACTCCTTTTAAGAATGAATCATTTTACTCTATGTAGCAATAGTAATCATCTTTGATATCCATTGATAGTATTAAATTGCAAAGTCCATGTTAGTTTTATCACCTTCATACTCGAGGACGAGTATAGGTTAAGCTTGGGGATGTTGATGCATGTAAAATGCATACATGAACTTTGCATTATTTTACTTATATTCCAGTCATATTTGCATCATATAAGGGTTATATCACTGTTTTATAATGATTTTGGGAATATTTGAATGTTTCCTATTTTTATGGAATTAACCCTGCGCAGGCAGAAAACCCTATTTCTTTTTTAATGTTTCAGGGACCCAAACGACGTCCAAATGACCTGAAATTTACGAGCGTCATATTTGGAAGGAAGAAGACTTGTGGGCGAAGGAAGCGAACAAACGGAGCCCGAGGGCCAAAAGGGTGGGCCCACGCGGCCCTGTACCTGGCCGCGTGGGACCCCCCTGGGCCTCGAGCTCCGTTGCCGTCGATCTTTCCTCCACCGACTCCGTTTTGACCTAAAAACGCCTATAAAAATAGTCCCCCGACGTTCTCTGGAAGGAGCGCCGCAGAAACACAGAAACACCGAAACAGAGACCTGGAGCTGCAGATTGGAGGGGGAAAACTCCGGCGGGGCGCTGCCGGCGTGGTCTCCATCTTCTCCAACGACTTCTCCACCGTCTCCATGATGAAGAGGGAGTAGTCCACCTCTGGACTATGGGTTTGTGGAAGTAACTTATGTATCTCTCTCTCGAGCTTCACTAATTAGTACCGTATGAGCTGCTGAACATGATTACGGTCATCTATGTAATACCTTTGTGGTGGATCTTTTTATGAGTTAATATATGTTTGAGATTGCAATGGTTTTGTTTCAGTTATGAAAGTAGATGCATATTATGTACCCCGTTCTTATTTACTTGTTATGATCAAGCATGTTTATGAGAGCGTGTGAGGGGGAACGTGTGCATTAGTTGGAGTAACGGGGGTGGCTAGTGCAGTGAACGTGAGAGAAAGTTCTGCGATCCACTTGGGTGTTTTACCTTACTTTGTTGCCTCACTAGGGATAAAAAGAAATACCATGCTACCGGAGATGTGGGTGTGACCATTGCCACTACTCCATGACTAGATCTAGCATGTTCTTATTTTAACTTCATGTCATGATACTTATTGCTATACTCTGAGTTATCTTAATTACTGAGGTGTTATGATTTAGTTCGCATCTTGGTGGAGTATAAGAGAGACTAATAACCAAAAGGTCTCTATGTTAGGACGTGATGCCCATATAATTATAACTTGTCATTAAACTGTTGTGTTGCAATCTCATATGTCAACTCTAGTGTTCCATTGTCTACCACTTTATTAAAGAGAGAGTGCATTTGTGAAACCATGAACCCCGGTCCATTTTTAATCATAAGAAACACCTTTCCAACCACTTTTACCACTTTTCCATTTTCTGCCATTATTAAATCCGAAAATACAAAAACACTTTTACATCTTGCATTCATCATATAAAACCCAAAAATATCATTTATCATTGCTACCACCATCCTTGCATATTTATTTACCACCATTGCATATTTATTTCTTGTTTGCATTGCATATTATCTTGATATCATTCTACACCTTGTGCTTGACAACCACTAGGTGAGGTTGAGGACCAAAACATTTACTTTGTTTTGTAGGTAACCAAAAGAAGGATAGGAAAGATAAATCTTCACTACTGATTCCCCGAGAGTTCGATATTCTTTTGACGCAGGTAACTACGTGAAGCGCTTAGCAAAGTGTTTTCTGGCGTCCGTCGTAGTAGCATCAAAGGGCCATCACCTATACGCGATCAATATGGAGAGGAAGATCCAGAGAGATGATACCCCGTACGTCACGGTAGTGGATCCCTACTACATGCGTGACAGTCAGCTGGTGGAAGGATCAAGGACACGGACCATGGCCACGGAGTACCTCCAGAGGTTCAAGCTGAACAACAAGAGGAAGAACAACCTTCTTCTGCCTTTCTTTCCGGAGTAAGTACACATCCGCTCGCCGCCGTCGTATCTTATGCTTTCTTATAGATTTCTTCCGTTGTTGATCCTTTCCACTGCATTTCTTTCGACCAGGGACAAGTACTGCATACTCATCGTCCTAAGCCCGAGGTGGTCCATTGCCACTTATTTTGACTCGGGGAGTTCGAGTAAGAAGGAAGACTACACCAGGATAAAGGGTGTTCTCGATGAGGCTCTCGAGGGCTACGCCCAAAAGGGAGGCCACTTCGAAAAAGGACAGACGAAGGGGGAATGTCTCACGAATGACAACAAACACCGGTTCAGGCATGGGACCCAGTTCGATTGCATGAAGCAGAAGCATGGCAGCGTGAAGGATGCCTTCTACGTCCTCCATCACATGAAAGGGTTTGTCCGGGATGCACTGAAAACAAAGTTGCCATCTAGTCTCCGAGAATGGACCAAATTTGCGGGGGAAATCACCGATGATAAGCTTAGAGAAGACTTCCATCTCATCCAGATGGAGTTGTCGCAAATCATCTACGACGATGTTGTGACATCAGGGGGGGCCTTCAACAAAGCCAATGGTAGGATAAATCATGCATACTCGCAACAAGTGCTTCTTTATTTTCTTTACTATAGACTTATCATACTCAATCTATTTATATTATTAACCAATATATATACCTATATTGACACTGCACAAATATTGACATGGTTGCAAATATGAACACTAATACATGGTTGTATCCATCTCCAGGGTTGTGTCAGAGGGATATCGAAGAACACCTTGCTCTGCAGAATGACAGCAGGACGTGGACGACGAAAGACGGCTACAAACCGTTCCCGGCGCCGCTCAAGAAGAAGACTCCATGATCACGCTCCTGCTCTTGCTCACCATCATCGCGGCTGTTCTCTATTTGATCATAGTTTAGGCGGTGACAACTTCATTTATACTATGACTTATGTGACATGAGATGAACTTTTGTACAATTAATTTGGCATTTGTCACTATATGTATGTATCTTGGGCTCTAAGTGATGTGATGATATAGTATAATGTGTCTGTTTTAATACCGTGTCAAAATATATTACTGTTTCTATTATTTTCTATATAAATACTGTAATATACATGTATTATTGTCAAATACAGCAAATAATCGATACTACAGCAAATAATTTAGTGGCGCACGGTAAATAATTTTGTGGCGCACCATATTCTGTGGCGCACGAACACAGTGCGCCACAGATAAATTATTGTCAAATACAGCAAATAATCGAAAATATTTCTGTGGCGCATGGAAAAAAGTTTAGTGGCGCACTCTGTTCTGTGGCCGTGCGCCACAGAAATATTTCTGTGGCGCATGCTGGAGGTGCGCCACAGAATTGTCTACTTTCTGTGGTGCACGGGCGTGGTGCACCACAGAATAAATATTTTTGTGGCGAGGATTCTGTGGCGCACCCACCATGCGCCACAGAATCCAAAAAGGGTGCGCCACAGAAAGCGTTTTCTGTACTAGTGGTCGCTCCCACCACCCCAACGACGCACCACGACCTACAAAACCAAACCCTAACTACAGAGCGGAGGAACCGGATCCCCTCCCTCCCGCCGCCGAGCAGCAGGCGGAGGGAGAGGGGACCAGCACGCTCGCCGGCGGAGATTGGGCGAAAAAGCTGATCGCCTCTGGCGGCTGACCTAAGAGCGAAGCGTTCCGCCGACGAGGACGGGCATTCTGTATTCGTCGCCACAATTGAGAATCATCGCCGTCTCCCTGTTGTAGCTCTACACGTCTTTCTCGCGAGAATTATTGGTGGAAATAGCCCAATAGTTCTAACAATTTTTGTTTTTATGTTTTAGGGAAGTCTTATAATTAGCTCTGGATGTGACGTACTGCCTCTGTTCCTATGAATAAGGCGCACACGTATTTCGAGACGAAATTTGACAGAAAGAATTGAGCAACAATGTATCTCAATTATATAGTACATAATTGGTATTTTTAGATTTATATTGAAAAATACTTTCAAATGATATAAGTTCTATATCAAATAGTTCTTCTGTACATGACGTGGTATCGGACACGGCAGTGCTACATGGGTAGCTTGAGTAGAAGAGTGGGAGCAGCGATCTGCAGCGTCGGCATCCCAAGGCGGGATTGCGCGCTAGCGCGGGAACACGATGTACCCAGGTTCAGGGCCCTCACGGTTGAGGTAAAACCCCTACTCCTGCCTGATCTCTCGACTATCCTTGAGCTGTTCGGGAAGCCCTCCATGGGAGGGTTCGAGCTAGTTCTTTGTTTCTCTCGGGGGTGGAAGGGATGAAATGTTGAGTGCCCCTCTACGGAAGGCAGGTTACTCGTTTTAGAAAAAGAGATGGTAGTTGGCAACTAATGGGTCGGATGGCTTAAAAAACGATCGAGGTACACACGAGCTTCACGAGCCACGAGCAAGGAACGACCACATAAAATTGCATGTCGCATATAGATTATAGACCGCGCGCGGCATGATCGAGGACACGACGACATTAGAATGGTTCATCGCTTGCTTTGTCCCGTACTACGTCCTGACTCTTCCTCCAGAAGTTTCTGTGTGCGTGTCTGCTGTCTGCACCTGATAAAGCCTAGCCGATAGGAACACTGTAATTTGTTTTCTGTCGGAATACAACAAAATCCCTAGTACTATTTCCGTTGCGAGGAGGCAAAATGTGTGTGGTGAAAAGCCTCTGATTAATCGAGGCCAGAACCAGCAGCAGTCCAAGGTCGAATAGCATCTTCTCCTCGTCGCGTCGGCGCATTGGAAGAGGACAAACTGGCGAGCATCCATTGCCCTGGACAGTGTGCAACACAAAAATAAACGGGGGCGTGCGTGCAACACGAGAGGACGCAACCTAACGTCGACGACCGGCCGCGGCCGGCCATGGCCATGCACGCGTCCCCCGGGCACGGTGGTAGCCGGGGTCGAGGTGGGTCCCACCGCCGCGATTGGCTCTGGCTGCGTGGCCCCGTTCTCCCTGTGACCTTGTGGCCAGCCAAATCTCTCCGGTAGCAGTCTACTCCTGTCTAGTCGTCTAGAGCTCAGACGAAGAGATACTTTGTTGGGCAATGCCAGGGAGAGAGAGACGGGGATGGATTTGTGGCGATGGTTGGCCGCGCTCGCGGGCTAGGAGAGCGAGGGGCGACAGGTCGGCGTCGCCGCCGAGCTGGAGCCATCCGAGTGGGCCGTTTTCCCGGACGCATGATTGGGAGACGATCGATCGAAGGTGCTTCCCGGGGGCGGCCGAGACCGGTGGAGGGAGGAGCCTCGACCCGCCGGATCTGTTTGCGGTTAACTGACGCTGCATTGCACTGTGTTCGGTTCACTGACTCAATCATCAGTCAGATGCCCATGCCGTAGACGATCTTTAGGGCGCTGCCTTCGTCTTGGCAATGTCTGGCGAGAATCGAAGAGATCGGTGGCCGACCTTGTTTTGGATCCATCTGTTCTTCTTTGTTAGAAAATGTACTGCTGTATAAATCATGCATGGCAAGAATGGATCGGTCGACCCCTTCCGTGAAGAACCATTCCATGTCGACCTCAGCAGGGAACCGGGTGTGGGCAAATGAGTGTTTAATTAACACCTATCCGCAGAAACAGGAAAACCGATCAGATTCAGGTCCAGACTGAAGAGGGCCGGGTGGTGGGACACTGCCAAGCCTCCTTGCCTTTTGCCTGGAAACGAACCGCCGCGTCTGCTAGCTCGCGCGGCCGATCGCAGGCGCGATCAGCCAGTGGGCTACCCCTACCCATGCATGCATTTTCGAGAAAATGTACGCGGCCGAACGGAGCCGGTCGCCATTTATCGCAGCGCCGGGCATGGCCGATTAGCCGCTCACATGCGCGTCCGAATAATTGTGCAAGTGGATATAGGCCGGGGCCGCCCTCGACTGCTACGGGCACGTGCGCGCGGTTAGCTGCACCAAAAATAGCACCCTATATAGCATATCGAGAACTGTCTTGTTAAATAAATCATTGAATAATGTCTAGCTAATAGCACGTTATATGACAATATATCATGCTAATGACATATTTTAATGCTGACGCTATTTTGCTTTAGCACGCTATTTTTTCCTTGATAATATTGGTGCTAGTGACGGTAACAGCGGTGTAAAGTTGGGCCACACCAATATATTTTGGAATGTGCTCTAGGCACGCTTGGATGGTTGTTTTCGGGTCAAAATCTACCGGGAAGTAATACATACGTCATCATATCCATGTATTTCATAGTTACGGAGGAGTGGAAAAATACTGGGCGTAAAAGCACACGGCCTTTCCAAGCGAGCCCTAGGTAAGTAAATTTTCTTTTCGTACGCAAGAGAGGTGATGCCATATGTGTTCAGATTTTTTGGGGGTTATATCGTCTACCCTCTATACTTTCTATGGTTTAAGGTGCAAAACTCAGCTCGTAATAATGCTAGAGGCGAAGTGGTGGTACGAATAGCACACAAAGCAAGCCATCGGTAATTCTCAGACAAACATGACAAAAGTGTCGGTTTTACCATACATTTTCCTATCCGGGAAATCATTTCGATATGATTAAAATGAATCTTTGTCACTATACACTAATAGGAACGTGTTTATAGGTGCCACCTACCAGTGGCGGGGCATATTAATGCCACGACACATGTAAACGACCACTAGCGGCGGTGCCATGGCCACTGATACTATATTACCAGTGCCGTGGTCGTGCTGGTCGAAGCCACTAGTAATTTGACATCTATGTTATATATGCAACCCGAAAAAAAATTGTTTCTTCAAATTCCACCTAAACTTAAAGAGCCAAAAAAGAGAAACTTCACTTGAATTGTGTTTCACACTATTCACACAAATCTGACACTATTCACAGTGTACTTTAGTTTTCTTTTTGTTTCTCAAACTATAAATCAAACTGTAAGTTGAAATTTCTTGGTGTTGTAGAAACAAACCGTAGGTGTGTTGTGCATTTTTTCTAGATTTTTAATTTTTTTTTTAAAAATGGTTTTATGACTTGATCCTATGATATCACCTAAATGAGAGATTGTATACAAGTCTCCCCTTTATTTACCCAGATCAGGTGGAGAGAGGTGGATCTCATTTTTTTACTTTCTTTTTCACTCATCCCTCCCTCTCTACCGATCCGCGGCGACACCGCCTCCTCTCCCCTCCTCCGCCGCCGCCGCTATCCCTACTCTCCGTGCCACTACGCCGTTGCTGCCTCTATTCGTGGAGCTCCATCTCCACTCCGCTAGTCTCCACCGACGCTAGCCCCGCCTCTTCGATCAGTGAGCCTCTCATCCTTTTGTCATAGTTGATTTAGCTAGTTTTGAGTTGTATAGAGATTTTTGGTATCGCTAAAAGCGTGTTTTCACAAACCTTCTCATACATGTTTTTTCCAAAAATAGAGATTTTGGGTATTGAGGACACTAAGTCTTACTTATAAAGAATTTAGTTAGACTCACCAAACGAAGGTTTAGCTTGTTACGGTTGAAAATCGCCTATATAACTTGTTTCCAGAAGGCTAGTTATCAAACAATCCCTTACGTCGTTCTTTCTTGGAGCCGTGGGGCGAACCCTATCCGGTCCATGTCATCCTCCTGCTCCCTACCTCTCTTTCCTCCCCGCCCCGGAGCCATTGCAGTCTACTCTCTCCGTTTTTTAATATAAGATGTTTTAGCTTTTGTCCACATGCACATGCACACAAATGTTGTGGACACATTTTTGTGTACATGTTCACTCATTTTAGTGTTCATATAGACAACATGTGTACCACCTAAAACATCTTATATTAAAAAACGGAGGGAGTAAAAAACAAGACCGCACGACGTCGGTGATGAGGGCGGCGGGGATCTGGTCTCATGGAGGAAGCCCAGGAGACGGGGATATGGGGCTATTCTACGTGCCTTCCTAAGCATGTCCAGCGCGGCCAGTGAGGGCGGTGAGCTGGTGACCCGATCTGAAATGCATGTCATATAATACTGTACAACTACAAGTGCAAATCGTGGGATGAGATCGTCACCGATATCAAGCGCATCTTCCGTACATGTGAGCCAAAATTGAATATGCGTTGCATATACAGTTTGACCTGCTTTTTGTTCTGCGCATCAACAACACACTCTAACCAATTTATTAGGTTTTGTGCGCAGTTTGACACTAATTGCTCTAACAAAAATAATTAGCGCATATGTGAGCTGCCTTCGAATTGACATGACTAACTACAGCGGGATCTGCAAATCACGAAGGTATCAACTAAAACAAGAATATAATAACTAAGGAATCTGTTCCCTTTTCTGTTCTGGACGAGAAAGACAAAACGTGTGCCCCGCGCGAAAAGGAAGGCGAACACAAAACGTGATGCCAAATGGGATATGGCATCCCTTAACAGCTAAACCAAGTCGACTGGGACCCAAAAAAAGAGCTCGCCCCCTCCTCCTCCCTCTCGCCGCCGTCGCTGGCGAGCGCTGCCGGGCGTTGCCCGCGCGGTGCCGTGGTGACAGCTTCCCTTCTCTACCCGTCGTCGCAGGAGCCTGGCTCGGGAGGCGGCGTCCTGGCAGCGGTGCAGCTTGGCCGGCGGCGTTCCGGCGCAGGCAGGATGGCGGCGGGGCAACGGCGCTGCTGCTTGGCGCGCGGCGGTGGCGGCTTGGTGCGGGCTTGGCCGCCGGCGCCCTCCAGGCCCAGATCTAGGGCCTTTGGGCCCAATCTGGGTCAGGGCGGGCCGGCTCGGGTTCCAAACCGTCGCTTCCGGTTGGGGTTGAAGAGCAGCTTGTGATGGGGATGGTGACTACTGCGTCGCGTCTGCTGCAGCGCTGCGGCGGGAGCTTCACGGGCCCGATCTGTGCCCGGCCGGGCAGGGTGGCCCGATCTTTGGTTCACCAGTGCATATGCACCCGATATTTTAAAAAATAAATTCTAAATATCAAAAAATTGAAATAAAATTTTGCGGATAAATCTTCACATTTTATGTGTTCACAAAGTCGTTTCTTGGAAAACCGACATTTTTTGTGGCATGTGTAAAAGACAAAAAAATCTCGTGAAAAGCCTTATTTTAGCACTATTTTTTTTCTTTTTTACACAAGCCACAAAAAATATCGGTTTTTCGTAAGATGACTTCGTGAACACATAGAATGTTGCGTACACTTTTTCGTATTTTTTTGACATTTCAAAATGCGTTGAAAATGTATTTTAAATAGACGGTGCATAAACACCCCGGGGGCAATACACCTCTCCCAACATTAGGAATAACTATCTTGTTACAATTATGAATGCTCAAATGAACCTGAGATACATAGTTCACGGACCTTATATGATATTATAGACACAACTGCCGAGTCCAACACTAGGGGACTAATTCCAACAATAACCCACTTGCATTAGAATTTGGAGTCATCATAACATGTCTTGGTGACAAATGCCCATTGCTCACGTGTGCGCCTCATGTTTTAGCCATGGAAGAGGTTTCGTCAATGGATCCGCAATGTTTATATCCGCGTGTATCTTGCACAACTTGATGTTCATCGATGAACTGTCGAATGAGTTGAAAACGCCTCTAGATATGCTTAGTCTGCTGGTGTTGCCTAGATCCGGGTCTCCCGGATCGGACGATGGTGGCTATTTCGGAGTTGTTCTCCCTCTTGGCGGCATTGTTTTGCATCACGTACTAGTTGGAGAGGACTGAAGGTGGAGCGGTGTTGCATCTATCATATCGACGACGCGAGTCCCGGTGGCATGGCGCAGCGGGGTCTCGGCGACGGATGCGTGATGATGGACGGGCGCAGGACGGTGGCGCCGTCTAGTGCCATGGCAGCGTCGATGGCAGGCCTGGCGAGGGTCTTTGTATCGATCTACTTTCTGAAAACAGGGTGATAAAATATGGCGGAGGCGACTTACGGAGCGTGCGCATGAGGCGCCATCTCTGGTTTTAACTGAGAGCCGGCGATAGCTACGCCCGGTGCATAAGGCCCCGTTTGATTCTTTCTATCGTTGTGTTAGTGGTGTTTTGTCATCTTGTTTGGCGGTCGATTGTATGATTATTGTAACGCTTTTTTGCCGGTACTTGTTGGATAAATGAAATAAATCAATGCCGCATGTATCTTTTTTATGTAGAGGCCGGACTAATTCCCCTATTGGATAAAAAAGACAAGGAGACAAGTCTCACTTTGTTTTTTTTGGGAAAGGAAACAAGTTTAGTTTTCATCGCTGGAGGTGCAAGAAAAGGGCGGACATTTAGAGCTAGAACCCCCTGTCGATTTTCCTATATTATTATTTTATTCCGACTAGTTCTTTGCGTGTGCGTTTACTAGTTGCCTGTTTGGTTCCATCTCACGGAACCACACGGGGAGAGCAACGCAACAGCAGACCATAGCGTAGGGAATGAGACGAGACTAGGCGAGGGAGCAGAATATGAGATTGCTATAAGTACCCAGCCATCTGCGTCTTCTCTCCGCCTACCCGCCTCATCCATTCCCCGGCTAATCCCAACACCCAAGAAGAAGAAAGAGAGGATATACCGAGGAGCGATTATCCGGCCGGCTCGGCCTGGAATTCGCGGCGGAGAAGTTTGTGAATGGTGAACAGTGGGAGGAGGAGTGCACCCGGTCGTCGTTGTTGGGGAGGTATGAGATCGGGCGGACCCTCGGAGAAGGCAACTTCGGCAAGGTCAAGTATGCGCGCCACCTCGCCACCGGCGCCCACTTCGCCGTCAAGATCCTCGATCGCAGCAAGATCCTCTCTCTCGGCTGCGACCACCAGGTACTACTGCTAATTAATTTCCACCACTCCCTTCCCCTTGTCTCGTCCGTTTCCAGCGATCTCGCTGCCGTTTCGTTTTGCTTGGGTTATTGTTGATTCGTTTGCGATGCTTGGGTTGACCAGATCAGGAGGGAGATTGGGACATTGAAGCTGCTCAAGCACCCCAACGTCGTCCGCTTGCATGAGGTGCGTGTTTGCTCTCCTCGCGGTCCGAATCTGGACTCCATGTCTGATGTCTCGTCCATTTGGTGTGTTTGCTTCTTCTCTCCTAGCGGAGGGGTCTCAGATGAAAGGAGCATTCGGCTCGTGCTTGGCATCAGGATTGATTAATTAAGTCTAGCGGTTCTAGTTTCATGGAAGAAAACGTTAGCGGTTCTTGTTCGCTTGCTTATGTGGAAGGGATTGCCTTTTCGAGGGTTTTGTACGCTAGTGCTTATGGCAGGGAATTAGGGAGTAGGTTAAGGTTTTGCTGCAAAGCCTGGCTGAGCTTTCGTTCTATTGTGCACGCGACGCAAATTAAGGAATAAGGATCACAATCGCCGCGCACGGCACACCTTCCCTGTCGCCGCTAGTTCCAATTTCACCACCGTGGCACACCAGCCTAGTTTGGGAGCACTGAAATTCTGTCGAAGAAGAATGCTGTAGCATCTGCAAACTAAATTTTGAAGCTTTGCTGCAAAGTTTCGAAATTCACAAACGTCACCGGATACCACTAGGCGAGGCGACGGCTAGGATCATGGACGGGGTCCCTCCCAACCCCCCTACAACAGAACAGCATGAGAAGCAAGGCCCCACCCTGGTGCCACGCACGTTCTGCCTGCCTCAAGGTAAGCCGTCACGTCAGGCATGTGGATGGCTCCGAGGCCTGCTAGGCCACGCAGGATCGAGGCCCACCGTGTCCATCTCACTCTATCGCCGTGACCTCGCAACGCTGCGTGCAGCTGTTGTGCTCTGAAGTCTGAACTGGACAACTGGTCCTGGCCATAGTTTATGGTGATTGAGCCGATGTATCAACAGGCAACAGCTGCCAACCTAACGATACTTTTGGTTTGCTTCACATAATCAATTGGGTGCTACCAAAACCATGCGGCTCTCGAAGACAATACAGTGCACATAATTATAGGAGTAGTAGTGCGGATGAAATCTTAAATTTTCAGTCTGCCATGACATTTTGCTCATGCTTTCTGATGAGTAGTTATATAAGGACTAAATTGGCTAATCACAAGATGTCAAGGAAAGGCCAAGGTGTAAATTTATCTAGTATGATGTAATGCTGGCTTTATCTACACATCAAGTTATCGTTAATACTCACTCCTCGACGGAAAAGAACAAGTGTGTTTTTCAGGGAAAGAACAAGTGTTCTTGTCATTACTTATTAGGTGGATAGGCAATTCCGTAGACGTCACCTTGTCCTATTCAGACTATAAGTGCAGACAACTGTTTCTTTTAACACATAGTTACGTGAAAATTTGAAAGTTCACTAGGGTTCATAGTACGATGTTGTTGTGGTTTATCTGTATCTGAAAATAAATACAGCTGGTGATACTTGCATCTATCTCATTCAGGTTGCCGCTAGCAAAACGAAGATTTACATGGTGCTTGAGTATGTGAATGGGGGTGAGCTCTTCGACAAGATCGTAAGCCACAAAAATCTTGTTCGAAATGTTATTTTCTCCTTATAAGATTGGTGCTAGACCTTGTCAATTCTGACGTTCTTTCTGTTTCACTTGTAACTATGAAAGGCCGTAAAAGGAAAACTTTCGGAACATGAAGGAAGTAGGCTGTTTCAGCAGCTGATTGATGGTTTGGCTTACTGCCATGATAAAGGTGTATACCACAGAGACCTTAAGGTACTTGAATGATTTATGCTATTCGCTATTTTACCTCATAGATACCACAATGGCATGCATTCTATGACGCAATGGTTATTCTCTTATTGTTTACAGCAGCAATAAACAGTCTGATTCTTCTGTGACAGCATTTTTCTTTTGTTCTATATTCTGCTGTTACAGCCGGAAAATGTTCTTGTTGATCGCAAAGGCAACATCAAGATCTCCGACTTTGGTCTCAGTGCTTTACCTCAACATCTTGGGTACGCTGATTAATATACTCAGTTCAATATATTCTATACAATATCAATCCAATATATGCACGAAGTACTAATTATGTGCACTTAAACTTTCAGAATGATGGATTACTGCATACAACATGCGGCAGCCCTAATTACATCGCTCCCGAGGTAGAAAAAGTTATAAGAATAAAGTAACCTAAAATTAGTTCCTGTAGGTGCTAAATTTGGTACCAAATTTGTGCAGGTTTTGCAGAATAGAGGTTATGATGGCTCCTTGTCAGATATCTGGTCTTGTGGAGTAATTCTTTATGTAATGCTCGTCGATACCTTCCTTTCGATGACCGAAATCTTGTTGTCCTTTATCAAAAGGTAGGGTTCATGATAAACATCTTTCGTATTTTGCACTACTCCCTCCGATCCATATTAGTGGGCACAACTTTGTCTAGATACACATGTATCTAGTCTAAATACTTAACTAGATACATATGAATTTAGACAAAGCTATGCCCACTAATATGGATCGGAGGGAGTATCAATTGTTTCAAAGTTCAAATCCTGATGGTCCTTTATTGTTTTGTTGGTCTAAGATTTTCAAGGGAGATATGCAGATCCCCATTTGGCTTTCGCCAGCTGCACAAGATCTTCTTCGTAAGATTCTTGAACCAAACCCGATGAAGAGGATTAATATTTCAGGGATCAAAGAACATGAATGGTTTCTGAAGAACTATATTCCTGCTGTTCCATATGATGATGATGAAGATCTAAATCTCGATTCAGTTTTCTCAAAGAAAGAGGTACAAGCATTTTGTAGACTGTTAGATTTGAAGTACTTCTAATCAGTAGTGCATGTGTTAAAGCTGACTGGTGATATCTTTATCCTGAAGCTAATTGATGAAGCCGGACAGGAAAAGCCTACTCATATCAACGCTTTTCAGTTGATCGGGATGGCGTCTTCCCTTGATCTATCAGGTTTCTTTGAGGAAGAGGTTCGTGCAGTCCCTTTTCTTTTCAGGCGCTTCGTGCAATTATTCATCCTGTCAAAAAGAAAGTTCCACCTAGTGTTATTAGCATCATAGGACAATGTAGCTGCTGTCATGGCGTAACCTTGCAGTACTTATTGCAACACTCAGTTAATCCTAATATTGTATACATTTTTCTTCTGAATCTAGTATGAGTACGATGGCCAACTAACATTGGCCCTTGAGCGTACCAGAAGCTAGCTGCACACTTAATATGTAGGAATGGATTATTAATCTCACCTGACCAGTTGTGCATCCATTCCAGGATGTGTCTCAAAGAAAGATACGGTTCACATCAATACATTCACCCAAGGATTTGTTTGACAAGATCGAGAATGCTGTGACAATGATGGATTGCAAGCTCAGAGGGGGCATAGTAAGGTAGATATTCAATGTTTTCTCAGCACATCACCATATTTTAAGTAAGTGATTGAACAGCCACAGTGAACAAAAGTTGATAATCGTGTTATGTTGCAGCTCAAAGTAATGAAGTGCAAAAATCCAAAGAACACAACAAATCCATCATCATTCCTTGCCTGTGCTGAGGTAATGTGTTGAACGATAGTTTCGTATTTACACAATGCAAGACGAATTGCACGTCAGCTATACTCACACAACCAGCTCTGTTCTTCAGGTGTTTGAACTCGGGCCGTCTCTGTATGTTGTTGAATTGAAGAAATCGCATGGAGATCGTATACTGTATAGAGAGGTAACAACGAACACCTTCTTACCAACAATTTGACTTATGATAAAACACCAAAAACAGTTGCATGATACCGATGACAATCTATTGCAGCTGTGCGAGAGGCTATCTGATGAGCTGGGTGTGGGCAAGGTTGAGCCGATGACGGAATCTATGGAATCTATGGACTCTGATCTATCGAGCTTCGATGGAGGATCACCTCTCTCGGGTTTTTGAGGATTGTGGAACATTCTCAGTTCCTGAAAATTCTTGCTATAGACGTAGCTTAGGATCATGCAAATAGTGTACAAAGCGAGTGGTGCAAATTATCCACCGAGTTGAAATATAAAGAAATGATTCGATTGTTGCCCAACTGTTGGACCGATTCGCTTTCATGGATGAAACGAAAACATCAGCAATAGGCAGCGACTCAAAAAACTAGCTGATGTGTTTGAGGAAATAAAAAACCTCTCTCTCTTCTTTTTCTTCCAGCATATAGATTCAAAAACTCAACTGGTTGGGGGAGTGGATGTACAAACCCAACCCCCAAGTTAGAAACTCAGAAATGGGATTGGGATCTCATGAACCTCGGAATTTCACATCTCTCTCCCTCTAAATTCTCTTGTCTCTCCCAAAATGGCTGTGAATCTCTAGCTCGATATTTCTTTTAGAAACTCACCGCATCTCGGAGAACAGCAACACGGCTGCACGGGCGCAACAGACCGCAGCACAGGTACTACTGCCGTGCCTTACCATCGAGATGGAAAGGGCCGTGCCAGCGCGTACAGCCCGTGATGCGAGCACTGCCGTCGTTCCACCATGTAGCCACGTCGTGGTCTCCATAGATGAAAGGGGCAAATGGAGAGACGATGGGATAGGAATGGAATTTTTCTCGCAATTTTCACAACACTGCAAGGTTCACATTGCAAATTATACCAGCAGTCCACCTCCTTGTTAGATCTGACACTCACATGTTCCATCCAAAGGCCCACAAACTAAGGGTGTGACACTCCTAACTTTTAGAGACGGGCGCGGAGAGGCGGGAATGCGACGGAATTGCAGGAAAAGGAGGGAGGAAGAATTAACGGTAAATAACATAATAATACTTGAGCGCCGAAACGTGGAGGTGATCTTATGTTTTTGTAAGAACTCTCTGCCTTGAAAATAAACAATCACAAGAGTAAAATTTATTGTTTTGGCAAAGCTAAACAAATGGAGGGGGCTACACAAACATATTTGGATGTGAAGCTAGGTCATTAGCTTTTAATTATTTGGGTATTTCTATCCATTACAGGAAGCTCTTAAATAGAGAATGGAAACCCTAGAAGACCGTTTTGAACGTAAATTGTGGTGCTGATTAGGGAAGATGCTCTCATGCGAAAGATCGTCTGGTCCTAATTAATTATGTTCTAAGTAGTTTACCAATGTTCCTTCTATGTTTTTTCGAGATACCCAAAGGGATAAGAAAAGGATTAGATTTCTACCAATCTCGCTTTTTTGGCAAAGCGATATTCCGAAAAAGTAATACGACCGGTTAACGAAATGGAATGTTCTTTGTCGACCCAAAGTACTTGATAAAAAAAAAATGTTTATTCCGTAAATGGATGTTTAAACTTCTCAACAAAGAGGGCATGTGGCAGGATCTGCTGCATAACAAATATCTTTATAACAAAACGCTATCTCAAGTACAAGCTAAACCTACTGATTCTCCTTTCTGGAAATAAATAATGGGAGTCAAAGATGAATACTTTAATCGGGGATCTTTCGTCATTGGTGATGGAAGTCCAATTCGGTTTTGGGAGGATACATGTTTAGGTACCGCGCATTTAACTTCCCAATATCCATCATTGTTTAATATAGTGCGACATAAGAATGCAATTTTCGTGGATATACTGGCACAAGCCCCTCTGAGTATATGTTTCAGACGTTCTTTGACAGGAGATAAGCGGGATGCTTGGCTAGATCTTGTGGAGATGTTGATGGGTGTTGTCTTAACCGATGAGACGGATAAGTTCTTATGTAACCTAACCACATCAGGGCTATTCAGAGTTAAATCTATGCATGCAGATTATATGAATGGTCATACTCCTTTTCCATGAAAATATTTGTGAAAGCTGAAGGTCCCACTAAAGATAAATATTTTAATGTGATTCCTTTACATAAAAGTTTTGCTTACAAAAGACAATCTTGTTAAAAGGAGATGGACGGTGCACTAAATGTGCATTGCCGGAATTCGATTGACCATCTTTTTATTTCTTGCAAGTTGGTTCGTTTTGTATGGAGGGTTGTTCAATTTACTTTGAATATCTCTACACCTGCTATGTAACCAATATGTTTGAAAATTGGTTGAATGGGGTCAACAAGAAAACCAAAACGATGTGCTTTGGGCAATTTAGAATTGCCGCAATGACGTGGTTTTCAACAATTCTATAAATGCAAATTTTCTACATGTTATGTACAGAACGACTTTTTAAATACACATGTGGTCATTCCTTCTACCTGTAGACCAGCAAGGCGTTTATGGATACCGGTGGTACTCGAATGATGGCGGTAGTTTGGGTTAGGGTGGTTGCCGGCTCACTAAGAGAATACAAGATGCATAGAAGCATTATGTATTTTTAATTTCGTTGGGTTATTCATGATTTGTAAACTTGATACTTCAAACTTCAAAATAAAACATATGTGTATCGCTTCGATGCAGAAGCTGGGGCTAAGCTCCCCATTTTAAACAAAAACTTGAGCGTATCGAATTAATTAACTTTTACCAAGTTTTCTACAATCGCAGACAATTAACATGGACAAAGTATATCTAGCATTATACACATGAATGGATTAACATAAACGTGTGTGCTGTCGAGAACGCTTCTTTCATGTGATTTGGGGGCTTAATTTGTCGATTTGTACTAGCGCGTCCAAAACACATCATGTAACATTCTTGAAAGAAAAACACATCATGTAGACCATGAATTATTCTCTGTTTCTTCTCTTATCTCGAATTCAGTGAATACTCCGATCGACACTCACAGAGAGCCGACAGTAGACCAGTGCACATGCCTGAAACACCATTAGTTTCAGAGACCGCACTATCGCCGCACCTGACCTGAAACCTGGCGGCGCCAGTAGGGGGGCGAGGAGGGGCGGCCGCCCCCCCCCTCCCCAAGAGCGGAGCAGTGACCCTTTCATCGAAACCAGCGGCGGCGCCTCGCCATTAACGATAGGGAAGGTTCCCGTCGAAATCTTGACGAAGAGTTATGTAGCCTGATCTTTAGGCCCAAAATGGGCCAAACTTCACTTAAAGGGACAAAAAGGCCCATCGCTAGAGTACGGCCTGCTCGCTGCCTAATCGCACGTTTCTAGCACGGAGGATAGGATTGCCCCAATTGCGACTGGGACGTGCTTGCTCCGTCGCCAGAGTCCAGGACCCGTTGTTGGCTCCTCCTGCTCACTCTCATTCACTGCTCGATCCACCAAAACCATTCACCAGCCCAATAGGAGCATCCACAACGCACAATGCTTATCGATTAAAAAATAGAGAAAATTAAGCTCTGTTTCTAAGCTGTGAGCAAGAAAAAGGAAGTAGCATCGGGGGACAATTTCTGCGCCGGACGCTCAGGATTAAGGCCAGCAACCGCCGATTGACGTGGATTCTGATTCTGTGCTCCTTTTTTAGCACCGTGTTGTGGATGCTCTAAGAGCATCAGAAGATACCCAAAAACATTCCGGCTCATGTTTCCTAATATTTAGACTCGGAAGATTTTGACATGTTGTAAGTATCTATTGTGCCACAATATTGAATCATATGGTGGCTGCCAAAGTGCGAATTGTGCAGCCCAAATGGCAGGAGACCCATGTTAGTAGTTTTTAAGTTGTTTTTAATGTTATTTTCATGATGTTGGCAGCTGTACTTTATGAGTAATGAAAATTGAATATTCGTAGATCCTCTTAATATTTGTAAATAGACTCATTTTTGTGTCTTAATTTTTAAAATCTTCCATGTTCGCCCCCCCCCCCCCCCCCCCCCCCCCCTCCCCCCGTCTCAATTCCTGGCTCCGCCACACCGGTAGTTTCAGAATCCGCGCGCACTCGAGGGCCGATCTGCAACCAAGGCCCAAAGACAAAGGAGTGTCCTGCTCTTCCGAGGTCCAAGCACCTCGTGCCGTCGCTGTCGGAGCCGAAGCTGCCAAACGACAGTTTTGGGGAAGAAAAAGAGGTTCCGATGATGTGACTATGCCGGCACTGGGGAGGTCCTGCCTCCCCAAGGTACTTTCGCCCCAGGTTCGCCCAATCCTCAGTCCACCTCCTCTTTCTGCTCCAAGTCTCCAACCAACTCCATTCCGCCGCCCCATGTCCATGACCGGGGAGATGATGAGGGTGCTTTTTTGACTTACTTTCTCGCTCATCCGTGAGTATCTACTTCCCTCTTCTGTGCCCAGTGCCCCCAATCTTTTCTAACCTATCTCTCGATCAGAGCGCTGTCTGATATGAGCTGGTGCAGTTTCTTGCTGCTTGATTGACTTGTTTATTTTTCTCAGATCAAGATTGGTTCAGTAATCAGTATAGCAAAGTTAGGTCGGTCGCCTATGGTGTTTGATCCTGCCGCGCTGATGTGATTGTAGCCGTGTCGGGGATATAGTTGAAATTCGAGATCTTTGGTTGTTCGTGCGGAGGATCCAGAGCAAATGGAAGCCGGGTTCCTGCAGGAAGGCGACCAAACTGGTTTGGAGAGAATGTCTGGTGATCTCAAGAAAAAAAAGGGCCACGAGTGGGATTTGAATGACTGGAGATGGGACGGCAACATGTTCCTGGCCACGCCGTCGTCAAATGCGGACTCTCCGTCGGGGTGCAGCAGCAGGGAGCTGGGGCGAGCTGAGGAGGGTATCAGTTTTGGTGTTGCTGACAAGAGGAGGAGAGTTTCAACGGTGGATAACCACGAGGGGTGCAGCAATGCTGCGATTACTGACGGAGATCATGACAGGATTATTGTTAGGGGAGGACAGAGCAGCGAAGAAGAGAGACCTGCAAATGCAACACGCGCATCCTCTAGTTCGCTCCATCTTGCCAAGTTGATGGCTGCCACGCTGATCTCCGCAACAGCAGGGACTACCACAAGAGGCACAAGGTGTGTGTAGTGCATACCAAGTCAGCTCTAGTTCGTATAAAAAACGTTGAGCATCGGTTCTGTCAGCAGTGCAGCAGGTCAGTCAGCAATTTCTTTGTGTAAAGTTAGTGCTGCTGATTATGTCACTTGTAGCTTGAGCATTATTTAAATTCATTTGCGGGGAAAACATTGCTTAATCTCGAAATGTTCTCTTGTACATGTCAGAAACTCATGGTTAATGTTATTTGCTCTCAGTTTCTTTCTGTGATTTTCTGATTATATTGCTCTCTCTTGAGAACTCAAACTACGTACAAGAATGTGTCCGAATGCTATGGGAGAAAAAAGAGAAAGCTATTTTTTACAAAAAACTATGACTAATAATATACATACATATACCTCTTACCTTATTCTACTATAGATTTTTCTTATCTAAAGGTGGCGTCCACAAATTTGCACGTTCAAACTATGTGACTTTCAAAACATTCAAATATGCTGTATGGAATGATATGAGTGGATTTGTCTGGAAGAAAATCTCATAGTATATTTCCTTTTATCAGGTTAACAGATATATACATATTGCAGTAAAAAATGGTGGTCAAGGTTGTGTTTCTGGACACCACATTGACTCCTCTAGCTTAAACTATTTGTGACTGAAGTAGTAGTAATGATTACAGCTTACAAGAACTGAAGATGTTTTCAAAATGTAGTAGTTGCTTGAATGGTGGTTAAAGTGATGTTTCAGTTAATGATCGACAATTGTGCTGATGGTCAATACTCTTGTGTGATAACAGCCAAAGGCTCACTTGATGATAATGCGGCAGAGTTTCACCTCTGAGTATCAGAAACAAGAACATGTAAATATTGCTTAGTATAGATAAATGGATATGGTTTGGCTCAACAACCATAATCATAATTGTCAGCATTTTCATGTCTAAGCCTACTTATAGTTTAATGATTGATTAATTGACAAGTAATCTGGTGTACACACCAAACTGAAGCATGATACTAAATTTAAGGTGTAATATATAAAATGAGACCAACCAGGACTAGCCCTTGGTGGCTTAATTTTATAGAAGAATTGCTCCTTTGTGAGAATTCCAGAAATTCGCTCTCTGGTTGCTAGGTTTAGCCACTGCTACCTTTGCCACTGGACCTCTACCCCGTTCTCATTAAGGTGTAATACATGAAAAGAAGGAATCATGGCTATAACTGAAATTCAAAATTGTACTTTCTGTATCTTTTTAATCAGTCATGAGTTATAAAAAAGGAATCATTTGACATCTGCTGTCAGGTTTCACCTTCTTCAAGAATTCGATGAAGGGAAGAAGAGCTGTCGCTCACGTCTGGCAAAACATAATGGAAGGAGAAGGAAAGCCCCAGCCCAGGCTGAGAATTCCTCAATTGAAAATCATTCTCTAACAAACACCTTACTTCTCCTACTGAGACAACTTGCTGCACAAGATTGTAAGTTTCTCGGATACATGTACAGTTTTCTACAGTAATTTTTATCGGTTCATACACAACCCATCCATGGCCATATAACCTCATTCTTATGTTGTGGCAGCTGGTAGCTCAACTGAGCAAATCAATGGTCCAAATTATTTGGTTAATCTTTTGAAGAACCTTGCTGCTATTGCTGGCACACAGGCATATCAAAATATGCTAAAGAATGCAAGTTCTGCTGCAATATCATCAAATGCTGGTAACTATGCTGTGAATGGATTTACCATACAGGAGCAAACTGGACCACCAATTCCTGGAACTGAATCCTCCGCAGGTAAATACTCTTTGATTCCTGCTGCTGTTGCAGAAGGCAAATAAGTACACATTCTGACATTAAATGATGCATGCGCTTTGACATGTGTTCCCAGAAGAGCGTCCAGTGAAAAGACATATGCAGGATTTTGATCTGAATGATGCTTATGTCGAAGAAGATGAGGTACGTTATTTAGGTTCATTCCCTTACATTTCCTGCTGACTGATTCCAGATTAGCTGGAGTATGGCTGATACCCATAAAATTTGCAGAGCCGAACAGATAAAATTGTCTTTAAGCTCTTTGGGAAAGAGCCAAACGATTTTCCTTCAGATCTACGTGAACAGGTTATTTACCATATGCAAACTGGAATAGTGGTCCTCTTAATAACTTTATCTCCGCACAAGCCTTTTTGATCAAATCGTTGCTATTTGCAGATCCTAAACTGGTTGTCACATTATCCAAGTGATATGGAAAGCTATATTAGGCCTGGTTGTGTCATTCTAACTATTTACCTTCGTCTTCCTAATTGGATGTGGGATAAGGTAATGCTGTGTTCTAAAAACAGTGCTCTAGATATGCATATCTGTTTATGGTTAGTAGTGAATAACTGCATACTAATGCAGTTAGAGAAATATAAAACCATGAACCTTGGATAGAGAAGCATAATCTTTACTTACTGTGCTTCTTTCTTTTTTCTGAATATCTCTAAAGCTTAATGTCGATCCAGCTCCATGGATAGAAAATCTTGTTACCATATCGACTGATGGCTTCTGGAAAACAGGATGGTTGTATGCTAGGGTGCAGGACAGCCTGACACTAAGTTGCAACGGTGTGTTAGCCTTTTTTCTCTCTTTTACATCCTTGATCCTTATAGATTTTATTTTCATATCGCCAACCAAAAGCTTCTTATGTTTGTGGTTTCCCTTTCTTGGCAGGCAGGCTTATGTTAGTGTCTCCCTGGCAACCTGTAATAGGTGACAAGCATCAGATACTGTCTGTAACTCCTATTGCAGCTGCTTGTAATTCAACAGCAAACTTCTCAGTGAGAGGTTTCAACATAGTTCAACCAACCACAAGGTACGTATCACACATAAGTCTACATTAAACTGGATTATGTTTAACTGACGATAATGTTGACATTCATTTCAGATTACTTTGTATTTTTGGTGGGAAATATTTAATCCAAGAAGCAACAGAAATACTATGTGATGATACTATGATGCAGCAAGGCCCTCAATGTCTGACCTTCTCTTGCTCCTTCCATAGTACAAGTGGACGGGGTTTCATAGAGGTCATTTTTTTTTTCTATTTGTGATATAGAGATGCATTTTTGAGTTGTTTTTTCTTTGTATAGTTCTCAGTTCTCCTTTTATATGATTTATTATTTCAGGTTGAAGATCATGATCAAAGCAGCCTTTCCTTTCCTTTTGTTGTCGCTGAAGAATCTGTATGTTCTGAGATACGAATGCTGGAGGAAAAATTGAATATAATTACATTTGGTGATACTTTTGAAGAAAGAGAGGTCCTGATGGCTTCTCGCAGTCATGCCTTAGAGTTTTTACATGAAATAGGCTGGTTTCTTCAAAGGAGCCACACACGAGCTACATCTGAGACTCCACAATATTGTATTGAGGGTTTTCCGGTTGCAAGATTCAGATGGCTCCTATCCTTTGCGATTGATCAGGAATGGTGTTCTGTTGTAAAGAAGCTTCTTGACACCTTGTTCCAGGGTAATATTGATCTGGATGTCCCCTCACCAGTTGAATTTGTCCTGGGAGAAGGTTTAGTATTCACCGCTGTCAACAAGCGGTCGAAGCCTTTGGTTGACTTCCTGTTAAGATACACAGTGAACTCTGCATCAGTGGACACTGGAGCCATGGCACCAGTTCGGTTCTTGTTCACACCTGACGTAACTGGTCCATCAAATATAACACCTCTTCATATTGCAGCTACCATCACTGATGCTGCTGCTGTTTTAGATGCTTTAATTGATGATCCTCAACAGGTACTTACACTAGACTCTCATGTTCAATATAACCGAATTGATCAATATATTACTTGTCTTCGCTCCCTTTTTCTATGGAAACTGCACCACCACATTCACAAGCAGCCTGTTGTTTTTGTATGCTATGCCTCTCTCCGGAAACATAATAAACCAACATTTACAGCGAGAACATTTTCATCTGAAGTTACATCCCTAAGGAATTTATTTCTACATCACAATAGAAGACTAAAATAAATCCGCGTCGAAACATAGTGCATTTGCTAATCAGAACCTTGTTGAGTAGATCTTGTAGAGTTATATTCTGTCACAACAGAGTTCTACATAAGTGTTGGATCAAATATAGTTTCCTTCAAGCTTTTCATTTACTCTGAGAATTTGTTGCAGACATCGAAATTATGGTTACTGTGTGGCTTCTGGTCACAACTTTTCGCGCCCTCTTTTCTTTTTGTTTCTTAACTCAGCCTAAATGTGACAGCTAGGATTCAAAACCTGGAAAAATGCCCGTGATGCTACTGGGTACACTCCAGAGGATTACGCTCGGAGGAGAGGACACATATCCTACATCCAGATGGTTGAGAACAAAATCAACAGCAGGATACCTGAAGCCCATGTGTCTGTTTCCATGACTAGCAGTCCATCTACCACCCATATTATTAACCAAACCGCATTTCATGTGGAGAAAAGCAAACATAACGACAAGCAATCACCTAGCTGCAGACAATGTGTCCAGCTCCAGCACATTGCTTACCATCGCCGACCGAACAGGTTTTTGTCGAACAGGCCTGTGGTGCTATCCTTGGTCGCCATTGCTGCTGTCTGTGTCTGCGTAGGCTTGATCATGCAGAGCCCGCCCACCGTCGGCGGTGTGAAGGGCCCTTTTGACTGGGACTCTATGCGTTGGGGCCCCAAGTGATAAGACTGCCAATCAGTGTATGCATTCCAGGCGCTTGTGCTGTTGCGGACTTGATAAACCTAAGTGCTGTATCTGTATCTGTATATTGTTCAAGCTATCGAGTGCCAGACTCTGCTTATCTTGAAATAACGTTGCATTTTAAACTTTTACTTTTGTGGTTGAGAGAAACAATGTCCCAGGAAATTTCTACCCACACATTTATCTTTTTTGTATAGACT
Source organism: Poa pratensis (assembly GCA_947311845.1). Classification (NCBI taxonomy): domain Eukaryota; kingdom Viridiplantae; phylum Streptophyta; class Magnoliopsida; order Poales; family Poaceae; genus Poa; species Poa pratensis. The sequence continues at coordinate 3,275,146 of CAMZMU010000109.1, read as the reverse complement.
ACGAATCAAAATATGTATGGGTGTGGTTGGTAGACACATCTATTTTGCTCTCTCGTGTTGCATGTTTAAACGCTCTTTTATTTCTCTCACGCTATATGGAATAGGTTAATAGCATTACTAGCGAGTTCAGAGTGTCTCTCTTCTTTCCTTGCAACGGAACACCTCCAATTTTTTAAGGGCATGTGTCATGCTAGGAGCAACATATTGCATTGAGGAATGAATTTCAGACCGCGCAGCCCATGAACAGATGCTTCGCATCTTCTTGAGCTGCGTTACAGAATACAAACTTTTTATTGTGAGGTAGACCACGCTTAGCAAGATGATCTGCGATCCAGATTCTTTCCCAAATGCTGAGCCATATGTAAACTTGTAGCGAAGGGGCGCCCATGAGATATCTTTCGCCGAGTCACGGCGAATGGATGTTGCAAAGTACTGTATGCTTCATACCCTACACCGATCTGGAGGAGAAACCCCCTGGGCTCCCACAGCCAAACTCAAGCATTTCCCGTGTCCAGAGTTAAGTGATTATTTTTTAGAGCTTCCCAGATAGCTAAGACCTGAATAAAAATCTGAATGGTAATAGGCTTTCTTGTGCCCTTTATCCAATTCCCGTTTATCATCGCTTCAGTCACCATATGTCTTGCCTTATTTCTTGGCTGGATCAGGTTACACATCAGGTGCAACATTCTCAATAGTGCGGCCGTTTAACAACTTATCTGTCCAGAAAAAAAGACCTACCATTGCCCACAGACCTGGGTAGCGGCACTGAAAACACTTGTGTTTTGTTCATTTTGTGGGGTTGCCAAGCTAATCCAAGGGCAATCATCCGAAGTTCTTAAAATTCATGCCCATCTAACTTTCATGGTCAAGCTCATTTTTTCTAAATCTAGAATGCCGAAACCTCTAGCGATTTTTTTTTTAACCTGGAACACATGGCATTCCATTAAATTGTTGACTCGACAACATCGTCGGCCACTACACGGATACATTGATCGGGAGGTCAGTAAACCACACAACATGGTTACCAAAAACCTCCCTCGCACCAAGATTACACAAGAACGAGGATTAAAGACTTGTACTCGATAAACCCTAGTCTCAGTAGGAACTTTGCTTCTCTGAACAGCGTCCCCAACTTAGCACGATCTTGAGTGTCAGATGAGATAGCCTGCTGGAGTCCAAGTCAATCAGTAGAGAAGATCACCCTTCCCATTCCATGTTGCTCAGCCAACTCAATTGCGTTGAGCAGAGAGGCTGTCTCGGCGTGTAAAGCTTCAGACATATGATTTAAACTACCTGCAGCCGCTAAAATGACATTCCCGTCACTGCTCCGAGCAATGCATCCCCATCCTCCAGTATTGTTTTCAGCAGTAAAAGACCCATCCAAGTTGATCATGACCCAATCATTAGGAGGTGGTTTCCATTCGTGTACTTGTGGCTGCCTGGCTGGAGATTTCTTGCTAAAAACACCTTCCATTCTCCTACTTGGTGCCAGACCTGTCTCCGAAATTCTTCAGCAGACAGACGTCGATCCCATGGTTTGATAACCTCTAGCGACCTTAAGGCGACATATCTGTTTCCAGCTAAGCAGACAGTGCCCCCTCTTAACTGTTTCCGTACCCTTCCTTATGATTTGCTCTTCTCAGCTCCTCGATTTGGACACTAGCGACAGATTGTTGGATTAGGGATGTTACCCTTGTTGAAACTTCTCCGCATCTTCAAGTAATTTTGCTTTTTCAGAGAAAAGTCTGAAATCACACTAGTTTTTTGCCTGAAAAAACACACCAATTTTAGTTGGGAATTGGGGATTTAATGCTTCTTCTTGCTGGCTTGTGATTTGTTTCCTTCAATTTTTTTCTTCTCTCATGTGGTTCAAATAAAAGAACAAAAGTAATTAATCTAGATAGAAGCAACAATAGGATTTCTGAGTTTTGGGTTGTTATAGTTATAGGTAGCCAGAAAAGACACTCCATTGTGAAAGATGTTTATAGCTTTGTCCATAGATATACTACCCTAACGCTGAAGGAAAAGAAGTTATAATCATGCCCGACAGAATTGTCCCAACACAAGATGATAACCAAAAAGTATAAAGTTTCATTTCTTCCATGGTTTCTATCTTTTCGCCACCATTACATGAGCAGAAAAGATAACAAGCAGCAGACCCGCAATACAAGCTCCTTAACACACAAACACAATAGGAATAAAACCTTACACACTTGCAGATATTAGAGACGTGACCTGAGATTACGTGCTGTGATGGGTAACATCAGACTATGTCATAGGCAAATGTTCCAAAATGGAGCTGTCTGCGAGTCTTTGCTCAGGCAGAAGGGTTCTCCCACTTGAGGGGCTTCACCACCTCCCAGGTGAAGTCCGGGTCATCCCTTCCAAAGTGCCCGTACGCCGCCGTCTTGAGGAAACGCCCATTCGCGCCCCTCTTCAGGTCGAGGCTGATGATGATCATGCCTGGCCTGAAGTCAAAGTTCTCCTTGACAATGTTGAGGATCTCCTTATCAGGGATCTTGCCTGTGCCGTATGTGTCGACAAACACCGAGAGTGGTTCAGGTACGCCTATGGCATAAGAAACTTGGACGATGCAGCGACGGGCAAGTCCAGTAGCGACAATGCTCTTTGCTGCCTGCCTTGCGATGTATGCCCCACTGCGGTCGACCTTCGTTGGATCCTTGCCGGAGAAAGCACCTCCTCCATGAGCTCCCCAGCCACCATAAGTGTCAATGATGATCTTCCTGCCGGTGAGACCAGCATCGCCATGAGGTCCACCGATGACAAAGCGACCAGATGGGTTGAGATGGAAAATGGTCTTCTCGTCAAGGTACTGCTCTGGGATGACGGGCTTAATCACATGCTCCTTTAGATCAGCAGCAATTTCATCGTTGGTGACAGTCTCATCATGCTGGGTAGAGATGAGCACAGTGTGGACACGTATAGGGACCATGGCACCATTGTCGTTGTGATACTCTACAGTCACCTGGGTCTTACCATCAGGCCTCAGCCATGCGCAGGTTCCGTTCTTGCGGACCTCAGTGAGACGAGCACCAAGCTTGGTAGCAAGAACATGGCTGAGGGGCATCAACTCAGGAGTCTCATCAGTTGCATATCCAAACATATGTCCTTGGTCACCAGCGCCAATCTCCTCAGGGCGCTTGGTGAAGTTGCCGTGGACACCTGCGCTATGTCAGGGGACTGCTGCTCAATGTTGACAAGCACCTTGCAGTGGTCAGCATCAAGCCCGACATCATTGGACACAAAACCAATGGCACGGCAAGTATCCCTGACAATCTTCTCATAGTCGACATTGGCCTTGGTGGTGATCTCACCAAAGACCATGACCATGTTGGTCTTGGTGCATGTCTCACAAGCAACCTTGCTGTCAGGGTCTTCAGCCAGGCATGCATCTAGTACCGCATCAGATATCTGGTCACAGAGCTTGTCAGGGTGTCCCTCATTGACAGACTCAGATGTGAAGAGAAAGGTCTCAATTTCAGTCATCTTTGACCTAGGTAAAAAGGTGATATGTGTCAGACCATAAATGATTCATAAGTATCAAAAAACACACCAGAGGTTTGCCTTGTTCTGGGTAAACAAATTTGATATACATCCAAATTACTCTGTTAATAAAACTGAAGATAATAAGTCAATGGACGCACAAGCATTTCATTTCCCCTCACGATAATTAGCTATCCCAGTGACTGCACTGTAAACCAATGTGAAGTTCACTCTGGACAGCACCTAGCTAATCCCTGTGATTATTAGTTTCTTGAATTAGTTATCTTGTTCAAATAGCTGGTCAATTTTAAGCAAGTGGTTGTGTGAATATGCTTACATAGTAAGCAGAATGGAGACATGACGTTACTGCACATATTATTATCTTTATTTTGACTCGAGTGCTCCAAAACACTGAACTTGTCCCATTATAAGTTTGGTAAACAATAGTCCAAAACAAAAGGAATGATTTTCATCACTTATAAGGCACAAAAAATCTCTGTTTAGCTCATGCAAAATGTAAATATGTTCCTAGGGCGCAATTTCATAACGCAGGAGAAATTTTCACGGAACTGAGTGAATTTTCTTAATCTCGTTACACTAAGAGCAGTTATCTAGTGAATTGCTCACTAATGTTAGCAGCTGTGTGAATACGCGTAAGTTGTTGTGCTCCCTGCTTGTACAAGGTTGGCAGTAGGAATAAAGAAACGATACACAGAACTGTAGTCTAAGCAGCCCAACAAAGATCAGTTGTACAAGTAGGACAATGTTACACACAAAAAAAAATCACCGTTGCAATCAACTCCCAACTATTGCAGCCTGCCAATCAGCATAATCGAAGCACCCATCCCAAGCCCTTGTTCATCATTAAATCCCAGAAAATGAACCGGGCATTAATCTCTAATTGCATGTGTCGTGACTAACGGTAACCCCTAGACACCGAGAGTAGTTAACAGGAACAAAAATGGCTGTAGTGCATTCGATCTCCAAGGATAGCGAGAAAAAAAGGGTACTCAAATCCCCAACCAAGAGGATCTAGCTGCTCATGACGAATCAGCACCGCCGCCGAATACTCCAAGAGGCGGCACTTTGCAATAGACAAAAGTTCAGCAGAAATAACTGCAAAATTCGCCGCCGACTACCAAGGCGACGAATCAAGAAGCGTTCGTTTCTAACCCCCACACCGCAGGCGACAAGCCACAGCAAACACGTATCAGATCGAAAGGAGGATATCGACCGAAGCAAAATGAAGCCAGAGAAAAAGGAATCCGCCTAGTGGATCGTAGCGAGGATAGTAGCAGAATGAAGATGGGAGAGAGGAGGAGCGTCGGCAGGGAGGAGGCCTCACCTTGTTCGCTTTTAGCGGCGGCGGCGGCGGAAGGGAGGTGATGGCGACGACACTACGGCAGGATGGTGTAGGAGATCCGACGCAGGGGGTGGGCTCGGGGTTATATGGGAACCGATGCGGGAGGCGGGCGTTGGATGTCATCGGACGGCGACCCGTACACACAAGCACTGAGGTGGGTTCGCCCGCCACGCACACACTTGGGCTAGTGCGGGTGGAGTCAGAATTGCAAACTTGCAATTCGTTTTATTTTGAGGTAATAAGAGCATATTCTCCACCGCACCCTTAAATTTTGTCCGGCACCTACTAAATAGTGTCCGCTTTAGCGTGTTGGACATTTGTCCGACCATTACTAGGTTACGTGTGACACCGCACCCCAAACGGCACACCTTATCTGTTTTTCTTTAGTACGAATGAATATCTATCTAAAACATAGAGAAATGAACACATAGTCTAATAATAGTTTAAATATAGTTATTATAACGATTCATATTTAAATTAAAATTCGATGAGTTTCAGTGAGTAGCAGGCTGGGGAGCAACAGGTTGGTTTGCTTGGCGTGCCCACAAGTGAGCGACTAGATCACTCTGCAGTTGATCATGAGTTGTTTCATCTCAAATCTTAAGATGAGTAGCGAGGAATTTAAAAAATTCTGCTGGCATGCCCGGATGTGGATTGACAAGGTGTAATGACCCGTAGTTCAGAGAGTAGATAGGGCTAAATTAGATTTGTGCATTTGCATAGCATGCATATGAAAATACGGGAAAATTTAAAACTTTTTCAACGAAGTCATAGAGTGTTCAACCACCACTCGAAAGGCTAGTTGGGAATGTCCTTAGTTTGACGAGTAACTATAAACTTGGAATCCAACTTGTGAAACTTACATCGAGGTTTCGCTGATGTTGGTGGATTAGACTTAGTCATCAACATGAGCGCTATAAACTTCAAAATCTTGTCTTATCTAAATTCTCAAACATTTGGTTACAAGCGAATAATACAAGAAACTAATCAAATGATGAGTATGACTTACATCATTAATCGAATAAGTACATATCTTAAAGAAAAGAGAAGAAAGAATATTTGGAAGGAGGATAAAAGACTAAACTAAATCTTAATCTAGATCTACTTATCCTACCAAGACTATCTTATCTTCTTATTTTCCAATCTTCTCAAAGTCATTCTACAAGAGAAGGCAACACAAGAAAGGAGGAATTTCAACAAGAAGATTATGAAGAAGGATTTCTTAGATATGCATAGAAGCACTATGCCAATCCATCACTAAGTATTTGGAAACTCCAATATCAAAATCTATTCTTATTAACTTCTCTAGTAATAGTGTGATATTCCATTGTTGGTGTTATATAGAAGTAGTTTGGTAACAAGCCTAATTACCTTGTTAACAAATCACTTTTGTATACTCAAACACTTGAGTGTCATATACAAATACAAAGAAGGTCAGATAATATAGTACATCTTAGCCACTTGAATATGAAAGGTAATTTGGTGACAAGACTAGCTACCTTGTTAACAAATTCTTCTTATATTCATAAGGCAATTGGATGACATAAACACACGTACAATTTTCAATAACCATCTAATAGAAAGCTTTGCTAGGATTAATCTGGATATTTTCACCACAAGGGTGAGGCAGGTGATGTTGGATACTAGATCAGGGACTTTAAGAAATTGTCTTAAGTCTTGAATTTCTTGACTCCGCGGTGCTGGTTATCGAGTTTATGGGTGCCTGTGAACTTGCATCCGGGGAGTTGAAGAACTTTTTGCAGCTTCAGGTTACCAATCTCTTCTGAGATGTTTGGTCAAGTCCTATAACGAGCGAAACCCTCGTTTTGTGTTGCTGAGACATGCGCCTAAGGAGAAATTGCCACCGAAGTGAGCCGAGGAGCCGAGTGACGTGCCAGCGCTACTACTTGATTGAGTGCCAGCACGTAGCTGTGCTTTCAGCAAGAATTTCACCGTTGGGAGCTCGGCGCCTGCGCGGCGGGCTTCCACCTGCAGTGTGCCCGGGCACCGCGGCATTTCGTGGTGCTTATCGAGGAGTCCTACTTATGAAGCACTCTAACAACCCTAATGATTTTCCGTATCATAGACTACTTGGCCATACCATAGAAGAGCGAGTCGTTCGAGTCGAGAAGCAGAATCACGTCTAACTCAAAAGAGTGACGTTATTCCGAATCCCGCAACGCAACATAGAGAAGAGTGGCAGTCAAAAGACTCTACTCGGAATCATGTTGCAAAGCAAGAGTAGTGCGACTGGGAGGACGAGCACTTCTTTGGATCCGAGCTCCACTTCGGGATTAGTGGAAGAAACCCAGGTATTGACTTGAGGGACCAATACCAAGTTAAAGACATCAATGGATGATCATTTGGAATATTTGGATTCAAGTAGGAAACTATGAATTACAACCATGATCCATATAAGAGGAGGAACATGAGAAAATACTAAACCACAAATATAACTTAGGCAACATACTCAAGTATCCAAATAAGATAGTGATATGGTAGTTTATGGGTTTTCTCCAAGAGTATAATTATCAGGGAGAAAGTAAAGCCAAAGCATAAAAACGTATGATCATCATCCATATTAAACCATCACATGAGTTAACTCTAAAATTCGTGTGAGTGGACAAATCTCATATGAGAGTAGATCACAAAATCATCTAGTGATGAGATTATTTGGTTTGTTTAAGCTTTCATTCTCAAGAAGAGATAAATCTGGGCATGTGGAAGTTGGAACCACATGGACTATTTAGCCAGCAGTTGTTCTAACAATTTGCTTCCGCACACTAAAGTATCAATTTCTATGAAGGAGGACTACATAAACATTTTATCTTCAGAATGAGTTATGGAATCAAGAAGGATTCTATTCTCATCATTATATTCATCTATCTAGCCATAAGACCTGACCTCAGGCAGGATATCTGTACTTTGTGCATCCACAGACATATGATCATATCTTCACATGATTTAGTTGTCAGGTATCACAAGTCAAAGCCAGTAAGGCAATACATCGTGCTTGGCATGTATTTGAATTGAAACACTGTGTATACTCTTTGCAGTCATCACAGGGAGCAAATCATGTTTATATTGCTGGACAACAATTTGGTGCTGCCCAAGAATTAATAAAGCACCCATGACAAGTTTGAATATTTATCTAGAGTTGAAATCAATCAAGGAATTATCTTTAGTATTTGAAAATAACAAGTATCCACAAATAAATACTAGCATAACAAAGTATTATCATGTTGCTTTAATGCAAAACAAAAATAAAGAAGTGAAAAGCCACGCATTTTATTAAAGGAAATAAATCCAAATAGGCCAAATTAACTTTATATGTTAAAGGAACTCAAAATACACAAAGTATTTAAATTTCAACATTGGAACAAACTTCCTTTTGAAATTCTAAACATTCCAGGACTTTCCTGCAATTAAAACTATTTTAAATAGGTCCAAAATAGGAAACAGGGACCTGTTTACACTGTTCCTGCAAATTCCTGGAAACCCAGGGGGTTTTCTGCAAAATGGCCGAAGCCGTCTTCAACCTTGCGACCTGGCCCTCTGCGCCTGCACCGTCCGTCGCCGTGGATGCGCTGCGATGTGTGCGACCGACCGCCGCTGTCCATAAATAGCAGTCGCCGCCGTCTTGGAAACCCTAGCCGCCATTTCTTTCCCCAAACCCTAACCCTAGCTTCTCGGGTCGTGGTCGATCGTCGCCGATTCCGACCTCGCCATACTGCACTGAGCTGCTCTGGAGGTTCGTCGTGGCTCCCTCGTGCCCCTTGTGGAGTTTCGTGTGTGGTGGAACTCGGGATGTGGAGAATCCCGTGGTCTTCCTCAACTCCGGCCGCCGGCTTTCGTGGATGATTTCGTCGCCGTCCGTCCACGCCTTGCCGTTCCGAGCCCATCTCCGTGCTCGTGGTGAGCTTGCGTACCTCCTAGTGCATTCAATTCGTTTCAATTCGTTGGGGATCGTCGTCGAGCCATGCACCACCGTCCGCCGCCGCGCGGGCTCGATTCCGGCCACGCTCCGGTGACCATTCCGAAGCGGCGCCACCACCATTTGGTTCGCCCCGGTGTGTACTATCGCTTGCGTACTAGAACTCGTCCGGGGGTGCTCGCTAGCGTCGAATCCGTGCTCGGATTGGAGATCAGCTCCATTGCTGACGTCACCATGACGTCAGCGAGCCAATCATAATTTTCTTTTAGAAATTAAATAGAAGTATGACATGTGGACCCTCATGTCAGATATTTAATCATTTAGGAAATTAATTTGGTAATTATTAAAATTATGACAAGTGGGACCAACTCATTTTAATAAAATCTAGAAATTGTTTAAATTGAATTTAAACTTTGGAAATTCGTAAATAAATCATTTTAAATCAGAAAAATACAAATAATATACCAAAATGATCAGAAAAATAGAATCTATCTGTTTGTATAAATAAAATGCTTGTTTGACTAAATTTGAATCATTCTAAAATTGAAACAACAATTTGCTTATTATTTGAAATATGGAGTTAATTTGAAATACTAATTTGGATACATTTTAATTTCATGTAAAATGTTTCACATGCTTCACTTCATATTCTAAAATGTGTTTTCACCATAACATATAATATTTTTATTTCAATAACTGATTAATTAAAATGATACTTTATTTAAGAAAATAATTAATAAGGATTATTTTTCATAATTTTGAAAATGAAGTTATAAGCTTATGAAATTTGTTCTACTATTACTTAATAACCATTTTTAATGAATAAAAATCTAGCAACACTTTGAACTACTAAGTTCCTTTGAATAAATGTTTCACATATTTCATTTATATTACTTAACTTCCTTTCACTTATATTTTGGTTAAATAAAGAAAATAGGAAACAACTTAAAAGTTCATAAACACTAATGTAGCAATGCAAAATGTTCTACTCTAAAAACAAATCCTTCATCCAAAAATAAACAAAGCTAAGTATAAGTTAGTAAGTACTTGATTAAGTAAAATAAATACCCTTATGATATGTGTTGATACCAACAAATGTATATATTATTTATTTCTTCAAAAGTTATTCTTTTTGTAATCATAAATAATAATACTACACCATTTCTTTAATTAATTCAAGTCAATACATGTTCTTTACAAACATAAAGATTATAATCAACCCTAAAACAACCACTTAGTATGATGATGTTGTTTTACTTTATTCTTATGCTTAACATGGTACTTTAAGGTTAGAGTTTTAAAATTCATCTTTCTTCTGAAGTAAACTTGAAGGCAAAATAAATCTAAAAGTAATCACCAAACTCAAACAACCCTCAACCATCTGAGAGTTAGCTACGTGGTTTAAAGCGATGCATCTCATACTTATGCATAATAGCATATTGCTTCTTTAAACATTAGTCCTTACCGGACCAATGACGCTTTTTCCCGATTTTGGACTCTTTATTGTATCGAAGACCTTGGCTGCATAATCTTGCAGTCAAAAAGGCAAGTTCACTCTTGCTCATGTCCTACTTGATTATGTTTATCAAAGTAAATGCAAAATACTACGGTTTATCATTGCATGAAAAAGTAAAACCTATTTTCGAATGATGTGAATTGCTATATATATATTGTTGGCTGGCAGATGGAACCATGGTATGATGTGGTTGGTGTAGGTTCCATTTGCACGGGAAAGTATTACCTAGGACTTAATAGCCAATGTCGTCAGTGTTCTTGCTCCGTAAATGAAGCGTTAACCATAAGACTTGGAATGAGACGTGAAAGTCATCTGTGACCTTTTCCCTTTTGCATGTCAACGGATAGCCGGTTCCGTAGGCTGTAGATCTTGCGAGACTACATGCACATGGGTGGGATCCCTTAATTCCCACGGTTTCTGGTGTCTATGATGGATTGTAGGGGTTGTCTGGAATAGTCTATCTTTTTGGTGTAGGGAGAACTTCGGTCCGGAACAGTCTACCTAAAGATAAAGGGGAGGACAGACCTACAAAAGGGTGGGCATGCGGGGTTGTTGGAGACGCACGGTGAATGGCTTGGATCACCGACTGGGCCCCACAACAAAGAGAGTGTGGACGGGAAAGAATCGCCCGGTTGTGCAACAAGGCGTTGATCTCTTATGGGTAAAGTAACGCACATCTGCAGAGTGTAAAAAAGTGTGACATGTTACTCCCTGTTCCGGGAAGGAGCTGCGAACGCTGCAGGAAAGGTGGCTCCATGAAGCCCTAGCACCTGTGAATGGTTGACGGGCATAGTTTTCAGAAGATAAAATGAATCTTTTCCTAAAAATGTTTTACAAAGATATGCATGTTCATCCATGACCTTTTGGTATGGATGGTAGCTCGTGCATAAAACACCTTATTACTGCTATATGAACTTGCTGAGTAACGCTCGTGTTGCTCACCCTTTCCTCCGTTGACCCCTGCTTAGATTATTGGAGACAGCAGAGGAAGGACAGGAATCCATAACGATGTTGGTGAGATCTTCGACAAGGAGTCAAATCAACATTGTGGAGCCTGAAGGAGTCAACCTCTACTTTGCCAACGGATGAGTGGCGACAACAGTGCAACGATGAACACGTCGATAACAATACCTATGGACAAGACGACTATAATTGGAAGGAGGAGCACAACTCTAGGCAAAGATATTCCAGATGGATAGATTAGGGTTGTGACAACAGCAGTAGTGGATCAGGAGTTTGATACGTCTCAAACGTATCAGTTCCTGTTTTCTGCTGTTTTTGTATTCCAAAAAAGCTAGTCTTGAAATATTCTCGGAATTGGATGAAACTTGGACAGAACCTCCTATTTTTCCAACACGTACACGGAGTCCAAAGGAGAGACGGAGGGGAGCCACGAGGCAGCCACACCATGGGGCCACGCGGCCCCCTGCCGCGCCGTGGGGTGGTGTGGGCCCCACGGGCGTCTCCAGTCGCCGCCCTTTCGCCTATATAATCCTCCCGATGCGAAAACCCTAAATACCCGAGCCATTATCCATGAAAAGTTCCAGAGACGCCGCCGCCGTCAACCCTAGCTCGGGAGGGTTCAAAAGCTCTTCCCGGCACCCTGCCGGAGAGGGGAATCATCACCGGAGGGCTCTACATCACCATGCCTGCCTCCGGAGTGATGCGTGAGTAGTTCATCCTTGGACTACGGGTCCATAGCAGTAGCTAGATGTTTGTCTCTCCACTTTATGCTATCATGTTTAGATCTTGTGAGCTGCCTATCATGATCAAGATCATCTTATTGTAATGCTACATGTTGTGTTTGCTGGGATCCGATGAATATTGAATACTATGTCAAGTTGATTATGAATCTATCTTATATGTTATTTATGATCTTGCATGCTTTCCGTTACTAGTAGATGATTTGGCTAAGTAGATGCTTGTAACTCCAAGAGTGAGTGTTTATGCTAGATAGTGGGTTCATGCCTCCGGTAATCTGGGAGAGTGACAATAACTTCTAAGATTGTGGATGTGCTGTTGCCACTAGGGATAAAATAAACGATGCTTAGCTTAAGGGTGCGCCGTTAGGTCTAATGCATTTGTTTACATTACGCACATTACTTAATGTGATTATCCGTTGCTTGCAACTTAATACCAACGGGGAACTCGGATGACAACCTGGAGGTGGATTATTAGTCATAGACGCTGTTGGATAACGGTCTATGTATTTTGTCGTAATGCCCACATGAATATCATAGTAATCATCATGATGCGCTCAATATTTTGTCAATTGCCCAGCTGTAATTTGTTCACCCAGCATGTTAGTTATCTTTTATGGAGAGACACCACTAGTGAACTGTGGACCCCGGTTCATTCTTTTACACTGATAATACAACCAACTGCAAGCATTGTTCCTTTTCATTCTCTGCAATTTACTACTGTTTTCCACACCATACGTTTAATCCTTTGTTTCCAACAAGCCGATGAGATTGACAACCTCACTGTTTCGTTGGGGCAAAGTAGTTTGATTGTGTTGTGTGCAGATTCCACGTCGGCGCCGAATTCCCTGGTGTTGCGCCGTGCCATATTCCGCCACCAACAACCTTCAGAAGTGATTTCTTGCTCCTACTGGTCGATTAAACCTTGGTTTCATACTGAGCGAAACTGCTACTACACTGATTCATACCTTCCTCTTGGGGTCTCGCAACGAACGTGCGATCCACGTCATCAAGCACTTTTTCTGGCGCCGTTGCCGGGAGCAAGAGGATTTCTGCAAGGGGAGTTTCACGCTTCCAATCTCTTTACTTTTTTATTGTCTTGCTTAGTTTATTTTTATCTAGTCTTGTTTGCTTTATTTATCAAAAACACAAAAAAATTAGTTACTTCTATTTTCGAGTTGTTATCTTTCTGTTTTGTTTTAATTTTGCTAAAATGAGTACCCCTGAAATTGAAGTTCGGTCCTTTAAGCAACAAGGTGGAGAAAGTTTGAAACATGCTTGGTATAGAATTAGTAATGCTCATCATAGGTGTGCTAAGAAACATTCCACTACAATCCTTCTTAGGAATTTTTATGTTGGCATCACCAATTGTTATAGGTATGTTTTGGACACTTTAACAGGAGGAACTTTCTAGGTACCCCTGCTTTAGAAGCTAGTTACATCATTGAAAGTCTAGTTGGGACACCACCTGTTAATGAATTTAAAATTGAAATTTCTCTTGAGGATGTCATGAAAAAACTAGAATCTATAGAGAAAAGCCTTCCAAGTATAGATAAGATTAATGAGATAGAAAAGCTCCATGATAGTACTAGAAAACTTGGTGAATCTTTGGGAAAAATTAACAGAAGGGTTACTGTTTTAGAAACTAGTGCTATCCATGATAATCAAAATTCTAGGATTGGAGAATTAGAGGAGGTTATTGATAGTTTGAGTTCTACTTTTTCCTCACTTAAAACTAAAAAGCAAGAGCATCTATTAGACAAGAGGAAGAAATTCATATATGTGCCCAAAGTGGCTAAACCGAAACCAACATTTGTTGATTTGTTTGAAACTGAGAAAGAATTTCGTGGATTAGTTAATGAATCGTGCAATGGTTTGTTTAAATTTTCTTCTCAAGAATTCCCTAAACTTAAAAATACAAGCTGTTTTTATGAAGCGTTTGATGATGTTGATGCTTCATCACTTGGAAACACTTGATTCTTACTTTCTGTAACAATTTGTTTGTATCTTTATTTTATCGCATTGTTGTGCCAAGTATTGCCTCTAATAGGAAGATGATGCTAGATTTGGATTTCTGCGCAGGAACAGATTTCTTTTGTTCACCGTTTTACTTCTGTAAAATCACAGAAAAATTATTTAAATCTGCAATTTTTGTGCGTGATCCTCAGATATGTACGCATCTTTCGTTAGTTTAAAGTTTTTCGATCTGAGCAACGTAAGTGCCTCGAAAAAATTCGTCTTTACGGACTGTTCTGTTTAGACAGATTCTGTCTTTTATTTTTCGCATTCTCTCTTTTACTAGTGTTGAGTGGAATTCTTTTTTAGGGTGAAGAGCTTCACATAACATCAGTGGCAGTAGTTAATGTTAAAAGTAACGGTCATGTTTGTGTCCTTATAGAACATGTGAGTTTTTGATTGTGCACTAACCCTCTAATGAGAATTACTTGAGTTTGGTGTGGCGGAAGTTTTCAAGGGTCAAGAGAGAAGGATGATATAATGTGATCAAGAAGAGTGAAGAGCTTAAGCTTGGGGATGCTCCCATGGATCACCCCAGCATATTTCAAGAAGACTCAAGCGTCTAAGCTTGGGGATGCCCAAGGCATCCCCTTCTTCATCAGCAACTTATCAGGTCATCTCTAGTGAAACTATATTTTAATTCTTTCACATCATATGTGCTTTACTTGGAGCGTCTGTGTGCTTTTATTTTCAGTATTTTTTTTTTTATGGTCAACTTGATTGGACCCAGCATTCTTGATTGGGAGAGAGACACGCTCCGCTTTTTCATATGAATACTCCTATTCTTCACTTATACTTGTTGAGTATTCTTATCTAGCTATTGCTATGCTTTTAGCTCCTGTTTTGCATGCATCTCTTATTCAGAGCTGTTAGTTCTTTTAAAGAAAGTACTCTCTTGCTTCACTTATAATTGTTTGGAGAGTTTATGTTGAAATAAATTGATTGGTGTTTGGTTGGAACAGAAAATGTTGCATGTGGTAGATGGTATAATGGAAAAAGCTTACATATTCTTGTAGATCACTGTATTGGATAATTTGATACTTGTCAATTGTTTTGAGTTATCAAGTAGTTCATGTTTAAGCTTTTGTATCATGTAGTTAAAACCTATTAATGAAGAACTACCGTAAAGCTCGTTGAAATTTGGTTTGCATGATTGGTATCTCTAAGGTCTAGATATTTTCTAGTAAAAGGGTTTGGTTAACAAGGAAGACAGTGTAGAGTCTTATAATGCTTGCAATATGTTTTCATATAAGTCTTGCTGTGTCGGTTGATATCCTGTGTTTGCTTCAAATAACCTTGCTAGCCTAAACTCTGTACTGAGAGGGAATGCTTCTCGTGCATCCAAAACCTTGAGCCAAAATCCATGCCATCTGTGTCCACCATAACTACCTATATGTGGTATTTCCTTGCCATTCCAAGTAAATTTTTCATGTGCTACCTTTAAACTATTCAAAATTATTACTCCTATTTTGTGTCAATGTTTACCAAGCTCATGAGGACGGGGTGGATGTCTTTATGTCAACTGTCAAACAGACTTTACCACCGGACTAGCGGCATATACATCCGCTTATCCATTAATTTTGCAAAAAGAGCTGGCAAATGGGGTGCCCAGTCCCAATTAATTACAACTTTAACCGCTTAATTCTCTTCACATTTTTGCCCTGATTTATCAGTCAAGCAATGACAAACAGTGAAATATCTGCATGTGTAAACAAAAGAGAAAGAGGGATGATCTGCCTTGCTGGTAGAAATAACGTCCTTCATGGGAGCCGCTCTTAAAAGTCTGGTTGGCAGGGGTCATATTGTACTTTCCATTTTCTGATTCGTTGACAATTAACAAACACCTCTCAAAACTTATTTTTACTCTCTATATGATTTCAAAAACTTAAAAAGCTCTAGCACATGATTTAATCCCTGCTTCCCTCTGCGAAGGGCCTTTCTTTTACTTTTATGTTGAGTCAGTTTTCCTACTTCTTTCTATCAGAAGCAAACACTAGTGTCAACTTTGGTGCAACAATTTTTATATGCTTGTATATTGCACTTATTATATTGCTTTGTGTTGACAAATATCCATGAGATATATATGTTGAAAGTTGAAAGCAATTGCTGAACTTAAATCTTCCTTTGTGTTGGTTAAATACCTTTTACTTAGAATCTATTGCTTTATGAGTTAACTCTTATGCAAAACTCTTTGATGCTTGTCTCGAAAGTACTATTCATGAAAAGTTTTTGCTTATATGATTCAGTTGTTTGCTCATTATCTACTTGCTAGCAAACTATAGACCATTGACCTGGATCACTTCATTCATAACATGTGCTTTACAATTATTTGATCAAGATTATGATTGTAGCATGTCACCTCAGAAATTATTTTGTTTTTATCGTTTTACCTACTCGAGGACGAGTAGAACTAAGCTTGGGGATGCTTGATACGTCTCAAACGTATCTATAATTTCTGATGTTCCATGTTGATATTATACCAATTGTTACATGTTTTATATACACTTCATAGCATTTTTATGCATTTTCTGGGACTAACCTATTAACAAGATGCCACAGTGCCAGTTCCTGTTTTCTGCTGTTTTTGTATTCCAGAAAAGCTAGTCTGGAAATATTCTCGGAATTGGACGAAACTTGGACAGAACCTCCTATTTTTCCAACACGTACACGGAGTCCAAAGGAGAGACGGAGGGGAGCCACGTGGCAGCCACACCATGGGGCCGCGCGGGCCCCCCTGCCGGCCGTGGGGTGGTGTGGGCCCACGGCGTCTCCAGCCGCCGCCCTTTCGCCTATTTATTCTCCCGACGCGAAAACCCTAAATACCCGAGCCATTATCCACGAAAAGTTCCAGAGACGCCGCCGCCGTCAACCCTAGCTCGGGAGGGTTCAGAAGCTCTTCCCGGCACCCTGCCGGAGAGGGGAATCATCACCGGAGGGCTCTACATCACCATGCCTGCCTCCGGAGTGATGCGTGAGTAGTTCATCCTTGGACTACGGGTCCATGGCAGTAGCTAGATGGTTGTCTCTCCACTTTATGCTATCATGTTTAGATCTTGTGAGCTGCCTATCATGATCAAGATCATCTTATTGTAATGCTACATGTTGTGTTTGCTGGGATCCGATGAATATTGAATACTATGTCAAGTTGATTATCAATCTATCTTATATGTTATTTATGATCTTGCATGCTTTCCGTTACTAGTAGATGCTTTGGCCAAGTAGATGCTTGTAACTCCAAGAGTGAGTATTTATGCTAGATAGTGGGTTCATGCCTCCGGTAATCTGGGAGAGTGACAATAACTTCTAAGATTGTGGATGTGCTGTTGCCACTAGGGATAAAATAACCGATGCTTAGCTTAAGGGTGCGCCGTTAGGTCTAATGCATTTGTTTACATTACGCACATTACTTAATGCAATTATCCGTTGCTTGCAACTTAATACCAACGGGGAACTCGGATGACAACCTGGCGGTGGATTATTAGTCATAGACGCTGTTGGATAACGGTCTATGTATTTTGTCGTAATGCCCACATGAATATCATAGTAATCATCATGTCATATATATGCATTGTCATGCGCTCAATATTTTGTCAATTGCCCAGCTGTAATTTGTTCACCCAGCATGTTAGTTATCTTTTATGGAGAGACACCACTAGTGAACTGTGGACCCCGGTCCATTCTTTTACACTGATAATACAACCAACTGCAAACATTGTTCCTTTTCATTCTCTGCAATTTACTACTGTTTTCCACACCATACGTTTAATCCTTTGTTTTCAGCAAGCCGGTGAGATTGACAACCTCACTGTTTCGTTGGGGCAAAGTAGTTTGATTGTGTTGTGTGCAGATTCCACGTCGGCGCGGATTCCCGTATTGCGCCGTGCCATTCCGCCACCAACAACCTTCAGAAGTGATTTCTTGCTCCTACTGGTCGATTAAACCTTGGTTTCATACTGAGGGAAACTGATGCTACACTGCTTCATACCTTCCTCTTGGGGTTCCCAACGAACGTGTGATCCACGTCATCAGAGTTAGAGGTAGAGCTGATATCCAGCTTAGTACTTCGACTTGGATCTTTTTGGAGTTTCATTTGCACGAGACTTACTTCTATTTGTAAAGAAGGTTCTCGAGATTTTGTACTGAATAGTGTTGTAATCCTATAGTGTTACCTTGGAGCAGCTATGTTTCTTTTGTACTACTCTGAAGGATGTAATATTTACGGAATGGTCCTTCCGTGAGTATTATGTCAACGACTTGTACACTACAACATGCAGTGGTGTGTTGGGTCACTACAGGTGGTATCAGAGCGAACGACCTTAGGATTAAAACCCTTTTAGGAGACTTGTAGGTTGGTAAGACTATAGGAAGTTATCATATTTAAACTAAACTCTATATTTCTACAACTATGATGGTTATTCACCTGAGAAATAATACTGTCATACTTGTATACACATTTCCTTACCCAACGAGTAGATATTCTTATTTACTATTCTATAGATATAATATTCATCTACCCTAATTATGTTCAACCTGGTATGACCAGTTAAGACTGTCTTGTACCAGTTGAACACCAAATAGATTACATCCACGTCGGTGTTAACTACAGGTATCATTGATAACCCTATCCTAAGAAGTAGAACCCTATCATAATATCATGATGGAGGAAGTCGAGAGATGTTGGTTGATAGTGAAGGATCATCGACATTCAGCTATGAAAAGTATGCCAATACCCTAATGATGAAGTCCAAA
This sequence comes from Poa pratensis, assembly GCA_947311845.1. NCBI lineage: Eukaryota > Viridiplantae > Streptophyta > Magnoliopsida > Poales > Poaceae > Poa > Poa pratensis. The sequence continues at coordinate 3,256,364 of CAMZMU010000109.1, read as the reverse complement.
GGGGATTCACCTGAGTATAGTATTAAGTGTTAA